>JAPFRF010000017.1:11827500-12427500 GCA_029282475.1 Phrynocephalus forsythii | reverse complement strand
GTAAGAAAAAAACCTTGGTTTTTAAGAAACCCAATATTTTATTTTATTTTATTTTATTTTGACAATAAAAACTACCTCCAGATCAATGGAACTGCAATGGGGACTCGCATGGCCCCACAATACGCGAACATATTCATGGCTGACCTGGAACAACGCTTTCTTAGCCACTGCACCCAGAAACCACTTCTCTATTTGAGATACATTGATGACATTTTTCTGATCTGGACCCATGGAGAGGAATCCCTTTAAAAATTCCACCAGGACTTCAATAGTTTTCACCCAAACATCAACCTCACCCTGGAACAATCCACACAATAGGAGAACTTTCTGGACACCACTGTACTGAAAACCAACTGACCGATTCACGTATCTGCGTTCTTCAAGCTTCCATCCTGAACACACAACTAAATCAATCGTATATAGCCAAGCCCTTGGATACAACCGCATCTGCTCTAACCCACAGGATAGAGACTCCAAATTTTGGGATCTACAAAATGCTTTCCTCACACTACAGTACCCACCTTGTATGATTAAGGAACAAATCAACAAAGCAAGATGCATCCCCAGAGATAACCTGCTACAAAACAGATCCAAAGGGCCAAATGACAGAACACCACTGGTTATGTACAAGTGAGACAGTCCACAAGTGAGACCACTCACACGCATCTTAAATGATCTCCAGCTCTTTCTTGACAAGAATACATCACTCTCCAAAGCTCTTGGTGGGAGACCCATACTTGCCTACAGACAACCTCCCAACGTCAAACAAATACTTATGCACACAAGATTACAAAACAGCAACATGGACAATGGAAATAAACCTTGCCACAAACCCCGATGCCAACTCTGCCCACATATCTACTCTGGCAACACAATCACAGGGACCAACAATGTCAAAAACAGTATCAAGGGTAACTTCACCTGCTCCTCTACTAATGTGATCTATGCCATATTTTGCCAACAATGCCCATCTGCACTCTACATTGGACAAACAGGACAATCTCTAAGAAAACGCATCAATGGGCACAAGATTGACATTAAGAAACCACAATACACAGAAACCTGTCTCAAACCACTTCAATTTACCTGGACACTCCTTGAAGGACTTGAAGGTCACAATTTTGGAACTGAATCATTAAAGATCAAGAATACAAAGGGAAACAGCTGAAATAAGATTCATATGCATGATGGACAAACACAAGAAGGGATTAAACATAAGTCGGGGTTTCTTGAGTCATTACTAAATGTAATACAGTGGTACATCAATTTATGAATTTAATCTGCTCTGAATGCATGCTCTTAAGTCGAACTACTCTTAAGTTGGGGTACCTATCTAAAAAATTGAAAAAATAAGTTTAAAAATTTTAAAAAATGAAAAAAATATTTGTAAGTCAACCAGACCATATGTTAAATTTGTAAGGTGGCAGTTAAAATGCCAACGTTTTCCCACTCTTAAGTCGAGCTGCTTTTAAGTCGGGGTACTGCATTACCATATTGCCACTTTTTTCATGGACTCTAAGGAAAAAACTCCCATTCTCTCTCCCTCCCCCCCCCCCCCCCCGTCTCTTCCCCACACACCCTTACCCTCTCTGATACGATCTGGTTTTTGTCTCTTGAGGTATTTACCTCAGAGCCATAATACAACACTTAAAACTATAAATAGATCCTGGCCTCAGAGCCATAAAACTATACAGGTCTATAGACCGTGGCCTAAAGTTCTCACCATTTCTACTAATCAACTCCCCCAACTCTCTCTCTCTATAGGAATATTTGGTGTGAAATGTATCATCCCATCCCATATTATATTGTACACCTCATTCTGCTGCTATATGTCTGAAGAAGTGGACATGTAGCCCACGAAATGTAACATTAAAATATGAAAGTTAGTCTTTAAGGTGCCACATGTTTTGTGTCTTTTGTTTTGTTTTCTTTGATTTTTGCCTGAAACTACTAATTCTTGCACCATGTCCACAGAACCATCCTCTCCCTCTGCCCACACTGCCCACTCCATCTCTGTTATTGTTCCATTTCTCAAAGTACATGAGATCCCAAAGGTATCCTGTAGATGCTGCCTTGTGGTTTCTGCTGAAAAATATCCCATAAGCTTTTTGCAAACAGCAGACATGTGAGGAAAGTAATATCCTGGCAAAATGACAAAAAGCTTTGCATCTTGCCTCAGTAAAAATCATTTCCATAGATGTCTGCCTTTAACACTGTCCTCAAGTAGTACACTAATTAAAGGGGGGAGGCTTTTTTTTTTTTTGGATAAAAAGACAATCAGATTTGCAGTTCCCAACTCAAGATGTGAAGCAGTACCAGCCAATTTTTTAATTTATTTATTTTTTGCTATCCATCCTTTGAATTTTGTGCTGCACAAGTTGTGTTGGTGGGCACAAAAAGTGTACATAAGAGGAGAAAATGCATCTGTGTTAAGATAGGGGCTGTCTGAAAAAAGTGCTCACAGAATATGTTGATGACTTTGATGCACACAGATTTTTGCATGCAAATGTCACAGAATCGTGCTGAAACAGGAGAATGAGAAACCAAACTCCCCACCACAATCTGTTGCTTGTTCCTCTTCTAAAACAATACTATGCAAACAAGGTGTACACACCCTTGTTGGGCTTTAAAATGTGTCTCCTTAGCCACGTTCAGGGGTCTGTGGGTCTTTTCCCCCCAATATCAAGTTCAGTTCAGGTTTTACCAAAAAAAAAAAAAACAGTGCAGAAAAAACAGTTCCAGTAAAACAAGCCTGTCATTTTACTTTGGGGGGGGGGTTCTCCCTGTCTTCTACATTGAAAAAAGATTATTATCCCCCACCCCTTTTGCTGTTGTTGAAGCCTTGGACAGGAGGATGCTGACAAACAGATGGACTCAGGTACCAGACAGGCAGTCTTTTACCGTCACTGATGCCAAAGACAGGCAGGCAGTGTGTGGCCTCCCTGCCTTGTATATCAGGGACAGAATTCATTCCCATTAGAGTGGGTGTGGGGGGGTAGGTTTTCCAAAGCCAAAGGAAAGATCAAAGAGAAGGGGTTTGCTCTAAGGAAGCAAACCTGGGGAAACATGGCCGTTACTTCACGAACCGCTCGCTTCGCGGCAACCCCTCCTTTCTGTGCGAATCGATCGTTTCAGTCTGCACGCCCCTCCTTTTTGGCTGCGATGCCACCCCGACCACGCCCCCTTTACCGTGCTCCAACCGGGGCGAGTGGTGCCCCTGCCAGTTGCCGGGAATCTTTTCGCTTCGCATCTCGCTTCACTCCCAACGTGACGTGTGGACTCGGGTTTTTTTTTTTATTTTTTAAATATCCAAACTCTGCAAACGACCCTTTCGGGTTCCAAACTGAAGATGCTCGGCGCGGTGAGAAGCAGTAACTGCGCGCGCACGCGCTCTCCGACTCGGCAACGCGCCCTCAAGCCCGATCACCTCCGTCCCCTCGTGGGACGCCCAGGGAGTTCCGCTGCCGGGCGATCCGGTCGGGTCTGCATCAGAGGGAGGACTTGAAAATCATACCGCACACCCTCCGGGAGCAAGAAGGGAATGGGGAGGGAGGAAAGACGCATCCAAAGGGGAGAGGTTGGGCAGGAGTCCCTTACCCTGCTGGCTTTCAAGTCTCCCCACGCAAGGGGGGGTTCAAGCCCGCTTTTCTCCACCACCAGATTAGACACATAACCAGCTCTGTCGGAAATGACAGCCAAGTATTGATGCATCGATACGCCGAGTTTTTTTTTTTTTTAAGGATGGGAACAAGCGAACGTTGCAAAGCAGCGCCCTAATGCGAAGGGAGCACGTGAGGTAGTAATCGATTCGGTAGTAAAAATGCAGTGTGTGAGCACTGATAAACAGGGGTGGGATCGAAGGGAGACCACGTGACCGCCACCGAATTCACAGCGAAGGCAAGGTCGGTTCGAAGTGAGGCACTTCGTCACTTTGAAGGGAATGTTGGCCCTGCTCATTGTAGGTCATAGAATCAGAGAATAATAAGAGTTGGAAGAGACCTCAAGGGCCATCCGCATCACAGGACTCCCGAGAGATGGCCATCCAGCCTCTGCTTAAAAACCTCCAAAGAAGGAGACTCCACCGCCCTCCTTTGGGGCAGCATATTATTCCAATGCCAAATAGCTCTAACCACCAGGAAGTTCTTCCTAATGTTCAAATGGAATCTCTTTTCCTGTAAAGTGGACCTTCGTATAACAAACAGTTTGTATAACATAAAATTTGTACAGCATAAAAAATTCCGGAGATAGGGGAAATTTGCTTAACAGAATCACCTATGGGGTGAATCCGTACAACACAAAAATGGTCGTGATTAGGGATTACTCTGTTTTCAATGCATTCCTATGGGAAATTTGTATAAAGGAAATTTTACTTAACATAAATTTCATTTGGAACAAATTAATTCCTTTATACAAGGTATCACTGTAGTTTGAAACCATTCCTCTGAGTCCTAGTCTCTGAAGCCATGGAAAAGAAACCAGTCCCCTCTTCAATATGACATCATTTTAAATATTTAAACATGGCTATCATATGCCCTCAATTGAGCTTTCTCTTAAGGTCCTCTTAACTAAATACAAATCGAAACCCCATGGCCGAAATTATTTGTGTGTGTGCGGGTGTGTGTGACTGAATCTACTGAGACTATAATGTCAGTTGAGGTAAAACTAACTAAAAAGAAGAGGTGGCATATTACAGGAGGCTTCCAATTATATGGTAATTTGCTCTGTAAGTTCCTGTCTAAATTTTCATTTTTTTCCTACTGCACAGCTAGAGAGCACAGGACCAGGCGTGCAACCAAGACATGTCCTGGCATCTCCCTCATTACTCACTGTAAGCGGCATCAGTTCATGCAAATCTTAACACAAGTATCAAGAGGATTCTAGGCTGTATTTCTCTGTTTTGTAAATGTCCCGTATTCCCTTCAACATGAGCATTTTGTAGCATCACAGCAACTATTTTTTTCAGTCTTTAAAGTAGGGGTGATAAAAGTGCACCCTCATGGGCCCCAAAACACCCCATTCCTCCTGGCCCCAAAACCCCAATCCCATATTTTTGTTTCATTTTTCAAAAAAAATATCATTTTTAAAAGAATCTGTAAAGCAACCTTATTACCTATAGGGGGCATGAGAGCTGCTCATCTTCTAATTCTGGAAATACAGTATAGGCATAACTTGGTTTGCAAAATCAATATGTTCTCCGGGATGTTTCGTACTGTGGAAAATTTATAAACTGAAAATGCATGGTGGCGCAATGCATCCTGGGTACTTTTTTCGTAATGTCTTACAAGAAAAAAATCATACATCGGAGTATTGTGGGGGGAAATCATGAACCAAGGTATTATTTACAATGGATTTCTTTTCATGAACCGAAAATTAAATTAACTGAGTTGTTTGTAAACCAAGGTTCACCTGTACAATATATAAAAAAAGATTCCAAGGAAAAGATTCAAACCCAAGACCCACAACAAACTGAATAACTCTTTTCAGAATATTTAGGGAAACCATTCAAAATTGTCATCTAATCTTTGTCATTCTGTTTTCCCCTGGTTGCATATCAGAGAAGGGGAGGGAGGTTGCATATTTATTTACTTATTTACAATATTTTTACCTTGCCTTTCTCCTTTAAAAGGATCCAAGACAGCTTGCATCATTAAAAGATAACATTTAAAGCTAAAAAACAGTAAATATACAAATACTGTACTAAAAAAGATCAACTACACTAAAAAAAAAAACAATAAAGCAACACCGAAAACACATTCAAAGCAGTTAGGCACCACTGTAGTAGTCTGATCCATGGGAGGAAGTCCAGAGTCCCATTCCAAGAGAGTGAAAGCACTCCTGATGGGGCACTCTGCTGAATCCACATGTTCCAGATTCCAGACCTTGGAATCTAACCCAGCCTCGGTAACCTATTATTTGCCTTTAATTTCCTCAGCTTGTTTATTCCTTACTTGGCGCTGCCTAGCCATCTCCACTTATTTACTGTTGGTTAGTGGGATAATTCCTGTTTGCTTTCCTGTTTGCTTTCATTTCCCCTTACCTATTTTTGTGTTCCCTTCATCTATTGTCTCCTTATACTTAACTCACCTTCCTCTGTCTCATTAACTCACCTCCATGTGCGAACAGCTAGGGCAGGGGTGGCGAACACGCGGCTCGCGAGCCGCATGCGGCTCCCAGACAAAATAAATGCGGCTCTTTGCCCTGCTGAGACCACCCCCACCCCCCTGCACCTGAGGGTCCTGCGGCGGGGGGGGGGCGCTGGCCTTGCTGCGCTCTGGTCCAGCTGGCCTCTGTGATCGGAGCCCTGATAAGGGCTCCGGCAGGGGGAGCAGCTTCAGCGGGGGAGTGGCCTGGGAGGAGGAGGCGGCGGCGGCGGCTTCTTTCTGGAGGCCCCGCCTTCCTCCCTAGCCGAGGATCGGGGCCTTGCCCAGTGAAAAACCTATCTCTCTGGCTGCGCTCTTTATGGGCCCTCAGTCGCTGTAATTCCAAACAATAATCCCCCCCCTCAGGCTGTCAATAATTAATGCAAGGTGAGTTTTCTCGTTTCCCCAATAACCAAGCGGGGATTCCTCGCTGGGATCCATTCCGTGCTTTCTTGGACACCTCCGTCCGGAGCTTGCTCCGAGTTCAATGGAGCCCAGGCATTGTGTCCATGGTTATTCTTAGCTTCCCTGATTTCCAATGGACGCTCCGGTCCTCCCGTTCCTTGACAGCCCGGCCGAGGTGGGCAGAAGGGGACGGGCTCCGACGAAGCACGCAGGTTAGGCGCCCATCCCCAAATAATCCCGGCGCCAGGAGAAAGGAGTCGAGGGGGGGATTGTGGCCGCCCACTTTGCAAGGTCCCGATCCCTTCCCGACGAGTCATGGCGGGCGGGGAGGGGGGGTCTTCCTAAAGAGGGTGCGTGTGCGGCGTGTGCTGGGATAAGCAAGGCCCCAAAGGACGGACCCAAAGGGGGCGGCGACTGGAGCGAGCGGAGGAGGAGGAGGCCGCAGGCTTTTCCCGGGTCTCCCTTCCAGACGGAGGCCCCGCCGCCGCGGTGTCACGTTGCGCCCCACACCCCACACCCGGGCGGGCGGGACGGTGGTGTTTTGCAGGCCCAGGCGCAGGGGCACGACTCCCCGAAGCAGCGGTTGGTAAGCGCTCGCCCACCCAAAGCCCCCCCAACCTTTGAAAGAGGCCGGGCTGGAGCTCCCACGGGGTGGGGGGGAAGAAAGGAGACAAAACGACCCCTTTTGCCTTGAAGACCCTTTCTGAGCCCCCTCAGCTGAAGGGACTGGTTTGTTTTCCATGGCTTCAGAGACTAGGACACGGGGCAATGGTTTCAAACTACAGGAAAAGAGATTCCATTTAAACATTAGGAAGAATTTCATGACACAGCTGTTCAGAAGTAGAATATGCTGCCACGGAGGGTGGTGGAGTCTCCTCCTTTGGAGGTGTTTAAGCAAAGGATAGATGACTATCTGTTGTGTGTACTGTGATGGGGGTTCCTGCATGGCAGGGGGTTGGACTAGATGGCCCTTGAGGTCTCTTCCAATGAATGATTCTTCCCTGATAATTCGCCCACCCTGAAAACCAGGCTGTTTTGCCTTGAAAAGGATCCCCTCTCAGCCCCGCCAGGGTTTTAAAACCCTAACCCCACCCGCCCGAAAAGGTTGTTTATTTAATTTTTCTCCCCTAGCCATCCCTCAGCCCAGGACTAACTCTGCCCTCCGGTTCCCCCAGTTCATGCCTCCCCTTCCCCCCCAGGAGGTGCTTGCCTGTGTTGACAGTGTGACCCTTTTTAAAAAAGGCTTGAATAAGTCAGTTAATACAAGCGTAGACTATGGGTGATACCTTCATAGGCTGCTAGTAGAAAAATTAAAAAAGTGTCTGAGCTTTGGAGAGCAAGCTCTCTTTTTCAAAGCAGGTATAGAAGTCCAAACATGCCAAGGGATGGAATTTACCAGGAGAGAGTTCTTAAAAGTTATTTAAAAATTAATACAGAAAAGGCCATCCTTCTTGGTAAAGCTGCACTCTGACTGAGGAGCAAAACCTGTAAATAGGGCTTAGCCTTAAAGCAGTTCTCTGCAGTTGGCCGCAATTTATTTTATTCCCTTGGCTGCTCTGGTATAATATATATCAGTGACAGCAAAGCTTTTAGAGACCGAGTGCCCAAACTGCGATTCAAAACCCACTAATTTTTCACAAAGTACCAAGACAGCAATTTAAGCTGAATACAGGTGGCTGTGAAGGGGCAATGCTGGGTGCCCACAGAAAGGGCTCCGAGTGCCACCTTTGGCACCCGTGCCATAGGTTTGCCAGCAATGATATGCTGGGGGATGGGTGGCCGGAGTGAGCAACCAGAGGAGGAGCGGGTTTGATCGAAAGCAGGAAGAGAGTAAGTCCGGTTGCAAGGCAATGGAGACTTGGGTGTGAGTGGGGGGCGGGGGGGGAGAGAGAGAGACCCGCCACCTCTTGTTTCTCTCCCCCCCTGCCAGCCAGCAGCTGTCAGGTTGCAAGGAGCTGGAAAAAAGGCGGGGGAGCGCGTGGTGCGCGTGTTTGTATGGTTTTTTTTTGGCATTTTAACATTTTCTAATGGTGGTGTGCCTTTGCCCAAAATAGGTTGAAAAACACTGGTGTGGAGGACGCAGCACACCCTCAACATCACTGCAGGATTTTTACCCTCACTCAAAATGGCAAAATGCAAAGCTAAACGAAAATATGAAGAAGAACACAGGACATTTTTGGAAGAATGGGAAGATGCTTTCTTCTTTATTGAACGGAATGGGAAAGCGCTGTGTTTAATATGCAATACTATGATATCACATTTCAAGGCTTCAAATCTTCAGCGTCATTTTAGAACTCTCCATGCTAATATTGACAAGGAATTACCCAAAGGTACTGATCTACGCAAGCAAAAATTGAGCACCTTGAAAAGCCAGGTAAAAAGACAGTCTCAAATGTTTCAGCAATTAACCAAGCATGGAGAAACTGTGACCCTTGCATCCTATAAAGTGGCGTGGAACATTGCCCGTGCTAAAAAACCATACAATGAGGGGGAGTTTCTAAAACAGTGTTTTGCGGATGTAATTGAAATCTTGGCTCCAGACAATAAAAAACTCAAAGATTCCATCAATGATCTCCAGCTGTCACGGCACACAGTTGAAACCAGAATAGCAGACATAAATAATGTGATTGAGTCAGATCTACATGCAGACTTGAACACATGTGCTTATTTTAGTGTTGCATTAGACGAGTCATGCGACATACAAGACAAGCCACAGTTGGCAATATTTGCGCGAATGGTTTCTGAGGACTGCATGATTAAAGAAGAGCTTCTCGACATTGTCGCATTAAAAGACAGAACTCGCGGTACTGACATAAAAGAGGCAATGACTGCCGTTTTTAAAAAAGCGAATATGTCTTTTGAAAAACTCACCGCAATAGTCACAGATGGAGCACCGTCGATGATTGGCTCGGTAAATGGACTTGTGGGTCTTTGTAAAGGTGATGACGCCTTTCCTGAATTTTGGAACTTCCACTGCATCATCCATCGTGAGCAGCTTGTGTCCAAAACACTGAATTTAGACCACGTTATGAAGCCTGTGATGGAGATTGTGAACTACATCCGTACGCACGCCCTTAATCACCGGCAATTCAAGAACCTCATTGCAGAACTTGACGCAGACTTGCCCGGTGACCTGCCACTGCACAGCACAGTGAGATGGCTCTCAAGAGGCAAAGTAGTTTCGTGCTTTTTTGAGCTTTTGGAAGCAGTAAAATTGTTTATGGCAGAGAAGAACAAAACGTATCCTCAGCTTTCAGACCCCAAGTGGATTATGGATTTGGCATTTTTAGTGGACATGCTTTCATACTTGGATAAACTAAACGTGGACCTGCAGGGGAAATTAAAAACTCTTCCTGAGCTGACACAAAGTGTATTCTCCTTTGTAAACAAGTTGAAGCTTTTTAAAGCACACATTCAAAACAGCAATCTATCCCATTTTCCTTCTTTGCGCAGCACCCTGCAGAACACTGGTGTTAAAACAGATATAGCTGGATACGTGAAACAACTTACACAACTGCAAGAGAAGTTTACTTTGCGGTTTGAGGACTTGGAACAAAAAAGACCACAGATCACTTTTCTCATCGACCCGTTTAATGCTGACACCGACTGCCTGAAAACACCACTTGTTACTGATGAGGCAGCAAGTGAACTAGAAATGATTGAGCTACGTGAGGACGATAGACTGAAATCTCTTTTGAAGGAAGGCCATGTTACATTTTGGAGAGCTGTGCCAACTGAAAAATACCCGTGTGTAAAAAGAGCCGCTCTCAAGCTGCTGTCTATGTTCTCGTCAACATACGTCTGTGAGAAGCTGTTTTCTACTTTGAAACACGTGAAATCAAAGCACCGGTCCATTCTGACTGACACTCATGTAAAGGAACTGCTCCGAGTGGCTACAACTGAATACAAACCTGATTTGCAGAAGATTACTGAAAACAAAAGATGCCAGAAATCCCACTGAGATTATCATCCCATCACTCCAACAAGGTAACAAAAAACACCTGACTGAGCATGTTATATTATGTGTTTAATATATTATTTTTAAAATTATATGCTTTTGTGTGAGTGTTTGTCTGTTTTGGCAGGTCACTGCGTGGTGTGGCTCTCTGACTCTCACAGTTTAAAATTTTGGCTCTTTTGGTCGAACTTGTTCGCCACCCCTGAGCTAGGGCATGGGTTATGGCAATCAATAACTGGGGAAGGCATGCTCTGTTTACGAGGCAGTCCCGAGGCAATCCTCTATACAGCACCCTATCCAACCAGCATATGTAATGTATGTAATGTCTCCCTTGTAACCAATCACTGATTCTGTGCATACTGTGTAATGTAAATGATATGTAATAAAACCTGAATGGCAAGGGGCAATGATCATCATCATCACTCCGCTGGTCGGAGAAACTGGACTCGAGTCTTTCTTCATCAGGATCCTCCCTCACACCACAATCCACATAAAGACCCACTAAGGCAGATGGTCACAGGACAGCTTGCCGGAATAGAAAAGTCTTCGCCTGCTTGTGCAAGGACAAAAGTGGTATGGTCTGATGAAACCAAGGTTAAATTTTTGGGCCATAATTCCAAAAGATATGTTTGGCGCAAAAAACGTACTGCACATCACCAAAAAGAAACCAGATCTGCTGTGAAGCATGGTGGTGGCAGCATCATGCTTTGGGGCTGTATTTCTTCAGGTGGGACAAAGGCCATAGTCAAGGTAGAGGGGATTATGAACACTTCCAAATACCAGTCAATATTGGCACAAAACCTTCAGGCTTCAGCTAGAAAGCTGAACATGAAGAGGAACTTCATCTTTCAGCATGACAACGACCCAAAGCATACATCCAAAGCAACAAAGGGAAGGCTTCACCAGAAGAAGATTAACGTTTTGGAATGGCCCAACCAGAGGCCAGACTTGAATTTCATTGAATATCTGTGGGGTGATCTGAAGAGGGCTGTGCACAGGAAACGCCCTTGCAATCTGACAGATTTGGAGCATTATTGCAAAGAAGAGTTGGCATATATTGCCAAGTCAATATGTGCCATACTGATAGACAAATACCCCAAAAGGCTGAGTGCTGTAATAAAATCAAAAGGTGCTTCAACAAAATATTAGTTTAAGGGTGTGCATTCATATGCCACCATATTATTTCAGGTTTTTTTATTTTTCCTTCCTCCACCTAAAAAGATTTCAGTTTGTAGTTCAACTGAGTCGTGCAGTTCATAAGTCTCATTAAAAGGTGGGGAAAGTTCTGAGACTATTTATCGTTGTCTCATTTATTCACATCACAGACGCTTGACATTTTAACAGGGGTGTGTAAACTTTTTCTATCCACAGTAGCTTGGACCAGAGCCATTTAGACCTTCCTGGGTTAGAATCAAAACCTTGAATTCAGCATGGAAATAGACTGGCAGCTAATAGAGCTCCTGTAATAGAGGGACACATCATCCCTGTGACCTGCAGAAATCTGGGCAGGCAGGCAGGCTCCATGACAAATCCAGGAGCATATGACATCTTTCCCTCATCCATCCATCCATCCATCCATCCATCAATCCATCTTTCCTTCCTTCCTTCCTTCCTTCCTTCCTTCCTTCCTTCCTTCCTTCCTTCCTTCCTTCCTTCCTTCCTTCCTTTCTGCCATGTCTCTTCCCCCCCCCCATGTTCTTCTCCCTCCACCCTCCGTCTCTCATGTTGGTTTGGAGTGAACCTCCCAAAAAAGGCAGGTCTGGGGAGCTTGTAATGCCATGACCCTTAACCAGAGAGAAACAAGCCAACCTCCAAGTCCCAAGGCCTATATTTATCTACTGGGGGCATTTGGAAAGAAAAGGCAAAGCTATAATTGCTCTTAAAAGCTTCTGGGGTTCACCAGAGGCCTGTCTCCATTAGGAGGAAGAATCGATTGCTTCACCACTGTTTTCTGCTGAAGAGCTGAGTTCACTCTCCAAGTGAGAAAGCCTGTTTCTGGAGTCATGACGTCTCCCTTCTCGTCCCCTCCCCAGGCCACTTCTTCTCCAAAAAGGTTTGCATCTCTGCGCGTCATGAGCTTCCAGCTGTGGTCGGATTTTGGTTCCAATCAGCTACATCAGGAACACCTTGTGATTAAGGACGATGGTGCCTGCAATGCTGGAGAGCTGGATAGAAGTCTCCAGGTCTGCTGTGGAACTCACGGGGTTGGCGTTTCACCAGCCCCTCAGTCTGACCTACCTGCCAGGGCTGTCCTAAGGAGAAAGCAGGGCACACAAGAGACCCCTGGCAGGAGGACAGCAGAAGTGCAGAAGTTCAGCCAAGCCGAGCCCTTGAACCCACTCCCCACAAAAAGAAGAGGAGCTGTCACAGGGGGCGCTCCCTCCTGCATGGGAATGACCACGAAGTACGCCCAGAAGATCCATGGATCCCCCAGCTATGCTGTTCCCCTGGAATTCCCAACCACAAGAGGCCAGTCTGGCCCCATCTTTGCTAACCTGCTGAACAGGAATGTGATGGAAGGATTGCCATTCCCCCACAAAACCCACAGATTTATTTATTTACTTGTTTAAATTTATTTATTTATTTACTTATTTACTTGTTTAAATTTTATTTCATCTAGCACATAGCTACTCTGTGCAGTTTACAAACAGTGTAAATAATATCACCAAGACAAGTAAAGAGTGTAAAAGAAAAATAAATTTCACATATAATTTAAACAATTTTAAAAAATCACAATTTAATGAAAATGAAGTGCAAGGGAAGTGATAGTACCATTCTATTCTGCTCTGGTCAGACCCCACCTGGAGTCGTGTGTCCACTTCTGTGCGCCTCAGTTTAAAAAGGATGTTGACAACCTCGAGCAGGTGCAGAGGAGGGCGACCAGGATGGTTGAGGGTCTGGAGGAAATGTCTTATGAGGAGCGGCTTAGGGAACTGGGAATGTTTAGCCTTTCAAAAAGAAGGCTGAAGGGGGATATGATAGCTATGTTTAAATATTTGAAAGGATGTCATATTGAAGAGGGGACTGGTTTTTGTTTTCCATGGCTTCAGAGACTAGGACTCAGGGCAATGGTTTCAAACTACAGGAAAAGAGATTCCATTTGAACATTAGGAAGAATTTCATGACAGTTAGAGCTGTTCTGCAGTGGAATAATAAGCTGCCCCAAAGGAGGGTGGTGGCGTCTCTTTCTTGGGAGGTTTTTAAGCAGAGGCTGGATGGCCATCTGTCGGAAATATTGTGATGGGGTTCCTGCATGGCAGGGGGTTGGACTGGATGGCCCTTGAGGTCTCTTCCAACTCTATCATTCTATGATCTAACAAAGTGGCATGAGAAGGTATAGACCAGGGAAAGCTTGTTTGAATAGTCACATTTTTAATCAGCACTTAAAAACTCCTAGTGGGGGAGCCAGGCTGATCTTTGGGGGCAGCCGATTCCAAAGGAAGAGGCCACCACCAAGAAGGCTCAGCTCTTGCTGGACTTCTCTGAGCCTCTCTTAGGATCAGCACATCCCTTCCTCTCCTCCATTGTTGAAATAAAACACACAGCCAAGAGGAGCAATGAGGAAACCGCATCAGACTTGGACACTTGTAGGGAAATAAGCATGATGGGACATAGTGTGAATTGTTAAGCTGAATATTAAGTATACATTTTTGTTTCATTAGACCTTATCTGAAGAATGTAGAGGAACAGACATAGCAAACTAGCAGCATGGAAAATGGTTAGCTAGCATTGGTCAATTATGTCATGTGACATCTAGAAGCTGTGAGAAGATGATGAGAAGACAGAGAAAAGCCATTATCATACTGATTATTATGCTGATGGTGAGCTTAGGAGCTCACTGCAATTAGGTAGAATAGGAAAAGTTAGCTTAGAACAGGCATGTCCAAACTTTGGCCCTCCTGATGTTTTGGAGCACAACTCCCAGAATTCTAAGCTTAGATTGCCAATGGCAAAGAACAGTGGGAGTTGTGGTCTAAAACATCTGGAGGGCCAAAGTTTGGACATGCCTGGCTTAGAAGAAACCTTGAATGAAATCAGTTAGTCAAGATGACTTAGATTTTATTATTTTTAGAGAAATAAAACTATGATTGAGATCTGTTAAAGTTTTGATACTTTTTGATACTTTTTTGAATTCTTACTTTTGCATCTTAAGAATAGAAAAATACAACTTTTGAAAGTTGACTTGGCCTCTTGTTTTGAAAAGAACTCAGAGTAAATCAGAAGGTGGAGATGCTTGGAATATTTTGCCTCAGATAAGAGGAATTCTCATTACTTTTGAACTCGGCCAGTGCAACCCCCTCTTGATTTATCCTGCAACACTCTAGAAGGGGGAAACTCAAGGACTTTTGGGGCTGGTTCATCTTCTCTCCATCCCACCAGTGCTCAGAAGAGGAAAGTAACATACTTCCAGAGAATGACTGCCAAGCTACAAAGGTGATGCTGATGTGATGGATTTAGCTTTCAAATAAAGATAATTGGGGTAAAAGCAAACCGAATGTGCCCACCCAATCGAGGAGAAGATGTGGACGAAATCTTTGAAAGACTAATTGCAAGGATTTCAAAGAGAGACGCCTCGTCAGCATAATGGGAAATTTCCACTATCCTGATCTCTGTCAGTAGGAGAATCCTGCCATGCACCAATATCCAAGAAATTTGTTTTTGTGTGGGTTTTGCGCAATGGATAATTTTCTCCTACAATCTGTTTCTCTTCCTGTCTTTGAAATGTTAATGACTGCAATATTCCTCAGGTTCATTTTAGTGGAGTGTAGAAATGAGGAAGGGATGTGCATGTTTTTTGGATTTTGATACGAACCAGTGCAAGAGGAGTACTAGATGTACCTAGTTTATGTCAGTTGTACCCATCAAACTTAAGCCCCACCCCCTTTAGCGGATGTCCCGCCTCCTCAGCGGAAGTCCCGCCATCTTAGACCTTCAACCCTGGAAGTTCTACCATCTTGTGGGCCTGTAACCGGACGTTCATCCATCTTGTGGGCCTCTGGGGGTTGTTCCTCCTCCTTGGGGGGGTCCTGTGACCCTGTAGGGCCTCCCCATCACCCCCGCCCCTTCCGGTGGCATGCCCGGGCATGCCATGTCTGTGACTTGTGTGAACTTGCGTGTATAGGTGTGGTAGGCAATTACGTCACTGTTTGGTCATTGGTGGGGGTATTTCTCCCCTAGGCTGTCTGGCCAATAGGAGAGGGGTTCACCTAACCGCCGAGTGTGTTGCCCGGGCATGTCCTGTTGCGTGTGCGCATGCCTGAACCACTTTATAAGGGGCCCGTGTTGTCCTGGGGCTTCTGCAGCATTTTCCGGTTCATCAGTCTCTGAGAAGAAATCTGCTCTGAGAGGGAGATGGCGAAATGCAGCGGCGTGCAAGCAGAATCTCCGGAGTCTCCCCAAAGAGGAGAAACGCCAAAGACGGAGAAGCAGAGGGCTAGACCGGAAAGGCGTTTGTACCCTGTAGGCTTTACAAAACCTGTCTACCCTTTATACAACACCTCACGATTTGGGAGAGCCTTTGAAGATCTTGAGCCTTCAGACCTTGAACCTTCAGCAGAAAATTCCTTATCTTCAAATGATATATTTTTATTTACCGGAAAGCAGCCGTCCTATGCCCCCAAAAAGCCGACCAGATCCAGTCACAATGCTGAGGACACTCTTTATTGGGGTGATGATGATTTGCAGTGTGATTGCCCTCATGGAATAAAAAAGGGTCTCCAGGACAAAGAAAAAGAGAAATCCATGACTTCTGAGCTGGAAATGGTTTCTGAATATGAGGGATATCAAAGTTTGAACAGGAGGTATCAGGTAAGATAATTTTTGGGAAAAAAAGTATTCATGACTCTCTTCTCTGGGGTCATGGGGAATGTTCTCATGGGGTATGGAATGGGGTGATGTAATTTTGTTACTAAGATCTTTGTTTCATGTTCTCTTAACAGGAAGGGCTGGTGTATGAAGAGGAGGATTACCAACAAAACTAGCAACTTGGTCTCATCTAACCTGGAAATATTGTTATGTTAAACTTAGAAAATAGCCTTTGGCTTCATATTGTCTGTAAAAGACAATATTGTCTGGGGCAACCCTGGAAGACAAGACCATTTGTCTTTGGTTCCCATCCCTTCAGGAAAATTCCTGTCTGGAAGAGTATTTGGCGTCGATACCTGCAAAAGCTAAAAAGATGACACAGCCATAACCCAAGGAGTTGTGGCTTCATCATCCCTGGTACAGCTCCTTGGCACATGGTTGGGCGCCTCAGGCTCCATCCCACAGTTTTGTGACAGAACCCACCACACCAGCATTTTAAAAACCATAAGAACATAAGAAAATAAGAACAGCCATGCTGGAACAGGCCAAAGGCCCATCTAGTCCAGCTTCCTGTGTCTCACAGTGGCCCCACCAGATGCATCTGGGAGTGCACGAGACTAGATCTCTGTCTCCTGATACAACTCCCCTGCATCTGGCCCTTGAAGGACCCCGGTTTTAAGCCTGGAGATGACATATCTCCATCATGGCTTGTAACCTGGGATGGACTTTTCCTCCAGGAATCTGTCCAATCCCCTTTTGAAGGCATTGAGGACAGGTGCCATCACCACATCTTGTGGCAGGGAGTTCCACAGACAAACAACAACAAATGAATAACAACCACTGAATAAATGAGGGTTTTGTTTACCTGCTTGGGACATTCAGGTCTGCCCTGCCAAGAATGTGATGCTGCTGTGGAGAGTAGAGCCAGTGAAATGCGGTTAATGTCCTCTCCTCAATCCGAAAGCGGCCTTCCCTCATGTACCTAAAAATGGAGAGTAGGTTAGCTTTTTATTGTGTTTGTTTTTACAGTATTGGGTTTTATCCTTTTCTCTTTTGTCATCTGATGCTGAAAAACATCCAAAGGAGGGCCATAACAAAGTTTGGTGTGAGGACAATATTGAACTACAGTCTCCCTTAAGTAGACCATCCCATAGTTGCTAATTTACCTCAACCGGCACTTGCTTGTTTCAATATATTCACTTGGAGACTCTGGTAAATTAGAAAGAATAAAATACTTCTTTACTCGCTATTCTTCTGATATAAAATCAGACATCACACTTTGTGGAAATGTTAAATTGTTGCACTGATTTAATTTATCTATTAGTTATTTAAATTATTTTTACCCTGTCTTTCCTCAACGTGGGAACGCCACTATTTCACACCATTTGTTGTGAAATAGTATTTCAACATCACTTTGGTCAACTTTCTTGAGAAACCTTCTTTTTTGCAAGAAAGAAGGGGACTCCTTCCCCATTTTCCCTGTCCATCACCAATGTCCCCTTCCCAATACCCCATAGTGTCATTGTTAGTTTTTTTTAGGGGGAAATGCTTCACCTCAGGGTCAAAATCAGCATAATGTGTCCCCCTTACTGGGACACTAACGGATCTGAGCACCTGCTAATAAGCTTACAGTAATGTTTAATTTGTCACCAATACAGTAGGAACAGGATTCTTTCTGAATCTTTTATCAACTTTACAAGTAAGCCAGAGCTTTGGAAAGTTGCCTGCTTGGTCCCTCTTCCCTGGGAAGCAGAAAAATTGAGGCCACAGTTGGTGAGAGTGGGTTAGAAACAAACCAACAAACTGGTCTGTTTTGTTTTGTGCCTATTAAAGAAATCTACGTTCC
The DNA here is from genome assembly GCA_029282475.1 of Phrynocephalus forsythii. Classification (NCBI taxonomy): domain Eukaryota; kingdom Metazoa; phylum Chordata; class Lepidosauria; order Squamata; family Agamidae; genus Phrynocephalus; species Phrynocephalus forsythii. The sequence goes on along the minus strand of JAPFRF010000017.1, from coordinate 12,409,346 downwards.
TAGGAGTTTGAGTGGAGAGGCAAGAGCGTGCTTGGCGGGCCAATTAATTAATCCACGAAAGCACTCAATCAGTCAACTGAAACACCCCGTCATTGGGTGATCAAAACACCCTGGCATTCTAGCAAGCGAGGATGAAGACAAAAGGGTGGTGGTTGAGAGAGAACCCTGGGGAAAGAAGTTGAACCTGAAGAAATTCAAATAACAGGAAGCTGAAGCATTGGCCGGCCTTCAACTTCTTCTCCTGCCACCACACTTTAAAATTGATCATGTCAGATATATTTTGTTTTCAGGGAGGGCATGGATTGCTATACCTACACTTTCCAACCTTGAGTCCATAGATATTATTGGACTATACGTCCCAGGATTCCTGGCCAGCACAGCTGGTGGGGAAGGCTTCTGGGCATTGTTAGCCCCAAGAGCATCTGGAGAACCAAAGTTAGGAACCATTGAACCAGAACAGTGGTGTTCAAACTTTGGCCCTCCGGATGTTCTGGACCACAACTCCCACAGTTCTTTGTCATTGGTTGATATGGTCATAGGACTAATCAATAAATTTATTTGTACTTTGTACTTTGTACATTGGAAATACAAGCTTGGAATTCTGGGAGTTGTGGTCCAAAACATCAGGAGGGCCAAAGTTTGGACATCCCTGATCTGGAAGAAGGGGGTAAAAAAAATCATCCTGACCTTTATATAGAAAGACTCTACCATTTGTATTCACAAGGCCATCTAATGATGTCTTTCTGTCATTCACCAGATGCTGAAGCTTATCTAAAGCAGATCTAAAGCAATGAATGGACTCTGGAGAGTCTAATTAAGGAACTTTGCATGACAAAAACATCCTGTAATTAGTAACAGAGATTTCTAGGACTGAAGGAAGGAAGGAAGCCAGGCTCCTTGACTTCCACATAATAATGCTGCCACATGTTTTGCATTTGAAATGTTTATCAACCCCATGCTCAGGAACAAGGAGGGTTACACCTTGGCTCTCTTTCAGAGAGAGAAGCTGAAAAGCAAAGCACACTTGTTTGGAAAGGTGCTGCGTGCTGCAGCACAAATGACAAACGTGGAGCTAATTAAATATGAGGTTGGGGGGCAGGAGGGAAGAACAGTAAGATTCGCCCACCCTGTCTCATATCTGTGGGAGACCAATTCCAAGCTTTCTCAAGGATGCTGAAAAAATGCAGCTTAAAGGAGCTGGCAAGCCACTCCAGTATTTTTGCCAAGAAAACTCCATGGACATGGGGTCACAGAGGCGATTACTTCACATCCGTTTTGTCTCTGTTAGTGTTGCACTTAGGAGCGGTACAAAAATGTTACTTCACGTACGTCACACAACTACTGAAATTTTCTCGACCGCGCCCCCAGAATGGGTGCTAAGTGGGACAATCCTGTACCTGGTGCTGGGGTAGGGTTTTCCCTTGTCACTCTTTGTTCCTGCTTTCTGTTCCAAGACAAGACACCATGTAGTAATGACAGTCACGCAACAAAACATTCGTTTCTCTCAGAAAACTGTGTCCATTTAAAAAAAAATATTTTGACTTTTCAGAAGCGAAATATCAAAAAAGAATTTTTAAGCCCCCCAAAAAGGAAAAAGGAAGCTAGACAAATTCAGTGTTTGTTGTGGTACAAAAACATGAAGTAACACTTGTCATGAGACAAGTTATCATGGCCATGGGAACACTGAAACAGGGACAAAACCACGTGATTGCGACTAACGCTGTCACGGTACAAAACTGGTTGCAGAACAAAGAAGGACGTGAAGTAACCGCCAGAGAGTTGGTCACGTCTGTAACGACACAACACACGTATGGCCAGCTCTGGTAGCTTTGACTTTAGAAATGCATATATCTAGGATATTTCTTTTAACATTTTTATTAATATTTTCCAGTGATGGAGAAGTAAATCAGCAGATGCTGATCCAGCAGAGAGGAGGAAGCTACTGTAGTCCTCACTCTAAACATTTTATTCCCTATCCTTTGGGAAGGGAGAGGAAATCAAGGTACAACATGGGTGGTTTGTTTGTTTGTTGTTTTGCTACAAATCAAGGCAGGAGGTGTGGATCCCCTGCTCTTGCCTGCTCTCAGTAAGAAGGGGTGGAAAATCATGGCTCCAGTGGGGGCCAGATAGGCCTAAGTCACAAATGGTGACTGTGCTGTCCCATAGATGTTTCTGGACTACAAAAACTATCAGGCAACAGCAGATTGAATTGCATTGTCACTTTTTATAAGTTCTCATTTGTATTTTTCTAAACCATTTTGTAAATAAGCGGTCCTGGCTGCATTGTTTATTTTATCTCTCCCTTGCCATTTTTGCTACCTAGTGATTTCCAACCTTGGGTAAACCCAGGTGTTCTTGGACTGCAGCTCCCTGAAACCTCGGCCAGCACAGCTGGTGGTAAAAACTTCTGGGAAATGCAGTCCAAAAACCCTTCGGTGACTAAGGCTGGGAATCACTGATCAGGTGCAAAAACCCATATGCGGCTTATAAGATTGTTTTTAAATCATAGAATCATAGAGTTGGAAGAGACCTCAAGGGCCATCTAGTCCAACCCCCTGCCATGCAGGAACCCCATCACAATATTTCCAACAGATGGCCATCCAGCTTCTGCTTAAAAACCTCCAAAGAAGGACACTCCACCATCCTCCTTTGGGGCAGCTTATTATTCCACTGCCGAACAGCTCTAACTGTCATGAAATTCTTCCTAATGTTCAAATGGAATCTCTTTTTGTGTAGTTTGAAACCATTGCCCCGAGTCCTAGTCTCTGAAGCCATGGAAAACAAACCTGTTCCTTATTCAATATGACATCCTTTCAAATATTTAAACATAGCTATCATATCCCCTCTCAGTCATCTTTTAGAGAGGCTAAACATTCCCATTTCCCTAAGCCGTTCCTCATAAGACATTTCCTCCAGACCCTCAACCATCCTGGTCAACCTCCTCTGCACCTGCTTGAGGTTGTCAACATCCTTTTTAAACTGAGGTGCACAGAACTGGACACAGGACTCCAGGTGGGGTCTGACCAGAGCAGAACAGAGTGGTACTATCACTTCCCTTGATCTAGACACGATGCTTCTGTTGATGCAACCAAGAATCGCATTGGCTTTCCTGGCCGCCGCATCACACTGTTGACTCATGTTCAACTTGTTGTCCACCAAGACTCCCAGATCCCTTTCAAGGGTACTATTCTCCAATCAAGTATCCACCATCCTATATCTGTGCAATTCATTCTTCTTACCTAGATGTAGCACCCTACATTTCCCTCTGTTGAAACCCATTCCCTTAGCTTTGGCCCAGCACTCTAATCTGTCAAGGTCCTTTTGGATTTTCATCCTATCCTCTAGGGAATTAGCAACCCCTCCCATTGAGGGTAACACAGCTAAACTGGGTGCAAATACTGGCCCATTGAGCCAATCCAACATCTCCAAGCACTGGAGAAGCCAAGTTAAGGATCGACTACCCGTAGACATAGAAGCCCCCCTGGGTACCACTGCAAACAAGAACTGTCTCAAAGTGGGATCTGAAGATAAACCTACGCCCCCCCCCTTAAAGAATTCCCCCCAGGCATCCAGTCTGGTGGGAAACTGAAAGGCCCAAGTGTCTCATCAACTCTAATGCCTACACTCCAGCTATCTAGCCCAGGTCCTGAATCTCTTCGAATCGGGTGCTCATTCGAGACGGCACAGCGGATCGACAACTCAAATGGTAATTTAGTAAACCTCAGTAATCATAATGAGACCAAAGGAGGCAGTTCCCCTCTCCCCAAGGGAAATCCAAAAACAATCCTACCACTCCAGGGCTTTACAAATAAGAAAACCCCAGGTGGCTCTCCTAGTCTGACCGATGTTTCAGAACAATTAGTCTCTCCATCTCTGCTGGACTTCACTAATGACCATTTGAATCCACCTGCATTGGAATCAAGACCAGAGATATCAAATTCAGGGTCCGAGGCTGACCCCCTCAAGGCTAAACACACTAATTCTCCAGCTAGCAATAAAAGGGGACTCTGTCACAACCATGTCAATCAAAGTGGCCTCCCTGTGAATTCAGTCCAGTCAGAATGACTATCAACTGCCAACAGGATCCCCTCACTGAAGATTTTGTCCTGAAACATTGCTGGATGGAAAGGGAAATCCAATGACCCAGAATTCCAAAATTTCCTCCAGGGCTTCGATATTATCCTTCTCCAAGAAACCTGGCACGAAGGGGACATTATTTTGCCCGGATATACCTCAGTTGCAATTCCAGCTGTTGCCCCAACACGTAGAGGCCGGCGTAGTGCCGGTCTATGCTGCCTGATTACAAACCACCATCAGTTCAGGACTGAGCACTTGAATAGCTGTCCCCCATTGGCCATGGCTATTTTAATCCAAAACCTGAAGCCTTCACTCATGATAGTTAACGTATATCTACCCCCCCCTAAGCTAACAAAGGAAAATTGCAGGCACAATGGGAAACCCTGGGCAAGTACCTATTTGATTTAGAGGCAAACTGCCCTTCTGCTGAAATCTTTATAGCTGGTGATTTTAACGCAAGGATCGGAAAAGACAACTCTGCTCTATTGGATGCAATGGGCAACAGCTTGGAGGATTCTTTTCTGGAACAGCTCAAGCTTCCTAGATGCTCTAAAGATCTTCAGATCAATCCAGCCGGGCATTGCCTGGCCAGATTCTCTATGGCAGTGCTCCCCAACCTTTTTGTCCCCGCGGACCGGGAAATTTTTGATAATTTTTCTGTGGCCTGAAGCTGGGGGTGGGGGTGGGGAGGGGGAGAATGCGAAAGGGGGGTCCGGCGGGGAGGCAAAGGGGGGTGAAAGCAAAGGATGGGAGGGAAGGAGGAGGGGGAGGCACGAGAGTGGCGGCGGCGGCGGCAGCGCTCACCAGCTTGGGGCGTCGGGGTGCCACTCCCCCACACACACGGGCGGGGTGGGGGGAACCCGGGGCTCCTGGGCAGGCGGGCCCCCGCCTCCTCCTCCAGCGCCAGGAGCCATGCGCGGGTCTCGCTGCTGGCGCCCCGCTTGCTCCTGCTGCCGCCGCCGCCGTGAGCCTCCACCTCCGCTGGGAAAGCGAGCGGCGCCAGCGGAGGCCCACGGCAGCAGCGGCAGCAGGAGCAGGAGCTGCGGCGCCAGCAGCGAGACCAGCGCGCTAGGCCCAGGCGCCCCACGCGGCACCCGCCCGGCCACGCCAGGAAGCGCCCTCGCGGCACCGACGAGCCGCTGCCGCTGCCTCCTGCTCCTGCTCTGGTTCCTCCTCCTCCTCCTCCCGCCGCCGCCGCCGAAGGAGCAGCAGCAGCAGCAGCGAGGGCAATTGCGGAGGGGTGGCGGCAGCGGCGGGATGGGGGCGATTGCGGCGGCGGCGGGGCGAATTGGGGGGTGGCTGCTGCCGCAGCCCCCATCCAGCCTTCCTCCTCCACCGCAGAGAAGAGGAGGAGGAGGAGGAGGGCGGCGGAGGAAAAGGGGAGGAGCCTCCCCGGCGTCCCCAGGCAGCCCAGTGCCGACCGGTCCACGGACCGGCACTGGTCCGCGGCCCGGGGGTTGGGGACCACCGCTCTATGGGAGCTGGAAAGTCTATTTTAAATGGCTCTGCCCCTCAGGATCACCCTGGAGAATTCACATTCTGCTCCCATAGGGGAGCAGTGTCATTGATTATGTAATAGTCTCTGCTCATCTGAGTGGCAAGGTAGTTGACTTCCATGTTGGAATGCAAATAGACAGCGACCATTTTCCTCTCATCACCACAGTAAAATGTGATCAACTAACGTCTAACACACCAGCTTACTCAATCAACACAGTAAGAATGGCACCTTACTTTAAGGGGAATAAATGGTCTCCAAAAATAGAGGACAAGTTAAACTCCGCTCTAAATTCCACCCATTTTATAAACCTGAAACAGAATCTGTCCACGGCACCAAACTCGTCAGAGGCCATCCTCCATTATGAGAACCTGATGGCAGCAATAAATGGTATTTTATGCCAGCAAACCTGCCAGGGGTCCTATAAGGATTCAAGATTTAAATCCAACTCCTGGTTTGACAAAGATTGTCTCCTCCTGAAAAATCAGCTACGCTCTTTGTACTATTCCTATCGGCTCAACCAGCCGGACTCTCCCCCCTCAAGTGAATATATCAACCTTAAAAAGCAGTATAAGCTTGTAATAGCCCAAAAGAAGCAACTTATGATCAAGAAAAGATGGGAATTAATGATTTGCACTGTTCGGTCAAATAACAGCAAACAGTTCTGGCTGTTGGTCAGGGGTGCCTTAAAAAGCAGGACAGGTTCCCTGGATGTTCAGGTCCCTGCACATGTCTGGAAGGATCACTTTACAAACATATTCTTTGATCCTCAAACTTCTGTTTTAACTCCTTCACAGCCAACGTCTTTAAACTTACCTAAATGGGACCCAGTAAATATTTCAGAAATCAAATCTCTAATTACGAACTTAAAACTGGGAAAAGCTGCTGGACCTGATGGAATTCCCCCGGAACTCTTAAAAAAGCATCTGGACTGGTGGGCCACACCTTTGGCCACTCTCTTCACATTAATAGATCAGACTGGAAGGGTGCCCTCATCATGGACTAAAGCTATCATAGTACCCATCTTCAAAAAAGGAGACCCTCATGTTCCAGGAAATTATCGCCCTGTTTGCCTGCTGTCAATCTTGGGGAAACTTTATGCTCGACACCTAGCAAACAAACTGACAGCCTGGATGGACAATCAAAAGATATTGGGCCCAGAACAGATCAGGTTTTGTAAAAACAGACATACATTAGATCACTGCATTGTATTGGCTCATCTTGCAGAAAAATATAAATCTATGGGTGGGGGGAGACTGTTTGTAGCTTTTTTCGATCTAAAAGGGGCCTTCGATTCAATCTCAAGGAAACTACTATGGGCCAAATTGGAAAAGTCCCCAATTGACAGGAGATTGCTGTTTCTTATTCAAATGTTGTATCTTAATATGAGCTACCAGGTTCGTTATGGACCTACTGGTAAATTGTCTGATACGATCCTGAATAATAAGGGGGTTAAACAGGGATGTATCTTGGCACCCTATCTATTTAACCTTTTCATTAATGATTTGAGTGATTCTCTAAACCAAGTCCAAGGCCATCCCCCCAAGCTTGGCCCTCAGCAAATCCCATTACTCCTGTATGCAGATGACACAGCAGTTCTGTCTCTAACCCAATTGGGCCTAAAGAGGCTTATAACTGCCTTTGCAACTTACTGTGACAATAACTGTCTGTCCATCAATGCCCAAAAATCAAAGATCCTAGTGTTCTCAAAGAGGTGGAAAAGAATGCATTGGCCCCTACAAAATGACATTCTGGAGCAGGTTAAAGAATACAAGTATCTGGGGATCTCCTTTAGATATAATATGAGCTGGGTAGCCCATCGAAATTATGCCCTTAACCTTGCAAAATGCAGCTCGCTTGCAGTGGCCCAGTTTTTCTATAGGAGTGGAGGACGCTACATTTCTTCAGCCATACGGGTCTTTCACGCAAAAACAAGGGCACAATTATTATATGGCATCCCCATCTGGATTAATGCATATAACCCTGACGTTGAAAGAATTCAATCCATGTTCTTGCGTCAAATCTTAGGGGTCCCTAACTGTGTAGCCTATGCAGTCCTGTGCCTTGAAGTAGGAGTAGGTCACCTGGAAACTTCTGCTTGGACTCAGACTTTAAAGTTTTGGCTCAGATTACATTTCTGCACAGACCAACTGGGGTTTGTGTATAACATGCTGGTTGATTCTTACCAAAGCCAGTGGCAATTCTCCATTAAGCAAAAAATTTGGTCCATAGGTATCCCTCTTGAACATATCCTGATGCTAGGGCAGAAACAGGCCCTAAGAATTCTCACCCAGAGGTTATGTGACATAGAAAGGCAGGAACTCCTTTCGCAGGCACATAGAACCTGCTCCCCTTTGTCACAAGGTGTTTTCCCATTGTATAGGACTCCTGCAGCTTATCTAACCTCACTCTGTTCACCACAGGCCTGCAGGGCCTTTATGCTGGCCAGGATGAATGTGCTGCCTTCAGCACTGCTCCAGGGTAGGTTCCAGGGAATACCACTCCAAGAGAGATTTTGCCCATGTGGAAATGAGGCTCCTGAGTTTCTTCAGCACGTGCTTTTATTTTGTCCACTTTATGAACAAATTAGGAATACCCTAATTTGTCCACTGTTGAAAAAATTCCAAGGCCACCCTTCAAAGTGGTTAGTTCAATACTGTCTAATAGACAAGAACTCACACGTTACAGCACAGGTTGCAAAGTTCTTTCTAGCTGCCATTCGAGAGAGCAGAGATCATTTCGGCCACCCATTCCCATGCTCCTATTTATTAGTACTTCTCTTTGCTTTTCTTCTTGCCTTTTTGCTCCAGAAAGTAGATCCCATATAATTAATGGAATAGTCTCGTGCTTGGTCACATGACTGGAATGCAACAACCCCCCCCCAAAGGTCACCAGCACCTCAGTAAATGGTTTTGATGTATCATGACAACTTGGGCTAGTTCTGTGAAGATTCTCAGTCATCCAGGTGAGTTTATCTGGAAGCTGAGTCATAGCTACTGGACTTCTTTTTGAGAGATAGAAACGTTTTGCTGTTTGTCCAAACAGACTGATGGATGAACAGCGAAACGTTTCTATCTCTCAAAAAGAAGTCCGGTAGCCATGACTCAACTTCCAGGTTGGGCTAGTTCTCCTACTCCATAGTAAAATGGCAAAAATGTTCAGGCCTGTGTTTTTTTGCGTAAAATTTGACAATCCAGGGGTTCTTTTAATGCAATGATGTATCAAATCAAATCAAATCAACCTTTATTGGCATTAAAACAAAACAAAACAAAACAACAAAAGAAAATGAGGTACAGCAAGGAGGGTAATCGAACACGGAACCGGTGATTCTCATATATGCATTAGCTACTTAAGCCAATGAGATGGGGAATAGGGAAGCCCAGATCCTCATGCTGCTATAATCTCAGAGGCAAAGGAGGCCACCTCATCCAGATAAGAGGTGACCTGCGTAGAAAGAAGAAACCTAAGCTTAACCAAGTCTTCCCACCCTTGCATTCTATCGAGGATGGAGTATAGATATTTCTTACGAAGTGCATTGTGTGTTGGGCAATGAAAGAAGATGTGTTCAAGTGTTTCAACAGCATTAGTTTGACATGAACAGATCCTCTGGGAGTAAGGGATTCCATTGAACCTGCCCGACAATAGTGCAGAGGGGACGGAATTACATCTGGCAAGTGAATAAGCTCTGCGCGCTTCAGGACATGTTAGGTAAGTCAGAAAAAAGCAGGCTTCCCAGGTGTTAAATTGAAGTGGGGAGCTGATGGTATTGGCTTCGCTGCACAGTTCTTGCCATTCGATGTTCAATAGCCTGTCTTTAATAGTCCTATATGCTTCAGATTGACTTAACATGCCAAGCTGCTCAATGTCCAATCCCGCTACTTTAAGAGTGGTAAGAACAGAGATCTTGACTGGGAGGTCAGGATCTATCAAAAGTTGATATAATAAATGGGTATGAACTGGGTTGTAGAGGATTCCAAGCCAGAATTTAATAGCTCTTAATCTGGCCAAGGTCTTCAGCCTTATCATGCCAGTTTCTAAGCAAAGAACGGCGTATGGGACACATTTAGGGAGGCTTAGGATTCTCCTCAAAAAAGAGGCTTGAATACTCTCCACTGTGCGATCTATAGCTTTATACCAAATTGGTAATGCATATAAGATTTGAGATAGGGTTTTGGCCTTAAATATTGTCAGGGAAGATGGTACATACAGATTGCTATAGCTAAAAAAGAATCGTGAAATTGCGCTAGCAGAGATCTTGCTTGAATTTAGGACATACTTGCGATGGGAGAACCAGGTGTGCCTGTAATTGTAGTGAACACCCAGGTACTTAAATGACTTTACCTGCTCTATAACATTACCCTTACAAAGCCATTATTTTAGATTTGGAGTAATTGACCTCCAATTTATTGGCTAAGAAATAGTCGGTGGCACTATTAAGTAAGCGTTTAAGACCTATCCTAGTGCGAGAGAGAAGTATTGCGTCGTCGGCGTACAAAAGCAATGGAACTTGTGTCTGACCCAGTTTTGGGCAATGGCTATTCACATTCTGCCAATAAGGAGCTAAGTCATTTAGGAAGAGGTTAAAAAGTGTTGGGGCCAGAATACAGCCCTGCTTCACTCCTTTATTTGTTTTGAAGGGTTGAGTTAGTTTGCCATTCTGAGAGCATCTAACCGTACATAAAGTATCGGCATGCAAGGCTCTAATTAAGAGAAGTAGCCTTTGATCAATATTCCATCTGGATAATTTATCCCAAAGTAGCTCTCTATCTACATCTCTATCTCTCTATCAAAAGCACCCTTCAGGTCAAGGAAAGCCACATAGAGTCTAGCCTTAGATATCTTGACCTGTTTATAGACCAAGTGTGAAAGGATAGCGCAGTTATCTAACGTGGATTTGCCCTGACAGAATCCTGATTGCTCAGGGCCTAAGATGTTCTCGGCGTCTATCCAGGAGGAAAGTTTATTGCTTAGGTATTTCGCATAAACTTTGCCAATTACCGATAATAGGCTGATAGGTCTGTAATTCTCTGGGGAATTAGGATCCCCTTTTTTGTAGATGGGAACAATTGTGGCAGTTGTCCAATCTTTGGGTATAAAGCCGGTTTTATTGATTGTTGTGAAAAATGGGGCTACTAGTAAGGACCACCAAACTGGATCACATTGTAGAAGGTCAGGGGGTATACCGTCAGGGCCTGCAGCTTTACCCGACCGTAGACCTACAATAATTCCATAGATATCCTCAGGGTGTACTGGAGGCCACTCAGGCAGGTTGGGGGAGGAAAGTCAGGACAGTTAGCAGTGGGCTTATTCCTATTGAAGAAAATGTCAGAAAAATGTTGAACCCACCTGGATGGTGGAACTGCATCTGAATCCTCCACCTCTGATCTTGAGAAGCCCGTAACAATAGACCAGAATTGTCTAGTGTTATTCTGAGCGACAGCTTGAAATAGCTCATTCCACTGGTTATGGAAGAAAAATTGCTTTTTCTTAAGGAGTAAGGCCTTTAATTGTTGATGATACTGAAAGTATTTTACTAAGTCACCTTGGGCAATAGAACCTTGCACAATAGAACCTTGAGCTCTCTGCATTCCTTGTCAAACCAATTAAGGTTATTATGGGGTACCCCATAGCGGCACAGTGTGGGCTTATGAATGAAAAATTAGGTTTATAAAGGATTCAAAGAATTTAATTTGGCTGGAATAGTCAGGGTTCACTAGAATGCCTTGTAGAAGTTTTCTGCTTCCTTGGGCTATCACTAATTGATGGAATTTAGTGGACAGATCTTTATTGACTGGGATTTTAGACCTAGGCATCTTTCCCCATCAGCAAGTTGCCCCTTTTACCCCACCTCTCTCTGGCGTGGAATTTTCAGCCTCCACCATTTATGTTGGCCAGGAGAGAGTCTCCACTTCAACCCCAGAGACCCCTTCCGGGGGGTGGGGGGAGTGTTGAGGCTGCTGGCACAAGGGTCCCCCACCATCTTGGCCTGGACGTCTGGGATTCTGGGGCATCTTAAAACTGAAGAATCGAATACTGTTTCTTGCAGGATTTAAAGAGGCTGCTTGGGGAAGGAGTTTTCAGACTGCTTGGAAATTCCTGTGAGCACATGGGACTTGGAGGTTTGGCTGAATATCAGTAATTGCCAGCAGAGTGCACCTGACCGGGTGCAAATATAACAAAATAAAGGAAAGAGAACGGAAAAGGTGGATTCCTTGATAATTTACCAATACTGATTATAGCAGAGAAGATTAAGTGAAAGGATTGTTTTTTCCATTATCTTTTTGTTTTCTTTCTTCCGTTTTCAAGTAACTGACCAATTAGTCAGGATGGAGGGTCAGGGGGTAGATGTAGTTACTTGTAACATCTGCAGCATGTTTGGGTTTTTTGCCAAACTAGGTGTCGTGATACATATGCTCAACGTGCAAGCTGGTGGCCCTCTTGGAGGACAAGGTCAAGCAGCTGGAGACCTGTGCTTTCAATCTTCGCAACATTAGAGAGAAGGAGGGTGTTTTTTTTGCAGGAAGCAGAGGAAAAAATGTGCACACCAGTGACAGGGATAATCTCAATCAGGAAGAAGGCATTTCACAAATACAGGAGACAGATATGTGGAGGAACATTGCAGTCAGAAGGGGAAGAACTAGGAAACAGACACAGAACTGGCAACTGCACCAAAGTTTCCAACCTCTCTTCTTTATCAACCAGGAAAAGGAACCACAGCAAGAGCAGCCTGAAGGTCAGCCTGAAGACCCTGCCCAGAGGAATCCAGATCCAACAGCACAACTTGGGGCACCTACCAAGCCTCAAAGGAGGCGAGTGGTGGTGGTTGGAGACTCCTTGCTTAGAGGAACAGAAACCGTCATCTGCAGGCCTGACAAAATGAACCAAGACGTCTGGTGTCTCTTTGGAGCCACGATTTGGGATGTAACAGAGAGTCTGGCAAGGCTAATCAAGCCCACTGATTCTAACCGCATTCTTTTGGTCCATGTAGGAACTAAAGATACTTCAAAACACAGCTTTCAGGATATCAGAAAGGCATATGAAGAGATGGGGAGGAAGCTGAAGGACCTGGGTGGCCAGGTGGCAAATTCATCTCTCTTCCCTGTAGAAGGACGTGGCCCACGAAGGGAAAGAACAATAGTGGAGGTGGACAACTGGCTCCGGAGATGGTGCCAGCAGGAACTATTTGGATTCTTGGCCCTGGCCGCAGCTGCGCTGGGTGGTGGTGGACCGTCCTGCCGCCACCTCCAGAAGCCTGGTGCTTCTTAAATTTTTTATTTATTTTTTTCCTGTGCCAAGCACACGGCCCCAGGGGCCGGGTCGGCGCTTTAATATGTTTTTTAAAAAAAATTTCCAGCTCCGACCATGTGACCCCAGGGGCCAGGTTGGCGCTTTTTAATTTTTATTTTTTTTATATCCCCAATGCTGGGGGATTTTTTTCCACACAGCTTAGAGTCTCTGTCTTGGGGCCAGCGCCTTTAGAGGTGCTAGCTTCCCCATGCCTGGGTATTTTTTTTTATTCTTTCCCTCCTGGCCCGCTGGCTCATGGGCCAAACTGGCTGGCCTGCAGGATAGAGGGACTTTTTAATTTTAATTTTTTATTTCATTTCATTTTTTATTTTTTTAAAGTCCCTGATGCAGGGCTTATTTTTTGCTCCTGGCCTGCGGCAGCTGCTAAATTCCAGGCGAGGAGGCGGTGACAAGATAGGAGATGGGGGAAGGAAAAACAAAATGAAATGAAATGGAAATTTCCATTTTGTTTTGTTTCGTTTTCCTTTGATGGATGGGACCGTTATTCATTTCATTAGCTAATGTCTCTACACCAATGCACAGAGCATGCGGAACAAACAAGAGGAGCTGGAAGTCCTAATACAGCAAAATAAATATGACATAATTGACATCATTGAAACTTGGTGGGATGAGACTTAGTGGAAGATTTTAACTATCTTGATATATGGTGCAGTCCAACTCAGCTAAGAATGCAACAGATTACTTGATGCCCTTGCAGACAATTTCATGATCCAGAATTTAGAGGAGGCAACAAGACAAACAACCATTTTAGGTCTGGTCTTAACCAATAAGGAGGACATTGTAAACAGGTTCGAAGTGGTGGGATCTTTAGATAAAAGTCACCATGCCCTCTTGGAATGTGTTATACAGTAAAGCTAAGCATAGTCAGACAAGAATCCTGGACTTTAAGAAAGCCAATTTTTGTAAACTTAGGGAATTATTGGCTGTGATTCCATGGATCGAAACACTGGAAGAGAAGGCAGTCCAAGATGGATGGGAGTTCCTTAAAAGCGAGATATTAAAGGCACAATTTAAAACTGTTCCAACAAGAAGAAAAAATGGGAGATGTCTAAAGAAACCACAATGGTTTAGTAAAGAACTTTCAACTCAGCTAACTATAAAGAAAAGTACAGGAAATGGAAAAATGGGGAATGCACCAAAGACGAATGTAAGCAAACAGCTAATATATGCAGGGGGGTGGTAAAAAAGCTAAAGCGGAAAATGAATTTAGACTGGCCAGAGACATTAAAGATAATAAAAAGGGTTTCTTTAGTTATGTCCTCAGCAAAAGGAAAAATAAGGAAATGATAGGCTCTCTACCTGATGATGATAACCAGTTACTAACAGGAGACAAGGAAAAGGCAGAACTACTCAACACCTTCTTTGCTTCTGTTTTCTCCAAAAAGGAAGAAAGAGATCGGCTGGGACAAAGAGTAGATGAGGTAGGACGGGAATTGCAACATAGAATAGATAGAGGGGTAGTACAGAAACACCTGGAAACATTAAATGAATTTAAGTCTCCTGGGCCAGATGAATTACACCCAAGGATATTAAAAGAACTGGCAGAAGTAATTTTAGAACCATAGATAATAATCTTTGAGAAGTCCTGGAGAACAGGGGAAATCCCCATAGACTGGAGGAGGGCAAATGTTGTCCCTATCTTCAAAAGGGAGGGGGGAGGAACCAAATAATTACCGCCCAGTAAGCTTGACTTGAATTCCTGGCAAGACCCTAGAACAAATTATTAAGCAGACAGTCTGTAATTATTTAACTAGCAATTATGAGAAGTCAACACAGGTTTCTTAAAAACAAGTCATACCAGACCAATTTGATCTCTTTCTTTGATAGAATTACAGGCTTGGTGAATGAGGGGTCCGCTGCGGATATTGCTTATCTAGATTTCAGTAAGGCCTTTGATAAGGTTCCCCATGGTATACTTGCAAAGAAGTTAGTAAAAAGTGGGATAGATAGTGCCATGGTTAGATGGATTTGTAATTGGTTGATTGATCACACCCAAAGGGTGATTATAAATGGCTTTTCTTCATCTTGGACATATGTGACCAGTGGGGTGTCCCAGGGTTCTGTTCTGGGTCTGGTGCTATTCAATATCTTTATTAATAACTTGGAGGAAGGAACAGAGAGTAGGCAGATCAAATTTGCAGATGATACCAAATGGAGAGGGGTTGCTAATTTCCTACAGGATAGGATGAAAATCCAAAAGGATCTTGACAGATTCGAGTGCTGGGCCAAATCTAACAGAATGGGTTTCAACAGAGAGAAATGTACAGTGGTGCATCTAGCTAAAAAGAATGAATTGCACAAAAATAGGAATGGGAGATACCTGGCTGAAAAATAGTACTGTACCTTTAAAAGGGATCTCAGAGTCTGAGTGGGCCACAAATTGAACATGAGACAGCAGTGTGATGTGTTGGCCAAGAAAGCCAATGTGATTCTTGGTTGCATCAACAGAACCACAGTGTCTAGATCAAGGCCATTCTATTCTGCTCTGGTCAGACCTCACCTGGAGTACTGTGTCCAGTTCTGTGCACCTCAATTTAAAAAGGATGTTGACAACCTTGAACGGGTCCAGAGGAGGAAAACCAAAATGGTTGAGGGTCTTACAAGGAGCGGTTTAGGGCGCTGGGAATGTTTAGCCTTACAAAATGAAGGCTGAGAGGGGATATGCTAGCCATGTTTAAATATTTGAAAGCTTGTCACATTGAAGAGGGGACTGGTTTGTTTTGGGGGTAGTGGTTTCAAACTACAGGGAAAAAATCAATTTAAACATTAGGAAGAACTTCGTGACACTTAGAGCTGTTCAGCAGTCAAAGATGCCACAAAGGAGGGTGGTGTAGTCTCCTTCTTTTGAGGTTTTGAAGCACAGGATGGATGGCCATCTGTCCGGAGCACTGTGATGGGGGTTCCTGCATGGCAGGGGGTTGGACTAGATGGCCGTTGAGGTCTCTTCCGAAAAGGAACAACTAACAATTAACAATACAAGTGCACCCCCCACCCCCGGGACCATCTTGTTCTTCCATGAGTTCTTATTTATTACTCCGTCTTCTATTGTTCTAGTATTCTTCTTAAAGTCCTCTTCTCCAGAACTGTCTTGAAGTATTCGTCGGCTCTTTCCCCTTCCCTTCAACTAATACAAAGTCTATAAATTTTCCCCAAATGTCATAAAAAACGTCTTTTTTCATTTCTCCTCGTTTAACTTTTAAGCTACAAGACAATTTATCGTTTATGGCTATATCCCAAAGCTTGAAGGGTATTATTATTATACCCATGTATTATGTTTTCATATTATTCCTATAATCAATTTATATTGAACAATGTATAATCAAAATGGGCATGTTTTGGTTCTTTGGTTCTTTCTGCCTTTAAAGCACATCTGTCATTTCCGTCTGCAAGCAGGCAGGCGAGCAGAACCTCGCGCCTGCGCTACACTCAAGGGCAGATAAAGCGCCCGGCTATGTTTAGAATAGAAAAACAATTATTCTTCTAAGGCACTTAATTAACACACATACCCTTACCCTTGAAACTAGCCATCTGCCCGTATGATATACTGCACGAAATCCCTCTACCCACAGAGTTTCCCCCTTTGATTTGTTACCTGTCAAAAAGCAGAGCGCTTCCCAGCGCTTCCCAGCGTTCGATCCGTACCTCCCTAAAAATTCACAAGCAGAGACAGACTCGCACATCAAAGGCAAGCCAGCAATTAGACTTTAACTGGCACCAACAACAAAAGTAAGCAACTGTTACAATGTTTATTTCAGATACTGATTTACAAACCACAGCTGTGGATGACGGAATCAGGTTTGGGAGGGGGCAAACGGAGCGACAGAAAAATGTATAAGAATGTCTTGCAATGTATTATTCACTGGAGTCCAGCTTTCAGAGATTACTCTGCTGGTTCCCGCTCCGCAGCTTTTCATTAAAACCTTTTCCTTGTCGAAATCAACTCAAGTGCCTCTTGCTCTCTCGCCGTTCCCAGAAACTGTGCCAGATTCGAACGCGTATTCCTTTCAAGCTCGTTATACCAATCTTCCATCTTGAAATCTAGTTTAGATTTCCAATTTCTTGCTATAATTAATCTAGCTGCTGTCGTAAGGTTTGCTATTAGTTCCTTTGTTGTAGCATCATAATCTTTACTAGTTAACAATGATAATAGTGCTGTCTCTGGATTGCAATCAATATCTAGTTTAATCATGTCACTTAGCTCTAAAAAAAACCCTTTTCCAGAACTTTTGAACTATTTCACATTCCCACCAGAGATGCATATATGTACCTATCTTTTTTTCACATTTCTAGCACATCTTAGAGTATTCAGCATTCATTCTATTCAACCTAACTGGTGTTGAGTACCATCTAGAAACCAGTTTAAAATAATTTTCTTTTATCCTAACCGATAATGATCTCAAGATTCTCATATTCCAGATTTTCGCCCAATCTTCTTTCTTTATCTCTACATTAAGATCTTGCTTTCAGACCTCTTTCAGAGAATCTAACTCTTTCACTTCCGATGAATCCCCTATTATTTTGTATATTTTACGTACTATTCCTTTCTCTATATTATCCTGTTCAGATTCAAGGGATAATAAAAACTGTTCGAACTGTGTGCATTCTCTAATTTGACTGTTTCTTCTGTCCCAGTCCTTTGTCCATTTTCCTAACTGGATATAGTTTATCCATATTAGATCACTAGATTGCAGAATATTTTTTATGTCGTGAGTTCTTCTAATTTTGACCATCCAATCTTTTAATCTAGCTATTTTCTTGGCTTTAAATAACTCTAAATAGTGCTTCAGATTTGTAGGGAAATTTTCCAAGTCTGTTAAAAACATAGTGGGGAGCCCTTCGGTGACAAAATCTTTCTATATGTTCTCCATGTAGTCATTAAACCATTCAGGAGGGGATTCTCAATCTTTACTTTGTTTTTAAAATCAGTAAACAAGAATTTATTTCCCTCTTTATATCCAATGATTCTTGCTCCCACCATATTAGCTTCTCCGGTTTGAATAAAATTTCCCCCAAGCAACTGATTTGATTAGCTATATAGTAATTTCTTAGATTGGGTATACCCAATCCTCCTTCTTTTTGGGATCTATACCACAATCTTTTATTTATTCTTGATTTTTTCCCACCATTGCAGTACCTATTTATCATGTCTTGGAGAGTTTTAAGTTCCTTTTCTAGAAACTGGACGGGTAACAGTCTAAAGATAAAATTAATTTTGGGAAGTATTTTCATTTTTACCAATGCTATTCTACCAAACCAAGATAAGTTCAATTTAGTATAATTTAGTAATCTATTTTTCATCTCTTCTTTTAATTTTGAGATTTTTTTTCCTTAGTCTTAGTAAACTCCTTATAGAATTCTAATCCTAGATATTTAATACTTTTCCCGGATTTTAGTCCAAAGTTTTCAATTATCTTAAGGTCTTCTCTTCCATAATTAAACAATAAATTTTCTGATTTTTGCCAATTTACACATAATCCGGTTATTTCCCCAAATTCTTCTAGATGGGTTTTTACTCTTTGAATACTCTCTGTTGGGTCTAAAATTGTCAATAGGGAATCATCCGCAAACAGGCTAATTTTAGTTACTCCATCTTTCCCAATACCTTTAATGGATTCGTCATCCCTTATAGCATTTGCCAGGAGTTCTATAACAATACAAAAGAGAACTGGAGAGAGAGGACATCCTTGTCTAGTTCCCCGGCCTAGGGTGATTTGTTCAGTCATTCCGTCATTAACTATTATTGAGGAAGTACCCTCTTAGTATAATTGGTTTATTACTCCTAAAAAAGGTTTCCCAAATCCCCATTTTTCTAGCAGAATTTTTAATGTAGACCATTGAACACAGTCAAAGGCTTTAAAAAGATCTAGAGAAAACATGCCTGCTTTAATAGTACTTTTTCCCATTTCATAAAGGACATTCAAATTTCTTCTTATAATGTTTGCCATTTGTCTTCCCTTGATAAAACCACATTGATCATCTTTAATATATTTAGCTACAAATTTATTCATTCTTTTAGCCAAGATTGCAGTAAAAATCTTAGCATCTTGATTTAATAGGGATATTGGTCTATATGACCCAATGTCCATTAAGTTTTTATTGGGTTTAGGTATTAAAATGGTTAAGGAGTGGGTCCAGGATCTCGGGACTTGTTCTCCTTCCAATATTTTATTATATAGCTTTTTTACTTTAGGTATTAATACTGCTTTAAAAGTTTATAAAATTCAGGTCCCAGACCATCCACTCCAGGAGTTTTATTATTCTTTAATTTATCTATTACCTCACCTATCTCTTGATCTGTAATAGGTTTCTCCATTTCCAACATATCTTCTTCTTCTTCCAAAACCCTCTTTAAATTTTTAGTAATATATTTTTCTATATTTTCCTTGGTCTTATTTTTGCTGTGTATAGAGACTGATAAAACTCTTGTATTGTTTTTAATTTGTTAGTTATTACTTTGTTTGAATGAATTATAAAATTAATAAATATATTTTTTTTTAAAAAAAAGAGGTCTCTTCCGACTATTATTCTATGATTCTATGATCTTGGGTTTGAGGGCTTCTGACACCTCCTCAAGGGACAACACGGCCATCTAGACGAGTAGAATTGACCCAGAAGTTCTGAGAAGAGATACTTCCCCATCAGTCCTATATATTAGCACTAAGGAAAGGGCAACGAGTTAGTTGTTCAGATGTCTTCCTCCTAGCACACCACTCTTTCTGAATCACTGGCACACTTGTGCGCAAGAAGGCTGGACCCTCCTGATATCTGTGGACTACGACTCCCATCAACCCCAACCTCTGGAGCACATGAAAGCAAGTGTCCAACAGTGCCTTCAAAAAGGCTCCAGACTCTCCTTTAAGGCATTTTGGGTTTTTTTAAGCTGGCTACTTCGCTCCCTTTGCTACGGGAGATACCCTCTGCTTGAATCATGTGAAGCCCAGGTGTCATCAGCCTTTACATCATGTCATCGATGTCAGATTTGGAAACTTGTTTTAACCATTTCAGAGAAAATCCCAGGCTTTTCAATGAAGGGCAGAGCTCATGGCAAGAAGGCGGAGCCACAAAAAAACCAATGTATTTTAGCAGAAGCCTTCCCTGGCTATAATAAAATCCCAGGAGGGACTTTTTCTCATTTAAAATGAGGAAGAAAGACACAAAATTAGGAGCTGGTCATAGAAGGATGGTGAGGAAGAGGGATGTTTGTGAACACCCAGGGCGTTTATACATGACCCCTAAGCTCCGCTGCAAATGGCTCCCAACTCCGGAGCTTAAAAATGTTTCCCCACCAGCTCCGGAGCTAACAGAAAATTAAGTGCCACCCTGCCCACCTAAGCGCGACCCAGCGCACCTTTCAAGTACTTGCTCTGGGAGAGTGAAAAATTTTGATGCTGACAGTGCCGGGCTCTCCTCGCTTCTTTTTGTTGTTGTTGTTTTGCCTCCCGCCCCTTTAAGAGGAACCAGGAAGTGACGGGGGTCGGAGCAACTTAAGAGTGCATTATTTTCTCCCTTTTTTTCTCCCTCCCCTCAAGCAGACAGAACAAGGAAGTGCGGAGAGGGTGGGAACGCAGGGAGAGCGACAAACCCTCAAGATCTCTGGTCCGAATTTAAGGGACCAGCGGATCTTAGGGGTCGTGTAAAAAGGCCCCCAGTGAATCTTGGGTTGGATCTCCTGATGGACAAAAAAATCTAATGGCTCTGGAGTGTGGGGAATGATCTTAGGAACTACGTAAATGCACCCAGTGTCACAGTTCACAATAAACAGCTGCTCAACAAACCTGTGTCTGATAACACAAGCATCTGCTGACAGCGGGACTTCATCGTTGGAGGTTGATGCTGACAGTTTATTGCCAGCGTTAATAACATAATTGCTATTTTCTGCATCCAATTCCACTCCCTTCCGGCCTCCCTGCAGTGCACAAATTGTTGCCCTCTCTGAATTTCAAATTTCAGAGGAAGTGGATGATAATTCCCATCTTAAAATAAATCTGCCACTCTTCCAGCCTCAACGAGGCTGTTTGTTGCTTTGCAGGGGGAGACTAGCTGGTGGAGGTCAATCAGGAATGTGCCTTTACAGAAACCTAGATTATTAAGAAGGGACCTTAAAGGTCATCTACCCGAACCACCTGCCAATATGGGAAGTGCAATGCAATGGGGTCCCTGGATACATTAAGCTTCTGCTTACAAATGTCCAGTGAAAAAACGCCACAGTGTTCTGGGGCAGGCTGCTCAACCACTGAGGAGCTGTGACCACTAGGCAGTTCTACTGCATGTTCAGTAGCAATCTTCCTTTTCATTTGAACTCCTTGTTTCAGGAAGTACTTGGGGCTGAAAAGGACAAACCTGTCCCTTGCAAGGGCTTTGAGACAAAAGTTGCAGAGGGTTTAAGTTGTGGCTGATGCCCCCCAGAAGTGAATAACTGTCCTCTCCTGGGATCCTAGTTGTGCTCCCCCCAATGGGGGAGGCCCTACCCCTTGGCCCCCAGGGTTTTGTGACGGCTAATGGTTTCCGACACAGGCTTTTCCCTCCATTTTAAAGGGTTAAAAAACTCCTCCTATGGCAGGCATGTCCAAACTTAGGCCCTCCTGATGTTTTGGAGCACAACTCCCAGAATTCCAAGCCTGTATTTCCAAAGGCAAAGACCTGTGGGAGTTGTGGTCCAAAACATCTGGAGGGCCGAAGTTTGGACATGTTTGTCCTAAGGCTTCGTTACTGGCAATTACAGTAGGACCCCAGTATCCGCTGGGGATAGGTTCCAAGCCTTCCCGTGGATAATGAAAACCGTGGATAAGAGAGAACGCAAAATGTTCCCCAAAACTGCTGTTTTGTGATAGTAACTTGCTTTACAGCTGCTGTTTTGCAACTGTAGCTTGCTTTACAGCTGCTGTTTTTGACGGTAGCTTGCTTTGCGGCTGCTGAATTGTTTATTTATTTTTCCTCTGCCAACCATAGATAACTGAATCAGCGGATAATGAATCAATGGATACGGGGGTCCTACTGTACTGTATAACAAGGTGGTGTTTAGCTCCACCTCTTTGCCTTTGGCCCCTCCCATCCCTGGAACATGGAATTTCTCCAATATTGAATCCAGCCCTTGGACTGGTGGGGGGGACTGCTCCCTGTTCTTATCTCAAGGCAAACACTTAAGCTGCACTTAAGTGTGCAATTTAAGAGATAATGTGTGAATGCACTGTCCATGGTTTGCAAGTGTAGGGGTAGGCCTCACACAGCTATACATTATCAGCTGGAGTTTTCCATAAGACAGGAAATCTGGACTTTTAAGAGAAGGAGCATCTTGCTGAATATCATTTTGTTTTCCACTAAAAAGCAGTCTTTTAAAAATGGAATATTTATTTATTTATTTATTACTGTACCTCCAAGGGCGTTTATACACGACCCCTAAGCTCCGCTGCAAATGGCTCCCAGCTCCGGAGCTTAAAAATGTTTCCCCACCAGCTCCGGAGCTAACAGAAAATTAAGTGCGACCTCGCCCACCTAAGCGCGACCCAGCGCACCTTTCAAGTACCTGCTCTGGGAGAGTGAAAAATTTTGATGCGGAGAGTGCCGGGCTCTCCTTGCTTCTTTTTGTTGTTGTTGTTGTTGTTGTTGTTGTTGTTTTTGCCTCCCGCCCCTTTAAGAGGAACCAGGAAGTGACGGGGGGTTCAGAGCAACTTCCACCGGCACTCCGGAGGTAAGAGTGCATTCTTTTCTCCCTTTTTTTCTCCCTCCCCTCACGCAGACAGAACAAGGAAGTGCAGAGGGGGTGGGAATGCAGGGAGAGCCACAAACCCTCAAGATTTCTGGTCCGAATTTAAGGGACCAGCAGATCTTAGGGGTCGTGTAAAAAGGCCCCAAGAAGCTCAGAGCACAATAGATCACATATCTATCTATCTATCTATCTATCTATCTATCTATCTATCTATCTATATCTATATATCTATATCTATATCTATATCTATATCTATATCTATGTATCTATATATATCTATATATCTATATCTATATCTATCTATCTATCTATCTATATAGATAGATATAATGTAAATATATAAATATTATTGAAATATAAAATAAATAAATAAATAAATAATAAGTAATTATTTGTGTCTTTCCTTTTTAACTTCACAACATCCCTGTGAGGCAGGGCAGACTGAAAGTAATGTGATTCAAAGGAAGCACTCCTGTCTCCTCCCCACCCCCATCCTAGTGGCTCCTCTCCAGGTGGCTTCGACCACCAATCCCACCTTCCCAAGCCAGCACAGAGGGGGCTAGTCTGGCTGGGAGGAGTGGAAGGCTGTCGCCCTTGGGGGGCAGCCAAGTGGGACGCCTTCTCTCACACCAGTGAGGTTCAATGCTGAAGAACCACACCGGCAAAGAGAGAGTCCAAACTATGCAATGGGCCGCTCACTTCCAAGCAAGCCTGTTGTCGCCCGATTCCTTGAGAATGGGTCTTTTGTAAGGCTAACGGGCCTTGAGTGCGCATGCAAGGTCAACCATCTCACCCCTGCTCAAACAGACATGCTGGCACTTTTTGTGCCTGCGAATGGGAGGCTGCCTCTTTAAGGCTCACTCCTTTGAAGCAGGGTCACACCAGTAGGAATGCGTATGCCCTTCTGAGGCCCCTTGCCTGTGTCTCTCTTTTCAAAGGACTCTTTTCAAAGATGCTGCAGGAGGGCTCTGCCACCCGCTGCAGCAATGTGCCCCTGGAATTCCTTGCAGGAAAGCTCTCAGTCCTTTTCCCCCAACCTTCCTCCCCCCCCCACCTCCACTTTCCTTGCTTGCCCCCCAGTGATCGGACTCACCATCGGACTAACTCCCATTTCTTCTCGCCCGGGGTTTTCTTAGAGGCCATGCTTGCAAAAGAACTCCCTCTAACCTGGAGCTGAGATGCTCTCTGCCTCCCCATCCAGGGATGAACCGAGGCTCTGCAGCTCTTACTCAGCAGCCAAACCAGGTACTCAGCCATTGGTGCATAGGAAGGGGGGGGGAGAGAGAAGGGAGCATAAATGCTGGGAGGGGAGATCTTAAAACCTCCCAGGGCTGGCTGGCCTGAACCAAAAGGCAGACGTTGGCAGAGGACAGAGAGAAATGGCACTGTCCTGTCTCAGGGATGCCCGAGTCAGCAGGAACCCCAAAGGACATCTAGACCAACCCAGTGACTGTGCCCCCCCCAAAAAAAACATTCTGTCATCCCTGGCAGATGGCCTGCCAAACCCTGTGTGATGTGTAAATAGCAGCGTGATGCAGCAGCCAAGAAAGCCAACATGATTCTTGGTTGCATCAACAGAAGCATAGTGTCTAGATTCTAGACACTATGCTTCTGTTGATGCAACCAGGTAAATCAAAGGAAGTGATAGTACCACTCTATTCTGCTCTGATCAGACCCCACCTGGAGTACTGTGTCCCGTTCTGTGTGCCTCAATTTTAAAAGGATGTTGACAATCTTCAACAGGTCCAGAGGAGGGCGACCAACTTCCTGATGGTTATTGCTGTCCAGCAGTGGAATTTGCTGCCACGGAGGGTGGTGGAGTCTCCTTCTTTGGAGGTTTTTAAGCCTAACCCTAACACTAAACCTATCCATCCTGAAAGAAATCAACCCTGAATGTTCATTGGAAGGACAGATTTTGAAGCTGAGGCTCCAGTACTTTGGCCACCTCATGAGGAGAGAGGAGTCCTTGGAAAAGTCCCTGATGTTGGAAAAGACGGAAGGCAAAAGGAAAAGAGGACAGCAGAGAATGAGATGGTTGGACGGTGTCATTGAAGCAACCAACCTGGATTTGACCAAACTCCTGGAGGCAGTGGAAGACAGGAGGGCCTGGTGTGCTCTGGTCCATAGGGTTACGAAGAGTCCGACACGACTGAACAACTGAACAACAACAACAAAGCAGAGGCTTGGATGGCCATCTGTATGGAGTTCTGTGATGGGAGTTCCTGTATGACATGGGTTTGGACTGGATGGCCCTTGAGGTCTCTCCCAACTCTATGATTCTATGATTCCCAAACCTTGGGTTCCCTGGATGTTCTTGGACTACAATGCCCAGAAGCCTTCACCACCAGCTGTGCAGGCCAGGATTTCTGGGAGTTGTAGTCCAAGAATACCTGAGGATCCCAGGTTGGAAAGCACTCTCATCCGAAGTAAGGCATTAGTCTTGACCATTAGAAGTAAGGAAAGAGGGTGTCAGTTCAAAACAAAGCTATGTCTTTCTTGAGATGCAGTAACCAGAATTGTACGCAATACTCCAGGTGCAGCCTTACTATCATTTTGTACAATGGCATTATAATGTTGGCAGTTTTATTTTCAGTCCCTTTTGATAATCCCTAGCATGGAATTTGCCTTCTTCACCGCTACCACACACTGGATAGACACCTTCATGGAGCTGTCCACCAACACACCAAGATGCAGGGGAGGGGTATCGGGAGACTGATATCTAGTCTCGTGCGCTCCCAAACGCATCTGGTGGGGCCACTGTGAGATACAGGAAGCTGGACTAAATGGGCCTTTGGCCTGATCCGGCAGGGCTCTTCTTATGTTCTTATGTACTTTACATGTTCCTACATTGAAACGCATTTACTATTTCTCAGCCCATTCCCCCAGTTTGGAGAGATCCTTCTGGAGCTCTTCACAATCTTCTCTGGTTTTTACCACCCAGAAAAGTTTCGTGTCATCTGCAAACTTGGCCACCTCAGTGCTTATCCCTGTGTCCAGGTCACTTCTAGTTTAATTGAGATATGAATTAATGACCTCCAAAAGGCCCTGTCACTAACAGCCTTGCTCAGGTCTTGCAAAAGCAAGGCTGGGGCTTAACTTTAGTGAATCCACCCATCTCATGTGCAGTCCTCCTCTTCTCCTACTGCCTACAGCTTTCCCCAGCATGCTCTGTTCCAATGAGTCCTGCCATCTTGTGCCGTGTCCAATGTTTGGTAGCCTCCGTTTAGCCCTTTCTTTTCTCTCTCTCTCTCTCTCCATTCCTTTACTCTTTAACCTAAAGAAAAGTTCTGTGTTACTCAGAAGCTAGCATGTTTTCTGCAAATTACAACTGATCCCAGCATTGCCCGTCTGGTTTTTAATACTTGTCCCCCCAGCATTGTTCCATTTTTTAAAAAAAATGCATACCTGTTGCTGTTTCTTTCTATACAGGTTTTTAAAAAATAAGATTGTGGGTTGGATTGCACGATCTCTCGGGCCCTTCTAAGTTATTCTGTGAATCCAAGAAGGAGTCTCGACTGGTCTCAAAGGGCCAGGTCCCCTTCTCTTAGTTCTCAGAGCTGGCCTTAACATTGACAAAAGACCTGTAAAATGGACCCCAGTCCTGGGCACCCATACTGATCATCCTCAGTACCCTGTTTGTATCATCCTATCAGCTAAGACAGAAGTGCAGAAACCTGGGGGCCCTGCAGCCATCTCCATCTCCCTGCCTGCAATCAGGCCTCCTGGACAAAGCATGAATTACAAGAGGGCAGCTGGGTCTTGACCCCAGGGTGCTAGCATTTAGAGTGCTCCAATTTTAGAAATGAGTTGTGTCTGGAGAATGTCAATGCAATAAGCACAACATTTCCCAAGTGTTACTGGCTTCTGGGGATGCTTCCAGGTCGATGGCCCCTGCTGGCCTGCCATTTCAGGCAGGAAAAAACCTGCTTCCGCATGGATTCATACGTGCGCGCGCACGCGCACACACACACACACACACACACACACACCAACATTAAGAGAGCAGCTGTGATTTTCAGAAATAAGAGAAATAACGGCACCAAGTCTGTCTTCTCCCCGGGGAAAAAAAACATCACTTTTCTGTTTCACATCCAGCCTGCTTCAAATTTGACAATAGCGTATAGGCCAGTGGTGGCGAACCTTCAGCGCTCCAGATGTTTTGGACCACAACTCCCAGAATTCCAAGCCTATATTGCCAATGACAAAGTACTGTGGGAGTTGCGGTCCAAAACATCTGGAGTGCCGAAGGTTCGCCATCACTGGGATAGGCCCTACAGCAGAGAGGCAACCGGTTTAGCTTCAGGCAGCTGGTTTCAGGAATTCACATACCGTGTATCTCTAAAGCAGGCATGTCCAAAGTCCAGCCTGGGGGCCAAATGTGGCCTGTTTTCAAATTTTGAGTGGCCCGCAGCCTCTTCTCCCACCGGCTTAGCCTGTCATGCATCCCCGCCAGCTGGCCCCTCCCCATTCTGGATGGAGGCATCAGCTTGCAGTTTTATGGTTTGCCTGCCCTCACTGCCTATGTCTGCCCCTCTAGCCACCTGCCCAGCCCAACTGCCCCTGGCTCCGTTGCTGCAGCTTCCCCCCTCCCCGCCTCCTCCTTGCATATCATAGAGGTTTTTCCAAAGTCCAGCCCGGGCTCCAAATGCAGATGAATGGTTGCCCCCCACACACACACACATTTTCACCTCACCAAATCTGGCCCTCCTTGCAAAAAGTTTGGACACCCCTGCTCTAAAGTTTAGCACTGGTTCACAAGTCAAGTCATCCCTCGTGGTCCTTTCTGTGCACTAACTCATGCCTCCTGGGTGCAAAGACGAAAACAACCAGCAGCCCATTTGCTAGTTGAGATGGGGTAAATGACCTATAAGATTCTGGTCAATATTTTCATTGCACAGCCAGGGGATAAGCGGGCAGGTCCTTTTATGGACTGAGAACTGGTTGAGATCCAGGAAACAAAGAGTAGGTGTCAATGGGAAATTTTCACAATGGAGAGAAGTGAAAAGCGGTGTGCCCCAGGGATCTGTCCTGGGACCAGTGCTTTTCAATCTGTTTATCAAGGACCTGGAGACAGGGATAAGCAGTGAGGTGGCCAAGTTTGCGGATGACACGAAACTTTTCCGGGTGGTAAAAACCACAGAAGATTGTAAAGAGCTCCAGAAGGATCTCTCCAAACTGGGGGAATTGGCTGCCAAATGGCAAATGTGTTTCAATGTAGGAAAATGTAAAGTAATGCATATTGGAGTGAAAAATCCAAACTTTATCTATCAACTCATAGGCTCTTAGCTATCTGTGACAGATCAGGAAAGAGATCTTGGTGTGTTGGTGGACAGCTCCGTGAAGGTGTCTCCCCAGTGTGTGGCAGCGGTGAAGAAGGCCAATTCCATGCTAGGGATTATCAAAAAGGGGATTGAAAATAAAACAGCAAACATTATAATGCCATTATACAAAACAATAGTAAGGCCAGACCTGGAGTATTTACAATTCTGGCCGCCACATCTCAAAAAAGACATAGTGGAACTGGAAAATTTGAAGAGAGTGACTAAAATGATTACTGGGCTGGGGCACCTCCCGTATGAAGAAAGGCTAAAACATTTGGGGCTCTTAAGTCTGGAAAAAGGTGCCTGATGGGGGGATATGATTGAGACGTACAAAATAATGCAGGGCATGGGTAAAGTGGATAGAGGGATGCTCTTCTCCCTCTCACAAAATACCAGAACTAGGGGATAGACATGGGCACGACTCGGTGAAATTTTCGTTTTCGTTTCCGTTTTTCGTTTCCGTTATGTAACAGAAACGGTAACGATAATTAAGCCGCCAGAACTTGAACTCGAACCGAAAAAAGAAAAATTTGGTCGGGTTTTTCATTTTTGTTTGTGGCATTGCGGCGATCGCACAATGCAAAGCACAGAAAAGGTTTTTAAAAGTTTTTTTAAAAAAACCCGACTCCTGGCCAAAAAAGCAGGCGAAAATATGCCTGCCTGAGGCTTTGCCACCTACCAGAGGGGTGGTTTCTGGGGGGTCCCCGGCCTTCCCCCCCCCTCTTCTCCTGTCCTGGGCTATTTGCACCAGGCTGGGGGGGTCATCCTCGTTGTCTCGCCATGCCATGCGGTGGGGTGGTCCAAAATGGCGACCGCAATTTTTCTTTTGAAATCGTGGTCAAAAAACACACCAAATCACCACAGAAACATGTGAAATTTATTTATTTTAAATGCCTGAATTTTAATAGTAGCAGCAGTGGGTTTTTATAGCAATAAAACGTTGTATTTATTTTATTTTATTTTATTTTATTTTATTTTATTTTAGACCTGCCCATTTGGGCTGGGCATGGGATGGGGCCATGCAAATTGTTTGAACCATTCCACCAATGGCATCGCCAGGTTTTTGACTGACACTTCTGGATGTCTCGGAGGGCATAAAAAGCCGAGGCACCTTCCAGAAATCGCAATCGGGTGTATGGATGTGGTTGAGGGAGGAGGGCTGGCTGCTGGTGCTGGTGTGATCCGATCGAGATTGAGGAGGGAGGCTGGAGGCTTTAGGATTTAAGTTAGGCAGGCATGGAGGGAATTGAATTTAGAAAATAATTTCTTTGATTCCCTGCAGCTTTGTCTGCTGAAGGGAATAGCAGTTTATTCTTTATTTCTTCTCTGGCAGTTTGTGAGGATTTTTTTTCTGATATTGGATAAAGGGGGAAGTTCGACTGGGAGTGGGAGGTGTGGATTTATTTTAAAAATATATTATATACTACCATTTATTTTCTGTTTTCCCAACTTCAATTTGCTTGCACACACACACATTTGGGGTGCAAGCCAAGAACAGAACCTCTATCCTAAGTGATATCCTAACTGCCCACTCGCCAGCCCGCCTGTGCCACCGCCTGCCCGCTCCCCCACCCACGCCTCCCCCCTGCCGCCACCGCCACCCACCTGCACCTCCCCCCTGCCCGGCCCCCCACCCCACCCGCCGCCTAGGGCGCAAAAACACCTAGCGCCGGCCCTGATTGCGGGATGCCCCTATGCTCTGTGGGAAGTCAAATCGCACTAAATCGTGGTGGAAACGACAAACGAAATGACGAAATGACAAATTTTTGAAAAATTTCGCGACAAACAGTAACGACCTGAAATGGACCCGTTCCGACAAACGAAAACTCGAAATGCCATTTTTTCTAGTTGTGCCCATGTCTACTAGGGGACATTCACTCAAATTGAGGGCTGGGAGGGTAAGAACAGTCAAAAGAAAATGTTTTTTCACCCATCACGTTGTTAGTCTATGGAACTCCCTGCCACAGGATGTGGTGATGGCATCTGGCCCAGATGCCTTCAAAAGGGGATTGGACAGATTCCTGGAGGAAAAGTCCATCCCAAGTTACAAACCATGATGCAGATGTGTTGTCTCCAGGCTTAAAAACAGGGTACTTCAAGGGCCAGATGCAGGGGAGTGGGATCAGGAGATAGATATCTAGTCTCGTGTGCTCCCAAACGCATCTGGTGGGGCCACTGTGAGATCCAGGAAGCTGGACTAGATGGGCCTTTGGCCTGATCCAGCATGGCTCTTCTTATGTTCTTTTTTATTTATTTATTTATTTATTTATTTATTTATTTATTTATTTATTTATTTATTTATCAGCCTCATTTATTTATTTGGATTTATTTATCAGCCTCAATCAGACTCCCCTTGTGGTGCAGTGAGTAGACTGACAGTCTGGACTTCGAAGGCTTGGGTTCACTCAGTCATGGAAGTCCACTGGATGGCTCACAACCTTTTTTCACCCCCTGTGGCCCGCTGGGGGTGGGGGTGGGGGGGGGAGCTCCCACAGCAGGGAGGCAAATGGGGGTGAAAGCAAAGGATGGGGGAAGGAGGGGGAGGCACGATCATGCCCGGGGCTCCTGGGCAGGCGGGGACCACCTCCTCCTTCAGCGCCCGGGATGAGAACTGCCGCCCCGCTTGCTCCTCCGCCAACGCCGCCGTGGGCCTCCACCTCCGCTGGGGAAAATTTAGCAGTGAGACCCTTGAAGCCTCCTGGCTCAGGTGCAAGTGCCCTCGCAGCACCGAGTTTCGCCTCCTGACTGACAGTCTGGACTTAGGGCACTTGGGTTTTGGCTGTCTGAACAGCAGCTCTGCCTGCATTCAGTCATGGAAAAAGGAGGAGGTTTTCTAAAAACCTGGGCCAGCCCCTTCTGCTGCTGGGGTGCTGCTGCTGCTGGAGGCGAGGAGGAGGAGGGCAAAGGATGCCACTCAGATATCTCAGCCTTAATCCTCCACCGTGTCAAATTTGGGAGGAAAAAAGATGTCCCGGCGTCCCCAGGCGTTGACGAAGTCTCATGTCCGTTGATGATCCCAATTTGATGGGGCAGAAATTTGATGGGGCAGAACACACACATACAAGCATTTATTACATTCTGTATCCTGTATATTATTATATTATTATTATATTCCTACATTTAAAATATTTTCATACAGTCACCTTTGAAAAAGTTTTTGAAACTGGAAATATTTGAAAGGATGTCATATTGAAGAGGGAGCAGGTTTGTCTTCCATGGCTTCAGAGACTAGGACTCCGGGCAATGGTTTCAAACTGCAGGAAAAGAGATTTTTTTTATCTCGACAACTTGTAGAAGAAGATATAGAGAGGATTCACTATCTGGGCAACTCAAGAGAAGGAAGTCCAAGACCAATAATAGTCAGATTTGCCTCTTATGTAAACAAAGAATGCCTCATGTCTTCTATAAGGGCAAATACTGAGTTCCTGAAAAGGGGAGATAAAATCGTGCAAGTCTATCAAGACCTTTCCAAAGAAACCTCTGAATGGCGAAAATGATAAAACCAGTGACAACAATACTACGGAAACATAATTTTCGCTACTCTTGGGGCCATCCCCTGTTTTTGAAAGTCTGGAAAGGTTCTATTCAGCACACAATTTACTCCCTGGAGGAAGGCCAGCACCTTCTGAAAGCATGGAACATTCAAGATGACTCGACTTCTCTTATTCCGGCTCCTGGGACCTCTGTGGCAACATCAGAATGAAAAACAACAGTTGAAGCTCACCAGTTCATCTCTCTCTTTCTCTCTCTCCCCCCCTCTCCCTCTCCTTCTTTGTTTCCTTTTTTCCTTCCCTTAAGAACATAAGAACATAAGAACATAAGAAGAGCCATGCTGGATCAGGCCAAAGGCCTATCTAGTCCAGAGTCCTGTATCTCACAGTGGCCCCACCAGATGCTTTTGGAAGCGCATGAGACTAGATATCTGTCTCCTGATACCACTCCCCTGCATCTGGCCCTTGAAGTACCCTGGTTTTAAGCCTGGAGATTACACATCTCCATCATGGTTTGTAACCTGTGACTTTTCCTCCAGGAATCTGTCCAATCCCCTTTTGAAGGCATCCAAGCCAGATGCCATCACCACATCCTGGGTGAAAAAATATTTTCTTTTGTCTGTTCTTACTCTCCCAGCCCTCAATTTGAGTGCATGTCCCATAGTTCTGGTATTTTGTGAGAGGGAAAAGAGCTTCCATCTATCCACTTTACTCATGTCCTGCATTATTTTGTACGTCTCAATCATATCCCCCCTCAGGTGCCTTTTTTCCAGACTAAAGAGCCCCAAATGTTTTAGCCTTTCCTCATAAGGGAGGTGCCCCAGCCCAGTAATCATTTTGGTCGCTCTCTTCTGCACCTTTTTCCAGTTCCACTATGTCTTTCTTGAGATGCGGTGACCAGAATTGTACACAATACTCCAGATGCAGCCTTACTATTGTTTTGTATAATGGCATTATAATGTTGGCTGTTTTATTTTCAATCCCCTTTTTGATAATCCCTAGCATGGAATTGGCCTTCTTCACCTCTGCCACACATTGGGGAGACACCTTCATGGAGCTGTCCACCAACACACCAAGATCTCTTTCCTGATCTGTCACGGATAACTCAGAGCCCATGAGTTGATAGATAAACTTTTGATTTTTCGCCCCAATATGCATTACTTTACATTTGGCTACATTAAAACGCATTTGCCATTTCGTGGCCCATTCCCCCAGTTTGGAGAGATCCTTCTGGAGCTCTTCACAATCTTCTCTGGTTTTTACCACACGAAAAAGTTTTGTGTCATCTGCAAACTTGGCCACCTCACTGCTTATCCCTGTCTCCAGGTCATTTATGAACAGATTGAAAAGCACTGGTCCCAGGACAGAGCCCTGGGGCACACCGCTTTTCACTTCTCTCCATTGTGAAAATTTCCCATTGACACCTACTCTTTGTTTCCTGGATCTCAACCAGTTCTCAATCCATAAGAGGACCTGCCCTCTTATCCCCTGACTGTGCAATTTTCTCAGCAGCCTCTGGTGAGGGACTGTGTCAAAGGCCTTTTGAAAATCCAGATAGACTATATCCACCGGTTCACCCAAATCTACATGCCTGCTGACCTTTTCAAAAAATTCTACAAGATTTGTCAGACAAGACTTATCCTCAGCAAAGTTTGTTCTTCTATGTGTTTTAAGATTTTCTCTTGGATGAGGCTTTCCACCATCTTCCCTGGGACAGATGTAAGGCTAAATGGCCTGTAGTTTCCCGGGTCCCCCCTCCTTCCTTTTTTTAAAAATTGGTGTGACATCTGCTATCCTCCAGTCCCCCAGCACTGTGGCCGTTTTAAGAGACAAGTTGCATATAACCGTTAAGAGATCTGCAATTTCATTTCTCCGTTCCCTAATAACCCTTGGGTGGATACCATCTGGGCCCGGGGACTTGTTAATCTTCAATTTATCAATTAGTCCTAAAACCTCCTCTCTTTTAACCTGTATTTGATTTAATTCTTTAGTCAAGAGGGGCCGTTCAGGCAGCAGAATCTGCTCAAGGTCTTCTGTCTCTCCAGATGCAAAGAACTCATTTAATTTCTCTGCAATTTCCAAGTCCTCCTTAATCTCCCCTTTTCCTCCTGACCATCCAGAGGGCCAACTGGTTCTCTGGCAGGTTTTCTACTTCTAACATATTTAAAGAAGCTTTTATTATTACCCTTTATATTGCTAGCCCTAGCCTCAAAATCTTTCTTTGCCTCTCTTATCATGTTTTTACATTTCTTTTGCCAGAGTTTGTGTTCCTTTTATTTTCCTCATTTGGGGAGGATTTCCTTTACAGAAAGACTACCTCTCTGGCGCTTTAGAGCCTCTCTTACTCCACTCAAAAGTGCTGGTGCTCTTCTTGGACTTAAATGAGCTCTTCTTTCTTTGTGGTATGCACTTGTGCTGGACCTCTGTTACCGTTGTTTTAAACAGGTTCCATGCACTCTGAAGAGATTGGACTTCTTCTTTCAACCTTCCCCTTCAATTTCTTTCTAACTAGTTTCCTCATCTGAGGAAGTTTGCAAGATGAAAATCAAGGAAGTTTTATGTCTGATTTGCTTGACAGCTGCTTCCTCCAACATGCATGGCAAATGAGATTGCAGCATGGTCACTGTTCCCTTGAGAGGCTTTTTGACATTCACTTCCTGACCAGATCCTGAGTATCAGAATCTAGTATTAGATCCAGAGTTGCCTGTTCTCGGGTGGGCTCCATGACAATTTGCTCTAAGGCACAAGCTCATTGGAAGGCAAGTCTGGCACCAGCCCTGCTTTCTAGCAACTTTCCTTTGTTTAGCTGATTAATGGCTCTTTGTATTTAAATGAGCAGTTAAGGTTAAAGGCAGAGGTCAAACAGAGGTCAAACAGCCTAGCTGAACTGTTCAAATCCAGAAACTTACCAGTGGTCTTGTTTTCTCATTTCAAGGTCCCCTTCAAGTTTTTGATCTGGTGGGGGAAACACTAGCTCTGCTATCACATCACTGATTAATGGCCTTGGACCTAAATGAGCAGTTAACCCACAGTGATTCTATGGTGAGTCAGACCCTCTGTCAATCTCCATTCTGCTGGATTTTAGCAGTAGCTCTTCTTTGATATCAAATGCTGAGGCTCAAATGCCTTCAGGGGAAAACACTTAGTGTAACTCCACCCCCTATCAGTGGAAGGCTGGGTCTGGCACCAGCCCTGCTTCTCTAGCATTCTTCCTTTGTTTAGCTGATTAATGGCTCTTTGTCATTTAAATGAGCAGTTAAATGTTCGGCAGAGGCTCCCATTTTTGGTCGGAGGCTTTGAGCATTGCCCTAGCTGAACACCTGTTCAGTGGGTTCTGCAACAACTTAGCAGCTGCTTTCTTCTTTTTCCCCTCACAGCTATTATTTTCAGCTAGATGAACTGCACATTCCATTATTCTCCCAGTACTAATACCAAATGCATCTCTATGTGATTCTCAAATGCTTCTTCAACCTCAAACACTGTGGATGTAACTCCACCCCCAAGCTCAGTGGAAGGCTTAGTCTGGCACCAGCCCTGCTTCCTAGTTACTTCCTTTGTTTAGCTGATTAATGGCTCTTTGTATTTAAATGAGCAGTTAAGGTTAGCAGAGGCAGAGGTCAAACAGAGGTCAAACAGCCCTAGCTGAACTGTTCAAAACAGAAACTTACCAGTGCTGTCTTCATTTTCTCTCAGTTCCTGACTCAAATGCTAAAGCCCTCCTCTTCACAAAACACTTCACTCCACCCCCAGGCTCAAAGGCTGCTGAGGCTTCAAATTCTGCTCTTTGCCTGGAAAGAGGTCAAAACAGAGGTCAAACAGCCCTGCACTGTTCAAATGGAACTTACCAGGTAGCACTTGTGAAAATGCTAGGCTCAAATGGCTTCAGGGGGAAAACACAGAAGTCCTGGACTTCAATCTTCCTTTGTTTAGCTGATTAATGGCTCTTTGTATTTAAATGAGCAGTTAAGGTTTCCAGAGGCAGAGGTCAAACAGAGGTCAAACAGCCCATGAGCTGAACTGTTCAAATCCAGAAACTTACCAGTGCTGTCTTTTTTTTCTCTCTCTTGCAACAGTAGCTCTGCTTGGCAAGTGACACCCAGGCTCATCATGCTCATGCTCAAATCCATCCCTCCGTATTTCTAATTATAGAATCCCCTCAGCAGAAAACAGCTTCTCTCCTCCAGCCTGTTCTTCTTACAGTGGAAGGTACCTGATCCTGTATCTCAGCCAATTGCTTCCTGA
The DNA here is from genome assembly GCA_029282475.1 of Phrynocephalus forsythii. Classification (NCBI taxonomy): domain Eukaryota; kingdom Metazoa; phylum Chordata; class Lepidosauria; order Squamata; family Agamidae; genus Phrynocephalus; species Phrynocephalus forsythii. Next base: position 12,373,706 of record JAPFRF010000017.1, on the reverse strand, counting down.
GGGAGAGATCCTTTGTTTAGCTGATTAATGGCTCTTTGTATTTAAATGAGCAGTTAAGAGGTGCAGAGGCAGAGGTAAAACAGAGCCTCAAATTGCCCTAGCTGAACTGTTCAAATCCAGAAACTTACCAGTGCTGTCTTCATTTTCTCTCCACAGCATCTACCTCCTGGGTTGGGGAAGTGATTACATCCTCAAATGTGAGGCTCAAATGCTTCTTCTTGGACCTGGATAGTCTGTTCTGCTCTGTAAGAACCCTCAAGCTCCTTAATATGTTGCTGGTCTGGCACCAGCCTCTAGCTCCTGGACCTTCTCTTCTTTAGTGAACCAGCTTGCACTTTGTAGCAAATGTAGCAGTTAAGGTTGTGAAGATGACAAACATGGCACAAGTGTTACAGGTCAAACAACTACAGCTGCTCCCTCAGACTCCATTTTAATGAGTGCAGTATTCTGGGCCTTGAATATTTTTAGTGTTAGCTCTGCTACTATTCTAGAAATAATAATGCTAGTACCAATGTTCCTCTTTTTCAGCAGGTGAAAACACCATAAATTCAGTGGAAGGCTTAGTCTGGCACCAGCCCTGCTTCCTAGCAACTTCCTTTGTTTAGCTGATTAATGGCTCTTTGTATTTAAATGAGCCCTTAAGCTGAACTGTTCAAATCCAGAAACTTACCAGTGCTGTCTTCATTTTCTCTCTCTCAGTAGTAGCTCTGCTTGGATTCACACCCAGGCTCAAATGCTGAGGCTCAAATGCTTCTTCAGGGGAAAACACTTAGTGTAACTCCACCCCCAAGCTCAGTGGAAGGCTTAGTCTGGCACCAGCCCTGCTTCCTAGCAACTTCCTTTGTTTAGCTGATTAATGGCTCTTTGTATTTAAATGAGCAGTTAAGGTTAGCAGAGGCAGAGGTAAAACAGAGGTCAAACAGCCCTAGCTGAACTGTTCAAACCCAGAAACTTACCAGTGCTGTCTTCATTTTCTCTCTCTCAGCAGTAGCTCTGCTTGGATTCACACCCAGGCTCAAATGCTGAGGCTCAAATGCTTCTTCAGGGGGAAAACACTTAGTGTAACTCCACCCCCAAGCTCAGTGGAAGGCTTAGTCTGGCACCAGCCCTGCTTCCTAGCAACTTCCTTTGTTTAGCTGATTAATGGCTCTTTGTATTTAAATGAGCAGTTAAGGTTAGCAGAGGCAGAGGTAAAACAGAGGTCAAACAGCCCTAGCTGAACTGTTCAAACCCAGAAACTTACCAGTGCTGTCTTCATTTTCTCTCTCTCAGCAGTAGCTCTGCTTGGATTCACACCCAGGCTCAAATGCTGAGGCTCAAATGCTTCTTCAGGGGGAAAACACTTAGTGTAACTCCACCCCCAAGCTCAGTGGAAGGCTTAGTCTGGCACCAGCCCTGCTTCCTAGCAACTTCCTTTGTTTAGCTGATTAATGGCTCTTTGTATTTAAATGAGCAGTTAAGGTTAGCAGAGGCAGAGGTAAAACAGAGGTCAAACAGCCCTAGCTGAACTGTTCAAACCCAGAAACTTACCAGTGCTGTCTTCTTTTTCTCTCTCTCAGCAGTAGCTCTGCTTGGATTCACACCCAGGCTCAAATGCTGAGGCTCAAAAAAAATTTCTCCTTCTATTCTCCCCCCTACCCCCGTTGTTTTTTTAAAAAAAATTCCCTCAGGGGGGAGGGGTGAGAGGGTGGTTTGGAGGGGGATAGAATAGTTTTTCTGGGGGGAAATTGATATACAGTATCAAGATAACTAAAGAGCTTGTGGGATCTTGGCCGGTTATTGTCCGTGGACGGATTTCCTCCCTCCCATACCTTGAGGGCACATGCAAAAGTGTATGGTAGCTAGTGGGGTGGGAGAAAAGAACATATCTTTAGGGTGGAGGGTTTGGGTTATTTTAGTTGGTTTTTTATTAACTGTAGGTGTTAAGTTTTTTTTTTGCACAATGGGACCATTCCAGAATATGAATAGAAAAAAAGTTAAGTTATGGGAAAGTTTATAAAATTAGCAACATTGAATGTGAAGGGTCTGGGGTCAATTTTGAAGAGGAAGAGAGTTGAAGCGATGATTAAAAGACATAAAATTGATATTGCTTTTTTGCAGGAAACTCATCAAACAAGAGATGGTGTTAATGAATTAAAAATTCCAACTTTCAATATTTATGAAAAAAGTTTTGGCACATGTAAAGCAAGAGGGGTAGCCATCTTAATTTCAAAGAATTGTGAATGTATTGTTGAAAATGTGGTGAAAGATTCAGAAGGCAGATATATAATATTGCAAGTTGTAATGGGTAAAGAGCAATATACCTTGGTAAATGTATATCCACCAAATGCTAATCAAAGCAGCTTTTATAATGTCCTTTGGGATCAGTTTGAAATTGTTAAAAAGGGGTATTTAATAATGGCTGGAGATTTTAATATGGTGTTAGACAAAATTAAAGACAAATCAGTCTGCAAGAAGGAAGACTGGAGGGCTAGACACACAATATTAGCAAAGTTTATAAATATTACAGGATTAAAGGATGTCTGGAGAGAACTCAAAGGAGATGAAAGAAAATATACTTTCTACTCACCAGTTCACAAGAGTTATTCTAGGATAGATTTTGTGTTTGTTTCACAAAGTCTAATACCTAAAGTAAATAATACTGAGATTGAGATTATAAAAACATCTGATCACGCTATAATGTCAATCGACATAGCAATAAACAAAAATTATAGAGAAGCTAGAAGATGGAGAATGAATCCAAAAAAATTTTCAATACCCAGAAGTGCTAGAAAGGGTTTAAAAAGATTGGTTGGAAACTTGGGACATTAATGAAAAGGCTGGAGGAAAAATGGGAAACATATGGGACACTTTAAAAGCTGTAGCCAGAGGCTTTATCATAAGAGAAAACTCTAGAATAAAAAAAATGGAAGAGTTTAATAAAAGAAATTTAGAAAATTTAATAGCAGATTTAGAATCCCAATTTTTCCCCAACAATGATAAGAAGATATTGAGGCAGATTGAAGCAAAAAAAAAAAAAGAATTAGAAGATTTAGAACTACAACAAGTACAAAGAAATTTACTCTATTTAAAAAGAAATTTTTTTGAATATAGTAATAAAAACTCAAAACTTTTAGCCAGATTAGCTCAGAAAAGAAGGGACAAAAACATGATAGGGAATATAAAAGACTCCTCAGGTAAGAACATTTTTGTCACCCAAGGGCTCCCCACTATGTTTAGTAACAGATTTGGAAAATTTCCCTACAAATTTGAAGCATTATTTAGGGTTATTTAAAGCTAAGAAAATAGCGAGATTAAAATACTGGATGGCCAAAATTAGAACAACCCACGACATAAAAAATATTCTGCAATCTAGTGATTTAATATGGATAAACTATATCCAGTTAGAAAAATGGAAAAAGAATTGGGTCAGAAGAAACAGTCAACTTAGAGAATGCACACAGTTCGAACAGTTTTTATTATCCCTTGAATCTGAACAGGATAATATAGAGAAAGGAATAGTACGTAAAATATACAAAACAATAGGGGACTCATTGGAAGTGAAGGAGTTAGATTCTTTGAGAGAGGTATGGAAACAAGATCTTAATGTAGAGATAAAAAAAGAAGACTGGGTGAAAATCTGGAATATGAGAATCTTGAGATCATTATCGGTTAGGATAAAAGAAAATTATTTTAAACTGGTTTCTAGATGGTACTTGACACCAATTAGGTTGAATAGAATGAATGCAGAATATTCTAAGATGTGCTGGAAATGTGAAAAAAAGATAGGTACATATATGAATTTCTGGTGGGAATGTGAAATAGTTCAAAAGTTCTGGAAAAGGGTTTTCTTAGAGCTAAGTGACATGATTAGAGTAGATATTGATTGTAATCCAGAGACAGCACTGTTATCATTGTTAACTAGTAAAGATTATGATGCTACAACAAAGGAACTAATAGCAAACCTTACGACAGCAGCTAGATTAATTATAGCAAGAAATTGGAAATCTAAATTAAATCTCAAGATGGAAGATTGGTACAAGCTTTGGGATATAGCCATAAACAATAAATTGTCTTGTAGTTTAAAAGTTAAATGAGGAGAAATGAAAAAAGACATCTTTTACAACATTTGGGGAAAATTTATAGACTTTGTATTAGTAGAAGGGAAGGGGAAAGAGCCGACGAATACTTCAAGACAGTTATGGACAAGAGGACTTTAAGAAGAATACTAGAACAACAGATGATGGAGTAACAAAGAAGAACTCATGGAAAAACAGGATGGTCCCGGGGGTGGGGGTGGGGATGCACTTGTATTGTTATTTATTTGTATGTTTTAAAATTTCAAAAAATCAATAAAAAAAGGAAAGGAGATTTCGTTTGAACATTAGGAAGAACTTCATGACAGTTAGAGCCGTTCAGCAGTGGAAGATGCTGCCACAAAGGAGGGTGGTGGAGCCTCCATCTTTGGAGATTTTTAAGCAGAGGCTGGATGGCCATCTGCCGGGAGTCCTGCAATGGAGGTTCCTGCATGGCAGGGGGTTGGACTGGATGGCCGCTGAGGTCTCTTCCAACTCTTATGATCCTGTGATTCTGTGATTGAAATCTGCCTCATGAAGGAAGCTGGTGTGAATTTCCCAGATATAATCACCAGAGGTCAGTATCAGCAAAGGAAAATGGGATGATGTATCCAAAGGACAGTAGGAGGGCATCATTATATCTGTGGATGGCATTCTTAAAGTTAGAATATACAGTGGTACCTTGTATAAAGGAATTAATTCATTCCAAATGAAATTCTATTAAGCAAATTTTCCTTTATACAAATTTCCCATAGGAATGCATTGAAAATGGAGTAATCCCTGATCGCAACCATTTTTATGTTGTACAGATTGGCCCCATAGACGATTCTATTAAGCAAATTTCCCCTATCTCCGGAATTTTTTATGTTGTACAGATTTTATGTTATACAAACCATTTGTTATACGAGGGTCCACTGTATTACATCTTTTCTAAGCCTCGCTGTGCACCTCTAAAGCCCCAGTTTTCAGCCAAAGAACCCTTACTATGAATTCTGAAGGAGCTAGCATATCAGAGGGAGTGATGGGGAAAGCTGCCATTTTGGACTACAAAACCCACCCTTCTGTCATCAGCCTGTCTGAGTCAGACTATGCTAATAGCAGGATCCTCAGAGTGGCAGTACAAACAGAAGAATGTCTCCCCTCTCCAACTGAAATTTCCTTCTGCAGCTCAAAACATTCACCACCTCCTGAGGTCATTGATGCCACTGTCATACTGCTTATGCATACTCCCAGTGGCACAGTGGTTAAATGTCTGTCCTGCAGGTAAAACTGTGCTCAAGACCTGGGGTTCAATCCCAGGTAGCAGCCAGCTCATAGTTAACTCAGACTTCCATCCTTCTGAGGTCGGTAAAATGAGTAAAATGAGTACCCAGTTTGCTGGGGGGGGAGGGGGATGTGTAGCCTGCATGCTGTAATTAAAACTGTAAACTGCCCAGAGACTACTTTAAGTGTTATGGGGCAGTATATAACCAGTATTTAAGCAGAACACTTTATACTTATACCCTAACCCTAACCCTAACCCAGTTAAGTTTTTCCTGATATTCATCCTAAATCTGAATGCCTATAGTTGGCGCCCATTATTACATATCCTGAACTCTGGGATCACTGAGAACAAATCCTGTCCCTCCTCTTTATGATTAATTTTAAAGTCTTTGAGAAGTGCTATCCCATCTCCTCCTGGTCTTCTTTTCTCAAGGCATGCCCAGGTCTTTCGGTCTTTCCTCTTAGGGCTTCGTTTCCAGCCCTGCCAATCATTCTGGCTGCCCTGCCCTGAACTTGCTCCTTCTTAAAGGGCTTTCCACAATGGACACAGGACTCAGGATGAGGCCTAACTAGTGCTGAATAGACGGGGACTAGGACCTCATAGGAGTTGGAGACTATAGAATCATAGAATCCTCTAGTCCAACCCCCTGCCATGCAGGAACCCCCATCACAGTATTCTCGACAGATGGCCATCCAGCCTCTGCTTAAAAACCTCCAAAGAAAAAGGAGACTCCACCACCCTCCTTTGTGGCAGCATCTTCCACTGCTGGACAGCTCTAACCAGCAGGAAGTTCTTCCTAATGTTCAAATGGAATCTCTTTTCCTGTAGTTTGAGACCATTGCCCCAAGTCCTAGTCTCTGAAGCCATGGAAAACAAATCTGTTCCATCTTCAATATGACGTCCTTTCAAATATTTAAAGATAGCTATCATATCCTCCCTCAGCCTTCTCTTTGAAAGGCTAAACATACCCAGTTCCCTAAGCTGTTCGTCATAAGACATTTCCTCCAGACCTTCAACCATCCTGGTCACCCTCCTCTGCACTCGCTCGAGGTTGTCAACATCCTTTTTAGACAATGTTTCTTTTAATGCAGCCTAAAAGAAACGTACAGTATAGTGGAGCTCATTCCAGGGAGTAGCAGATATGAGCTCCACTATACATCTTTGTAGTGTTCTTGGTTTTACAGAGATATGATTATACGTTACTTACTGTGTTAGCTAAACCTGCATGAAACGCACACGATCCTTTCTTCAAAAAATAATGAAACTATTATTTCAAGTATTGGTATTGACTACTTAGCATGGCAAAACATCATGATTTTGCTTTGGGTCGAATTCCTGCTGAGGTTTCCAACATGGTGAAATATCAATGTCATTATATCTAGATATATTTTACTGTTTTTCTGTTTTGAAAACACATGCAATTGTCTCTTTGCATTATGTACATGAGAAGGGAATTGTATAGAATTGCAATTATGCTCACGCTGTGCTGGCTTTATGATGGCTTGTATGCCAGAATTAAACAATGAGCTTTTTTGTTCTGTAGGTGGCAGAATCAATCATAACCGGCCTCCTTGAATGCTAAAATGAGTAAATTATTCTCTTCCTACTCTCTTTGAGCAGATTCTGCCTGCTTACAAAGTCACCCAACCCGATCCAACCCCCTCCAGTTTTGTTGGACTGCGGGTCCTATCATCCTTCCACCTTCTGCCTGGGGGAGATGGGAGTTGTAGTCCTGCACAACTGGAGACCACAGGGTCACAAAAGTCTGGATTCGCCTGAAAAGGCCTAGCTGATGTTAATTGAATTCCTTTGGGGAACTGGAGGGTGGAGTTATATCTGTAAAGGAGCGGGTTTGATTGATGAACTGACATTGGCAAGACCAGAGTTCGAGTCTGGAGCACCAAAAGTCATAATGACAGTCTACCTCAAAGGGACATTATGGGGAGAGAGTGGAGAATAGGAGGGCCTGATACGTTACTTGAAGTTGACTGGAAGAGATAAATATACATCATAATTAAATTATTAAAGAGCCCCATAAGGCTATTATTAAACTGCAGCACTGCAGCCAAGACTCTGCTCTGGACCTGCATCCAATCCCAGCAGGCTCAGATAGTTGGCTCCGAGGTTGACTTGGCCTCCCATCCTTCCAAGGTTGGTAAATACAGTACCCAGCTTGCCAATAGAGGGAGCGAATTTAGGCTGCATAATTAAGGTATACTTGTTTGTTTTCACTAGTGCTGAGAAACTAGGTTTGGGGATCAAGAGGTAGAATCATAGAATCATAGAATCATAGAGCTGGAAGAGACCTCAAGGGCCATCTAGTCCAACCCCCTGCCATGCAGGAAGCCCATCACAATATTTCCGACAGATGGCCATCCAGCCTCTGCTTAAAAACCTCCAAAGAAAGAGACTCCACCGCCCTCCTTTGTGGCAGCATCTTCCACTGCCGAACAGCTCTAACTGTCATGAAGTTCTTCCCAGTGTTCAAATGGAATCTCTTTTCCTATAGTTTGAAACCATTGCCCCGATTCCTAGTTTCTGAAGCCATGGAAAACAAACCTGTTCCCTCTTCAATATGACATCCTTTCAAATATTTAAACATAGCTATCATATCCCCTCTCTGTCTTCTTTTTGAAAGGCTAAACATTCCCAGTTCCCTAAGCCGTTCCTCATAAGACATTTCCTCCAGACCCCCAACCATCCTGGTTGCCCTCCTCTGCACCTGCTCGAGGTTGTCAACATCCTTTATAAATTGAGGTGCACAGAACTGGACACAGTACTCCAGGTGGGGTCTGACCAGAGCAGAATAGAGTGGTACTATCACTTCCCTTGATTTATTTATTTATTTATTTATTTATTTTTAACTCTTGTATACCGCCCTATTCCCACAATGGGGACTCAGGGCGGTTAACAACATAAAAAGTAAAAAGACATATAAAATCAGATACAGATAATAGACAACAGATTTGCTAAAACAATTAGATCCAAGGTTAAATAGGCGGGAGGGGAAAAAGGCAGGGTCCCTAGCCCGCCGTAGGCCTCTCGAAAGAGCATGGTCTTAAGGTTCTTCTTAAACGCCGCCAGCGAGGGAGCCTGCCGTAGTTCACCTGGGAGTTTGTTCCAAATTGCCGGTGCCACCACCGAGAAAGCCCGACCGCGAGTACTCGCTTTTCGGGCTTCCCTCGGGGGGACCGTCTGCAGGGAGAGGGCCACCGAAGAACGGGTGGGCCGGGCCCGGTCTGGTCGGGAAGACGCTCCGCCAAATAAGTCGGGGCCAAGCCATGGAGGGTTATGTAAACCAAAACCAACACCTTGAACCTTACTCGGGAGGCAACGGGTAACCAGTGTAGGCGAGCCAGAATGGGGGTGGCGCGGTCATAACGACGCGCACCAACCAAAAGCCTGGCCGCCGTATTCTGGACCCGCTGCAATCGCCGAACAAGGTTCAAGGGGAGCCCCATGTAGAGAGCGTTGCAGTAATCCAACCTCGACACGACCAGCGCCTGTACCACTGTCCTCAAGGAGCCCTCATCGAGGTACGGGCGAATCTGGGCGATAAGCCTTAGGTGGTAAAAGGCCGACCTGACCACGGCTGACACCTGAGAATCCAGGCTCAGATCCGGGTCCAGGACGACGCCCAGATTCCGCACTCTTTGCGCCAGCTGGAGGGCGGACCCGCCCAGACTGGGAAGAGGGCCACAGTACCCCTCCGACGAGCCCCCGAAGAACATAACCTCGGTCTTGCCTGGGTTGAGCTTGAGTCTGTGGGTCCTGGTCCAATCCAGAACCGCAGCCAGGCAGCGATCAAGGGTACGGACGGCCTCCACTGCACCGGTGGAAAAGGAGAGATAGAGCTGCGTGTCATCAGCGTACTGATGGCAGCAGACTCCATAACTCCGGATGATCTCAGCCAGCGGCTTCATATAGATGTTAAAGAGCATTGGGGAGAGCGACGACCCCTGAGGCACCCCACAAGAGAGTGTCCAGGGCGTCGACAACTCACCCCCCAAGCTCACTCGCTGGGTGCGGCCCCCAAGGAAGGACCGGAACCAGGCCAAGGCCTGGCCCCCAATCCCAACCTCCGAAAGCCGTTCCAGCAAGATACCGTGGTCGACGGTATCAAAAGCCGCTGACAGGTCGAGAAGGACCAGCAGGGTAGAGCAACCCCTGTCGGCCCTCCTCAACAGATCATCATGCAGCGCGACCAGGGCCATCTCCGTCCCATGACGCGGCCTGAACCCGGACTGGAAAGGGTCCAGGACATGGTTCTCCTCCAGGAACGACTGGAGACGCAGGGCGGCGACTCGCTCAATCACCTTGCCCAAAAAGGGAACGTTGGCTATGGGACGATAGTTGGACAGATCGTCCACCGCCAAGCCGGATCTTTTAATAATGGGCTTCACCACCGTCTCCTTCAGGGGACTAGGAAAGATCCCGTCTCTGAAGGAGGCCGAAGCAATTAGTGAAGCCCATTTCGGCATGCTCCCCCCTGCGCTCTTAATCCACCAGGAAGGGCAAGGGTCGAACGGAGAGGCCGCAGACCTGCAATGTCCCAGGGCCCTGGAGGCATCCACAGTTGTAACAGGCCCAAACTCAACAAACCGAGGCGACCGAGGCGGCCTCCACGACAGAGGCCGGGCTAGAGCAACCGGAGTCCAGCTCGGAACGGATGGCCTCTATCTTAGATTTAAAGTAGGCTGCGAATGACTCACTAGTGAAATCACTAGGAGGAGGCCCCGGCGGACCGGGATTGGTGAGGTCTCGAACCACACGGAATAATTCCGCTTGACGATTCGAGGCCTCACCAATTCTCAGGGCGGCGAAAGATCTCCTGGCCGCCCTTATCGCACGAGAGTAGCGACCGGTCGACGCCTTAACCGCAGCCCAATTCTGTGCCGTCCGAGCCTTCCGCCATCTGCTCTCTAACCTTCTCCGCTCTTGCTTCATCGCCCGCAGCTCCTCAGTAAACCAAGGAGACGAGCGGGCTCGGCATCGGATCAGGCGCTTGGGGGCGATCTGATTGACAACCCCCGCCACCTCCTCAAACCACCGTTGGGCAAGGGACGTCATCCAACCCGTCTGGAACATCCCCGAGGGCCTCCGAGAACCGCGCAGGGTCAAGGAGCCTCCGGGGACGGGCCCAGATGGAAGGGCCCAGCTCCCCGCGGGGCGGGGTGGCTACCGCAAGAGAGAAGGTCAGCAGATAATGATCTGACCATGACACGGGCCGGGTCAGCAACCTCCCGACCCCCAGATCTGAACCCCGCGATGTGGAGGTAAAAACCAGGTCCAGGGTGTGTCCACCCTTATGGGTAGGTCCGATGACTAATTGGGACAGGTTCATGGAGGCCATGGACTCCATGAATTCCAGAGCTGCTCCCGACAGTCCAACCTCGGCATGCACGTTGACGTCCCCTACCACCAATAGGCGAGGGGACCTCAACAGTGCCGCCGAAATGAACTCGGAGAGCTCTGGAAGGGAGAGTGCAGGGTCGCGGGGAGCACGGTACACAAGCACTACCCCAAACCTGTCCCTCTGGCCCACCATAAGGTGGAGACATTCCAAGCCTGGACTCACCAACATCGCAGATCTACTGACATGAAAAGATTCCCTAAAGACCATAGCCACCCCGCCACCCCGCCCCTCTGACCTGCCCAGCTGCTGCACACGGTAGCCCTGGGGGCAGAGAAGGGTGAGAGAAGCCCCACCCCCCTCACCCACCCAGGTCTCCGTGAGAAAAGCCAGGTCGGCACGCTCATCCACGATCAAATCGTGGATGAGAGGGATTTTATTATGTACCGACCTGGCGTTAATCAGCAGACAGGACAGGCCAGAGAGGGAAACCATGGATCTAGAAACCATGGTTCTGTTTATGCAAGCAAGAATCGCATTGGCTTTCCTGGCCGCCGCATCACACTGCTGATTCATGTTCAATTTGTGGTCCACCAAGGCTCCCAGATCCCTTTCACGGGTACTATTCTCCAGCCAAGTGTCCCCTATCCTATATCTGTGCAATTCATTCTTTTTACCTAGATGTAGCACCCTACATTTCCCTCTGTTGAAATCCATTCCGTTAGCTTTGGCCCAGCATTCTAATCGGTCAAGGTCCATTTGGATTTTCATCCTATCCTCTAGGGAATTAGCAACCCCTCCCAATTTGTTATCATCTGCAAATTTAATTAGCATACTCTCTATTCCTTCCTCCAAGTCATTAATAAAGATATTGAACAGCGCTGGACCCAGAACAGAACCCTGGGGCACCCCACTGGTCATGTCTCACCAAGCTGAAGAGAGGCCATTTATGGTCACCCTTTGGGTGCGATCAGTCAACCAATTACAAATCCACCTAACACTAGCACTATCTATCCCACTTTCTACTAACTTCTTAGCAAGAATATCATGGGGAATCTTATCAAAGGCCTTACTAAAGTCCAGATAAGGTTTCCCCGATTCTTCTGTGTGGTATGGTTGTGGCCCTCAGTATGCTTGCAGGTCCCACAGAACTTACCAGGACTGTGCTTTTAGGAAGTGGCACGGGTTCAAAGGGGAAATAATGGATGGGTGGGTTAGAAACCTTCCAGCCCTTTATACTTGAATATATAAAAAACACTGTGTTCATCATGGCAGTAACTTGCTGCTAACGAACAACGGCTTCTGGGAGTAGTAGTCCACGAATGCCTGGGGTACCAGATTTTGGAAACTCTACTGGGAGAGAGGGAATCCCTCACAAAGGCCACCGGACAGTCTCAAGACCTTCCCTAGCTTTGCAGAACCCCAACCGATTTGCAGCTATTGTTTGGGGCGGGGGTGCATGTTCTTTAGAGCATCAGTTACACAAAAGGGCAACCATTTGTATCCAGTTTATTACTGCATTATCTTTAGTTCCAAGGAGGGCAAGGAGGTTACCTCCTGGAGGTTTCTGCCTTGGATACCAATAGAACTCCACTTATGTTAACATGATGGAAAGGTTCATTTGCTCTGGGGTGGCACACCCAACGAAGACCCCCATAGGGTCAAAAAACTGGGTTATGCTTGTGGTTTTTTAACTGGTCGTCAAAGTATCACCCATCTCTGCTGTCAGATTATATTTGCTGGTTACACCATCTGTTCTTGATTCTCCCCCCCCCCATCTCGTCATCTGCTCTCTGTGTTTCTTTACCATCTCTCCAGTGAAGCCAGAAGCTTGCAGCCTTCCATTCAACAGTAGTTGCCAGTAAGAAATGTATTTGCCACCTAGAACTGCTGGATAACTCAATGGTTTAAGGTTGGGAGTTTGATTCCCTGCTATGCCTATCACTGTCGTCATTGCTGTCGTCATAATCATCAGTTTGGTTTGGTTCAAAAACCCTTAGCTGCCTTGTCCTTTCTTTCTGTCAGCTGCAAAGTTGGCAGCTCAGCAGTTCGAATCCTGGGTGCCACGCAGTGGAGCAAGCTCCCGCTTATAACCCCAGCTCCTGCCAACCTAGCATTTTGAAAGCATGTACATGCAAGTAGATAAACAGCTACCACCATAAAAAGTGAGAAGGTCAAACAGTGTTTCCTTGCAGCCATGCCCGTCACATGGCCATGGACTTGCACAACACTGGCTCTTTCAGCTTGAATACGGAGATGAGCACTGCCCCTAGAGTCGGACACGACTAGCACGCATGTGTGGGGGGAACCTTTACCTTACAGGTAGCAAGGGAGATACAATAACAGAATTGGCCACTAGGGGGCAGGAGAGAGTGTTTTCTATTCCCCACCACCACCACCACCCCAGTGCATTTGGGTTAATATCATGCTGTGTGATGAATTGCTGATCTGATAGCAATAAGGGAAATCTGGCTGGTGGAAAATCATAACTGAAGGAAGAAATTTATTTTAAAATGGAATGTTCTGAGCTCTGTGTATGGGGTTGAGAAGCCTACATGCCTTTGGGGGGCACTGCAGAGAGCCAGGGAGGGGAGCCATTTTCCTGCCCACCTAACAGAAGGCTTCCTTCACCCATAATTGCAAGGGTGGCAGGACTGTAATTTATGCCCTCCTCCTCTTCTTCCCCATTCAGCTCCTTTTGCTGATCATATCCTGGAGCGATGACCTCATTTAAGAAGTCAGCCGTCTGTCTGCCACCCGCAACCACCACCACCCCCAGCATCTGACCTTGATCTTGGTGCAACCCTGCCTCCGTTGGAAGGTGAATGGCTCTAAGTCTGCTTCTCATTTTTTTGTCACTGCTTTGTTTTTGGTCTTTAAAGTTTGGCAGAAAGAGAAGCAAACTAATAAACAAATAAATCAAGGAAGAGACCTGAAGTCTGCCCTGTACCTTACCAGCTGAGGCACACTCTCATTCACACTGATTGTACTGTTTTAGGATGTAGAAAGGAAACACAGCTGGGCATAGCAGCAGCAGCAGCAGCAGCAGCAGCAGTGTGTGTGTGTGTGTGTGTGTGTGTGTGTGTGTGTGTGTGTGTGTGTGTGTGTGTGTGTGTGTGTGTGTGTGTGTGTGTGTGTGTGTGTGTGTGTGCAGCCCCATGAGGAAAGAGTGAAGATGCACAGAATGAACTAGCAACTGCACGTAATCAGCTAAGAATAGGCAGCTGCTGAAATCTGCATGGGCGCATATTGATTGTGCGCGCAGGGGGGGTGGCGGTGACAAAAGGGGAAAGGAGGCGAGTTCGAGGACATTCAGCACTTCCCAAGTGCTTTCTTGGAAGGACGGGGCAGGGGCAAGAGGTGGGCTGCTGCCTGGTTCCAATCCCCCCTCCAGATTTGAGAGAGCCAAGGTGCCTTGTTGATGCCCTAGGAGGAAAACATTAGATGGATGTTAAGAACTGAGCAGAACTGCAATTTGGGGGGGGGGGGTAACTACAGATTCCAGAATTTCCCAGCTGCTATGGTTTGCATCCAAGGATACGCAATATAGAGGGCAGAATGAAGGGCAAGGATGGGAGAATCTTGGGTTCGAATCCCCACTCAGCTGTGGAAGTTCACTGGGGTGTGTGGAACTGGCAAATATCAATTCCTTAAATATCTCAGTTATTGTGGAAGCCTTCTTGGGGTTGCTGTGGCTCAGTTGTGATTGAACTACGACACCAGCAATGACCACCCCCACCCCCACCTGATTTGTAACCAGGCAGATAATTTAGAGACTGGCTCCTGTCCTACAGCACCCTGGTTTTGAAACACCCTCCCTTTAGAGACCCAACTGGTGTGAACATTGTGCTCATTTGGATGCCAAAGAAAAGCCAAATAATTCCCCAAAACATATCTTTGTTTCCTTGCTTGCTTGCTTATCTAATAATAACAAGGTGGGTCCCGGTAGAGCTGAGCTAGTATGTGTGTGCGCGTGTGCATGTGTGTGTGCATGTTTTTAATGGACTACATCTTCCATGTTCCACAGGCAGAGTTCCCGGGAGGGATGTCCTGGGAGTCACAAGACTGCACTGCCACCAGTCCTTGGGTTTCTGGGTTGGGGTCACTGAGCTGCTTTCAGCTTAGGAGGAGAACCTCTTTCAGTCTGAGGCCCATAATCCACTCCTGAAAGGCTCTTGGGGCCCATATGCCACTGGTAGGTGGGGCTAAAGAAAAAGAGGTGGCGTTAGTAACATAACCATCTCTTCAGTTCACCCTTCATCTGCCAGGAACTAAGCTTTAAGAAAGGCAATCCAGTGTTCTAGAATTGCAAGTAAATCTATAAAAGCAGAGAATCCATCAACCAGGATATGATGGGGAAGAGGGCCAGATTTGGCCCGAGGGCTGGAGGATCCTCACCTGGTTGATTTCCCTAAGACGGTTTGAAATGATGTCTTTATCGGTGATGTCTTGAAATCTCCCAGTCAAGGGGAAGCTAGAAATTGTTGTGTAGGTCTGACTGATTTTAATTGTTTATGTACTACATCTCCCAGTATCCACCAGTCAACATTTTAGCATAAAAGATCCTTTGCTGCAGCTCAGAGGAGTCACTATGATTCCCATGGGCCTAAGGGATCAGCTAGACCTCATAGTTCACAAGGGTGACTTTCCTAATCTTCTACAGCCCTCTGCCCAGAACCTTTCAGATGCCAGGTAGCTTCAGCCAGCCTGGCCAATAGGCAAGAATGATGGGAGTGGTGGTCCAAAACAACCTGAGGGGTACCAGATCCAGGAAGCTTGGCCCAGCATCATCATAAGAACATAAGGACATACATAAGAGCAGCCTTGCTGGAGCAGGCCAACAAAGCCCATCCATCCCAGCATTCTGTCTCACCCACTGGCTCACCATTCACTTCAGGGGATTCCCAAGCAGATGTCTTCACCTGCTTACGATCCCCTGCAAATGGCATTGAGAGAGATATCCTGCCTCTCTCTCTCCAACCCGGAGGTTGCCCTTAGGCATCCATCATGATAGCCATGGATACCCTTGTTCTCCATGAACTTGTCCAGTCCTTTCTTAAAGATGTCAAGGCTGACAGCTGTCACCACTTCTTCTGGCAGGGAGTTCCACAGACCAGTGATCCTTTGGGTGAAAAAGTACTTTCTAACAAGAAATTGAAACAATCTCCAATTGTGGGTTGAAAAGCTATAAATATATGAAATACTTAGGGATAGATTTAGCCAAGGATATTCTTAAGACTAAGGAACGGAATTTTATCAAATTAAAAGAAGAGATGAAAAATAAATTGCAAAATTACTCTAAATTAAATCTATCATGGTTTGGCAGAATAGCACTGATAAAAATGAAGATACTTCCTAAAATTAATTTCCTTTTTAGAATGTTACCTATTCACTTTATAGGAGTTGAACTTAAAGTTTTCCAAGAAATGATAAATAGATATTGTAATGGTGGCAAAAAAGCAAGATTAAACAAAAGTTTTTGGTATAGATCACAAAAGGAAGGAGGTATAGGTATACCTAACCTCAGAAATTATTATATAGCTAATCAGCTTAGTTATGTGGGGAAAATACTATATAAGCCAGAAAAGTTAATATGGTGGGAAGTTGAATCAGCTGAGTTAAAGGGAGACATAAATACATACTTGTTTAGATCCCCCCCAAAAAGATATGAGAATAAAAAAACCTCTTGAGTTCTTTAATTACTACTTGGACAAAGTATGGGAGGAAATTGTCACCGGAAGGATCCCCTCTGTGTTTAGTGATAGATCAGGAAAACTTCCCTACAAATATGAAGAAATATGGGGAATTATTTAAATTAATGAAAGTGGCAAGATTAAAAGAATGGATTTGCAAGATGAGAACAAAGCAAGATATTAAACGTATACTACAAGAGAGAACTGGGAAGGAGCCAGCGGTCAGGGAACACGTTGGTACCAATGATGTTGGAAAGGCCGAGCGGTCAGTCTTGGAAGCCAAATTCAGGTTGTTAGGTAGAAGATTGAAGTCCCGGGCTTCCAAGGTAGCATTTTCAGAAGTGCTACCTGTTCCTCGTGCAGGACCCGCCAGGCAGGCAGAACTCAGAAGCCTCAATGCGTGGATGAGGCGATGGTGTCGAGAGGAGGGCTTCAGATTTGTCAGGAACTGGAGAACATTTTGGGACAAGCCAAACCTGTTCAGGAGGGATGGGTTGCACTTGAATCATGATGGGACCAGATTGCTGGCACTCAACCTCAAAAAGGCAGCAGAGCAGCTTTTAAACTGATAACTGGGGGAAAGCCGACAGGAGCTGAGTGGCATCCGTTCGGAACACCTCATCCTCGGGGAACGAGGTTGGAGAGGGTAGAGAATCACATAGAGATGACATAGCAGGTATTAGCACTGGGAGAATAATGTACTGTGACAGTTTGTCTACTGAAAATAAAAGCTGTGAGGGGAAAAGAACAAGGCAGCAGCTGTTGTTGCGGGACCCACTGTACAGGTGCTTCTACGCCAATGCTCGAAGCCTCTGAGCAAAGATGGGAGAACTTGAACATTTGGCAGCTAGGGATAACATAGATATAATAGCCATAACAGAAACCTGGTGGAATGTGGAGAACCAGTGGGATACAGCAATCCCAGGCTATAAACTCTATAGAAGGGATAGAGAGGGGCGGGTTGGAGGAGGAGTGGCCATCTATATCAAAGAAGGGGTAAAATCCAGCAGAATGGAGATGGACAGAGGGTCTGACTCCACCATAGAATCACTGTGGGTTAAACTACCAGGTCCCAGGAGTGATGTGATAGTTGGAGTATTCTATCGTCCACCAGATCAAAAACTTGAGGAGGACCTTGAAATGAGGAGAGAAATCATGGAGGTGGCTAAGAGGGATAGGATAGTAATCATGGGGGACTTCAATTATCCCCCACATTGACTGGGCCAATGCGAGCTCCGGGCAAGAAAGAGAAACTGGGTTTCTCGACTTGCTGAATGACTGTGCCTTAGAGCAACTTGTCATGGAGCCCACCTGAGAACAGGCAATTCTGGATCTAATACTGTGTGATACTCTGGACCTGGTCAGGGATGTGAATGTCACTGAGCCTCTGGGGAACAGTGACCATGTTGCAATCTCCTTTGCCATGCATGTCGGAGGAAGAGTGTCAACCAAATCAGACATAAAAACCATTGATTTTCGAAGGGCAAACTTCCCTCAGATGAGAAAACTAGTTAGAGAGAAATTGAAGGGGAATGTTAGAAGAATCCAGTCTCTTCAGAGTGCATGGAGCCTGTTTAAAACGACAATAATAGTGGCCCAGCACAAGTGCATACCACAAAGAAAGAAGAGCTCATTTAAGTCCAAGAGGACACCAGCATGGTTAACGAGTGGAGTTAGAGAGGCTCTAAAACGCAAGGAGAGGTCTTTCTGTAAATGGAAATCCTCCCCAAATGAGGAAAATAAAAAGGAACACAAACTCTGGCAAAAGAAATGTAAGAAGATGATAAGGGAGGCAAAGAAAGATTTTGAGGAATGCATGGCTAGCAATATAAAGGGTAATAATAAAAGCTTCTTTAAATATATTAGAAGTAGAAAACCTGCCAGAGAACCAGTTGGCCCTCTGGATGGTGAGGGGGGAAAAGGGGAGGTTAAGGAGGACTTGGACATTGCAGAGAAATTGAATGACTTCTTTGCGTCTGTCTTCACGACAGAGGACCTTGAGCGGATTCTCTCACAATGGAGAGAAGTGAAAAGCGGTGTGCCCCAGGGCTCTGTCCTGGGACTGGTGCTTTTCAATCTGTTCATAAATGACCTGGAGACAGGGATAAACAGTGAGGTGGCCAAGTTTGCAGATGACACAAAACTTTTCCGTGTGGTGAAAACCAGAGAAGATTGTGAAGAGCTCCAGAAGGATCTCTCCAAACTGGGGGAGTGGGCTGAGAAATGGCAAATGCGTTTTAATGTAACCAAATGTAAAGTAATGCATATTGGGGCAAAAAATCCAAACTTCATCTATCAACTCATGGGCTCTGGGTTATCCATGACGGATCAGGAAAGAGATCTTGGTGTGTTGGTGGACAGCTCCATGAAGGTGTCTCCCCAATGTGTGGCAGCAGTGAAGAAGGCCAATTCCATGCTAGGGATTATCAAAAAGGGGATTGAAAATAAAACAGCCAACATTATAATGCCATTATGCAAAACAATAGTAAGGCCCCACCTGGAGTATTGTGTACAATTCTGGTCACCGCATCTCAAGAAAGACATAGTGGAACTGGAAAAGGTGCAGAAGAGAGCGACTAAAATGATTACTGGGCTGGGGCACCTCCCTTATGAAGAAAGGCTAAAACATTTGGGCCTCTTTAGTCTGGAAAAAAGGTGCTTAAGGGGGGATATGATTGAGACATACAAAATAATGCAGG
Organism: Phrynocephalus forsythii; assembly: GCA_029282475.1. Taxonomy (NCBI): domain Eukaryota; kingdom Metazoa; phylum Chordata; class Lepidosauria; order Squamata; family Agamidae; genus Phrynocephalus; species Phrynocephalus forsythii. The sequence continues at coordinate 12,354,642 of JAPFRF010000017.1, read as the reverse complement.
GTATGAGTAAAGTGGATAGAGGGAAGCTCTTCTCTCTCTCCCAAAATACCAGAACTAGGGGACATACACTCAAATTGAGGACTGGGAGAGTAAGAACTGACAAAAGAAAATATTTTTTCACCCAGCGCGTTGTAAGTCTATGGAACTCCCTGTCACAGGAGGTGGTGATGGCATCTGGCCTGGATGCCTTCAAAAGGGGATTGGACAGATTCCTGGAGGAAAAGTCCATCACAGGTTACAAACCATGATGGAGAAACCAGGGTACTTCAAGGGCCAGATGCAGGGGAGTGGTATCAGGAGACAGAGATCTAGTCTCATGCGCTCCCAAACGCATCTGGTGGGGCCGCTGTGAGATACAGGAAGCTGGACTAGATGGGCCTTTGGCCTGATCCAGCATGGCTCTTCTTATGTTCTTATGTTTGATGAATTACGTTCAGTTAGAAAGTTGGACGAAAGATTAGATTAGGAGAAATACACAACCTAGAGAATATATAGAGTTTGAACAGTTCTTGTTGACATATGAACCTGAGAAAGAAAATCCAGGGAAAGGAGCGGTAGGTAAAATATATAGAATAATTAAGGCTTCTTTAGAAGAAAGGGAGCAAGAAACAATAAGAGAGATGTGGAAGCAAGATCTTGATAAAGAAATAAAAAAAGATGAATGGAAAAAATTGGAAGATGAGGATTTACTATCATTATGAGTTAGAATAAAGGACAATTGTTTTAAATTAATTTTAAGATGGTATATGACACCAGTCAGACAGAATAGAATAAATCCAAGATATTCTAAGCTCTGCTGGAAATGTGAAAAAAAGATAGGCACCTATATTCATCTTTGGTGGGAATGTGAAATAGTTCAAAAGTTTTGGCAACAGATTTTTTTGTGAGATAAAAGAAATACTCCAAGTCGATATTGAATGTAAGCCAGAAATAGCATTGTTATCATTACCACTTATCAATGAACATGATATAAAAATAAAAGATTTAATTGCAAATCTTATGACAGCAGCAAGACTGATTATAGCAAAAAACTGAAAATCGAAGCTAGATTTCAGGATTGATGACTGGTATAATGAAGTGTGGGACATAGCTTTAAATGATAAATTGCCTTGCAGTTTAAAAGTCTTGCGAGGGGAAATTGGGAAGGATATTTTTTATGAAATTTGGTGGAAATTTATAGACTATTATTAAAAGGGAAAGGGAAACAACCAATTTATAATCCAGCACAGTTCTGGAGAAAAGGATTCTAAGAAGGCAGTTAGAAGAAGAGATGATGATGATGATGATGAAGCTAAAGGAACAACTGGATGGTCCCAGGGGGGTTGGGGGGTGCACAATCATTGTTTGTTTGTTTGTTTGTTTGTTTGTATTAAAATTTTATTAAAAATAATTTTTTAAAAAGATGTCAAGACAGACAGCTGTCACCACTTCTTCTGGCAGGGAGTTCCACAGACCAGTGATCCTCTGGGTGAAGAGTACGTTCTCTTATTTGTTTGAGATCTAGCACCCAAAAGTTTCATGGAGTGCCCCTCAGTTCTAGTGTTGTACCATAGGGAAAACAGTTTTTCCCTATCTACTTTGTCCACACCGTGTATGATTCTATACGATTCTATAAACCTCAATCAGGTCAAAACCACTAGTCCATCTCTCCCAGACTGAACTCGAGGGGATTAGCTGAAAAGTGACCTAAATACAGCATGCTGAATCCTAGATGCCTTTAATTCTGCAAAATGCAATGGCCCTTACACCAGAGTAGACCCACACACACACACAGGACACATGATGCATGTGACTATTTCTACCCTTTTCAGCTCCGTGCGGGCCATGACCTGCGGGACAGCCCAGGGGTTTAGGTCTCCAGGTGCACAGCCATCCCCCACTCGGCCTCCTTGGTGGTGGTGGGGGGACTTGATGATCTCTATAGCATCCTTCCCAGCTCCACTGTTCTTGGAAGAAGATAAAACATATACCGGCAAACAGAAGCAATTCTGGAAGCACCTGGTGTGTCGTTCCCCTCCCCCCCAAATCACCTGATGACTGGATTTCATTGGGGGGGGGCTAAGAGGAGAAGAAGTGGGTCTTAAGCTTTAAATAGAGCCAGTTGAATTATTCATTGTCAATAAGAGGCTTATGGGGAATAAATTATTCAGAAATAAAAGCATGCTTCTCCTGCTTGACTAGCCCTGTTTAAGTGTTTCAGCCGGCTTTTCAGGCTTTTCACAAAGGAAGGCCGGAGAAATGTCCTCAAAGACGAGAGCCCTTCAGCAATTTTACAGCCCTTGCCAAAACAGTTTAAGGCTTATGCCAAAAGAACACAACTTCTTCACTGAGAATCAGTCTTTTTCTCTCTCTCTCCATCTAATTGAGTGAAAATTGCAGAAGAGCAAACAAAGGGCAAGTGGGATTCAAGTGGAAACAAAGAGCAGGAGGAAATCATTGCCTGGTAGGCAGAGTGCACCCTATTGTCTATGCCACCATTTGGAAAAGTTACTTTCCTGGTGTTCTTCCTTGACAGATTCTCAGAGGTCAGATTCTTGGCAAAATCAGTAACTTTTCCGCATTTGGATCCACACACAATTAGTAAGAGCTAAAAAGAACCCGTTGACTGCAGCATTTAAAATGATTGCAATATGATGCAGTTACTTGTAACCTGTTACTTTTGGAACTTCAAAAATGTAATGCCATTACTAGCATTCTACTAAATAGGATGCATGCATGAGTACACCAAAACGGCCAGAGGGACAATATTTATATCTGCACAGATCTGACTTTGGGAAATTGTTCAGGGCCAGACCAGACCTGCCATATTTTTTTCTGGCTGTGAGAACCATGGACAACACCTTTTTGTTTCCTCCTAACACACTCCAGCCTTGCGCAACCTTTCACAAAGCAACCTTGATCCCCAGGAAGCTTGATGGGATCTGCTGGATTTTAATGTACAGTATCATACAAGTCTTCAGTCCACACAAACACACACCCAAAGTCCCACCAGAAAAGTACTTTGATACCTTCAGACTAGCATAGTTATTGGAGGCGTGGTAGCCAAGTTCATCACAAAATGGGCTTATCCACTGAAGCTCACATTAAACCTAAACATTAGTCTTTAAGGTACCACCATGTTTTTGTCTTCTTTGTTATTTTTATTTATTTATTTTAACTTGCATTTTGTTTTTACCTATAGCATTTATTTTATTTTATTTATATTTATAAAGCACCCAACTTTCTGAAGGAGCTCTGGGTGGTTCTCAACAAGAAAATCCATACAATTCAGCTACACAAACAAATGTAAAACAAACCCAATCGATCAAAACATTAAAATCAAATTTAAAAATATGGGCTATACAATGGCGGCAAAAAAGAAGGGAAAAGAGAATAGGATAAACCACCATTAGTCGCTGGTTCCACCAAATGGGACCCACCACAGAAAAGGCACGGTTCTGGGTAGAGGTCTTATGAGCTTCCCACGGGGTACCGACTCTAAGCATGGGGACTTGGGATGATCTAGTGAGCCGTCCAAAGAAGATCTTGGGACAATACGCTCCATCAGATAAGCTGGTCTCAAGCCATGGAGGGTTTTGTAAAACAAAACCAGTACCTTGAACCTTATCCGGGAGGCAACGGGTAGCCAATTTATTGGGGGGTGAGCTTTTATGGATGCCATGGCACCATTGTCCTGGTTTTATTTCTTTTGTGGCTGAAATAGGCTAACACAGCTACCTCTCCAGATACCACTGGTTTACTAGATATCCTTCTGATCCACTTCCCAAGAACCTTCAGGCCCTGACACCCAGTAATAGATATCCCATCTGGACACACCAAAAGGAGGTGAAGAGGGAGGCAGGGTTATCGCACCCCTCTGATCCCAGTACTGTTCAATTCCCAGCCACTCCTCATAAAAATTAACTTTGCAATTTATGCCTGAGTTTCCATCCTTTCCTTTTCCCTCCTCATCCTGTTTTCCTTCACTGTCGTGTCTTTTAGATGGTAAACAGGTGAGATGAGAAGATTCCAAGGATTTCCTTGCAGAGCAAAATGTTTTAGACAAGCCTACAGTTCTCTGTTCTGCAGACAGCCGCTTGACTGTAACCACAGAATAAGTGAGGCAGACAAGTTCAGAGAGGGTTGAATGTCCCAAGGACAGTCAGTTGGCTTTGTAGCTGAAGGGTGCTGTGACCTTGGGTAATCTTCTGCTCCTACTCTGAACCTGATCTACATCTGCTCTATGAGATCAGCATGTGCTACCATCATCCCAGAGCCTGACAGCTATAGTGCAGAAAAAAACTTGTTCAAAATTCTGCAGTCAACAGAAGCAAAACCCATTACATTTAGTTAGATCATTCTTGATCAAAGCATTAGAATTTACTGGGATTTTAAAGTTTAACTTCAGGTTTAATTTACAGATAGTAACTATATTTCTTATGGTCACCCATACAACTATACTTCTGTGTAATCAGAAACCTTACATATGTATAAAGAAAAATATTGATACATCTCTCTCTCTCTCTCTCTCTCTCTCTCTATCTATCTATCTCAGTTTATTCTCTCCAATACTCTGTGAATAGAATGGCAGCTATAAATATTGAGTACACAGGTGCCATTTCCATCTTGCAAGTACAGTATATCAAATAATGCCCAGCAAAGGAAGGCAGAAGATGCTTACATGCCAAGTGATTACATGGTGTTTCTTTGTTTGAAAGTTGGGCTCCAAACCCACCCTTTTGGCAAAATAACTATTATTCAGGACAGCGAGCTCCCCCAGTTTCTGGCCATCAGGACCATGGACAGCTCTAAGATTAAGTGCAGGAAACTCACACATTTGAAGAGTTTAATCTACTTGTTGGTTTGGGCACTGTGAAGTTAATTTTGCAGGTTTTATATCCCCTGCCCCCCTCCAATTTCTGTCATTGCACAGAAACCTCTTCATTTGTGTTTGCGTGTGTGTTCTTGTTTCTTTAAACAAAAATGATGGTTCCACAATAAGTTACCACCACATTGTTGACTTCAAATCCTTTTCTTTCTTTCTTTTTAGTATCAGATTGTTGCACAATTTAAAATTATGGGCATATATGAAATACAGGTAAAATTAAGAGCACATTAAAATGTTAAGATAATTAGACTGTCTCTGAGCAGCAGCAGGCTACTTCATGTGCTAGATCTTCTTTTGTCTACAGCAGGCATGTCCAAAGTCAGGCCCGGGGGCCAAATGTGGCCCATTTTTCAAATTTCAACCAGCCCCGCAGCCTCTTCTCCCCATCGGCTCGGCCTGTCATGCATCCCCGCCAGCTGGCCCCTCCCCATACAGGATGGAGACATCAGCTTGCAGATTTACAGTTTGCCTGCCCTCCCTGCCTCCATCCATCCCCCCAGCCACCTGCCCAGCCTACCCGCCCCCGGCTCCATTGCTGCAGCATCCTCCCCACCTCCTTGCATGTCCTAGAGGCTTAGTCCAAAGTCCAGCTCGGGAGCCAAATGCAGCTGGATGGTTGGCCCCCATACATGTTCACCTCACCATATCTGGTCCTTCCTGCAAAAAGTTTGGACACCCCTGGTCTACAGGCATTAATTGCATTCATGTAAGTGATGTATTGATTGAATTTCTTATCCATTGCAGAAAACTTGTCAGCGGTTGAGGTCTCTGGCTACGGAGTTCAATTCCCACTGGGCCTTCTTGACCCATAAGGTCCCTTCCTGCCCAGCAGTGTTAAATTTATGATGCTGTTTGTTTCCATCTCTAGCTTGGGTCTCCAGGGAGTCGCTCTAAGGGGCCTATCTGGATTTCCACTTTTCCCCCAAAACGTCCCTGTGAGGCAGGCCATACTCAGAAGAAAATAAACAGCCCAGGGCCACCAGTGAATGTCAAGTATCAGTGAGGATTTGAACCCTCCCCACAGGTTCCCAAGCAACACTTGAACCACCAGATTCCTGAGGTGCTCAGTGAAAATAATCTTGCCAAGAACATAATATCTGAGACTAACCTCCTGGTAAAGCACGTTTTGCCATGTTGGGTCTTTTGGTACCGGCTTTGAAGAAGTGGTTATTGTCCAGGAAAGCTGGCAATGTGTGTGTGTGTGTGTGTGTGTGTGTTTGTGTGTTTTAAAAAAACATTTAGTGGCTTTTGTTTTGCATTTGGATCCCGGAAGGCCTTTCGGACCCCACCCCAGTCTCCCAGCCCCTTCCTTCTTGAGAGGGTGTCTTCCTCCCTCTGGTTTCCTGACTGCAGCCTGCCAGCCCTGCAGGATGTGGGGTGATGGAGTCCTCCACCCCTTCGCTCATTCATGGTCTGTGCGATAGAGGGATCAGGGCGCACGAACACAAACACACCGGCCCCATCATGCCCTGAAATTGCTCTTGGCTTTCTCCTCCCCCCCCCCCCGCCTGCCTGTCTTTGCCTCCCCTTCCATCCCCAGCAGCGACTTGCTCCAGGACTGGAATTACAGAGATCTTTTTTCGAGGGGGGGAGGGCGGAAACGAGGGGAGAGACGCAAAGGAAGGCGATCGAGTTTCTTCCACCCACCCACCCTCCTCCTCCTCTCCTCTCCTCTCCTCTCCTCTCCTCTCTCTCTCTCTCTCTCTCTCTCTCTCTCTCTCTCACACACACACACACACACACACACACACACACACACACACACACACACACACACACACACACACACACACATATACACACACACACGCCCCTCCCAGGTGCGTCTCGCCCTGGCCTTGCCCATCTCCCTCCCGGGCCCTTGGCGCGCTGCATCGGCCCTCTCCAAGGCCAAGGTCCCCCCCGCCCCCCCCACTGCTCGCTCCCTATGGAGAGGTGATTTCATCGTCGGGATGATGCTGTCAAGTGGAGCCCTTCCTCCCCTCCTGCGCCTCCTCCTTCCCCGGTGGGCGGCGGCGGCGGGGGCCGAGGCCAACCCAGCGTGATCTCCCCACCAGTTCCGGTCACGTTATGCTCTGTTTACGCCCAGGCTCTCCGGGCTGGCCGGCATCGGCTCCCCTTTGCCGCCAGGCCCGCTGCGGAGCCCCGGGAATCCAACCCCCACCCCCCCCACCCCCGTCTCGCGCGCGCCCCCCCCCCGCGCTCCTCTAGCCCCTCTCCTTGCCGGGAGGGCGGCGGCGGCGGCGGCGGCGGCGGCGGCGGGGAAACCCAGCCTGAGCCAGGGCCGATGGCGAGGGGGACTTTGGAGAGGATGCCCTCGGGCGCCTTGGCCTGCGCCACGATGCGCTGAAGGAGACCGAGAAGGAGAAGCCCGGCCCCGGGGCGTTGGGTGTGTGTGTGTGTGTGTGTGTGTGTGTGAAAACCCGTCCCACGAGGGGCGGGGGGGGCAAGCGGAGGAAAGGGAGGCCTCCCACCCACCCCCCTCCTGCCCACCCCCCGCCTTGAAATCTGGGGAGGGGGGTGGGTGGCCCGTGGAGAACGGCTGCCCCGCGCGCCCCCGCGGTTGGCGCCCCCGCGCGCCCTCGCAGAGCGGCTGCCTGGCTGGAGGAGCCTGCGCTGCGCCCCTCGGACCCGGCGGTCGCCTCCTCGGTTCGCCCAGGTAAGGAAAAAGGGGAAGAGGGAAAGGAGGGGTTAGGGGAAGGGGAAGGGGAAGGGCGAGAGGCGCCTCTTGGGGAGGATGGGGGAGAGCCCGGGAAGAAGAAGCCCAGCACTCAGCGACTCCACCAGCCATGCTTCGGCCAGGGGCCCTTCCAGTTATTCGAGCCACTGCCCACTTAGGGCGACCCTAACAGGGTTTTGCGGGGCATGGGGGAGGCTCAAGGAGTGCTTTGCCCTTGCTGCCCCCCCACACACACACACCGATCACCAGTGGGTTTCTGGTGCTCCCTGGGGAATCGACCACAGGGCTGGACCAGCCCAGCTCTCCCCTAGTATCCTGTGCCACACACACACACACACACACACACACACACACACACACACACACACACACACACACACACACACACACACACACACACACACACACACACACACACACACACACAGGGCCTGTCGTTCTTTCTAACACACCACATATTCTTCCTCACAAGGATGCTCTCACCTTCCCAGCTTGGAGTTTCATATGTCCCCCCCACACACACACACACACATACAAACCTCTCCTCTTTCTCTCCACCTCCCTCACCTGCTACTTTATCTGCACAACAAACTGGCGAGGTAGATGTGACCTAGGGGCAGAGACTAACCCCACTGAGCCTGAGGTCACCCAGACAGTGTGCTTGCTGGCTGGCAGGGAAGCCGACATGAGAAATATCACATCCCATATTTCATCTTGGGGTGATCCCTTTTGAGGTCAAGAAGCTGTGTGTGTGTGTGTGTGTACACACTTTCCCCATCACCCCCATTTGGAGTTCGCATGATGTCAACACAGCTATTGTGTCTTTCCTTTGGATTTCCCAAGTCCCATGTTTAAGGCTCCAACCATTACTCCTCATTGCCTCTTTGGCCCACACGAGGGATGTATTCTTGCCCTTGAACTTAAAAGGCAGAGTGGGAGGAGGAAGAGCAACCTGCACCCTGGGCCTCTTGAGCCGAGGCACCTGCCTGGGAATCCTCCTGTGGAAGAGGGGCTCAGAAGGTCCTCTAGTCCAAACCGGCAGCAGCAGCACGGAATCAGAGGTGGTGCTGGGACAGAACCCCTGCTAAGCCCCCAGCCTCATTCTAGATGGGAGGACCCATGGGCTGCAGCCCTAGACTGGCTAAGGAAATGCACTCTGAACATGGACAGAGGCAACTTTCCCAAACCAATGTAGCAGCTTCTTTTCCCCATCCCCTCAGCCCATGCCCAGAGGTGCCGTCCTCTGTCCCTGCAGAAAAGGATAGAAGATGGCCTTTCCCAAATGTTTAGCACAAGCTGGCAAAAAAGAAAGAAAGAAAAGAAAAGATAAAGGGGGTGGTTGCAACTCAGGTTTTGCTAAGAGGCAAGTTTACTCCTGCAGCTCCCAATCTCAGGGCTGGAGAGAACCCCCACTTTCTCAAACAGCTGTGCTTGTTAAGCTGGATAGGTGGCTCAGAGGTCTACTTTGGGGGATCAGGCAGCTCAGGGTACTCCAAAGCCCATCCTGTCCTCCCCCCCCCCGGCCAGGGATGCTGGAGGGATGTTGAGCAACCGGTTATTCCAAAGGCAGATTCCCTGGCTCTATGAGTGAGAAAACAGTGGCTTTTTCTTTCTTTTGAGGGCAAATACCCATAGTCCCTGTTGGCTGTCTCCCTGGGTGAGGATGGGCATTGTAGTCCACAAAAAAGTGGGTTTCCTGAGCTCCAGATACTATTCGGTCCAAAACTCCTCCACGGCTCCCAAAAGATTGGAAGGTGATGCCATCAATTTTCTTTGAACAGATCCCTAGTTGCAAGCTTTGTGGTTGTTCCCACCCACCCACCCCTTGCAGGAGCTCAGTCCTCTTCTCCATGAATTGCTGGGATTTTTCTACTAGAAAACCGGTGCTCTCGTCTGAGAGCTGTTTCTCTTTAGAGATAAATACTGCATCACCCGGCTCCTATGGGAACACCTCCCAGAGAAGGGAGCATCTTTTGAGTGTTTGTGTGTGTGTGTGTGTGTGTAGGGGAGGGGGAATATATGATTTTATACCAAGCCAGATCATTGGTCCGGTTTCAGCCAATCACCAGAGCCGCTTCGGCTGGCATCAGAAGCCTGTCTGGGCAAGGGTGTGCTAGAGGATTCTGGGAGTTGTAGTCCGGCAGCCTCTTAGAGGGCACAAACTTTGGATGAAAGAGAATCCCATCCGTGTCTTCACGCATATGTAAGGCTCTCACACAGGTGTCCCTGGATATACCCTCCGTGAAAGGATGTTTTCTTCTTCTTCATGAAATCTGACCGAACTGGCTCTCTTGTGAGTCAGACCAATGGCCACCTGCATTTGTCTTTAGGGGATCCCTTTCTTCCCAGTTTCCTAAAGGGACTGCAAGGTCTAGTGAAGGTTAATTGATCCCCTCGGCCTTGCATGGGCTCTAATGAGCTCTAATGAGCTCCTTCATCCTGCTTACATTTAGAGGTGGTTTGTTTTTTTAAGCCAGAAAAAAATAAGATGTTTCACTCAGTTTTCAGGCTGGATGTTTTGGATGGAGCTGGCTGAATGCTTGGGCCTACCTCCTGGCAACCTGGCTAGTGCCCTCAGCCCCAGCCCTGATGGGAGCTGTAGTTAAAAAAAAAGGTGTGGGATGCACCAGTTGGAGGGTGTGTGTCTATGTTTAGACACTGTATCAAAAGGGCAAGGAGTCTGTCAGCTAACTCAGTGGTGTCACTACAGTGGACCCTCGTATAACAAACAGTTTGTATAGCATAAAATCTGTACAACATAAAAAATTCCAGAGATAGGGGAAATTTGCTTGACAGAATTGTCTATGGGGCGAATCCGTATAACATAAAAATGGTCGTGATTAGGAATTACCCTGTTTTCAATGCATTCCTATGGGAAATTTGTATAAAGGAAATTTTGCTCGACATATTTTCATTTGGAACGAATTAATTCCTTTTATACAAGGTACCACTGTACTTACTTTTGGTGACCCCAGCAGGATTTCTGAGGTGTAAGAAAGGTGCAAGAAGTGGGTTTGTCATTGCAAACCCTCCATATCAGTGTTGAAGATCAAACAAGGATTTGAACCCAGGTCTTTTGAGCCCTAGTCTGATTTCTGCCTAGTAAACCACACTAGCCCTCGACTAGATCATCTGAGAGGCCTTTCTCTTGGTCCCGCCACCTTCACAAGTGCCCTTGGTGGGGACATGAGAGAGGGCATTCTCTGCTGATGGTTCTAGACTCTGGAACTCCCTCCCACTGGAAGCCGGGCTGGCCCCATCTTTGCCATCCTTCCACAAGCAGGCAAAGGCCCTTCACTTCAGGCAAGGTTTTCCTGCCTGATTGTCAAGTGGGTTTTTAGAAATGTATTGTTGTTCCTTATAGCATTGGATGTGTTTGGGTGTTGCTTATGCTTAGCTTTTCTTAGACTGATATTTGTCAGATCCTCGTTAGCATTAAGTACCTACTGCTTTTACCTTTAAACATTGCATTTTAACTATGCAAGCCATCTTTGTCCTTCTTAACGGAAAAGGTTGGGAACAAATATTTTAAATTAATAGATAAGAAATAAATTAATTAGCTGACCCACTGAAATCTACAGTGCTGAGAGAAATCATGACTAACAAGCCTCACTCAACTGGATTGGTCTGGTCCAGTTTGGAAAAATAGCAGCTCTCAGGATGGGTGTTGGATTTTACCTTCCCCTTGCTCTGACCACAGACCATACTGGCTGGGACTGATGGGACATGGAGTACCAACAACACCCGGATGCTCTGTAGAGAAAAGGACATACCTCAGCCTTTCCTGATGACCAGTAATCTGATTGGATGCACTCTTATGTGTTAGGGGTGGTTGTATACAGTTGGGGTTATTCTTATTGATTCCTACCACATGCATAATGGAGTTCAGTGCAGCATTTTGAAACATTATTTTAATATCATAGAATCATAGAGTTGGAAGAGACCTCAAGGGCCATCTAGTCCAATCCCCTGCCATGCAGGAACCCCCATCACAGGACTCCCGACAGATGGCCATCCAGCCTTTGCTTCAAAACCTCCAAAGAAGGAGATTCCACCACCCTCTTTGGGGCAGCACATTCCATTGCCAAACAGCTGTAACTGTCATGAAATTATTTCTAATGTTTAAATTAAATCTTTTTTCCTGTAGTTTGAGGCCATTGCCCCGCGTCCTAGTCTCTGAAGCCATGGAAAATAAACCAGTCCCTTCTTCAATGTGACATCCTTTCAAATATTTAATCATAGCTATCATATCCCCTCTCAGTCTTCTTTTTGTAAGGCTAAACATTCCCAGCTCCCTAAACCACTCCTCGTAAGCCATTTCTTCCAGGCTGGTTAATTAATCCAGGTAATATGAGTGGTTTAATATGAGTCAACTCCTCCATTGATTCAGTTAAGACCAACTCTAATGGTGAACTGATGGAACTTTCTGAAGAGTTGAGTCACCAAATCTCTTCTGAGTCAATGGACCTAATCTAGTGCAATTTACTACAAATTTAGAACTCCCTTCTCGGTGTTCCACATGCAAGACGGACACAAGGGAAGGCGGGCTTTGGAGGTGAACTAGAAGACTTTGAAGCATAGCTTGGCATAGTCCTGCTTGCTTCCTGCTCAGAAAGGAAGCTCCCAGATAATGCTGGAGTAGGAACAGGACGTTTGGCTGGAGTTAGGCCCAGCTACGCCTCAGAACCTTCCATTTTAGCACTTTATTCCCAGGCAAGCCACAGATAGGTGCCAGTAAGGTATATGGAAGTCAGGCAGAATTGACAGAATGGGGCAATATGGCAGTTGTGGTGCAAGAAATCCAAACAACCCCTCTTTATGATCCTGAGCGAGCAAGCCGAGTCCTCTGCAGGCTGCATGGAAAGAGCCAGCTATGGGCTGTTTCAGCACCCCGGAGAGCTCCACTGAAGCCAGTTCTCGGCAGAAGAGGCTCAAATAATAAGCACACCACAACGGCCTCAGGTTACAGGAAGCCAGATTTCTGCTGAATTGCAGAAAAACTTCCTCACTGTTAGAGCAAGACAGATCCGGATCTCTCCAAACTGGGAGAATGGGCTGCGAAATGGCAAATGCGTTTTAATGTAACCAAATGTAAAGTAATGCATATTGGGGCAAAAAATCCAAACTTTATCTATCAACTCATGGGCTCTGAGCTATCCGTGACGGATCAGGAAAGAGATCTTGGTGTGTTGGTGGACAGCTCCATGAAGGTGTCTCCCCAATGTGTGGCAGTGGTGAAGAAGGCCAATTCCATGCTAGGGATTATCAAAAAGGGGATTGAAAATAAAACAGCCAACATTATAATGCCATTTTACAAAACAATAGTAAGGCCCCACCTGGAGTATTGTGTACAATTCTGGTCACCGCATCTCAAGAAAGACATAGTGGAACTTGTGATTCATTTGTTTTCTGTTAGTATTTGTCTGTGCCTCTTGGCAGATTATTTTCCTTTTTTTTTCTTCCGCTTTCAGGAAGTTCTTCCTAATGTTCAAATGGAATTTTCCCCCCTGTAGTTTGAAACGATTGCCCCGAGTCCTAGTCTCTGAAGCCATGGAAAACAAACCTGTACCCTCTTTGATATGAAACCCTTTCAAATATTAAAACATGGCTATTATATCCCCTCTCAGCCTTCTTTTTGTAAGGCTAAACATTCCCAGCTCCCTAAGCCGCTCATAAGACATTTCTTCCAGACCTTTAACTATCCTGGTCACCCTCCTCTGGACCCATTTGAGGTTGTCAATATCTTTTTAAAACTGAGGTGTGCAGAACCAGGTGGCCGTAGAGGCCCCTTCCGCTCAATGATTCTGTGAGTTTATACGACAGGGCTTAAATGAGAATAGCTCAAAGTTTCTCTTCCATGTTACGGGGGAGCTGAGGTAGACATCACTGAACCCCAGTGAAAAGAGAAGGGTTGTGGCAACCTTTTCATCAGCCAGTATGGGAGCAGCAGCAGCAGCAGCATCCACTCAACCCCTGCCTGTCCCCTCCAGGCTCTGGCTATGGACGGCGTTGCAATGGAGACAGTGTCCCTGGAGCGCCAGATCCAAAGTGTGCACCGGCACATTGCTTTCCTGAAGAAGGAGCAGATGGAACTCCTCCACGACTTGCACCTGGAGATTCTGCGCCTGCAGAAGCACTGCACAGGTGAGACACCCCCACCACCCCCACCCCCCCACCCCCCCACCACCCAGGCTGTGCTGCTCACTGTTCTATGCAGAAAGTGACCCCGGAGGCCTGTGGTGGCAGCCTTTGGCTTCCAAGCAGCGTCTCCTCAAAATACCGATGCAATACACTCAAAACGCTGTTTGCTTTCTTGGATTTAAATCTGCAGGGGAGGCAGGGAAGATTTACAGCGATTCAGGGAAGGAAAACAGGCCACATGGACAGGATGCGACCCTCCCCCTTTTTCTCCTGGGTAGCCCAAACTGCAGTTTCCAACTGAACATTTTTCCAGGGAAGGGGAAACAGGGGCATTCCAATCGGGACTAAAAGCTTCCTTCCTCCTCCTGCGCCCTCTCTTCTGGCCCCAATTTCATGACTAGGTTATTAGACATCATAAAGTTCCAGTTGTCTTAAAAAAACAAGAAACATTTTACAGGATCCATCCCACCCCAGGCATTGTCTGTTTGCATTGCTGCCTTTGGGCAGGAGATAGAGGACAACTAAAACAAGAACAAACAGATTAAAAACAGTTTTTATCCAAGAGCTGTAATCCCCTTGAATGCTGCTACAATTTGAGTGTAATCCGAGGGAGTCGTGATGGATGGGTGGGTGTGTTTAAATTCTTTTTTAGTTATATTTGTAAAAGGTAAAGGTAAAGCCCCCCCCTGCACATGCGTGCTAGTTGTGTCCAACTCTAGGGGCAGTGCTCATCTCCGTATTCAAGACGAAGAGCCAGTGTTGTGCAAGTCCATGGCCACATGGCCGGCATGGCAGCAAGGAAACACTGTTTTACCTTCCTGCTTTTTATGACGGTACCTATTTACAGTATATACTTGCATTTACATGCTTTCGAACTGTTAGGTTAGCAGGAGCTGGGGTTAACAACAGGAGATCACTCCGCTGCTTGGCACCCGGGATTTGAACCACCGAGCTGCCGACTTTGTAGCCGACAGTTTTCGGAGCCTTAGTCTGCTGAGCCACCACACCCCTCACAGTTATATTTGTACTTGGGATTAATTTTGTTGTACAAGGTACAATGACAATAAAGTTCTATCTATCTATCTATCTATCTATCTATCTATCTATCTATCTATCTATCTATCTATCTATCTATCTATCTATCTATCTATCACCATTGCATTTCCCCCAGCTGGTCTGCAAAATCAAGATTAAAAGTGGGATCTCTTTTTCTTCTCCCTCCCTCCCCAGGGAGGAGCTTTATTAACCAGCCATGTCATTTCCTAGGAGCTGCTGAATTGCATCTCTGCAATTCAGGTGACACACAACCTTCCTGCCCTAAACTCCTGAATTATTAAGAGGAGGCAGTGAACAGGCAGAACCTCCTTGCTGCCTACCTTCTGCCTCAAAGTTGCAAAGAGGCCAGGGCTGGTTCCTTTGGGTGGAGGGTCGTGACAGTTCAGTTTGTGCTCATCTCTACTGTGAAGCCGGGGGTTGTTCTCCAAGGAGGAACCAAGCAGGGGGTGAAAATGCCAGACCTCCTCTGGCAACACAGTGGGGGGGGGCAGTCCTCTCCTCGCGGTAGCCTTGTCTTCCATGGAGCAAACAGCCTTGAGCCAGTTGGTGCGCCTTCACCCCCTTTGCGATGACCTTGGCTGAGGTCTTCCCAAGGTCATTGGGAGGGTGCCTGCAGCTCCAGGCCCAGCAGCTGCTTGCTCCACCACCAGCTCTGCCATCATTAATTTGTGCCCTTTCTTTGCTTAGCTGCTCTCAGAAGGAGTGGCTCCTTCTCCACCGTATAGCTGGAGGAAAAACACAGGGCAGCTAGGCACTCTGTAGTCCATACGAGCCTTGTGTGCATGCGTGTGTGTGGTTCTTATGGCCATTTTTGTGTCTCTTTTGGTGACTCGAGAGCTCAGTTCCCCCACTGTAGCTTCCAGGGAGCAGAGCCAGCCTGCATAACCTTGGGCAAGCTGCATAGTCCCAGGGATTCCCACCCACCAAGAAGAAAATAAATAGGAAAGCCACTTCTGAGGACTTTGTACCGAGAAACTCCTGGAAAGTATTGCCATCATTCAGAACTGACTTGATTGCAAATAATGAATTATGTTTGCTGCCATGCATATCAAGAACAGGAAAAAAATCATTTTGAAAAGCCAACCAAATACTCCCAGATTCCAAGTTTTAACATATCTCTAGTGCTTCTCAACCTGTGATGTCATACGCCATTTATTTATTTATTTATTTATTTATTTATTTATTTATTTATTTATTTATTTATTTATTTATTAAACTTATACCCCACCCACCTGGCCATTCTGGGCAGCTTACAACAGTACTAAACAAAACACATATCAAACAGAGCAAACCTATAATATAATAAACTCAAATAACAAACAAATAATTACAGTGGGCCCTCGTATAACAAACGGTTTGTATAACATAAAATCTGTACAACATAAAAAATTCCGGAGATAGGGGAAATTTGCTTAACAGAATCGCCTATGGGGCAAATCCGTACATCATAAAAATGGTTCTGATTAAGGATTACTCTGTTTTCAATGCATTCCTATGGGAATCTGGAAGTTGAGTCATGGCTACTGGACTTCTTTTTTGAGAGATAGAAACATTTCACTGCTCATCCAAACAGCTTCATCGGTCTGAATACAGCTGGTGCAAGTCCTCCTTCTTATAGTCAGCTTGACCTCTTGTCACCCTGGTCTGAAATAGGCTCATACGATGAACAATGGCCTGAATAGGCTCATTAGGTAGACAATAGTATCCATAGCCTTAAGGTGAACAATGGCCTAAGGTGCTGAAACCTATCAAGAATGGGTCCTTAGCTATGGCCTTGGTGTTGAAGGCTTTTTTATTTGTCTGGGTACTTGGAAAGCACACCCTGATAAGTAGCAGATAGACTATGCCGGAGCCCGCCATCTCTGTTGAGGAAGGGGTTTTCAATGCTCACATGAATGGCTTCCCTGACTCCTCTCTCAAACCACCTCTCTTCTTTGTCTAATATGTGTACATCCTCATCTTTGAAAGAGTGCCCTTTGTCCTTCAAATGGAGGTGTACTGCTGATTCTGGTCCTGAGCTGTTACCCCTCCTATGTTGGGCCATCCTTCTGTTTAATGGCTGTTTAGTTTCTCCAATGTAGAGGTCTGAACACTCCTCACTGCATTGGACTGCATATACTATATTGCTCCTTTTATGGTTTGGTATCGGATCCTTTGGGTGGACAAGTCTCTGCCTTAGTGTGTTTGTGGGTTTGAAATAAACAGGGATGTGGTGTTTGCCAAAAATCCTTTTAAGTTTCTCAGACACTCCAGCCATGTAAGGAATGACCAGGTTCTTCCGTTGGGTCTGGGTCTCACACTGATCCCTTGTTCTTCTGGGATGGCCCACTGCTTTGTTGAAGGCCCACTTTGGATATCCACAGGCCTTAAGTGCTGCCTTCAGGTGCCTGTCTTCCTTCTTCTTGGCTTCTGTGGTGGGCTCAGGCATAGTCTATCTCCAAAGTACCCAGACAAATCAAAAAACCTTCACCCACCACCAAGGCCATAGCTAAGAACCCATTCTTGATAGGTGTCAGCACCTTAGGCCATTGTTCACCTTAAGGCTATGGATACTAATGTCCCCCTAACGAGCCTATTCAGGCCATTGTTCATTGTATGAGCCTAATTCAGACCAGGGTGACAAGAGGTCAAAGCTGACTATAAGATGGAGGACTTGTACTAGCTGTATTCAGACCGATGAAGCTGTTTGGATGAACAGTGAAACGTTTCTATCTCTCAAAAAAGAAGTCCAGTAGCCATGACTCAACTTCCAGATAAACTCACCTGGATGACTGAGAATCTTCACAGACATATTCCTATGGGAAATTTGTATAATGGAAAATTTGCTTAACAGAATTTCATTACATTTGGAATGAATTAATTCCTTTATACAATGTACCACTGTACACTATTACAACACAACATCAATCACTGTGTATTATAAAATCATATTCAATACTTCAATTGAACTCCCCCAATCAGCCCGGCTGAAAGACACGCTGAGATTTGTAGTCCCTCCCAAATAACGGTTTGCAACAGAGGAGAGAGAGTTGCACAACTCCCCCAGCCAGCCTGACTGGAAGACATGCTGGGATTTGTAGTGCAAAAAAAAAAATCATCCCAGGCCTGGTTCTCAACTCCTCCTCTTCCTCCTCCTCCTCCTGCCTCAGCTGCTGGTTGTGAATGAAGGAGGACAAGGAGTCAGCTCGCTGCTCTGTCATTTAAGGCATCATGTCCATATTTTACCAGAGAGCATCTCACAATACACATCGGGTTACAGGCTCTTGGGTTTTCCCAGACGGAAATGATCCAACCTTTCCATGTAGGGTAAGATCATTATTTGCCATGGAAGATCTTTTCATGGGAGACAGGACATTTTTTCTGCTGCTGCACAGGTGGATCTGAAGCAGTGGATTCAAATCACAAGGGGTAGGGCAGAATCCACCTGAATATTAAGATGGGCATCTTGATAGCTTGACTACTAGCTTTTACGTCTTATTTATTTTAAATATTTTTTTTACCCTGCTTTAAAGAAAGGACCCAAGGCAGCTTCCAACAATTAAAAAACAAGATTAAAAGCTAAAAGCAGTAAGTATATAAACAACTAAACTTGATCCAACACATGATGCAGCTCTAAGAAATTGTAAACAAAAGCAATACTGAAACCCCATTACAGAACAGCGGCCAGCTGCTGAGGGAAAGCTTGCCTCCCCCCCCCACCCTCCCGTCATGGCGAAATATGCCATTTGGGCTTTCCTAGAGATGCAGCCAGGTCTGTTTCATCATGTGGAAGAACTGGGAACCTGACAGGGTTTGGTTTTTGCATGTTCGGAGGAGGCCACCTGCTCTCCTGCGTGCCAGACTGAGTGCCACGTGCCCTCCTCATGGAACCACCCCTGGGGGCTGGCCTGATTTTCCAAGATTGCAGGGGGAAGGGGGGGCACAGCAAAAGAGCTAGAGCCAGTCATTGGTCGACCAGGGCAAAGCAAGTTGAAAAAGCTGAGCTGGGGTTTGGCTTGGAGGTGAACATGAATGTGAACGGCCTGTAGCCCTTGAACATGACGCCTGAATCACTAGAACAAGGGAAAACATATGTGACTATTCATATGATAACCGCAGCAAGGTTAGTCTTTGCCAGATACTGGAAGGAACCTGGAATACCATCTGAACAGGAATTAATGTTTTAAATTTTAGAAACAATAGAAATGGATAAATTATCAGAATGCTTAGATGTTTCCAGGAAGGATAATCACCATAAAGTCTGGGAAAAATACTATATATGGATGAAGAAGAGAGAAAATAATAACAAAAGCTAGAGAGCTAAGAAAAAGTACTATTGTATATACTTCATGATAAATATGAGTCAGTTTAGATGTGTAGAAATATTTAAACTATTGGCAATTAGAGATAGGTGACTACCAACTCGCGTCTCTCTGTATTTTGTACCCCCCTTTTTATGTTTCCCTATATATTATTATATATATATAATTTTAAAAAGGAATAAAATCTGAGCATGCCCAACTGGCACTTAGAAAGGCAAAAAAAGGGGGGGAGCAAATTGGGGAGGTTCCATCGCTAGCCCCCAATGGTGTTCTTTATTCTTTTTTTTTCTTTTTTTCTTTTTTTTTTTTGCATTGGTGTGGTGTAGAGCTGGCTTATCTCTACTTAGAAAACCCTGGAAAGGGTTGTCATCAGTCAGAATTGATTTGGCAGTGCATCATGATGATGATGATGATGATGATGATGATGATGATGATGATGATGATGATGATGATGATGATGATGATGATGATGAGACATTAAATTGTTGGATAACATCTAAGGAGATCTGGGTTTAAAATTCCACTTGGTGATCTTGGGCCAGTGGTGCGCTCTCAACATATGTACTTCACCGAGATGTTATGAGGTAAAATTTGAGATAGAGAAGAATACTGTGTGTCACCCAAGCTCATTGCTAGGTGGAAACTGGGCATTTGAAATAGGTAAATGAATAGCATATATCCATCATTAAACCTTATATTTCAGCTTTCCCTAAGATTTATAAATCTTTCCAAAGTGTAATATCAGAGCTGGCCATTAGGGGACACCAAAGAGTATTTCCATTAATTTTTCTGTGGGCAATGACAATGCAACCACAATAAAGGCCACACAGCAATGGGACTACAATGCCCCTCGGGTCCATTCTAATGTTAAATCAACATCAGGCCTATCAAGCCCTTAGTCAACGACTTGATGACATCGAGAGACAAGAACTGACTGCCACAGCAAATAGAACCTGTTCACCCCAGGCACACGGTATTCTACCAGGGCATCGGAAACAAGCAAATTATTTATCCTCGTTAGGAACTCCACAAGCCTGCAGAGCATTTTGTTTGGCAAGACTCAATGTGCTCCCTTCAGCTATGCTTCAGGGTAGATATAATGGAACCCCACGCCAAGAACGTTTATGTCCCTGTGGAGCTGGGGTACCTGAATTTTTAACTCATACTCTTTTATACTGTACCTTTTACAAAGAAATTAGAAGAGACTTGATTTATCCTTTAATTTTTAAATTTCAAAGTTCTCCAGATAAGATATTGGTAGAGTACTGCCTTTCAGACAAGAATTCATATATAACTACCCAGGTGGCTAAATTCCTCTTGGCAGCAATTCATGGAAGGGCTACCATAGTGGCAGATAAATGACACCGTAATCCACTGTTGGCAGTGTTATGATATAGTTTTATTATGTGTATTGTTCTGTTTAAACTGTTTTCGGGTCACATGACCGTAATAAACTTATGTATGACTACAACAAACTGCTTGCACAATTAGAGTGATGAGGATGATAACCACAAGCTGAGTACTAATTACCAGAACAACATGTTCCTTTAAAAGTGTAACATTCAAGGCTCAGAATACACAACCCAGGAAGCAGCCAGCAATGGGCAGAGGAGGTGGGCAGACACCCTCAACCGTTGCAAAGTGGGGAGAACTTGAAACCAAGTGGAGCCCCTGGTGAACCGAGGCAGGATCCTTATGTACACCTTCCTGCCCATTAAAATTGTATGACATACCACCATTTGTAGTATTGTACCATATGGGGGATACCCAGCATGGTGAGTAGTGGATGGAGTGGAGGACTATAATCATAGAATCATGGAATAGAATCATAGAATCCTAGAGTTGGAAGAGACCTCCAGGGCCATCCAGTCCAACCCCCTGCCATGCAGGAACCCCCATCACAGGACTCCTGACAGGTGGCCACCCAGCCTCAGCTTAAAAACCTCCACCACTCTCCTTGGTGGCAGCAGATTATTCCACTGCTGAACAGCTCTAACTGCCATGAAGTTCTTCCTAATGTTCAAATGGAGTCTCTTTTCCTGTAGTTTGAGACCACTGCCCTGAGTCCTAGTCTCTGAAGCCATGGAAAACAAACCTATTCCCTCTTCAATATTTAAACATAGTTCAGCCTTCTTTTTGTAAGGCTAAGGTAGTGGGTGGCATATAAATTGTATAAACAAATAAAAAATAAACATTCCCAGCTCCCTAAGCTGCTCCTCGTAAGACATTTCTTCCAGACCTTTAACCATCCTGGTCGGCCTCCTCTGGACCCATTCAAGATTGTCAACAATATTGTTTCAAAATATTTACAATATCTCAGTTGTTTTAAACTGTTGTAAGATTGTTTTTTAACTCAGCATTCCCTGTCCAAGGCTGGTCAATGTGAAGCAGGCTTAAGATATTTTAAGAAATGGATAGATGGACAGAAAAACAGACAGACAACTCTTGTATGCACATTCCTATACATTTACCATATCTTGTGTCTTCCCCTAAAGGTGCAATTTTATGTTGTTGTTGTTTTGTCCAGAGTTGACCCATGATCTTGAGATGAAGGAATTAGAAGCCAGTCAGCAAGGTAAGATCACCCACCACCCACCCACCCACAATCTCCTACCCCGCACCCAGTAAATCAGGAACGTGTCTTGAATTGCTCAGTTGGATCGAAGGTTCCACACTGGATCCCTGATGACTCCAAACAAGAGGATCAGGTAATAAAGTGTTTATGAAACATTGCAAATGGCAAATCATCTGGAAGAATAACCTTTTGAACGACAGAGTTGGAAAAGGGCCCTATGGATAGTTAGTGTCATGGAAGAGAGAACCTGGGCTGAAAGCAACAGCATGAAACTTAAGAGAGATAAATACAAAGTTCCACACCTGGGGGAGGTTGTGGAGGATAGGGACCCGAAATACACAATTACAAGATAGGGGAGGCTTAGCTCAGCAGCTCTATGTGCAAGCAGGACCTTGGATCCAATGGACAGATCAAAAGCTGAATATGAGCCAAGAGTGTAATGTGGCTACAAAAAAAGAGCAAATGCTATTTTTGGCTACATTAATAAAAGTATAGTCTCCGAATCCTGAAAAGTACCAGTTCCCTTCAATGTGGCACAGGTTACGTCTTGTGTCGCGTTATGGATACCACATTTTCAGAAGGATGCCAACCAACTGGAAGAAGTACCGAGAAGGGATATAGAATCATAGAATCATAGAGTTGGAAGAGACCTCGAGGGCCATCCAGTCCAAACCCCTGCCATGCAGGAACCCCATCACAATATTTCTGACAGATGGCCATCCAGCCTCTGCTTAAAAACCTCCACAGAAGGAGACTCCACCACCCTCCTTTGGGGCAACATATTCCACTGCCGAACAGCTCTAACTGTCATGAAGTTCTTCCTAATGTTCAAATGGAATCTCTTTTCCTGTAGTTTGAAACCATTCCCCCGAGTCCTAGTCTCTTAAGCCATGGAAAACAAACCAGTTCCCTCTTCAATATGACATCCTTTCAAATATTTAAAGATAGCTACCATATCCCCCCTCAGCCTTCTTTTAGAGAGGCTAAACATTCCCAGTTCCCTAATCCGTTCCTCATAAGACATTTCTTCCAGACCTTCAACTATCCTGGTTGCCCTCCTCTGCACCCGCCCGAGGTTGTCAACATCCTTTTTAAATTGATGTGTGAATTGTGTCATGCTGCCATGCACCCATCAGAAATCAGTTCACAATCAGTTAAAACAGAATTTTATCTATCAACTCAGGGGCTCTGAGCTATCTGTGATGGATCAGGAAAGAGATTTTGGTGTGTTGGTGGACAGCTCCATGAAGGTGTCTACCCAATGTGTGGCAACAGTGAAGAAGGCCAATTCCATGCTAGGGATTATCAAAAGGGGATTGAAAATAAAACAGCCAATATTATAATGCCATTGTACAAAATGATAGTAAGGCCGCACTTGGAATATTGTGTACAATTCTGGTCACTGCATCTCAAAAAAGACATAGTGGAACTGGAAAAGGTCAAAGGAGAGCGACTAAAATGATTATTGGGCAGGGGCACCTCCCTTATGAGGAAAGGCTAAAACATTTGGGGCTCTTTAGTCTGGGGAAAAAGCGCTTGAGGGGGGATATGATTGAGATGTACAAAATAATGCAGGGCATGAGTCAAGTGGATAGAGGGAAGCTCTTTTCCCTCTCACAAAATACCAGAACTAGGGGACATACACTCAAATTGAGGGTTGGGAGAGTGAGAACAGACAAAAAAAAAAATTATTTTATGCAGCGTGTTATTAGTCTGTGGAACTCTTTGCCACAGGATGTGGTGATAGCATCTAGCCTGGATGCCTTCAAAAGAGGAGTGGGCAGATTCCTGGAGGAAAAGTCCATCCCAAGTTACAAAACATGATGGAGATGTGTAATCTCCAGGCTTAAAACTGGGGTACCTCAAGGGCCAGATGCAGGGGAGTGGTATCAGGAGACAGATATTTAGTTTCATGCGTTCCCAGATGCATCTGGTGGGGCCACTGTGAGATACAGGAAGCTGGACTAGATGGGCCTTTGGCTTGTTCCAGCAGGCCTGTTCTTATGTTCTTATGTTTTTAACAAAACAGCCAGAATTAAAAACACTGTAAAAGATGATGCTTGCAGAAATAAAACATACAACGATATTAAAAGCCATTGTTAAAAAAGCTTTTTAAGGAAGTTTGAAAAACAACAATTGATGTTGTGTTTGTAACAAGACAAGACAAGACAAAATAAAACAAACCCAATTCTTCTCCATATCACTTGAAAGCCTGCCTAAAAAGGGGCGGGCAGTCGGGCTTTCTGGGGGAGGCTGTTGCAAATTCAGTCTCCGGAAAACAGCATTTTCAGAGGAAGTCATTGGAACATTCAATCAAGAAGGCTTACTGCTTTAATGTGGTAAGCTGTAACTAGAGTAGACCCATATGAATCAATAGAACTTATGGAGGAGCTGACGCACCCCTTCGATGGGCCTACTCTAGTGCAACTTACTTCCCGAGAAGGCAGGATTCTCTGGAAAAGACAATCATGATGTGGAAAGTGGAAGGCAGCAGGAAAAGAGAAGAACACATATGAGATAGATTAACTCCCTAAAGAAACCCTCAGGGTTGACTTTGCAAGAACCAACCAGGGCAGTTGAGGGCAGGACATTTTGGAGATCTCTCATTCATAGGGTGGCCATGAGTCAGAGATGGCTTGACAGTACTGTACATGAATTTGTTTTATTTATTTATTTATTTATTTATTTATTTATTTAAAATATTTTCCCCACCTTTCTCCTGAAAAAGGACCATAATTACATCATTAAAGGGCAATATTAAAAGCTAAAAATAATTATACAAAGCCAGCTTACATAATTTAAAGATAATATTAAAAGCAAAAAACAATAAATATACAAATATGTTTATATTATATTATATTATATTGGATTTCTACTAACATGCCTGGAAATTTTGAGAAAGTGTAGAGACTCTTCAGAGAGTAAACCTGTCAAATTTCAGAGCGCTAGATCCAAAGGTTTCATCTATCAGGCATTTTAAATGTTTTTTCAAAAGAAAAATGAGTATTTATTCCTCATCAAACTTGTCTTATACTCCAGACAAAACATGTTTTCAGGGCTTTCAGCTTTGCCTTGGAACCTGATTTGGCCATTCTGTTTCAGTCTGGATGTCACCCAGACCAGTGCAAATTAGGGTGATCCTATTACTCATTCAGGATTTGTCCCAATCCTTAGAATCGTAGAATCATAGAGTTGGAAGAGACCTCAAGGGCCATCTAGTCCAACCCCTTCCATGCAGGAACCCCCATCACAGGACTCCCAACAGATGGCCACCCAGCCTCCGCTTAAAAACCTCCAAAGAAGGAGACTCCTCCACCCTCCTTTGGGGCAGCATATTATTCCACTGACAAACAGCTCTGTCATGAAATTCTTCCTAATGTTCAAATGGAATCTCTTTTCCTGTACTTTGAGACCATTGCCCCGAGTCCTAGTCTCTGAAGCCATGGGAAACAAACCAGTCCCCTCTTTGATGTGACATCCTTTCAAATATTTAAACATGGCTATCCTATCTCCTCTCAGCCTTCTTTTTGTAAGGCTAAACATTCCCAGCTCCCTAAGCTGCTCCTCTTGCCCCGCTCTGAGGTTGTCAACATCCTTTTAAAACTGATTCTTCGCCCTGATGTGGCCAGTAGAGGGTGCCAAGCCAGCGACTCAGGAGGTGTCCTTGGAGAGTCTTTTATTTTATTTTATTTTATTTACACCAACGGTTTGCTTTTTATTGGTTTGGATCCATGCCCAGCAATTGCATGCCTCTTGTTTCTGCTGCCTCGGGTTTGGGATGAGCCTGGTTTTGCTCCTCAACCAGGCTGTTGACAGGTAGCCGTGACATTTCTTGTTGGCAAAGCGTAGTCCCAGAGGGACAACTTGGTCACCGAAGAGGTTCCCGGAGCTGTGTGCCGCCTGGACTTCATGGGGCTCTGTGCGCATGGAGTGGGCGCATTGGTGGCGTGTGGCATGAGCCTTCGTGCCACTTGATGGGTTGCCATCATTTTCTACAGACCTGCAGGGAATATCACCAAGGGCAGTGAAGGAAGGCTTCCTAGAAGCAGAGAGTTATTGATCACAGAGGTTCCCTTTGGACCATTGGCCCACCCCTGGCATAATATGGCAATATGCTTATGAAAATTATGAATCATGTCATGGATTGAAGCCATAGGATGAATCAACTCAAAATTTCAAGGGGGCATCCTTCACACTCATCAAGAGCTATCTAAATGAATAAGGGACTGCTGCCTTTGCCTGGGCCATTGGTTTACCATTCATGAAAGGTTATCACACGCAGTGGCAGGTGCAATGCTTAGAGCCATGGAATTGCAGAGGGGTCTTGTCCAAACTCCGGGGCATCTAGTCCAACCCCAGCCTGGGGCCAGAAGGCGACAGCTTGAGTTTTTCCAAAGAGCTGGCTGACCAACCTCTGCTCAAAGATTTCCAGGGAAGGGACAAGTGATCAAATGGCACCCTGCCCTTGCTTCTCCATTCTGCAGCTCCCAAGGTCTTTAAGACAACCATGTAAATGGGGGCTGGGGCTAATGGGAGTTGTAGCTGAAAATAACTAGGAGGCACCAGGTGGCCAAGCTGGCCCTGATTCCAGGGTCAAATGCCTCTTATCCATCAAGAAAAGTCTTCTGCCTTTTGATCAAATTCTTCTCTGCTGTCATTTAAGCCCCCTAAATGCTCCCTAGGGTAGCAGGGGATGAATGTTGTGTGGGTTTGCGAGCTGCAGTCATTCCCCCCCCCTCTGTTGTGTTTCCATAAAAAGGTAAAGGTTCCCCCCGCACATGGGTGCTAGTCGTGTCCGACTCTAGGGGCGGTGCTCATCTCCGTATTCAAGCTGAAGAGTCAGTGTTGTGCAAGTCCATGGCCACGTGGCCGGCATGGCTGCAAGGAAACACTGTTTTACTTTCCTGCTTTTTACAGTGGTACCTATTTATCTACTTGCATTGACATGCTTTCGAACTGCTAGGTTGGCAGGAGCTGGGGTGAACAGCGGGTGCTCGCTCCGCTGCGTGGCACCCGGGATTCGAACCGCCGAGCTGCCCACTTTGCAGTCAACAGTTTTTGGAGTCTTAGTCCGCTGAGCCACCACACCCCTTATGTTTCCATAAGATGAACTTTAAATGAAACATTAATTTTTTAGCTGTCCCACTACCAAGTGGTTTCTGGGCAGCATACAACAATATATTAAAACAATAAAACTTGTTAAAAACCACCAATATAACAAAAAATCAGTATACAGATAATTAATATACAGAGATTTGCCTGATTCTAATACCGGTAGTAAAAAATGGGATTCTCTGCGTTATCTCCTTAAATCTAAGCCCTGCTGAATACAATGATTTAATTTAATACAGTAGTTCAAAGGCTTTCTCTTTTTCTTTTCTTCTTTTTAACAGCGTACTAACTTATTGCTTTTAGCGGCATGCCCCCTTTTGTCCTTTCTAGGAGAAAGGCAGGATATAAATATTTTAAATGAATAAATAAAGGTGGCCCCTAAGGCTGAGTGGTGTGCTACCCTCTACGCATTGTATCGTGGCTGGACTCCAACTCCGTTCAGCCCATCCTGGAAGGATGATGGGAGTTGCAGTCCCACAGCTCCGGCCTAGCCCAGCTTGGCATCAGAAAAAGACGAGAAACAAACCTCGGGGTTCAAACCCGGTGAAGTCTGGAAGGGAGGGGAACCTGACCGATCTTCAGATCTTTCTCCTTGTGGCAACTCAGGCATGCTTGGTGGGGTGGGGCAGCCCCTAGACTGGCTGAGCAGGGCCTCACCCTGGCCTCAGGGGGAACGGTGAGGCTCCTGGTGAGTTGGTGCTTGAAGGTATTGACGCTCGAAGGCTTGCGGTTATGGGATGTCTCAGCCCAATGGAATGCGAGTGGAAAGCATCCCGGCCCAGTGAGTGCCAGGCTCCTGGTTCCTCCAGACACACCCAGGGAGAAACAGGACTGCCTTTGCATCTTCAGGTTTTTTTTTCATATAAATTTTATTGTGTGGCTCACAGAGCCATTGCAAAGTGCATCAAGTAAAAACAGTACAATAAAAATATCAATAAAATAACAATACAGATAGATAAAAAGGGGGCTGAGGGTACAGAGACCTAGATATCAATTTGACTATTAGAAGTAGTTAAAACAACTTTCATTTTAATAAGTAAAGAACAGAACCTTGCCATTCGGAACATAACAAATTTATCTCTATCAGAGAGTAAGATTTTGAGCTTTTCTTCGTCAGATCTACCAGGATATTTTTCTAAGATGAATTTCAAAAGTCTTTCACGATGGATTCCAAATAGTGGGCAATAAAGCACAGCATGTACCAAGTTCTCGACGGATTTATTATCACAAGAGCAGACTCTCGTATGGTATGGGGATTGTGTATAACGGCCCTTTAGATTGGCAAGTGGTAGCATATCAAGACGAGCCCGAGTAAATGCTTTTCTATGTTCAAAGTTCGTCAAATCAGCAAAATAAGATGGGCGATTTAGAGGCTTAGGTGTAATGCTCTTATAAAAAAGGGCTGTTTTTAGAGTGCTGAGCGAACCTATGTCTGTTTGAACACAGAGATCAGATAATCTTTGCTTTAGTAAGCGTTTAGCTGCTGTCAATCCAAGGTGTCTCACATGCTCTTGGGAAGAACCAAGTTTGGCTACTAGATTCAGTACAAAAAAATTCCATGATCCAGAGTTCATCTCCCCATAGGATGATGTTAAAAATTCAGAGCGGGTAATAAACAAGATTTTCAGCCAATAATTAATTATTGATTTGTTAATTAGTGTTGTTATTGACAGTAATGCCAATTCTAATCTGACTAGTGCAGAAGGAGTTGATGGGGGTACTGCCAACAATAAACGGGCAAATTTATTTAGGGTTACTTCAAGGGGGTATAAGTTTCCCATTCCCCATCCTTCAGCACCGTACAAAATCTGGGGAAGTAGCTTGGTTTTATAAATTTCGCAGATGGGAGGAATCAGGAGGCCTCCTTTGGTCCTGCAGAATCTTAGTAATCCAAACATGGCCTTCACAAATTTCTGTTTTGCAAAGTCAATCTGTGAAGCCCAGGAGCCTGACTGATAGAACATCACACCTAAGTATTTGAAATGGGTTACCTGTTCCAGTATTCTCCCATCCATCATCCATTTGTGAACTTGAGGTCTTCTACTGAAAACCATAATTTTGGCTTTCTCATAGTTGATGTTGAGAGAATTTTCTATACAATAGTTACTAAATTGTTTCAGGAGCCTTCTGAGGCCTCTTTGTGTGTGGGATATTAGCAGAGTGTCATCTGCATAAAGTAATATTGATATAGCCTTTCCATCTACTCTGACAGGGAAGAATTGTAAACCTGTTAACCTAACCACCATATCATTAACATATAGATTGAAAAGCAAAGGAGCAAGAACACAGCCTTGGCGAACACCTTTAGATGTTTTAACAGTGTTGGATAATTGGCCAGCAGTGTGCAGATCTTTAATTCTTTCCAACAATCTGGGGTCTATTTTAAGGTTTGTAAGTTTGGACGTGGTGCCCTATACTCCAGGTAGAAATAGGAAAAATTCTGCACAGCGCCCCTGTGCTTGAACTGAAAGGAGAGATTGAGGCAGCTTCAAATATTAATATTGCTCTGGTAAATTATGGCAAACTAATCGACACTTTAAGACCTGCCCTAACAAAGAGAGTAAGATCCCTGCCCAGAAGCAGAACAACTAACAATAGTTGGTATGATAAAGAGTGTGAAACTATGAAGCATCAATTAAATAGAGCCCTCAGATTGCATAAACAAAAACATTCTAAAAGTTTGCCCAGTTCTTTCTTTGAGCTTCGTAACAATTATAAACGGCTCCTCGAGAGGAAAAAAAACAAGCTTTCGTAAAAGAATCCTATCAGAAACTTGCCCTGGCTTTGTCCCAGAAAAATATGGCATCCTTCTGGCACCTGCTGGCATCAGCAGAAGGAAGGTCTCACCATGACCTTGAGTCCTATGTACCCATTAAGTATTGGGAAGAGTATTACTTTAAACCAGTGTTTTTCAACCACTGTTCCGTGGCACACTAGTGTGCCGCGAGATGTTGCCTGGTGTGCCGTTGGAAAAGCTGAAGAATATCAGCTTTGTGTTCAGCCAAACAGGCCCAGGTTGCGCACTGAATAAAGTATTTTATAATTTTTCATATTTCTGTTTACTTACTATTTCATAATAAAGTAATTATAAAATACTTTCTTTGTGTTTATTTGATTCCTATTCAAGAGAATTACTTTATATATAGTCAATATAGGCACAGAGTTAATTTTTTAACATTTTCTAATGGTGGTGTGCCTCGTGATTTTTTTCATGAAACAAGTGTGCCTTTGCCCAAAAAAGGTTGAAAAACACTGCTTTAAACTATTCAATGATCCACCTTATATTGGTGCAACTGTTTCACCTCTAACATCATCTCCCTGCAGTCTGCCAAGGTGGCCCCCGGTCACATCCAAGGAAATAAAATCATTAATTTCATCAATTAGGAGCAATAAAGCCCCTGGGGAAAATTTCATCCCCCCGGATATACTTAAATGTTTTCAGGACTGGTGGGCTCCAATTCTGGCCACTATATTTACTTATATAGACAGGGAGGGCAAAACTCCTAAAGAATGGTCTTCCTCGATTGTTGTGCCTATCTACAAGAAAGGTGAGCGAAAGGACCCAGCCAACTATAGACCTATAGGTTTGCTTGATGTTGTAGGCAAACTATATCCAAGACATCTCCTCTTAAAACTGGAAGACTGGGTAATAGAAAATAACATTTTAGCTCCTGAACAGATTGGTTTTAAGGAAGGACATTCCACGCTGGACCATATTCTCTTGTTAAACCATCTAATCAATAAATATTCTATTATACCTTCAAAGCAATTATATGTAGCATTTATCAATCTTAATGCTGCCTTTGACTCCATTCCAAGAGGTCACATGTGGGCATCTTCAGTTGTGCTCGAGGGGTGTCTTATGGGATTGCGGCTTCCCAACAGCTCAAGTCAGGACAACATTATTTCAGAAACTGGCTGACTTTGAGGAATGAGTGATTGCCGTTTTTGATATCCACTGAGTGGGTACAGAAGAGGTATTTTTGTACATTTTCTTCCAACCCTCCCACATCGCTGATTTTAATTCTGTTCGAATGTGGAGAAATAACATTAATTAACTCGTGGGATTCTTCACCATGCCCCTCTAGCTTGGATGTATTTAAAGGAGGATCCGTTATTTCATTTTGGCTGTTAGTTATGATGGCTGAATAAAGCCTCCATGGTTGAAAACAGTGTATCTTTGGCTGTTGGGTCAGTGGAGAGCTACAACAGGAGAGGTCTGTTGTGGAGCTTGGGAAGTTTATTTTTAGATAAAGCAGTCATTTGTGCAAGTTCCTGGTTAAACAGTGGTACTTCGGTGCCATCAAGTCTCATCCAAATTATGACCATCCTGATAGGGTTTTCAAGGTATATGAGTTATTAAAGGAGTACTTTTACCATTGTTGCCCCCATTGATTTTTATGACTTTTTATGACTTGCTTTTAAAAAGTACCAGGTTGCATTACTTTATACTTTTTGTTGCTTTTCAAAATCAAAACCTAAAACTTCCACTTAAGTTTCTAAAAATACCCTAAAAGCTTTAGAAAAAGTAACATGATCATGATACATCACACCAAAAGGAAGTACTGTATATGCTTCAACAGAACCATCAGTGTCTAGATCAATGGAAGTGATAGTACCACTCTATTCCACTCTGGTCAGACCCCGCCTGGAGTACTGTGTCCAGTTCTGTGCACCTCAGTTTAAAAAGGATGTTGACAACCTTGGAGGGTGACCAAGACGGTAGAGGGTCTGGAAGGAATGTCTTACAAGGAGCAGCTTACAGAGCTGGGGATGTTTAGCCTTACAAAAAGAAGGCTGAGAGGGGATATGATAGCCATGTTTAAATATTTGAAATGATGTCATATCAAGTGTGTGTGTGTGTGTGTGTGTGTGTGTGTGTGTGTGTGTGTGTGTGTGTGTGTGTGTGTGTGTGTGTGTGTGTGTGTGTGTGTGGTGGTCAGGTTTGCTTTCCATGGCTTCAGAGACTAGGACTCAGGGCAATTGTTTCAAACTACAGGAAAAGAGATTCCATTTAAACATTAGGAAGAACTTGATGGTTAGAGCTGTCTGGCAGTGGAAGATGCTGCCACCAAGGAGGGTGGTGGAGTCTCCTTCTTTGGAGGTTTTTAAGCAGAGGCTGGATGGCCATCTGTCGGAAATACTGTGATGGGGGTTTCTGCATGGCAGGGGTTTGGACTGGATGACCCTAAAGTCTCTTCCAACCCTATGATTCTATGATTCTTTCTGTTTTGCTCGATGAGCTGATGAGCTGCAAAGGTAGCACCTTAGATGAAACCACATTTGTTGGTAGTGTTGGTGGTAAATCGGACAATGTTGCACATGTGCAGGTCCAGAATTTTCTCAAGGATTTTCATAGGCTGTGGAATGCCCTCCTGAGTGAGACCCACCTGGTGCCAACATTGATGACATTTTGGTGCCAGGTAAAAACATTCCTGTTCCAGAAGTTTTAAATTGACATAATATAGATTGTGGATCCTGGTGGCAATTTTAGTGTAATATTTTTATTCATTTTAATTATTTATTGACATTTTAATGTTTTATTTTTTACTGCAAGCTACCCAGAGACCTTTGGGTAGTGGATGAGATATAAGTTTTAAAAATAAATAAATAAATAAATAAATAAATAAATAAATAAATAAATAAATAAATAAATAAATAGCATGTGGCAGGAGGTTGATAGATGGTACAGTTGGCCGGGTCACCCTTGTTCTTGAATATGGACTGTTATGTGTGTTGTCCAATCAGTTGGGACATGGCGGCTATTTGTTATGACAATGAAGAACTCTGTCAAATGAGGCCCTAGGACAGTGTTGGCAAACCTATGGCATGGGTGCCAAAGGTGGCGCTCGGAGCCCTTCTGTGGGCACCCGACATCGCCCCTTCACAGCCACCTGCATTCAGGTTAAATTGCTGTATTGGCACTTTGCAAAAAATTAGTGGGTTTTGAATCACAGTTT
This sequence comes from Phrynocephalus forsythii, assembly GCA_029282475.1. Classification (NCBI taxonomy): domain Eukaryota; kingdom Metazoa; phylum Chordata; class Lepidosauria; order Squamata; family Agamidae; genus Phrynocephalus; species Phrynocephalus forsythii. The sequence goes on along the minus strand of JAPFRF010000017.1, from coordinate 12,321,950 downwards.
GGGCACTCGGTCTCTAAAAAGTTCACCATCACTGCCCTGGAGGAAAGAACCAGGCTTGTTGAGCCTTGAGACAAGAAGACTGAGGGGAATCATAGAATCATAGAGTTGGAAAAGAGTCCTCCAGGGCCATCCAGTCCAACCCCCTGCCATGCAGGAACCCCCATCACAGGACTTCCGACAGATGGCCATCCAGCCTCTGCTTAAAAACCTCCCAAGAAGGAGACTCCACCACCCTCCTTGGTGGCAGCATCTTCCACTGACAAACAGCTCTAACCGTCATGAATAGGAGAGCACTCTTCAATGACTTGAAAGGTTGTCCTGCGGAGGAGGGATAGGATCCGCTTTCAATCACCCTAGAGAGGACGCGGCGTAATAATGTCCTCAAACTACAGGGAGCCAGGTTTGGGCTGAATATTGGGGGAAATGTTTTAAATTGTTAGAACATATGACAATGAAACCTGTTTTCCTTGGGAGGTGGTGAGCTGTCCCACACTGGGGGCATTCAAGGGAGAATTGGACAACCTTCTGCCCGGTCTCCTTTGACTGCGATTCCTGCACTGAGCAAGAGGCCAGTTGGACCTGACGGCCTTAGAGGCCTCTTCTTAACTCCATGACTAGGATCTTCATCTCCGGCAGCTGGCCCAGAATACACTGGGTGCTAATTTGTTGCAAAACTGGGATTTGATGTCTAAGAAAGGAACACAGGTCTGAGTGAGCAGGATTTAAAAGCTTATGAATCTCAAGGTGTAACTGAACATTTCCAAATTTGGGGTGTGACACTCCCAATACTTCAGCAGGGACTGAAACCCAACCAGAACAGCCAGATTTGAAGGGGGGTAAAAGACACATCAGCAAATTTATTTCATTGTTAGCATCCTTTGTTGTAAAGCAGAGCCACTGACTCACAGGCCATCCTAGCCATGGAAGGGTCCCTTTACCTCCACAATGCCTCTACCAGCTCAGCCCTCCGCGTTTTGCTCTGCATCCCCTCCCCTCCCCTACTGAACAACAAATGCCTCACATAGTCAGATGATTGCTCCACCTGCCATTTTATCATCAACATCACCTTATCCTCATCATCAGAGCAAGAAGGGACCCCATGAATCATCGTGCCTGGGCCCTCAATCTCAAACCCTCAATCTTTGGCCCCTCAGTCAGAGATCTAAACCACTGGGCTATCCAGCAGTTGTTTTATGTACCACCCTACTTACCCTTATGCACGTCCAAACTTTGGCCCTCCTGATGTTTTGGACCACAGCTCCCAGAATTCTAAGCTGAGATTGCCAGTGACAAAAGCCTAAGATGGTAAAAGGCCGACCTGGACACGGCAGCCACCTCGGACTCCAGGGACAGCTCTGGATCCAGGACGACGCCCAGACTCCTCACTCTTTCCACCAGCTGGAGGAGACTCCCATCCAGACTGGGGAGAGAGCCTCTGTAACCATCCGGGACACACCCGAAGAACAGAACCATATACTATATATGCTATAATGCATGTGTTTGACAATACTGTGGAATCAATTAAACATGATAAGGTTTAGGAACTTGATATGTCTCCTGCTGACTTTGTTGCAGAGTTTTGGATTTCTGGTTCAGCTCTTCCAGCTGCACAGCAGGAATACGTAGAGCTAGATAGCTTTAAGTTCCTCAAAACAGACCACCCCTTTTCCAATTAGGTTGGCACTTCCAGTTACATTAACTCACTCTGAGACACTACCGGTAGTAAGAGAAGGGGGGAAAGGTTCCATGACTTACAAACTGAATAGAGCAAACTGACAAACAGGTCAATGGGAAATTTTCACAATGGAGAGAGGTGAAAAGCGGTGTGCCCCAGGGCTCTGTCCTGGGACCGGTGCTTTTCAATCTGTTCATAAATGACCTGGAGACAGGGATAAGCAGTGAGGTGGCCAAGTTCGCGGATGACACAAAACTTTTCCGTGTGGTAAAAACCAGAGAAGATTGCGAAGAGCTCCAGAAGGATCTCTCCAAACTAGGGGAATGGGCTGCGAAATGGCAAATGTGTTTCAACGTTGGAAAATGTAAAGTAATGCATATTGGGGCAAAAAATCAAAACTTTATCTATCAACTCAGGGGCTCTGAGCTATCTGTGACGGATCAGGAAAGAGATCTTGGTATGTTGGTGGACAGCTCCATGAAGGTGTCTCCCCAATGTGTGGCAGCGGTGAAGAAGGCCAATTCCATGCTAGGGATTATCAAAAAGGGGATTGAAAATAAAACAGCCAACATTATAATGCAATCATACAAGATAAGAGTAAGGCCGGACCTGGAGTATTGTGTACAATTCTGGTCACCACGTCTCAAAAAAGACATAGTGAAACTGGAAAAGGTGCAGAAGAGAGCGACTAAAATGATTACTGGGCTGGGGGGCCTCCCTTATGAGGAAAGGCTAAAACATTTGGGGCTCTTTAGTCTGGAAAAAAGGTGTCTGAGGGGGGATATGATTGAATCATAGAATCATAGAATCATAGAGTTGGAAGAGACCTCAAGGGCCATCTAGTCCAACCCCCTGCCATGCAGGAACCCCCATCAGAATATTTCCGACAGATGGCCATCCAGCCTCTGCTTAAAAACCTCCAAAGAAGGAGACTCAACCACCCTCCGCGGCAGCATATTCCACTGCCGAATAGCTCTAACTGTCATGAAGTTCTTCCTAATGTTCAAATGGAATCTCTTTTCCTGTAGTTTGAAACCATTCCCCCGAGTCCTAGTCTCTGAAGCCATGGAAAACAAACCTGTTCCCTCTTCAATATGACATCCTTTCAAATATTTAAACATAGCTATCATATCCCCTCTCAGTCTTCTTTTAGAGAGGCTAAACATTCCCAGTTCCCTAAGCCGTTCCTCATAAGACATTTCTTCCAGATCTTGTAACCATCCTGGTCGACCTCCTCTGCACCCGCACGAGGTTGTCAACATCCTTTTTAAATTGATGCGCACAGAACTGGACACAGGACTCCAGGTGGGGTCTGACCAGAGCAGAATCGAGTGGTACTATCACTTCCCTTGATCTAGACACAATGGTTCTGTTGATGCAACCAAGAATCGTGTTGGCTTTCCTGGCTGCCACATCACACTGGTGACTCATGTTCAATTTGTGGTCCACCAGGACTCCCAGATCCCTTTCACAGGTACTATCCTCCAGCCAAGTATCCCCCAATTGAGATGTACAAAATAATGCAGGGCATGAGTAAAGTGGATAGTGGGACGCTCTTCTCCCTCTCACAAATTACCAGAACTAGGGGACAAATTGAGGGCTGAGAGACTAAGAACAGACAAAATATTTTTTTTCACCCAGTGCATTGTTAGTCTGTGGAACTCCCAGCCACAGGAGGTGGTGATGGTATCTGGCCTGGATGCCTTCAAAAGGGGAATAGACAGGTTCCTGGAGGAAAAGTCCATCACAGGTTACAAGCCATGATGGAGATGTGTCATCTCTAGGCTTAAAATCAGGATCCTTCAAGGGCCAGATGCAGGGGAATGATATCAGGAGACAGATATCTAGTCTCATGCGCTCCCAGACGCATCTGGTGGGGCCAATGTGAGATACAAGAAGCTGGACTCGATGGGCCTTTGGTCTGATCCAGAATGGCTCTTCTTGTGTTCTTATGTTCTTATGTTCTTATGATTACTTCAAGCAACAGACTTAAAGGGGGAAGGGGGCTTTTGGCAGAGAGGAAGAGCTCTCTTTGAAATCAGAGGCAAATGATTGGTTAGTGCTGCATAGATTGACAGTCACCTGAGCTCACAATGGTCCCTCCCAGTCCAACTTGCTAAAGACACCGTGGAAGGTTGCAAAAACTCAAATAGACTTTGTCCTTTTCTAAGACTTAACAAGTCCTCTTTAAAAAGCAATTCATTATAAGTCATCCATTACAGTGTTTCAAATATAACCATTGTTGTTACCTCTGGCTGTGCTACTTGATGAACTGCTTCTCTTATTTATTTATTTATTTTATTTTATTTTAGACTATTTTACCCCAGCTTTCTCCCTTCTGTTACTTTAGGTAAAAGGTAAAGGTTCCACCCACACATGTGTGCTGCTAGTCGTGTCCGACTCTAGGGGCAGTGCTCATCTCCATATTCAAGCCGAAAGAGCCAGTGTTGTGCATGTCCGTGGCCACGTGGCCGGCATGGCTGCAAGGAAACACTGTTTAACCTTCCTGCTTTTTACAGCTGTACCTATTTATCTACTTGCATTTACATGCTTTCAAACTACTAGGTTGGCAGGAGCTGGGGTGATCAGTGGGAGCTCGCTCCACTGCGTGGCACCCGGGATTCGAACTGCTGAGCTGCTGACTTTGCTGTCAACAGTTTCCGGAGCCTTAGTCCACTGAGCCTCCACGCCCCCTGTTACTTTACAGGGCTGATAAAAGGATGGTGGGAAGTTTGAAACAACTAGTCCTTCCATACCTCCCCCAATTGAACTCCCCGTTGGTTTTGGATTTTAAAAAGTGTTGGCCTTGACTCTTTGTTTCCACTTTTCTCCTGAATTTAGACCTCATTGACCAGGAGTTGGAAGAGAAGTGTAAGATCATGGAGGGCCGGCTTCAGGAGAATGAGATGGACAACCGGGAGCTGCGCAAGGAGTTGAGGCAGAAAGAGAGCTTGGTGGCCGCCCTCCGGTCCAGCCTGAGGAGTAAAGAGAGGAAGTTTCTGGAGGAGCTGAAGAGGAGAAGCCACCGGGTGACCGTCCTGAACACGGAGCTGCAGAAGCAGACGGAGGCGGCGGCCTACCTCTCTTTCCAGCTACATGCCACCAAGCAGAAGCTGCTCAGCTCCCGGCAGAGCAGGAAACCTCTGGCGGACAGACCCTCGGAGAAGGCCTCCCCCCACAGCCCTCTGGGGAGGTCTGGCCCAAAAAGAGGACCCAGAAGGGCCATGCCCGTCGAGCCATGGCCGTTTCCTTCCCCAGCAAAGGGGCCTTCAGGGACCCTTCGTCTCGAGAGAGGCTCGGTGGCATGGACGAACCCCAGCCCATGCCAGACCCGGCCCTGTTTTTGTACACCAAGCAGCACCACGCGCCCTCCCGCCGTCCCAAACCAGAGCACGCAGCCTTGGCCTCCAAAACGGGCGCCAGTCCTAGGGACTCCAAAGGGGGACGTCCGCCGTCTCCTAGCCAGGATGCCCCGGAGCCCTACGGTACCGTCAGGACTTTGGGGAAACCACTGCCGACTTCCAAAGAGGAGCCACATGGCCCTAATCGCTGGAGCCCCCCAGCTTCCAAAGACTCTGAATAAAAAAGAAAGGACCATAGAGTGAGAGAGAGAGAGAGAGAGAGAGAGAGAGAGAGAGAGAGAGAGAACAGCGAAACAAGGAGAAACCACACCGCCGTTTCAAAGCTGCTTTTCTGAAGAGGTTGCCGGTTGCGGGCTGATCTTTTTAAGCACATCACAAGACCCAGAGCAAAGTTTGGGCGACAAGCTCGGAGGCCATCATTTTCTTCATCCGATGACCATCATGCCGAAATAGCTACGTGGCCTCGACAGGAAGGGTTTTGGCCGCAGCGGAGGCACCACACCAACCAACGCTGGATTCGATATTGTGGCACTCGGAGCTGCAAGTGAATGTAGCAAAAGTCATTTGCCTTTTGCCTCAGCAAACAGCCTTGCACAAAGTTTGGGCAAAGCAGCTCGATCAACTCCTCCTCTCGTTTCCGTGCCTTCCGGTGACAGCGTGTCAACCTTTTCTTTTTCTTTTTCCCAATTGCGAATCTAGATGTTGGGAGTGCCAAGCATTGACATCTGGATTTTGACTCCTCTGAATGTGTCTGATCCATCCTACCTCCAGTGGGAGGGATTTATTTTTTTATTATTATTTTGTGTGTGTTTCACTAGGATGTCTTATCCTATCATTCCCCAGGGGGGGAAAGATGGCCATGGAGTATGGATGTGAGTGTTCGGGGTCGGGAACTGTCCCAGGAAATATTGAGAAGCTGAGAGATATTTTGAAATTAGGGTATCCCTAAAAAAAGAAAACAGTCACCAATCCCCCTCCCTTAGGAATACAAGAAAATGGGAGTCTAAAATGCTGGTTCCTAATCTTGCATCAATAATATGTGTTTGGTTGCAACTCTCAAAAGCTGTGGCCTTTGTTGCAGCAGGCTGGGCCGTTCTGGGATATGAGGTCCAACAAGGTTGGGAACCACTGGTCAAATCTATAAAACATGGATGATGAACACAGTTCTATTAACAGAGTGTTGGTGAACCTATGGCACAGGTGCCAAAGGTGGCACTCAGAGCCCTTTCTGTGGGCACCCGGCATTGCCTGTTCACCGCCACCTGTATTCAGGTTAAATTGCTGTATTGGCACTTTGCAACAAATTAGTGGGTTTTGAATCGCAGTTTGGGCACTCGGTCTCTAAAAGTTGCGGACAAAAATCAAAGAAAAACAAAACAAAAGATACAAAACATGTGACACCTTAAATACTAACTTTCATATTTTAATGTAACATTTTGTGGACATATCCACTTCTTCAGACATATAGCAGCAGAATGAGGTGCATAATATAATATGTGATCAGATATATATTTCATACCAGATGTTCGTTGGTGGGTAGGGTAGGGGGAAGGAGGTGTTGAGTAGCTTTGCCTTTTCCTTGTCTCTTGTTAGTAACTGGTTATCATAACCATGCAGAGAGCCTATCATTTCCTTATTTTTCCTTTTGCTGCGGACATAACTAAAGAAACCCTTTTTACTATCTTTAATCTCTCTGGCAAGTCTAAGTTCGTTTTGCGCTTTAGCTTTTTTTACCATTCCCCTGCATATATTAGCTGTTTGCTTATAATCCTCTTTAGGGCATTTCCCATTTTTCCATTCCTTGTACTTGTTTTTTTAATAGTTAGCTGAGTTGAAAGTTCTTTAGTAAACCATTGTGGTTTCTTTAGACCTCTGCCATTTCTTCTTCTTGTTGGAACAGTTTTATATTGTGCCTTTAATATCTCGCTTTTTAGGAACTCCCATCCATCATGGACTCCCTTCTCTTTCAGTGTTTCAGTCCATGGAATCACAGCCAGTAATTCCCTACGTTTACAAAATTTGGCTTTCTTAAAGTCCAGGATTCTTGTCTGAATATGCTTAGCTTCACCTTCCAACTGTATAACAAATTTCAAAAGGGCATGGTCACTTTTACCTAATGATCCCACCACTTCGACCCCATTTACAAGGTCCTCCTTATTGGTTAAGACCAGATCTAAAATTGTTTTGCCTCTTGTTGCCTCCTCTACCTTCTGGACCATGAAATTGTCTGCAAGTGCAGTAAGGAATTTGTTAGACCTTGCATTCCTAGCTGAGTAGGACTGCCAGCATATTTCAGGATAATTACAATCTCCCATTTTACATCTCTCCCTTTTGACTGTGTGGCCATCTGCTCAAAGAAGGCATCATCCCACTCCTCCGGCTGGCTTGGGGGTCTATAATATACCCACACAGTGACATCCCTCCTAGTTTTTTCACCCCTGATTTTAACCCAAATACTCTCAACATGGTTCCCCTGCTGTTTATCTTGTATTTCTTCAGCAGTATAAATGTGCTTAGGGCATCTTGGCAGCTAGGGAGAATGCTATAGATGTAATATATCTCAACTTCAGTAAAAGTTTTGACAAACTATCCTGATTTGCAAACTATCTAAGTGTGGGCTGAATAAATAAAGTGTAAGGTGAATACACAAATGGCAACAGAATTGCACTCAGAGAGTGAGGATTAATGGTGCCTTCTCTAAGTGGGGGTGGGGGAGGTGACAAGTGTAGTAACTCCTAGCCTCAGTCCTAGGTCTGGTGCTCTTCAACATTTGAATTCATTACTTGGACAAGAGAGCGCAGGGAATACCTGCCAAATTTGCAGATGACGCAAAATTGGGTGGAATGGCTAATACCTTGGAGGACAGGGGGAGAAATTCCAAATGATGTTGATCAGCTAGAGCGCTGGGCTGAAACCAACAGAATGAAATATGATAGGGATAAGTGCAAAGAACTTCACTTTGGTAAAAGAAACCTAATGCACATTTTCAAGATGGCGGACACCTAGCTCAGCAATACTACATGTGAGAAGGATCTTGGAATTCTGGTAGATCCTAAGCTGCAAATGAGTCAACACTATGACGTGGTCACAAAGAAGACAAATGCTATTTTGGGCTGCATTAACAAAAGTACTGTATAATTTCCAAATCCCATGAGGTGCTCGTCCTCCTCTATTCAGCATTGCCTAGGCCTCACCTTGAAAACTGTGTCCAGTTCTGGACACCATACTTCAAGAAAGAGTCTGACAGATTAGAACAAATTCAGAGGGGGCAACAAGGATGATCAGGGGGCTGGAAACCAAGACCTTGTAGGAAAGACTGTCCATTTGTAATTTTTATTATTATTATTAACCACGCAGCTAACTACACTGGATTTTGTATTACAAATCACCAGTCAAACACTTCCCAAGCATTTAGGACTATGTGATGTATCAGTGAATTATGCGAGCAGATCCCAGTAAGGCAGCTTTCTGCAGCTGACTGATGGTGACTTTGTCAAATCCGATTTCTTCTAAATACTTGCATAGCTCTTTAGGCACCGCACACCCAGCGTGCCAATCACCACTGGGGCCACCTGTACCCGGTTTATGCCAGAGTCTCTGAAGTTCAATTTTCAGATCCTGATATCGGGTAATTTTTTCAAGTTTTATTATTATTATTATTATTATTATTATTATTATTATTATTATTATTATTATTATTATTATTATTATTATTATTATTATTATTATCATCATCATCATCATCATCTGAGGTGGTAAGTATCATGGCTAAGGGAAAGGATGGGCAGAAGAGGAAGCTAAACAGCAAAGGTGTGGAAGAATGGATTTATAGAAGGGTGAGAAATATCGGCCTCCTTTTTAAAGTGTCAGATGGATTACGGCCAATCGATTGTTTTGTTTGTCTTTTGTCCGTGGCTGAAATTATTAATGCTGTTAGTTTGCCAAAAGCACATTGGGTTCGTTTGCAGCACAACCTTCGCCCACCTTTTTTCCTTTCCCATCTCGAGATTTTTGTCTTCCCAATTGATCAGGGGGGCTCCGGGCCTGGGGTAAACCTGGGTGTTTTTGGACCACAACTCCCAGAAGCCCTGGCAAGCACAGCTGGTGGTGAAGGCTTCTGGGAATTTTAGTCCAAGAACACTTGGCTTACCCAAGGTTGGGGACCACTGCAAAGTCTCGTGGGGTCTTTTGCTTCCCACAAGTATGGTAGCAATACTAGGCCCTCACTCAATATCCAGTGATGTCAACATTTTGGAAGGAAAGGTTTGTGCTAACCTAAACACCTCCTGTTTTTTAAAGCAAGGAGGAATTTTAAAATCCTCATTGGCCAAGCCTTAAAACCCATGTAAGGTAACAACGGGACACCATGTGATCCCAGGCCCACGGCACTTTGCCACCACCCAAAATTGGCAATACAATGGTAAGAAATAATGTTTGTGTGTCTGTCTGCCTGTCTCTCTGTGCGTAAAGGAATCACACTTACTACATGGTCGCCATGCATGTTGTTTAGCTATGCAAGTAATTAAAATTGCTTTTTAGAAGAGTGTGCTGTTTATAAACGGCCCCACAGCTCTTAAAGCACTCTCTGGGTAGTTTACAATGTAGTTATGCAGGCTACATATCTGCCTACCCCAGTGAACTAAGTACACAGTTTACCAATCTTGGAAAGACGGAAGGCTGAGCCAACCTCAAGCCGGGTACCTGAGCCCATCAGGGTTGAACTCAAGTTGCAACTTGTGAGCCGAGTCATTACTGTAGTACTGTAGTTGTTGAACCACTATGTCACGAGGATCTGGCATTAAATGGTCAGTGTGGCTTCTCCCACTTATAATACAGAAATTTGATAATCCACGCAGGTGTATACAGACTCAACTCAGAGATGTCTCAGGTGCTTGGGTGTGTGCAAACTCTTTTCTGCTTGTTGATCTCAAAATACCTACCAGGGGGAATATTCTGACTGCAGAAGCACTAAATATGCAACAGAGATGGAAAAGAGGTAGGAACATTAGACGCCCAATCCCTACAGGTGGAGGTCTCCACCAGCCCAAGTATGTAGCCGTGATGCTTGCACACAGCTTAGTCCATCCTAAGTGCCACAGGACCCCTATATCTGAAAGGGATTTGTTTCAAATGCTGCTGGCCCCGTGGATGCCAAAAATGGTGGATAATATTGAATCCTATACATAGCATGGTCTCTGGTTCACTCTAGTGGCCAGTTCTGGTAATTACATCATGGGAATATGTATTTCCAGCATTTTTCTTCTCACATTTGTTATATTTTCAGATTGCAGGTGAGTGAAATCACAGGTCCTGATCCCACAGATACAGGGGTCCTATGGTAATTCACAAAGTCGGCCAGGAAGCATTTGGATTCGGCACCTTGTCAGGTGGCCTGGTGTTGGCCTTCATCCACCATGATTGCTTAGGCTTCCAGGCATCATTTCCAAAATATTCTCCAGTATCTTTCAGCTGGAATGGACTGCTCCAGGTAAACCTTTAGAGACCTTCCACCTCAATAAGGAATAGGATATATTAGCTGTAAGCATTACAAGGTGCAGTAAGTAATACAAGAGCTTTCCCATCGGATCAGTGGGATTTGGGAAGTCAACTCTTCCAATAAGTCCCATTGGTTCAAATAGGACTACTCTAGTTATGGCTTGCTGTGTTAAGCAACAGAACGTACAGAGCTGACTCACCAAAACTCCACTGAGTCAATGGAGTGTGTGACTTATGACAAAAAGGGACAAAATAAGATTCCAGCCATTGTCAGGGAAGATGGTTGATCTGATAGCTCCATCCACTAACGGTGAAGGTTCCCAGCATCCTTGGCCCGCCCACCAGAAACATTTGTAATTTTTTTAATGCATGGTTGTGAAGGAGCTTTTAAAGTTTTATAAAAAAATCAAAGATTTTAAAAAAGAGAAAAGAGGAGCAAACCCAGGCCTCCAGTGTCTAGGTTTGTGCAACCTGCACTGAACAGGGTAGCAGAGGCTGCAATTAGCCTTTTGCACTTATACACATAGCATGGATCTGTGTGTGGGGGGAGTGCTACACTGTCATAGCATGTAAATTGGAGGGGTCCGTTATAAATTGATTTGTCTCAATAAGGTGAATTTCCCCCCAAAGCTTCTGAGTCTATCATGGTTCATCCTTTGTGAGTAACATTAATCCAAGATCGATTTCGAAGTTTGGATGTGGTTCAAAAAAAAACAACTCTGGATTAAAGCTCTTGGCTTATCTTGCACTAAAAGCAGGACTCTGGTGAAATTCTGTGGAAACTGGGACAAACTGAGACTGGGACAAAGAATAGCAATAATTATTACGCTTTTAAATGCTAATGTTCAAAATTCTGGCAATATATACTGGAATTGTTCCTAAAAAGAGTTTTTAAGTGGGAGTTTTCTCCCCCGGCTTAAGATCAAGAAAACTTCTTTGATAGCCCCTTCAAATTCTGTGATTCTAGGATTCTGTGATTCTAAATAGCCCCAGCTTCTTTTAAGGTTTTATCAATAACAGAGAATGAAAACATCAAACTGTAAATAGAAATACAGCCATCAGAGGTGAAATATTTATTTCCAGCAGCGTGGCACTTCCACATGCTGAGACCTGGGATAAGGGAAAGTCACCACCAGGCAATGACAGAAATATTTTTTATTATTTCTAGCACTACTGGCAGATGCAGGAATAACCTGTTGGTTGCTGGTCTTCCTTAGTCATATGTTTTCATTCTTCTGGCATTTAGCAAGGCTTTAATATTGTGCCGCTATACCGGGCACAAAGATAAATACAAAATGTACAGGAATGTATGTGGTTTTTCTTTGGAGAATCAGATAGCTGTTTGTAACATGGTTTCCTATAGGAGAAAATATATTATAGAGACAGGCTGGAGAAAACTCCAGTGCTACAATCATGCTACCAAAACCGTGGGTATTTTGGGAAAATGCCCTGCCACCCTACTAGTAACGCCATGTGATTATTTATTTATTTATTTATTTATTTATTTATTTATTTATTTTGCTTTTGGAGGTTCAGCTGCCAGAATCCCCTTTGGGATCCCCCCCAAAAAGTTATATTCCAGGCTCCCAGGTGTTTTGAAGGACAGTTTGTGAAGCCTCAGAGGAGATGTTCCTCAGGAGCATCCAAGGTGATTGGTTGTCTCAGCCCCATAAGGCCAGCCATAGGGAGTGATCTGCCATCTCACGCTGTCCTTATGACGCCAGGGCCAAGTGGTGCAAGAAGGGCCACCCAACGTGGTCCAGTCCTGTCCATCGGTTGACACCCCAGTCAGTGTGGCCCCAGGTTGATGGGTGCATCCCTGGAGGACTCATTTGCTGGGGTCCATTAGAGGCAACCGTGAAGCTGGGCCAGGCTTGTTGCTGGGCAACCGCCTGGGGGCTCCTTCTGGTCATAGAGACCCAGCCTTCGCTTCAGGTTTTATGTTCCTGTTTGGTTTTTTTACACTTTGGGCAGGAGACCAATTAGTCTTGGACATTTAAAAAAGAAAGAATTATCATCCAATAACCATGTTGGGTGATAGAAACTAGACTAGTACTGGACAACTTGTTACTTACTAGTAGTACCTTTGCTTTTACTGTGATTACTACTACTACTGCTACTGCTACTGCGCATGTGTGTGCACAAGTGTACTGACACATTAGGCTTGCAGTTCCATGCCTTCATCATCGCTTAAGTGTGGTGCGCGCCGAACCTCCATGTGGTTCTCTTACACCAGGACTGTGTCATTCCTTGTTCCGCACGCGCAGTTCAGAGTTTCCCCTCAACGCATGCGCAGAGCCAAGGTTGGAACGGGGCTGCGGTTGCGTGCATGAGGGCCTCAAAGCTTCTGGGCATGGGACACGATGTTGCTGATTCACGGCACTGGTGCGAAACTATTGTATGAGTTTATTTTGTTTGCTTTATTTTTTATATTGTATTGGTATAAACACAACAAGAAAAACAAAAAACGCCCTGTACTCCCAGTGTTTTTACATTTTTATACAAGGGAGACCTGGAGTTTCAAGGCATAGCACACACAGACGCACACACCTGATAAAAATGTGGAATTTTTGTAACAACTGCAGATGAGACTGTGGGTTTTATGGACTTCCCCTGTAATATATACACTACGTAGAGGATAATTTTTTATGATGTTTGTCTCCATTTTGTGTCCTAGACTTCATGCAAGACAATTACAAATAGCTTCTAGTATGTTTGTGTGTCAACGCCCTCTGACCCCACACACATACACAATAATGTATTTATCCTGTATTTAAATTTATCAGGGAGTGTACCAAATCAAGTCCGGATGCTTTGTTCAAAAAGGACCAATGTTCAATGTTTTGTTAATATATAAAGCTTCACAACTAGCTTTCTGGACGACAGAAGCATAGCTAATAGCAATAACTTATTGTATTTAAAAACTTTGTGTCTCATTATATTCACATCTGGGGACCATGTCCGCTCATCTCTGAACAATTCTGCAGACTTCTGAATTCCTAACTCTGCCTCCTCCTTTTCCATTCAGGAATTGTTCCCTTGGCTTCACAAGCTGTTCATCACCTTGATTGCCCATTTCCACAGCTGTCACCAAATGAAGACAATTATAACCCATCCTGTCTGTGTCCTGCTTTTAACTTTGGTCACACTTTGTCAGCTGTCAACAACTATGGGAGGGGGGGAGGTGTTGTAGGATGATGGCCCTGAGGGGGTAGGAAATCCTTATCTTGGCCAAATTTCTTAATAACAAGTCAGAAGTCAACACGGGTTTCTTAAAAACAAGTCATGCCAGACTAATTTGACCTCTTTCTTTGATAGAATTACAGACCTGGTGGATGAGGGGAACGCTGTGGATATTGCTTATCTGGATATCAGTGAGGCCTTCAATAAGGTACCCTATAGTATCCTTTCAAAGACATTAGTAGAAGGTGGGATAGATAGTGCTACTGTTAGTTGGATTTGTAATTGATTGACTGATCGCACCCAAAGGGTGATCATAACTGGCTTCTCGTCAGCTTGGAAGAAGGTGACTAGTGGGGTGCTCCAGGTTCTGTTCTGGATACAGTGCTATTAAATATCTTTAGTCTTTATTAATGACTTCAATGAAAGAATAGAGAGTATGCTGATTAAATCTGCACATGATAACAAATTGGAAGGGGTTGCTAATTCAGATGATAGGATGAAAACCCAAAACAACTTTGACAGATAAGTCAAAGCTAACGGAATGGGTTTCAACAGAGAGAAATGTAGGGTGCTGCATCTAGGTAAAAATAATGAATTGCACAGATATAAGATGGGAGAGGCCTGGTTGGAAAATAGTACCTGTGAAAGGGATCTCGGAGTCTGACTGGACCACAAATTGAACTTGAATCAGCAGCGTGATGCAGTGATATTGGTTGCATCAATAGAAGCACAGTGTCTAGATCAGTTATTCTCAACCTGTGAGTCCCCAGACATTCCTGGACTGCAACTCCCAGAAGACTTCATGACTAGCTGAGCTGGCCAGGATTTCTGGGTGTTACAGTCCAGGAACATCTGGGGACCCAAAGGTTGAGAACCACTGGTCTAGATCAAGGGAAGTGATAGTACCACTCTGTTCTGCTCTGGTCAGAACCCACCTGGAGTCCTGTGTCCAGTTCTGAGCACCTCAATTGAAAAAGGATGTTGATAACCTCAAGAGGTTCCAGAGGAGGCCGACCAGGATGGTTATTTATTTATTTATTTATTTATTTATTTATTTATTTATTTATTTAAAAGCTTATATACTGCCCATCTTCCTGAAGGAACTCTGGGCGGTTCACAACAAAATAAAATAAAACAAACAAAACAATACAGCAAACAATTAAATACAACCATATGACCAGGTAATAAAATCAATTTAAATACATAATAAAAAGGCATGGAGACTGATGGCGGACAAAAAAAAATTAATTAAGAGTCACCAAACGCCTCACGGAAAAGCAAGGTCTTTAAGGCTTTCCTGAAGGCTGGCAGGGACTGTGCAAGGCACACTTCGCTAGGGAGATGGTTCCATAATGTAGGGGCAGCCACAGAGAAGGCTCGGTTCCGAATAGACGTTTTTCGGGTCTCCCTGGGCGTGGCCACCCACAGCGAGTGCGCCCGCGACAACCTAGTTGGTCGGGCCAAAGTTAACCGCTGGGGGATCCGCTCTGCCAGGTAGTCAGGTCCCAGGCCATGAAGGGTTGAACGTCTGGAAGAAATGTCTTACGAGGAGTGGCTTAGGGAGCTGGGAATTTTAGCCTTACAAAGAGAAGGCTGAGACAGGATATGATAGCTATGTTTAAATCTCTGAAAGGATGTCATATTGAAGAGGGGACAGGTTTGGTTTCCATGGCTTCAGAGACTAGGACATGGGGCAGTGGTTTCAAACTACTGGAAAATATATTCCATTTGAACATGAGGAGGAACTTTGTGATGGTTAGAGCTGTTTGTCAGTGGAAGATGCTGCCACAAAGGAGGGTGGTGGAATCTCCTTCTTTGGAGGTTTTTAAGCAGAGGCTGGATGGCCATCTGTTGGGAGTCCTGTGATGGAGGTTCCTGCATGGAAGGAGTTTAGACTGGATGGCCCTTGAGGTCTCTTCCATCTCTATGTTTCTATGATTCTAAGGCAGGCATGTCCAAACTTCTGCCCTCCAGATGTTTTGGACTCCAGCCTCCCACAGTACTTTGCCATTGGAAATACAGGCTTGGAATTGTGGGAGTTGTGGTCCAAAACATCAGGAGGGCCAAAGTTTGGACATGCCTGTTCTAAGGACTCCATAGCCACAGGACCAATATCTGCAGTTTCACTTATCCATGGTCTGCAAATGTTAGTTAAAAGAAAAAGTAAAACCTAGAAAAAGAAATTCATATGCCCACAATGTCATCACCAGAACTGGCCACTAGAGGGAAAGAGAGAGACCATGCTATGTACAGTATAGGGTTGCTGTTATCCATAGTATTCAGTATCCACGGGAAGGCATAGAACAACTTCTGATGGATATGGGACTACTGTACTTTTGGCAATGCAGGTACTCTGGGACTCTGCCTTTCACCTCTGGCATTTTAAACTGACCTGCTTTTCCAGCACAAGGTCAGCCTTGAGTCAAGATTCAGGTTGTCCCCTTCCCTCTGCAAGATTTTCAGTCTTGGGTAAATTCCTCGAGCTGCCCAGCAGAAGTGCAGGGTCTCGTGTGGCAGAATTTGCTTCATGTTCCAGAGAGCAGTCCACTCCTTTTCCTCATAATCTGGCCCTTACAGTCTCAACGACTCTGCCTGAGACATTATTAGGAGAAAGAATAAAAGGTTTCATGCACTTTCAGAGAACAGATCTATACACTTTCAACAGATCACTAAAGAGAGTGGGGAAAGGGCTGAGCAGAGAGGCAGGGCTCTCACTGAAATCAGAGGCAAGGAAGAAGAAGCAATGGGTTAGTGACAGACAGACAGACAGACAGACAGACAGACAGACAGACAGACAGACAGACAGACAGACAGACAGACAGACACCGGGGGCCGGAAAGATCCCTTTTAAAGGCAATCATCAAAGGTTGCAGAAACAGCAATAAGATTCACTCATGATCATCTAGCTTTCCAGTCACAGCACAACTTATTTGTCTTTCTACTCCAAGTATGATGGGATCCCGTGAGCTCTTGCCAAAACGCAGCTGGTCTGGAGGAATGAAATTGCTTCATAATGCCTAGTGGTTAAGCTTGTCACTGGATCTGGTTTCTTTGTTAGTTATTTATTTAAAATATTTTTATCCCACCTTTCTCCTTAAAAGGACCCGAGGTGGCTTATGCCATTAAAAATAGTGTACTATTTTTAGCACCCTACAAAAACAGTAGGCAGTCAAATATTAAAATACCAACATTAACTCCGACTTACGCAGAGTCACAGCCCTTCCAGTTTCGGAACATACTTTCTGGCAAGATGAAATCAAACAAAGCAAGGACGATTCTAGCCATTTTTGTTTCTAGCAGGATCAGGTCTTTTGTAAAGCTAACGGACCCTGACTGCTCACTCAAGACCAGTGATGGTCAAACAAGTAAGGAGGGTGGGAGAAGGAAATGGCCTAAACCTCTCTGGCAGCACTCACAGACATGATCCTGGTCTCAGCCGCGATTGGCAGCAGATGTGAGGTTGTGGTTCCCCTTCAACTCTCCCAAGCTGCTACAACAGAAATCAGCACAGGAGACCTACCTTTTGCTTCCTCCTCCCCGTACTGAAGCAATGCATTCAACTTTTTATTGTCCAGACTGGGGAATTAAAACTGTCCAAAATCCCCAGCCAGGATGGATAAATCTGGGATTCGAAGTCCAAAAATCCTATAAGGCCAAAGATCGAGGAGTGACAACTCTGTGTTGTTTAAATCTGGCATGGATTTCTCTCCCCAACTCCTCCTGGTAAAGGAGGCCCATCAGCCTCCTTTGATTCCCTCCTCAACGCTTCTTCCTTCAAATGAAAACTCTGTCCAGCTCCAATTTCTATTCCAAGACAGGTTCTGCTTTGATGAATCATATTAAAATGAAGGCAGTGGAGCTTCTCTTCCCAGACATGTCACTTCATGCCTCTCACGTGGCAGAGGTCTGGATTTTGGTTCAACTCTTCTAGCTGAGCAGCGGATGTGCAGAGACTCACAAAGCAGATTTACAGTAGCTTCAAGTTCCCCAGAGTAGACCATCACTTTATCCCATCAACTGGCACTTACAGTCTCAGCAAATCAGTCTGAGACACGACTCATGGGCATCTCAGTTAATGTCAGGTCAGAGGTGCAGCCAGGATTTGGAGCGCCTGGGGACAAAATTCATTTTTGCGCCCTTCCTGCCCCCCCCCCACATTGCACCCCCCCAGCAATGGGGGGAGCGAACCCTGCGGGCGTGGGGTGGTTGCGTGTGTGCACCACTCCCTCCAAGGTGAGGAGGAGGGCACGCGGCCACCACGCTCCTGCCTGCCTCCTCACCTGGTGCGTGGAGGCGGCAGAGGGGGTGCCATCACCAAGCTTTAGGGGAAAGGAGGACTGCTGGGCGGCAGGAGGGTGCACAGCTTCCTCCTTCTGTTTCCCCTCCAGGCGCCCCCAGATTGCTGCGCCCAGGGCAGATATACCCTTCTGCCTCTCCCGATACGCCCCTGTGTCAGGTGTGAAGACGGTTACTTCACGTCCTTCCTCGAGCCGAGGTGAACTTGCTTCTGTGTTGAAATCGGTTTTAGTCACGTGACCTAATGCCGGTTCTGCCCCTGTTTCTCTGTACTCACGGGCATGCTGATTGAAACCAGCAGTACTTTAACCACACGTCCTCGATCCTTACCTGGCGATAAGGAACAAACACAAACCAGGGTGAACTGTTCGAGGAAGAATCTTGATCAATAAGCGGGGGAAATGGATTCATAAGGAGTTATAATTCCTGTTGTTCGATACATCGAAATACTGATGTTCCTCCCCCCTTCTCAACAAAAAAAACAAAAAGTAATCGCACTAAGTATTTTCTCGATGCAGGTTAAGAGGAACCGCATGTCCCCTGGGGGGCGGATCGAGAAGCGGATTGAAAAGATTCCTGAGCTCCAGGACGGGAATATCTCACCCCGCTTGGAGCGCAGTTCAGGGGGTGTGGTCGGGGTGAACTCGGATTGACCCCACAAGGACGTGAGGTCCCGTTCCTTCCAAGGACGTGAGGTTCCGTTCCTTCGAACCGGTCTCCAGCGGGGCCGCAAACTGCAGCGAGAGGGACGTGAAGTTTTGTGAAGCATTACCATCAAAGTTAGAAGAGCAATTGAAAGGTGGAAGGTTTGTTTTGTTTGGTAGTTTACATAAAGATATGTACTTTATAGCAAAGGTAAGTGAGTCATATTGCCTGCTAAATCCCAGCTAAGTATAGTTATTTACAGCAGTATTGTTTAATTCTCCTTGCTGTGTATCATTTGACGAAAATCATTGTTAGTCATATTAGCACACACATACCTGAAGATACAGCCATGAAAGAACTTAGAATCAACAAATACAGCAAGTAAAGTCTGGCCTCTTAAAACACTCCATATTTGATTATTAGTAGAGTCTGAAGAAAAAGGTGTGTAGGACCCCAACATTCTGCTTCCTGAATAGTAGTTTAGTGTATATGAAGCACACTTCAAAACAAATGTAGCAATTCTGAATTATCAACCAGTTTGTAGAAGTTTTCTGTTCTCTCTGACATACATGAGAGACATAAATGCAGAAAATGTTGTCTGAATACATCTGTAGCACTGAAAACATTTTCTAGAAAAGCTGGGCAGTGGTTTATAAAGGCCTGTATTTTGATCAGTACTTACTGTTTGACTCCCACCATCCATTACAGCACAAACTAGGCGTCGTCAGGACCCTAAGCCACAGAGCAGAGAGCATCCCCACCTCCACAGAAGCCAAGAAGAAGGAAGACAGGCACCTGAAGACAGCAATTAAGGCCTGTGGATATCCAAAGTGGGCCTTCAACAAAGCAGTGGGCCATCCCAGAAGAACAAGGGATCAGTGTGAGACCCAGACCCAACGGAAGAACTTGGTCATGGCTGGAGTATCTGAAAAGCTTAGTTAAAAGGGTTTTTGGCAAACACCACATCTCTGTTTACTTCAAACCCACAAACACACTAAGGCAGAGACTCATGCACCCAAAGGACCCGAAAACAAAACTAAAAAGGAGCAATGTAGTATATGCAGTCCAATACAGTGAGGAGTGTGCAGATCTCTACATTGGAGAAACTAAACAGTCATTAAACAGAAGGATGGCCCGACATAGGAGGAGCAACAGCTCAGGACCAGAATCAGCAGTACACCTCCATTTGAAGGACAAAGGACATTAATTCAAAGATGAGGATGTACACATATTATACAGAGAAGAGAGGTGGACAGGGGTCAGGGAAGCCTGAGCATTGAAAACCCTTCTCTCAACAGAGGTGGGAGCCTCAGGCACAGTCTATGTGATTTCAACCATACCCAGACAAATCAAGAAGACTTCACACCTCCACCACCAAGACCATAGCTAACAACCCATACTTTATGGGTTTCTGCACCTCTTAGGTCATTGTTCACCTGAAGCCCTACTGAGACTATTGTCTATCTAACAAGCCTATTCAGACCATTGTTCATCTCATGGGCCTATTTCATACCAGGGTGACAAGAGGTCAAAGTGAACTATAAAATGGAGGACTCACCACTAGCTTTCCTCAGACTGAGGCTGTTTGGATGAGCAGCGAAACGTTTCAATCTCCCAAGAAAAGAAGTCCAGTTGCCATGACACAACTTCCAGATAAACTCACCTGGATGACTGAGAATCTTCACAGACATCCTCTTAGGTTCAATGGTTGTAGAAGCACAGCCTGCTGAGCAGATGGTCATTGTTACCACTTTGTTTCTTTCAAAATGTGGCAACTCCACTGTTTCCTCTGCTCCAAAGTCTGTGAAGTGGTGTGTCTCCAGATCACTGTTGTTGCTTTTTAAACCTTCCTGCAAATGTAACACAATACAAGCAGTTACAAACAGGAGTCTACGCAGCACCCTAACTGTGTGACCTCTCCATTCAAAACCCATACAATAAGAAAACAAGCAAAAACAAATGACACTCACACTCACTGAATAATTTACATAATATACCAGTAAGATTTAGCAAGTTGAGTGTGTGACTAAAGAAAATAATATCCCAGGATGTAAAAAAGGCTGCCTGAATGGCGATGCATGTCTCCTTATTCCCTTCAGTTCATCTTGGGTCCATTTCCAAGGACAAAGGTGGGGTTAAAAAAATAAATAAAATAAAATTGTAGCATCATGGTGGTTGGAATAGCAGTGAGAAATTTGGTGGTTTCCTGTAACTGATTTACCTTCAGCTTTCTCTTTCCTCAGTTCAAATTGCTGGCCATTATTTAACTCTAGGAAGACTGTGTGAGATATGATGCACCGTGCTATCATTCTGCCCCGAAGTTACTTCAGAACTCCACGGATACCTCTTATTTGGTCCACTTTTGCATATTTTGTCCAAATGCAATGCATATATTGTACTGTATGTGTGTGCGTGCATGCTCGCATATAGGAGAGGAAGGCTGTGCCATGTCAAGATTCTAGCTTTGGTGGGTAAAAATAAATACTGTACTTAAATGTGGAACTAGAACTCTCAGCATCTTCCCCCAATAAAAAGTTATAGTCTGAAAAAAATGAAATTCCCATGGCAGCTTGGATTTACCCTCAAGCTAAAATGTGGTGTTCACCCTCAGGTGATAGATCTTTGGGGTCAGAAAAAAAGGCAGCCAGTTAAGGGTCTCATCTCACCCGTTATGGTGTTTTTATGTTAAAAAATCTCAAAACAAGTGTGTGTGTTTGGGGGGGGATTAGTTTTACTTCACCTCTGAAAACAACAACCAGGTTTTCTGTTGTAGAGATTTCAGTGAAAGCAGTTATTAATCATTTTAGTATCATTATTATCAACATCACTACTATGGTTATTAATTGCTTCTGTTGTTACTTGTCATTCAATGCTATTTCCTATTTTTAAAACATTAAACATACTGTTGAATTTTAAATGTATTTAGGCTGAGATTTCAGCAAGGCTAATCCCGCTGAGTTCTGCTGGAACCCAAAGACCCAGTAAAGATTCCAGCAGGAGAGAGATCCAGGAAAATACTGTGTTTATTGAGCCCAATAAAGAAACAGTAGGCGAACACCAACCGAGACAGAGCTAAGATGTTCAGCCCCGAAGACAAAGAAAACCACATTTTTATTAGTTCCCCCTTTCCCTCCCACCAAGCGGCACCTCCCAGGGGTGGGCAAGGAGACGGTCTTCCAGGATGTCCAATCGCTGCAGTCCGGGGGCTTGTCCAGGGGTGGTCCTGGGCGGTCAGGGGATGTCCCTGATGAGCTGGAACCAGATACCTGCCCAGGTGTTACTAAGCCAAATCTGTCCTTTAATTGGGCTATCAAGAGGTGACAATGAAAAAGGGGAACAGGGTATTGTCCTTGGGTCCAGGTAAACTTGGGAAGATTGAAAAGTCAACAGGGGGCTGTGAAGGTTCGGTTTGCCGAACCGGCGGTTCCGATCGACAAACGAGACGGGAGTCCTTTTTAACTTCAATGCCAAAAGGATTTTTATTACATACAGTTTGTGAAGCACTGTAGACTCTTTCTTCCTTATTAACAGTCAACATGGATAAAGGTTTCATAACCTTCTCTAACAGAACAGTCTCTTTATAATTAGCTTCGAAAGGATTAAATTCATTCTCAACATATTCTATATAAATGGAGGAGTGCTCTTTCCCAGACCCAGACATTGGGTGCCACAACATGGGTGTTTCGCCCATTGCGCTACCGGGACCACACTCCGCTCCCTCCTCCATTCTCGCTGATACTTATCAGAGGTTTCAGGCCACCTAAGAGGTTTGACAGTCACTGCCCAAGTAAATTCCTCACATTTCCTGGGTTTTACTGCCTCAGACGCCTCTCCTAGCCTACTCTCCTCTGTCTGTGTCCCAACTGTCTTCAACTGATCGTCCCAACTGTCATCCTTTACCTCAGGTCCTCGCGCTATCTCTCCCACGCACTCCTCCCACTCATCCTCTAGCTCTTCCATGGTCCACAATACCTCCTGTTCTTTAACCCCTTCATTTCCCTTACTCTCTTCCTCAATACTTATACTTTGTAACTCCCGCGCGCATGACTCCAGCTTCCTTGAGGTTCTTCTCTTTTATCATCATCTATCTTGCCAGACAGCACACTCTCTCTTCTAGGTTTCACCACTTTCTCACTCTCACAGGGGCCAGAGAGAGTCAATATGAAAGTAAATGGGGTGCTGGAGAGTCCATGGGATAAACCCTGGGGCTGCCAGACAGTTCCTGAGAGATGTGTTGTTGTGACAATGAGAAGCCCCGGGCTGGGTCTTAATCTGGGAAACAGCTGCAGAAGAGACGTGTTGGAATTTTGATGAAGAATGGAGTCTGCTTCTGGAAGATGTGACTGCCTCGTGGAATCGCCATGATGTCTTCTTCCTTTGCCGTAACCCCCTTGCCCCAGATTATAGGTATCGAAGCCATAAGATAGAGCAGGAACACGTTTAAAGCACACCCAGGGAAGATGGGTGGGAGGAAAGAGAGAAATGAGAGAGGGAGAGAGAGAGAGAAATAAGGAGGAGAGCTGCCTGGGTTCAAGGGCTTGGATTTACTTAGGCAGGGGGCAAGGGAGGCAATCCTTTAGGTGTAAGGGGGTCCCTGGTTTTCAGGAATGATCGTTCAGAATCATTCCATTGCACACCAAGAGCATGGAGAAAATAATCCATCAGCCCAGGAAAGGTTTCCTGAGCTGGGTCTCTTGGCCAACTCTGAAGGGTTGGAAGATAGTGACAAAAGGGTCCAGGAAGGGGATAACCAATTTACTAGCAAGGGGCTTTTCCTATTCCTCGGTGGGAACCCTTGGAACCAAGGAGAATAGGTTTCCTGGGGTTTTTGCAATAGGGGGAACACTGCCCGGTTGATTTCAGAGCGGTGAGTGGTCTACCGCGATTGAGATACACAGCAAAGCGGAGAAAAGTGGAAAGGGGGATGGACTACCGCCATAGAAATGAACGGGTGGGAGAAGGCAGGTTTCCTCTGGAACTGAGACTTGGCTATGAGTCAGTGGCAGTAGTCACTGCTCTGCTCTTACTTGATCTGAGTCTCTGGAGCTGTGGGGCGGGTAGGGAAGGTAGATTTTTGCCATTAGTGCTGTCCGGACCTAGCCGTCCCTCTGGAACTGAGGGTCGGCTGAAGTTCTAAATTTTCCCGGTCTAGGGACCTTGGTTCTCTGTAGTCGGGGTGGTCTACCCAGTTAATCTAACTCAATTGGGTCCCCCGCCGCGCGCCCCCTTCGGGACATAATAAGGCATTGATTGATGGCGGGGGTGCTGATTGGTTAAGACGCGCAGACGGGTTTATCTTTCTCACTCCTGCTGGTTTATGGAGTCTCCGCGGAAATGAACTGCCGCGGTTATCTGGATACAATGTAAACCAGGGGTCCTCAAAGTTTTCAAACAGCGGGCCGGTCCACCATGCCCCAGACACCACTGGGATCCGGACCACAGTCCAAAAAAAAAAAAAAAAAAGGCCAACATGGAAAAAAGGGGGGAGGGAGTGGGGGACCTTGCCGTAGCCCTCCCACTTTGAATGCCCCACTAGCCAGCATGCTAAATCAGCATGCTGATCATCTGGGCGGTAGTTGGGGGTGTGTGGGAGAAGCGACATAGCCCACTGCTTTGAACTGCCTCAGCAACAGAAGCGGCTGCAGAGGCTGGCTTGGTCGCAAAGCAGAGGATAGGTGGGGGGGTTGCAATTGGTCCCGGGGGCCGGATTTAGGACCTTGGGGGGCCGCATCTGGCCCCAGGGCCTTAGGTTGAGGACCCCTGATGTAAACTAACAAATTAGGTGTGAATTTGTAAGGAATTTAAATTTATGAGGGTCCCGTGCCAGCGTGCCTGCGCTTCATGGGCTGCAAAAGACCAAGTCTGAGTCTCAGGAGACGAGAAAAGAATTTATTGATTGATCAATCAGGGCACTTCCACACTTTTTGGTGGTGAGAGGTCCACCCAGAAAACGAAAGGAGATATTTTTATAAGGTTTTTCCAGCACTCTTTTCCCCTCCGCCCATCCGAATTTACGTCATATACATTTGTTACATGCATCAAACACTAATTGACATCTTTGGTCATTTATTTTGTATTCCTGACACCAATTAAATGTCTTAATTGCTGTGGTGTTTGAACTGACTTACACAGACTAGTACCGTGATGTATGCCAGCTGCTGAACTCTCGGATCAGAGATAAAACTTTTCTTGGCTGACGTATATGCAATTAGCTGTGTAGAGCTTCAAAGCTACGAAAATAATTAGACTGCTGGCTCAGCCAAATTTTGTAACAGAAGTCCCCCCCCCTCTTAGTGGCCGGAAAGGCTTGACCAGCGTTTGTAGGAATAAAGAATACATGTGTGAATAATAATATAAATGAAATATATATATATATATGTATGCTTAGTAACATCATTACCTCTAAATATATAATTTGTGTGGCTTATACTTTGCAAGGCATAGCCTGAAATATCCCATATAGTACAGGGTATAGCTTGGGATATAGATTGCCATGAGGTTTTTCTCTATAGGCTTTGATCCATACCTGTGGTTAGTAAAGCAGCCATATATATTTATAAATATATAATTAGTCAAATGTCCTCCCTTACACTCGGCCCTGAACGGATTTCTGGAAATTTATGCCAGTAAATTTCCCAGAAAACGTCATGGACTTGTAAGGGACGAACAAAACATATCAAAGGTATATGTACAAAAGTGTGAACATTGCGTGAGCCCCCCCTATGTCATTCCTGGGGTGAGATGGTCTTCATGGCTCATGGAAGGACTTTCTATTTTCCTGACAAAAATTCAGGCAGGGCAGTCAGAAAAACATTCTCAGTCCCTTTTCCCCAAAGGGCTTATAGGAACAGTTCAAGAAAATGAATTATCATAAAATGATTTGTGGCGTCTCAAGTCAGGGGACGCATCAAATAGGTGAAGGCCAAGGAAACACCCCTTAATTCACTAGGGCACTTTCTAGAGTAAAATGTTAAGTTAACAGATGAAGTGTTGCCATGCTTGGGATGTAAGAAGACCCCCTGGTCGGACCCACAGACTGCAACGGATGGATATGTTCCATGGACCACAGCATTTAAGTTTCCCCTGTTGGAGAAATGCATTGTGGTCACAGCAGTATCAGGTAACCTCCCAGGCCATGTTGTACACTTCTCAAGGATCCCAAATTCTCAACTGTTGAAGGGGGCTGGCATAAGAATTTTTGATAATATTGTGATAGACTTGGATATCACGATCCCGTCCCAAAGCGATAATTAAACATGCTTTAAACAGCAGATTTGTTCATTACCTTATTTTAGGACAATCATGAAACCCAAATTAATTTGCCTGCCACAGCAGTGCACATGTGAGATATCGTGTTTGTGTGTTTGGTAGTCAGGCTGAGAACCCTGAATTCTAACAAAGCACCACACTGTAGGTTCATTTTGCAAACCAAATACTTATAAGGAAAATATGCCCTTCTTAGTCCACCAAGGAAATATGTGGGCCAGGCTACTTTGCCAGGTTTTTTCCAACCTTATTTAGGTGTGTGTGGTGTGCATTCAAACTCAGATAATAGCAGGCTGTGCAGAATCACCCAGTTGTGTGTGCATTCTCAAATGATAGACATTTGCAATGATACTAAATAAAGGTAATATACATATCATGAAGGCTGAAAAAGGCATAAGACACATCTAGATGGTGCTTAGAAAAACCCACCTTGCGCCATACATTTCTCATGGTAAAGTCATGAATGAGCCGTTGAAATCCGGTCAGAAATGTCTCTATGGCTGATAGTTTACACACAAAAATCTGCCCCGTAAACATGGGGCCAAGATTAGTTCATCAGTGTCTTTGGTGAAGAAAATAATGTAGATATAGCTACTTCATAAAGCCACTTTTTTTTCCCTTTGGTATAAAGGCTCGTGAACACCCATGGGCACCAAAATGTCTCTCATTCAATACAAATTGCATAGAAAGGCAAGTCATAATCTCTGGCACTCAATGCTTTGTGAGTAAAAAGCATTTTCAGTGGCCAAGCATGATCATTACATAAAAAGGCACATCCAGAGAAGCACTTCAGTAAGAGTTTTCACAGTGACTATCAATAATAGACAATAAACACTATCATAATAGAGCCCAGGGTAATGTAAATATGTGAAGTTGCTCTGAAGCCTACCGTACGCAGGAGAAAAAAATAAGCGCTCACTTGTCGGATGCTGGGAGGCTGGTGTGTGCGTGTGTGGCAACACAAGTTCATGGTGATCCAGGGCACGCGCACAGGCATCAATGAAGGTCTGAAAGCAGTATTTAAACCCCTAGTCTCTGTCCCGGTGAAAAGGGGTTAAATTGCAGACGTGAAGTCTGTTGGCCGCAATCCAAAACAAGAGTCAGTGGCTGTTTCAGACCCACTCTCTCCCCCAGAAACAAACAGAAAAGAAAAGAAAAGAAGGAAATGAGAGACAGGAAGACAGGATTTTAATCTGTCAACCTGAGTTGAAAGTGAATCCGCAGGCTGCTTTGGGACCCTCCGAAGTATCAAACACATGCTGTCATCTGGGGAAGGATGAGCAAGGATGCGGTGACCACAGGTCAGGTTCATGTTGTCGCCCGCCGTCCAGGGTGAAGTCATCTAAGGCATAGGGGCAATCTACAGCAGAGGGCAGAAGGCGTCACCGGTCAGGCCTCACTCCCTCTCGGTCGCGGGTACGGGTCACGCTGGGTGAAAAGGCTGACATCACTGGATCCTGGAGCCCACATCGATCGAACCCGCGGAGCGAAGTCATCACGAAGATGGCATCATCAAAGGCATCAAAGGCGGGGAGGGGAGGTCCAGGAGGGATGACAGAATGGAGGGCAGGAGGGTCCCCATCTGAGCATCTACGATCGGCGGCGTCAGTTTTCCAAACCCGACCGACTCCGTGATCCAAAAATAAAGAACGGGTGGGCGTTTTTCCCAGAGCAACAGCCCGACCTCCAGGATGTACCTGGGTAAGAGAAGAACAGACACACGACCACAAACAGACAAACACAGAACACAAACACACAAAATGGCCCCTCAGCTGTCCTTGTGCTGCCAGGCAGGGTGGTATAGTCTATCTGACAGTCTCGGGAAAAAAAAAATGTCGTAAAAGGCAGATTGAAGCTTTCCTCTTCGTAAAACCAGTACGTGAAGTAGGGGGAGTCTATGATGAGGACACCTCTGCACATCAGGAGATATGCACAAGTTCAGCTGGCTCCAATGAGCGCTTGCAAGGTGTAGGTGCTCAGGTGTCCCTAATCAACCACAGATCCCATCCCCAAGTCAAATTGCTCTTCTACACGGGGACAACAAAAAGGTGTAGCTGGCAGAATATCCATGAGATGCAAAACAGGGTGTTTCCTCCAGCGTCTTCCCGTGTGGAAAGAGACAGACAGACAGACAGACAGACAGACAAACAAGCAACCACATACAAGAATGGCCAAGCAATCTGCAGATCTCCAGGTGTGATAGTGCTACATGCAGTACACTGTGTGCAGATTTCTATGGCACAGTGTAGTGCAGGCTATGAAAAAAAAAAAGGCCATAGTACACAGCTGCACTTCAGTAGTTTTGCACAAGTTCAGCTGGAACAATATTCCATAGCCACGCTACTAGGCTCCCTGTGAATTTTGGAACAAATTAATAATGTGCACTGCAGAGCCATCCTTTAAAATAGGGAATCTTGCCCTTTACATACAGGTTTCATGTGCACACAAAAAAAAAGGAAAAAGAAAATCGTTAAGTCCATATTGTTTTCTA
This sequence comes from Phrynocephalus forsythii, assembly GCA_029282475.1. Taxonomy (NCBI): domain Eukaryota; kingdom Metazoa; phylum Chordata; class Lepidosauria; order Squamata; family Agamidae; genus Phrynocephalus; species Phrynocephalus forsythii. The sequence goes on along the minus strand of JAPFRF010000017.1, from coordinate 12,293,536 downwards.
AAAAGAAAATAAGCCTCATTTTCCTCAGGGGAGCTCCTGAGACCAGGTGTGATTTAAAAGCTGCACCAATACACTTTGCACATTTTAGTGGCCAGGTGAGCCTTTTACCGCCTATGGCAAAAAGATAATTCTTATATTCTTAAGAGTCATTAAAATCGCAAGTAAAATCACTATCCCAGTAGCGTTTGAACATATCTTCTAAAATCTCATTAAGAAAGCAAGCAAGGCTCTTCTTAAGTTCTAGTGTTTAAGCCTGCCTTAACTGTAACGCTTTGGGATTGACTGGTAAGTTACTTCAAAGGCAAAAATAAAAATATGCTTGCAGGACAGCTTACAAAGAGGGGAGGGGGCTTTCGTGTGCTGTCACATCCTAAAAAAAAAAATAATCAGGTTTCTCTTGTGTCCTTTTTCCGAAGAATTCTTTTATTCTAAAGTTTCTGATAACAAGATTTTCACCTCTTATTCTTTGGCAAAAATACCTGATAGGTGTGTTTGATTCCAAGGGTTTAATTAAATTAAAACGTGACGTTTTGAGGCCGAATTCCTGGATTCTCTTCTAAACAATAGACTCCCCTTTCCCTCTCCCCCTATCCAAGAGAGAGAGAAAAAAAAATGCTGCAAGTCGGCTAGAAGCCACCTCTTTATGCTTTTAAGGCAGCACGGAAAATTGTGGTCGTTCCCGTAAGTGGAGAGGAGTGACCTTCTGGCCATTGCCTGTAAAATTTACTGGCTTATGGCTTTTAGGGGTCAGTTTATTCCCTTCGCTATGCATGCATTAGGTTGATATGTTCAATATAAGTTTTGCGTCCGAGCCCTATCAAGTGGCTTGGGAGAGAAAGGAGGGGTTGGGAGTTGTTATCCTGCCTTGCCCTGCAAGGGGCCCGAGAGCAGAAAGAGAAAGGAGGGGCTGTCGACTTTTAAATTCCCCCGCGGCTGCCTTTTACAGCCTGAGGCAAGCAGATAATCTCCTGTAATTACTTCTGTAATGTATTAGGTGTGAAATGCCCTGGAACAAAGGGGCAATTCACCCTTTCAGTGGCTATTGATCTTGTTGTTGGCTTAAGCCTAATTTGAGAAGCGTGGCTTTTGTAATGAATACACAGAGCTACTTAAATCAGGAGGGAGAGAAAAAAAAATCTTAGGTGAACATGTAGAATTTCTCTCTCTTCATTCACTCTTATATCTCTGGGGAGGCAAATAATGCCTAGATCGGATAGAGAAAGAGAGACTAAGATCTTCTCCCCCCCTTTTCCTTCGTCTAAAAAAAAAAAAGGTAGACTTGTGCAGTAGGATAGTTGTTGGCAGTTTGGTCCTGAGAATCTCCCTGTGTTTGAAATTAAAATGCCTGGTCTTTTATCAAATGTTCTTAACTACTTCTGGAGAAGGGAAAAAAAAAGGCATTGATTCTACTTTCTGTCGTGGCCAGCTGCCAGAGGGGGCTCAGCCCCTGATTTGATTTCCCTGCTTTTGATTATTAATAGTTCAGAAATAACGTCCCTACCTATCTCCTCATGTGGTGCATAGCAACCCTTAGTTCTGTTTAAAGCTTCCATATCCAAGGAGTTGGGCATTGGCGTAGCGGGATGGAAGTACCTCCTGAATGCTTGAATAAGGCAATTCAGGGGTACGCATCCCCCATCTAGCACTTCCTGTCCCCTCAATGCTCCGTGCTCTCCTCCCGTTCCCTCAACATCATACCTATCCATCCCACTTCTGTCTTGCTGCCTTCCTTCTACTATTTTTTTTTCCTTGTAAAATATCCCTTCAGCTGGTAAATTTTTTGCGTGACCAGCCAGTCACAAAATATGCGGGATGTTGTTTATCCCTGAGTATTCAAAAGTATTTTTCTCACTGCCCATATTCCCCTGGTATTATCAAAATTGCTGGAGGGTCTCCTAGTTGGCAGAGTTTTTAGTCTCTTATATTAATTAACTAAGCACGTCCTTGTACATTCACACACCTCTTGCTAGCAGGTCATAATTGGTCTGTCCTCCCTGAGGGCTAGAATCTTAATTTGAGATGGTAAAGTCCTGCCTCATCCTAGTTAGAGGGGTTCTTCTTAAAGCTTACTCATGTTCCATTTAATACCAAAATCATTACTTCTGGTGGCAGAATTCCAATGTTACCACATCGCACATCAAAAGGGGGTGCATAAACTGCACTAATTTATCCCCATAGGTTTACTTTAAAGGTCTAACTGTGTTCCTATGATTTCTCCCACACAAGCATCAAACGGACTCACACCTCAACAATCAAATGCCCATCATACACGCCAACATGTGATTCAGCAACCATACACAACTCTCCCACATTTCTGTTTCCCCAGTTAACTGCGATCCCTTGCCTAAGAATAGATCTTTCTAACTTCTCTAAAATCAAACGAAGATGGTGGAACTCTGTTGGTATTGTAGGGCAAAGATTGCCAGTCTTTGCCCCTGCTTAAGACACAGGGAATGGCCACTTCCTGTGGTTACCAAAAAGAATTCAACTTAACACCCACATATATATTCAAACATTAGTAAATCCTCTGAGGAAGCCAGAGCAGTGCTCTGCTTCTAATTCTTCAAACACTTGGGGAGGGGGACACTAGGGTCACTCGAGAGAAGCTCTCTTCCACCCTCGGGGACCTCAGAGTCTCTCAACTCTTAGTCCTCCCTGGTCCACGGGATGCTAGAGACACACAAGTGTCTCTTCTCGTCTTCCTCCCTCCCCGGGGCCGACTCATAAGAATCCGCAATCTTCTCCACTCCACAGAGCTGTTAGATTCGAACTCACGCCACCCCACAACTAGTTTTCTCTTCTTACCAGATTTCTTTTGCGCAGTCCTCTTACAGTTCCTCCGTTGTTCTGCCGGCTTTGTTTTCTCCTTAAATAACAGTATTGTGTCCAATGCTGATAGAACAAGTCTCCTCTCAAAATCAGAGGGTCCGGACTAGATTTGTTCCAGGGTCAGCATGAATTCTTACTGTGATTTAAGTCAGACTCCCAAGAGCGCTGGGGCAGTGGCACTTTTCCCGGCCAATGCACCAGAAATGTAAGGAATTTAAATTTATGAGGGTCCCGTGCCAGCGTGCCTGCGCTTCATGGGCTGCAAAAGACCAAGTCTGAGTCTCAGGAGACGAAAAAGAATTTATTGATTGATCAATCAGGGCACTTCCACACTTTTTGGTGGTGAGAAGTCCACCCAGAAAACGAAAGGAGATATTTTTATAAGGTTTTTCCAGCACTCTTTTCCCCTCCGCCCATCCGAATTTACGTCATATACATTTGTTACATGCATCAAACACTAATTGACATCTTTGGTCATTTATTTTGTATTCCTGACACCAATTAAATGTCTTAATTGCTGTGGTGTTTGAACTGACTTACACAGACTAGTACCGTGATGTATGCCAGCTGCTGAACTCTCGGATCAGAGATAAAACTTTTCTTGGCTGACGTATATGCAATTAGCTGTGTAGAGCTTCAAAGCTACGAAAATAATTAGACTGCTGGCTCAGCCAAATTTTGTAACAGAAGTCCCCCCCCCTCTTAGTGGCCGGAAAGGCTTGACCAGCGTTTGTAGGAATAAAGAATACATGTGTGAATAATAATATAAATGAAAGATATATATATATATGTATGCTTAGTAACATCATTACCTCTAAATATATAATTTGTGTGGCTTATACTTTGCAAGGCATAGCCTGAAATATCCCATATAGTACAGGGTATAGCTTGGGATATAGATTGCCATGAGGTTTTTCTCTATAGGCTTTGATCCATACCTGTGGTTAGTAAAGCAGCCATATATATTTATAAATATATAATTAGTCAAATGTCCTCCCTTACAAATTGAAGCTTTCCGCCTGCCAAGCTCCTGCTCCTCTCGCAAGGCCTCTCAGCCGGCAAAAACGTTGTTTTTTGTATTTTTCCCGATATCTCGGGAACGGAGTGGAATTTCGGGACCGGATAAAAAGTGTCGTGCTTGTGACGGTGTGGGGCGTATCCGGGCGGTTCCGATGGGTCTCGGAACTGCTCCAATTATTATTTATTAAAATTTTATTTTCCATTATAACTCTTCAATACCTGTTTAATTGTTTTTAAACCCTTGTAATCATTTATTGTCTTTTAGCGCTTCTTGGTTTATCTCGTAAGCTGCCTCATGTTGTTTTCAGGGCACTAATATTGTAAACAAACGAATGAATTATCATATTTACTGCCGCAAATGTTAGCACAGGTGCATCTTCCGAACCTGTTGAGGTTATATGTTTTATAACCTATCCTTGTTATTATTCTCACCCTCAGCACTGCAATTTTTAATCATTACCTATGCTATTATTTTTTATTTTATTGGTATCATTTGTTGCCAGTCGGTGGTTGTGTAAACAGTGTTCATGCTTCTGAAGTTTTCCGCCACATGAGAAAGCTGGCTTCGCCTCAGGCGGCAAAATGTCTTGGGCAGAGCCTGTACCAAGCGGCGTAAATTATTAGTTTGGCGAGTGTTTTAACCAGCTGGTTACTTTTCTCACTCTGTGGAGAATGGATCGAGCGCGGTTTCTTTTCGGAGCAGCGCTTTGGGGGAATTCTGGGTGTTGTAGTCCGGGGGAGGGAGAGCTCCGCGCCTCTTTTATTAATGGCCGCCGGCTCGACCTGGCGTCATTTCCGCCGCGAGGAGCCTGTTGGCTGGCGCCAGGAAGTTTGTCCCGGCCGCGCCGCCGTCGTCGTCGTCCTGGGCGGCGACGGTCCCGTGACCGGCCGGGGGAAAGGGGAGGGCGGGGCGTGGAGGCAGGCAAGGGTCGATGGGAGGGAGGGAGGGAGGGAGGGGCGGGAAGAGAGGGGCGGGGCTTCGAACCACGTGGGGCGGTGACTGGCGCCGTCCGTCCGTCCTTTGCGAGCTGCAGCCGCAGGAGCCGCCAAGGCCGCGGCCGCCCAAGGAGTGGAGCCGCCCGAGGCAGCGGAGCCGGAGGGGAAAACGCGCAGCCATGGTCCTTAAGGCGGACGAGGTGGCTTCGGCGGGAGCCGTGGCGGAGAAGCCCCAGCAGGAGGAGGAGAAGGAGAAGGAGAAGGAGAAGCCGAGCCCCGGTGAGTCCCGCCGCCTTTATTCCGCAGTAGGATCCGGAGTAACACCGGGGCAATTCGGAGCAACGCTCCCTCCTTCATTGACCTGGCGATGGGGGTGGGGGTGGTGGTGGTGGTGGTGGGGTCATTGGTTTCCCCTTATGAGTGGCTTCCTACCGGCGGGGGAAGAAGGGCGACGGGTGACCTCTGGGTTTTAAACCGCTTTCCCTCCCTTTCCCCCCCCCATAGTCGTGGTAGTTACCCCGGATTAACCTCTCACCTTTTCGGGCCTTCCGGAATCTCCCCACCTCCCATATTCTGAGTGGCTCTCTCTTCCCCCAACCATGTGCTCTCAAGGACCCCTTAAAAAAACACGCCCTGGGATCCGGAAGAACAAGGAAGCCTGGGATGTGTTTTTTTTGGGGGGGTGGGGGGGTGTCCGGCCGCCTTGGGTGGTTCTCCTCTAGAGTCGGGGCGGGGGCGGGCGGCCTCCCTCCCATGGAAGGAGGGGACAAGATCCGGGAGGTGGAGCTGACCTCAAGCATGGCTGCCCTTGCTGGCTTGGTGGCCTCACCTTCACTGCTCTTTTTTTGGGGGGGGAGGGGCTGGGGGGGCGCCTGGATGTGGGAACCCCCCAAAAAAAAACCAACCCCACAGGAGGCTCTCCTGCAAGGATCCCGGCTTGCTCTCCTGCAAGGAGGCTGTCCTGGAACAATCCAACCTGCTCAAACGTGGTGCTGTTGCTGAGCCCAGGCAGCCCCATTTCCCCCCCGCCCGCCCCCCCCCCCACTGGGCTGGGAGGGTTGTTCCCAAGGTAGATCCTCAGAGAGGAGATCAGTCCCGGTCTCTCTTCCCCTGGTGGGGAGCCTTACTCGTGAGTAAACCAGCCAGCCTGCAAGGTGGCAGGCACCTGGTGGGACACGTTTGCTTGAGGAAGCACCCGCAGGCCAAGAAGGCTGCTGGGCCAAAGAGGCCTCGGTCTGAGGTTGCAAAACCAGAGCTGGTGGCCCCCCCCCGGGGAAAGCTGCTTTTAAACGTTTTTTTTTTTAATGGGACCGGCCTTGGGTTAATGCCAAACCCCACCGCTACCTGTTTCCCCCGTTTTGGTCTCTACCTTGGCAGGTTTTCTCCGAATGTTATTAGTTATTAAGAAGGGCCGTGATCCATTGGGGGCCAGGGGCCAGCTAGCAGCACCTGCCTTGCGGAGCAGAAAGGTTTAAAACGTTTGCTGGCTGGCTGGCTGGGGGGCTTCCTCCTGGGACGTGACCCCGCTGTCCCCATTCCCCTCCTGGATGGGTGACCTCTTGCCATCCCATCTCTCGGCAGCCAGTGCAAAGTTTATGCCACATGCTTTCAGTCTCAGCTGTGTTTGCTCAAGCAGGCCCCGAGGAACTAAGTGGAAATCTCTTTTCTTCCTGATTTTCCTGCCTCCCTCTTTTCTCACGACAATCATCACGCTGGCCTCGACTTTAGGTCTTTCCCTGGTGTGTCCACGTGGACCCCTGGTCACTCCCTTGACCCTTCTCTCCTGCCTGGTTCCTGTTAGGTACTCCTAAAATTAGTGTAGGCCCCTGAGAAACAACTGGTTCTGTCGTCTCCGGTCTCTTGCCTTTGGGTCCAGGTTGCTCTTCCGATGTACACACACTTGGCTCATAATGAGGACTAGCAGCCTTATTCATGTAGTAGTTCCATTGCTGCCCGGCCTTTGCAAGGCGCTCAGCAGGGGTGTGCTTGCTGCTGAGGATTTGAGTGTTCTTTCTATAGTACCGTCTCTTCCATCCTTCATAATGTTGCGTGTGTCGTCATGTCACTTCCAACCTATGGCAACCCTGTGGATCAAGAACATCCTATTGTCAAACAACCCTGCTGAGGTTTTGCAAAAATCCAGGCGGTGGCTTCCTTAAGCGAGACTACCCATCTCACATTCAGGCTTCCTCTTTTCTTGCTGCTTTCCACTTTTTCCGAGCCTGGTGGATTTTTTCTGGTGCTGTCTTCAAAGTACAGTAGTGGAAGATGCTGCCCCAAAGGAGGGTGGTGGAGTCTCCTTCTCCGGAGGTCATGCAGAGGCTGGATGGCCATCTGTCGGGAGAACTGTGATGGGAGTTCCTGCATGGCAGGGGGTTGGACTAGATGGCCCTGGAGGTCTCTTCCCACTCTGTGATGCTATGATTTTATCGTTTAGCTCCCGTGCTTTGCCGTCCTCATAACCTGCTAGGGAAGAATGGTGAGCCGTGAGATGGAGCCTGGATCCAGGTCACCCAGAGAGTTTCAAGACTGAAGGACCCATACTTTTGAAGGGGACACGGATGCTTCCTTCGAGGTCCTCAACGGCCTTTGGCAGGTGGTTCTTCCACTTCCCGTGTGGATGCCTCCATGGCCTTCCTGACCCCTTCTTTTGCCCTATGACTTTCCTCCCCACCTATTCCCCCCCCTTTGGTAAAGCCCGGATCTGCAGCTGCCCGTTGCCCTGTGCAAAACAGAAGAACAGATTCCTCCTTGAAAGGAGAGGCCTGGCGGGATCTTGGACCTTTCCCCTGAAAACCCTGAGTTTCTGGGCACGTTGAGCAAACGCTTAATCCAACAAACAACCAAAAAAAGTAAATACAAAATGGAGCTAATTGTGTTGGCCCAGAAGCAGAAAACAAAGTCCAAAATCCAGAGTGGGGTGTGTGATTGAGAGCGAGCAAGCGGGAGAGATCTTAATTCATTAGACTGGTTTCAATGCCATAGAAGTACAAAAGCTTTGGGCTCCCCCAGAACTCCTCTTTAGGTTAGGAAGTAAAGAAAAACCAATGCTTGTGTGGTGCAGCTGATTGGGTGTGTATGTAAGAACAGTGCAATAGCAGAAGATCAGAAGTGTGGTTAGATGCTCAAATCATGGAGTTGATTTGGCAACAGAGTGGATTTGATTTAAATCATAATGTAATTTTTTTAAATCGGATTTTTAAAGAAAATTTAAATCAATACATTATTTTTTTACTTAAATTGTGTTTTAAATTGATATGATTTCTTATTAAATTGATTTTTCTCCAGCCTTGTTGGCAAATATTGTTGCTTTAATCCTGTTCTATCCTGCCAGCTTCCAAGCGAAGGTATTTGTGCCAAGACCTCCGCCTGAGAAACACGCTCTCTCTTTTTTTGATTAGCATATTTCAACTGGGAATCACATCCTTTAATCCAGTCCCTCCCCCTGCAGTGCCTGCCGCAACCATCATGTATTTGGGAATTATCCCTCTAGCTGTGGCCCAATTTTGGGGGGAAATTCTAGCAAATACCGTAGGGATATGATGTTCATATTGATCAAATGACAGCACCCCAAAGTCTGCTTAGATTCCCAGCTAGAATTCTGGGGGCATTAAACCCCTCTCCATAAAAGAAGCTCTTTCAGGTGTTTGATATCACTTGTAGCTGGTGCAGACATGAGGGAGCAAAGCCCTTGCATTTCTGAGTTTTGTGGCCAAGGAACTCTCTGGGCTGAGCTAAGCTCTGGCATTGCAAAGGATTTGGGGGTATTGTTGTTACAGTAACACCCCATGCCATTTCGTGGTTCATGTACAGTGCCCCCACCCAACCTGCATCCCCATATTGCCATCTTTTGGCAAGAAAATGTTCCTTCTCACTCCCCCCTCTGCCCTTCCCAGGAAGGGAGGCCCGTGAGATTCTCCTTGGTGAGATTTTCAGAATAGACCCCAGAATTCATTGTCGGTCTTGTGGCTGTGCTTGCAGGAGCAATGGACCCTGCCCACTTATTTCTCGGGGTCTTGTAGTCTGGATCAATATGCCCGTAGGGAGGTCATCAGAGCCAATGACAGTTTATTCGGGCGTGGGGGTGGGGGTTCTCTACAGCATCTGTTATTCTCAGGCTGCTCTTGACCATAGAAATTTGACTCCTTCCCACTGCGAAAGTAAAATGGTCGCTGGAGCCATAGGTAGTTCATCCCATCCATAGGTAGTTCATCACATACCATGTTTCTCACTGTGCCATAGGGCCTTTGTATCCATGGGGGATTGGTTGCAAACCCCCCATGCTGAAAAATGCAGATTATTTATTTATTAGATTTCTATACTGCCCATCTGGTGGCAAGGGCACTATATAGCATTATAGTGAATGTTATACATAGATTATATATATGCAGTGGAGTAAAAGAGAGGGCGTGGTGGCTCAGCAAACTAAGGCTCTGAAAACTGTTGGCTGCAAAATCAGCAGCTCAGCAGTTCGAATCCCGGTGCCAGGCAGCAGAACAAGCTCCCGCTGATAACCCTAGCTCTTGCCAACTTAGCAGTTCGAAAGCATGTAAATGCAAGTAGATAAATAGGCACAGCATGTAAAAAATGGGAAGGTGCAACAGTGTTTCCTTGCAGCCATGCCAGCCACATGGCCATGGACTTGCACAACCCTGGCTCTTCGGCATGAATATGGAGATGAGCACTGTCAGACACAACTAGCACGCATGTGCAGGTGGGGGGGGGACCTTTACCTTTTTATGAATAGAATGCTCTCTGGCTCCCTTTACTGCGCAATTCTGGTCATCTTTGGAAAAGCATATTTCTATCCCCTTTCTTCATTTTTTAAAAAACATTTTAAGACTGGATAGGAGAATAATCAGTGGATACTTAATTCATGGGGGCCCTACTATAATATGGGAGCCAGGGTGGTTTGCAACATTTAAAAAGAAGCATGGAAAACATAACAAATACATAACAAAAACAAGAATTAACCTGTATAAATATTGAAATACGGTATTACAATAAATAATAATAATAAAAAAATATGACGACCATCTTCAGTTCCCATAGAGTGTCCAGATGTCCAGTATATCTTGCCCATGATATTGTTGGTGGCTCAGGCCTTTCTATTTATGTACTTGTGGTATCTAAAATAGCACAGAAAGTGATGAAAGTACAGTAATTTAGTGGGAAGCCCCTCTCTTTGTGGGGGTGGAATGTTTGTCTTCTCCTCACTGAATTGCAGGAGGAAAAAAATAATGGCTTTAAATAGAAGGATAGCGTTTTGTCCAGATTTACAAAATCTGGCTGTCTTTCCCTCCTGCAGTGTAATCCTCATTTCTTCCTTCAATATGTAGATGAAACCAATGGGAGGATGAGATTACATTGTGTGTGTGTGGGGGGGGCAGGATTTCCCTTAACCACCTTTGGAGTTGGAACCCTTGGAGGAGACGCTGTGAAGGGAAGAGGTGGCAGCACAGAATAATCCCCTTCTGCCCAGTTCATGTTTTCCCAGATAATGTGAAGAATTCAAACATGTTGCTTTTCCTGGAGGCCTTTTTTAAAATGTGGTACTTTCCTTGTATAAAGGAATTAATTTGTTCCAAATGAAATTCTGTTAGGCAAATTTTCCTTTGTACAAATTTCCCATAGGAATGCATTGAAAACAAAGTCATCTCTAATCACAACCATTTTTATGTTGTACAGATTCGCCCCATAGGTGATTCTGTTAAGCAAATTTCCCCTATTTCCGGAAATTTTTATGTTGTACAGATTTTATGTTATACAAACCATTTGTTGGTCCACTGTATTTTACTTGAATCCCATGTATTTTCTGTGGCTCTTAGGGAAAACTACAAGATCCCCTGTTAATAAAGTTGCAATGGTTGGGAAAAGTTACTTTTGGGGACTATAGCTTCTAGGAAATAGTCTCAGACCTGCAGTCTAAATTCCCAGACTCCCAGAAATCTGGGAATTCTAGACGGGGATTCTGGGAAATTTCATTTCTCCCCCCCCCCAATAAAAAATTGACTTTTAGGGGATCCTTGCTTAAAGTAGCTGGGAGGAGTGGTTTTTTTGTGACCTTGCGAGTTGTTTTCTTTATAAAATGATTCCAAAAAAATATTTAGCTTGCTAGAGGCCTCCAGGGAGAAGGGAACATTGATACCCCCAAAGTGAGGGCAGTATGAAGCCAAGCAGATAACTAATCCCTTTCGCAAGCAGTATTTTTTGAAATGGGTCAAAGGCCTGACCGGACAAGAAGATTCTAGTTACTAATTTTGAGGCAAAGGGCAGCGTCTGAACTCGGAAAGTTTAAGCGATTTTTACCTATGTTTGACTTGTTTTGCCAGCGGTAGTTACTCTGGAGTAACAGAGGGTGCATCTCGGTCTCTCTCTTTTTTTCTTGCACGCCCCAGTGTGCAAGGAGATGGCTTTGCACCGTTGTTAACCTGGAACAACAACCACACTTCCTCCTCTTTACTTAGATTAAAATCCCCATTCATCCAGATTCCCTCTCACGTGCGCGCACACACACACACACATATTAATGATTAAAATACAAATTATATACATCAAAACCACCAACAAATAAAAAATTTGCCATGAAATGCAGTGCTTCCTTCATCCTGAGGACCAGTACATTTAAATGAATTCACATACCCCTCCCCCCATCCATGCATGTCCAAACTCCGGTCCTCCAGATGTTTTGGACAACAACTCCCAGAATTCTAAGCTTAGATTGCCAGTGACAAAGGACTATGGTGGTTCTGGTCCAAAACATCTGGAGGGCTGAAGTTTGGACATGCCTGTGATAGGGGCATAACCCTTCCAGAAGAACTGTACATATAATCTTGGTTTGGCGTTCTCCCAGATTCATATATTGAAAGATTTTCTCAAACCCTGCCACCCCTTCAATTTATTTAATGGTGTAGAAGCTGCTTATTTGTTTTTTTAAAACTACTGTATTTATTTATCTATCTATTTTTTTTTACCCTGCCCTTCTCTCCAAAAAGGTCCCAGAGTGACTTACAACAACTAAATACAATATTTAAAAGCTAAAAACGGTGAGGATACAAACATTACCAAAGAACTAAACAAATATTATATTAAAAGCAGCACGTAAAATCAAGACTCAAAACACATTTAGAAGCGAGATGGCACAACAGTCCATGAAAATAAACCCTCCCAGGCTGCTGGTCTTTAAAGAAAAGGTCAGCCTTATGGCAAAGGATTTTGCCAGGCCTAACGCTCTCGTTGCTTTGTTCTCAGTGTGTGGATTTCCAAAAACAAGGTGTGTTGGTGTTTTTCCCCCATTTTCCTTTTTGGGAAGGGAATCAGCCGTGAAAAAGGCATCAGCCTATTTGAACTGCCGGAATACTAAGTCCACATGTCAGGGCCAAGGTGCATTGGTACGACTTTGTGTCTTTTCCTGTGATGCACAGCGCTTGAGAATCTCTCCTCTGGCGTCTGCTTCCTGCCTGGCGTTCAAGTCTAAATGTCCTAATGATAAACAGAGCCCTCCTGTACATGTACAGAGTCCTTTACTATCGTTCTTGATTGAGACGTACAAAATAATGCAGGGCATGAATAAAGTGAATAGAGGGACATTCTTCTCCCTCTCACAAAATACCAGAACTAGGGGACATCCACTCAAATTGAGGGCTGGGAGACTAAGAACAGACATAAGACAATATTTTTTCACCCTGTGCATTGATAATCTGTGGAACTCCCTGCCACAGGATCTTGTGATGGCATCTGGCCTTGATGCCATCAAAAGGGGATTGGACAGATTCCTGGAGGAAAATGTCCATCACAGGTTACAAACCATGATGGAGATGTGTAATCTCCAGGGTTAAAACCGGGGTCCTTTAAGGGCCAGATGCAGGGGAGTGGGATCAGGAGACAGAGATCTAGTCTCGTGCACTCCCGGATGCATCTGGTAGGGCTACTGTGAGATACAGGAAGCTGGACTAGATGGGCCTTTGGCCTGATCCAGCATGGCTCTTCTTATGTTCTTAACCTTTCATGAATGGTAAACCATTGGCCCAGGCAAGGGCAGCAGCCCCTTATCCATTTAGATAGCTCACGTGTTGTTAGTCTGTGGAACTCCGTCCCACAGGAGGTGGTGATGGCGTCTAGCCTAGATGCCTTCAAAAGAGGATTGGACAGATTCCATGGAGAAGTCCATCACGGGTTACAAACAATGATGGAGATGTGTAATCTCCAAGCTTAAAACCAGGGTACTTCAAGGGCCAGATACAGGGGAGTCGTTGCAGGAGACAGATTTAGTCTCATGCGTTCCCAGAGGCATTTGGTGGGGCCACTGTGAAATACAGGAAGCTGGACTAGATGGGCCTTTGGCCTGATCCAGCAGGGCTCTTCTTATGTTCTTACATGCTGCAACTCCTAAACGGAATGCTTTACCCCTCTTGTCCTTCTGCACTCAAGGAGGTGAGCAAATTCATCTCTGCCAATATCTGATCAACTGTGGAAAAAAGTTCCTTTTTCTGAACATTTCTAGCTCCCCATGGTGGCTGGGTCTGATTTTGGTTGCATGTATTTATGTACGTACGTACGTATGTATGTATGTACAGTGACCTTCCGCCTGTTGTGGGGACGGGCCTGGGGGGGCCTAACTGGGGGCTCTTCTGGTCTAGAAAGGCCCATGGAGGGCTCAGAAATGATTTTGGTGACCTGGAAGTCACTTCCGGTTTGCAGAGAGGCCCTTTTGGGCCTACAGATGGCCTGGGAAGGCCTTTGCAGGCCCATTTGGGGCAGCACCGATCCTGGGGTAAGTACGGGAGGCCTGAAACCACGATATAATGGGACCACAGTATATGGACTGCAATCAGGTGGGGACCACTGTATAAAGAAAGGAAAGCTTGACCTCTTGGCTTCCAGAAACGAAGCCTACGGCGGCTTGCCTGCCCTTTTAATGCCAATGAATGAAGAGACAGGCTTTTAATCAGCCACCGTGACTCCTTAAGTGATGGCATCGCTGTCAGCTTCTCAGAGTTGCCTCTATTGTATCTTGGGACGTTTTCAGAGTATGCACTGACAAATTCATATGGGACATGCCCGGAAATTGTGGGGCGTGGTGGCTCAGTGGACTGCAGTCCTGAAACGGTCAGCTGCAAAGTCGGCAGCTTGGTGGTTCGAATCCCAGGTGCCATGCAGCGGACTGAGCTCCCGCTGTTAATCCCAGCTCCTGCCAATTTAGCGGTTCAAAAGCATGTGAATGCAAGTACTGTAGATACTTACCGCTGTAAAAAAAAAAGCAGAATGGTAAACAGTGTTTCCTTGCAGCCATGCCGGCCACGTGGCCGTGGAGTTGCACATCACTGGCTCTTCGGCTTGAAAACAGAGATGAGCACTGCCCCTAGAGTCTAGCACGCATGTGCAGGGGGAACCTTTACCTTTACCTGGAAATTGGCAGGGATTTGCATTTTATTAGACCTAATGGATCTCACATCCATTCTGGTTTTCTGCCCTTGGTTGTATATATTCTCTCGTTTGGCCTCTTCTCCAACTCTTAACTCGCATTAGCAATAGCATTGCTCTTAAAATCTCTCCAGTCAAAATAATCTCTGCAATTTCCCCTTAACTCGTCTTTAGTTTTATGTTTCTGCAGTGGTTAACATGGTAACATTCGAAAGGGAAGAATTTCATTTCAGCGTTGTTGTTGTTGCTGTTGTGACATGCCATCAGGTCACCTCTGAGTCATGGTGACCCTAAGAGTGAGCAATCTCCCGAGTGTCCTGCCCTCAACAGCCCTGGTCAGGTCTTCCAAACTCAAGACTGTGGCTTCCTCTGGAGTCAATCCACCTCATATTTGGTCCTCCTCTTCTCCGGCTGCCTTCCACCCGTCCCAGCATGATGGTCTTTTCCCAGAGAATCTCCCCTTCTCGGGACTTGCCCGAACTTGGTTTCAACATTTTCTTTTTACTCCCAGAGATAGTTCAGTCTTGATTTGACCTAGGACTCCTTTGTTGGTCTTTCTGACAGTCCAGGATTCGAGAGATGCTTTATTGGTGAAGGCGCAAGACCATTCTTCACACACTTGAAGCCCCATCTGTCTGCAAGGCATCGCTCAGTCTGGCTTTGTATAAGATATACTGTGCTTGGTTTGAAGGAGCCACTAAAAATGGAGGTCACGGGCTACCAGTGAATTGTTAATACAGTACGCCAGATTTAATGGGTATTTCCCATTTGAGAAACTGGTTTGGTTCAAGAGTTTGGGGTCTTCTGAACCTCCTGGAAGGCAGGTTAGCCAAGATCACCTGGGGAGGAAGCACGTGTGGCTGTTGGCAGAGGTGCCATAAGCTGGAATCGAACCAATGATTGTATGTTTTTTTTTCCCTTCATCTGGCAAACACTCGGGATAAGTAACAGACGGGCAAGATGTGGCTACCAAGAATATCTTTGTATCAGCCCTGGGGTCACAACTAGCATATTAAAATACAGTGGACCCTCGTACAACAAACGGTTTGTATAACATAAATCTGTACAACATAAAAATGGTCACAATTAGAGATTACTCTGCTTTCAATGCATTCCTATGGGAAATTTGTATAAAGGAAAATTTTGCTGGACAGAATTTCATTTGGAACGAATTAATTCCTTTATACAAGGTACCACTGTACTGTGTATCCAAACAATTATTACAAAGAGAATTGACTTTTAAAATAGTATTTATTTGTAAATTGTAAGTAATAGGTGGAGTAACAACCTCCGGAACTGTTTCCTACTTCATGCGGAACCAAAAAGAACTCTACAAAACAATGTTTAAAAATCCAGAATTAACAATTATTCATATTTCCTCTCCACAGTATTAAATAAAAATAAAATAAAAACCTCATTCTCATAAAAGGAATTGTAGAGGCAGGAAAATGTATAGAATGGGAGTGGGACTAAGTTTCAATGATTTTTTAAAGAAACAATTTGGAAAATATTTGAACACTCTGTCTTAAAATATTTTATTCCTTATGTTAAAACATTCCATAATCATTTTTTCTATTTCTCCCCCCTCCTTTTTTTCTTTTTTTTGGGGGGGGACCAAAAAGGCTTCAGGAAAAAAAAAACATTTTCCCCTGATTTTTTTCCGTTGTTTTCCCCCCCTGGGCATTCACATCTCTAAAGCTGAGCATGCATTTTGCTGGCTTAAGGTAAAGGTAAAGGTTCCCCCCACACATGCCTGCTAGTCGTGTCCAACTCTAGGGGCGATGCTCATCTCTGAATTTAAGCTGAAGAGCCAATGTTGTGCAAGTCCGTGGCCACGTGGCTGACATGGTTGCAAGAAAACACTGTTTTGCCTTCCCGCTTTTTACGGCGGTACCTATTTATCTACTTGCATTTACATGCTTTCGAACTGCTAGGTTGGCAGGAGCTGGGCTGAACAGCAGGAGCTCACTCCGCCTGCGTGGCACCCGGGATTTGAACTGCTGAGCTGCCGACTTTGCAGCTGACAGTTTTCAGAAGCCCAAATGACAATTCAAAACGCATTAGTTTTCCGCAAGTGCCAACACAGCAATTCAACCTGAATACAGGTGGCTGTGAAGGGGTGATATTAGGTGCCCACAGAAAGGGCTCCGAGTGCCACCTTTGGCACCCGTGCCATATAGGTTCACCAACACTGCCCTAGCCTCTGGCCTGTTTTCTACCACTTTTGCTTGCTTGTTTGTTTGTTTTTATGTCAGTGGCCAGGGCTGAAACCTGCTTGGGCATAGCCAAATACGGTCAGGGTCCATGTCCCCCTCCCCCCCTTTTGCTTCCTATTGCCCAGCTGGAAACCAGAGGGTTTACTGCAGTGTTGGTGAACCTATGGCACAGGTGCCAAAGGTGGCCCTTGGAGCCCTTTCTGTGGGCACCCGACATCGCCCCTTCACAGCCACCTGTATTCAGGTTAAATTGCTGTATTGGCACTTTGTGAAAAATTAGTGGGTTTTGAATCACAGTTTGGGCACTCAGACTCTAAAATGTTCGCCATCACTGGTTTACTTGGAAAACTGAGACCTGGTTCAGAGTCGGTGGACAAAAGCAGTTCCTTGTTTTCGATGGTGACTCCCAGAATTCCACAGGTCATGCTGGAGACAGCCGTCTGGGATCGGAGTTCCAGGAATAATGTCCCTGTGCTAGTAGGAGATCTGCCGTTACGGGGCCTTTGACTATCCTGTGTGTCAACATGGGGCTGCGTGGTGTCCGATCTCTGGGGGGGGGGCTCTGTTCTATCCGGTAATAATCTTAGAGCTGCAGAACTGGATGGGGTGCTGTACAGTCATGATCCACAAGAACATAAGAGCAGCCTTGCTGGAGCAGGCCACGGCCCTTCCAGTCCAGCATTCTCTCTCACACAGTGGCTCACCATTTGCTTCAGGGTATTCCCAAGCAGATGTCTTCACCGGCTTACGATTCCCTGCAAATGGTATTGAGAGATATCCTGCCTCTCTCTCCAACCCAGAGGTTGTCCTTAGGCATCCCTCATGATAGTCACTGATAATGCCCTTGTTCTCCATGAACTTGTCTAATCTTTTCTTAAAGCTGTCAAGGCTGACAGCTGTTACCACTTCTTCTGGCAGGGAGTTCCACAGGCCAGTGATCCTCTCTTATGAAAAAGGACTTTCTCTTATTTGTTTGAGATCTAGCACCCAAAAGTTTCATGGAGTGCCCCTTAGTCCGAGTGTTGTGTGATTGGGAAAACAGTTTTTCCTTATCTACTTTGTCCATACCGTGCATGATTTTATAAACTTCAATCAGGTCCCCTCCTAGGTGCCATTGTTCAAGAGTGAAGAGGCCCAGCCGTTGCAGCCTCAGATGGTAAGGAAGGTGTTCCAGTCCCCGAATCACCCTGGTTGCCCTCCTCTGCACTTTTTCCATTTCCATAATATCCTTCTGGAGATGTGGTGACCAGAACTGGACACAATACTCCAGATGGGGCCTCACCATAGATTTATAAAGAGGCAAAATGACCCTTGCTGACTTATTTTCTATACCCTTCCTAATGATCCCTAGCATTCAGTTTGCCTTTTTCACTGCTGAGGCACACTGGGTTGACAACTTTCATTGAGCTGTCCTCCAGGACACCAAAGTCCCTTTCCTGGTTTGTTGCAGAGAGTTCAGACCCCATCAGTTTATAAATGTAATTGGGTTTTTTTGCCCCAATGTGCATCACTCTGCACTTGCTAATATTGAAGCTCATTTGCCACTGGTTTGCCCACTCCCCCAGCCTCAAGAGATCCCTCTGGAGCTCCTCGCAATCTCTCTCAGTTTTTCCTGCCCTGTATAGTTTAGTGTCGTCGGCAAATTTGGCTACCTTCCCTTGCTCCTGACAAGAAAGCACAGTGGGGGTATTGAACTCCCAGCGTCTGGCTGTGCAGAGAGAGACCTGAACCGCCGAGCCGTCCTCTGGCTGGCCTCCGTCCCTTAGCATAGGAGCCTTGTTTATTTATTTATTCCACCTGCATCAAGCCTTCCTCCTGAGACTGGAGCTCACAACAACCTTGGAAGGGACAGAAGTAAAAGCAGGCGCAGGGAGAGAGAAAATAAAGAAATTGCAATGCTTAAAGCACAATGGATTATATGTATTTGAGTGTGACTAAGTGAAAGCACTTGAGAACCTCCTTTTTGAAAGGAGCCACGCCTGTTCTCTGGAAACATTGCTCCTGCCAGCAAGTAACTAGAAGACCAGCTGAAGAGCCACAGCCTAGCCTGTAGGGGGTGGGTGGAAGGGCAAAGGGGAAGGAGTGGGACAGATTTTGCTGGGTGGGGGCCCTGGGCTGTCCCTCGGTGAATCTCCAGGTTGGATTCCCCCCATCTGCTCTTTTCCAAGGGCTTTCTGTAGAGGGGCTGCAGCCCACCTCCTGATTCTGCTGCCCATGAGCCTCCCAACTACCCCCGAGAACCATGCCTATTAAGACGTGTTCCAGGAAGCAGGGCTCTCTTTTAAAACAAGCTTTGTGCCTCCGGGCGCCGTCTTTTCCTGCAAAAGCAGGAGGGTAGGAGGTCAGAGGAGATTGGGGTATTGGATGGGTGGATGGATGGATGGACGGATGGACGGATGGATGGATGGATGGATGGGTGAGGAACAAGGGAAGAAGGAAGGAAGGAAGGATGGATGGACAAGGGAGTGAAGAACAAGGAAGGAAAGATGGGTGGGTGGGTGGATGATGAACAAGGGAGAAAGGATGGGTGGGTGGGTGATGGGTGGTAGCTTCCAGCCTTCCCCTAGCCAGGAGGGTTGAAATTGTTTTTGCTTTGTGCTGTCAGGCCATGAACTTGTCTCTGACTTACAGCTACCCTGTGCATGAGTGATGCCCAGCACCCCCAGCCCTCAACTACCCTGCCCAGATCTTGCAGACCCAAGCCTGTGGCTTCCTGGAGGGAGTCTGTCCATCCTCTATGTGGCCTTCCTCTTCTCCTGCTGCCTGCCCCCTCCCCTCTTTGGTCTTCTCAGGACGTGCCCAAAGGAGAGCAGCCACAGTTTTGTCATGTTTGCCTCCAGAGAGAGCTGCGGAGAGCAGCGGGGTGGGGGTGGGGGGGGGGGGTGGGGGGTGGGGAGGTGGCAAACATTCTTTAGAGATCCCGATGGGGAGGAGAAAGGAGGTCCTTCTGGGCAAGGGGAGCTGTGATTTCGGGATGTGAGGAAAGGCTGTCACTTCTGGGGAAGCAAGTGAGAGGTTGGGCTGGCTCTTGAAAAAGCCACGGTGGCCACTGACTTTGAGAACGTATCCATGAGTCAGGAATTTATTTTTGGGGAGGGGTTTGCCGCGGGGTCGTGGGTGCCCTGCAGTTGGCTGCCTTCTCGGTCTGCTGGTTTCTCCTCCTCTTCTCTCCCTCCTCCTCCTCCTCCTCCTCCTTCCTTCCCACCACTTTCCCCAAGGTCACCTTGAGCGAGGGTTGATGGGGGTGGGGTGGGAACTGAAGCCAGGCCAAGCCCGAGAGGGAGGGCTCTCAGATCAAGTGGATCCTCTCTAAGGTGACCTTGGGACTTTTTCTACTTAAAATAATAAAAAGATTCCTTGCCTGGAGAGGGGGCACCCTCCCCTCCTTCCTTTAAAAAAAAAAGATTCAAAACGAAATTAACTTTCCCTCTCCGCCCGTGCATGGTGGAAATGTCTCCTCTGGATTGCGGGAAGTAAAACAACAACAACAGGGTTAATGGGAAGAGGAAAAAGGAAATCCCGTGTTGTCCTTGAGCAATTTGGGTAGGAGGGAGAATGGAGATCCCCCTTTTA
Organism: Phrynocephalus forsythii; assembly: GCA_029282475.1. NCBI lineage: Eukaryota > Metazoa > Chordata > Lepidosauria > Squamata > Agamidae > Phrynocephalus > Phrynocephalus forsythii. The sequence continues at coordinate 12,273,539 of JAPFRF010000017.1, read as the reverse complement.
ATATGTCACTTCCTTTCCTCCTCCCTCAATGGAATGCAGGCGGCTGTGCTTGGGTCTCCTTTGCAGAATGGAAGGGGGTAAATGCAGCCACTTGGCTTTGGGATGGCTTAATTTAAAGGGACGCTCAGTCCTCCCCCAACCCCAACCCTCTGTTCGGCAGGCTTCCTTTGTGATGAGAAAGGGGGTGGGTGGAAATAAGTGGAGGAATCCCCACTATATATCCTTCTTCAAAGGCCCTGCCCTTGTAAAACGTTGGCCATCAGTAGCCTGAACTGGTTTCTCTCTAAGGCAGGGTTTCTCAACCCCTGGGTCCCTGGAAGATGTTCCTGGACTGCAACGCCCAGAAACCCCTTCCAGCACAGCGAGTGGTGGAGGCTTCTGGGAATTGCCGTCCAGGAACATCTGGGGACCCACTGGTGGAGAACCACTGATCTAAGGCTATTTTAAACAGAGCAGATGTTTTCACTGCGGACCCTTGGCTTAAGCTATTAATCCAGAATGGTCTTCTACACCCCAGGCCACGCTTCCCATCTAATTTTTCCTTGAAGGATGACTTGCAGCAGCTGGTATCTCTCATTGCACATCATGAGTCCAAAATACTGCAATTTTCTTCTCTTTACGGTATTGAGGATTTATAACTTTTTATTCATGCTCTGTAATACAGCCACATTAGTGACTCTGGCTGTCCAGGGTATCTTCAGAATTCGTCTATACATCCACATTTCGCATGCTTCCAGCTCCCGGCATAATGTGTCTGTAAGGTTGCACGTTTCAGCACCATAGAAAGGTATGCTGAATGCATAGGATACGAAGTATTCGAGTACAAAGCCTGATAAATAAGTTCCTCATTTTCTGGAAGGAATTTCCAGCTTGTTCAATTCTGCAACGAATTTCACACGAAGGGTCCCAGTTATCTTTGACAAAGCATCCCAAGTATTTATAAGATGATACTCTTGAGAGATATAGATACACAGAGAGAGAGGTGGGTTGTCTCCACAGCACCAGAGGACACATGGCTGCCCTAGGATGCTGCTTTGTGGTTTCAGTACTCACCACAAGACCTTTATTGGATGGGACTCCGTGACTGCTTGGAGTTTTGCAACACTTTTGTTGTCATTCAGTCGTGTCCGACTCTTCGTGACCCCATGGACCAAAGCTCACCAGGCCTTCCTGTCTTCCACTGCCTCCCAGAGTTTGGTCAAATCCATATTGGTTGCATCAATGACACCGTCCAACCATCTCATTCTCTGCTGTCCTCTTTTCCTTTTCCTTTTTTTTCCTGCCTTTTTTTCTCGTGTGCAATGTGTCATTAAGACAGAAAGGGCCTCCTACCTATGGCAACCCTGCTGGAGAGGTCAGTGGTCTTGGGTGTGGAGCCGGAGGTTGGGCGTATCTGGTTAGGGGTTCAGTTCTCCACTGGGACTCCTTGACAGGGGCCTCCAAAACCACACCTGGGACTCCTTGAAACCTTCAACACTCCAGACAGGGGCCTGGGTGGCAAAACCACACCTTGAAAGTTTCACCTTGAAATCCCTATTACAGCGTTGGCAAACCTTCAACACTCCAGATGTTTTGGACCGCAACTCCCACAGTCCTTTGTCATTGGCAGTCTAGTCTTGGAATTCTGGGAGTTGCGGTCCAAAACATCTGGAGTGCCAAAGGTTTGCCACCACTGCCCTATTAGATCTTAGAATGGGAGAACTGGGACCCTGTGGCTCACTGAGTTCAGCCCCAGTCACAGAGGCATGAGGAGGGGCGGGATTTGAACTCCCAACCAGATAACCCCCAGAGCTATCCAGCAGTCCAAAGAGAGGCATTGCTGGGAGTGTCACCCAACTAATGCCATTCTAATTTCTTCTTGTTGAATTGCCACCCGTTAACAAGTGAGCGTAGGAATTGGCTGTTGTATCTTAGGTCTCATGACTTGGCCCACCACCATAAATGCCTCTGCTCGCATCTTAACCTGGCCGATTTTGCCAGTGAGATTTACGCCAGTTGTGTTCCGCTGGCATAAAGGTGAACCTGATTTTGTCCCTTGTCTCCTGTTGGGCGGGGCAACCATATGGAAAAAGGTCCTTTCTTTTGGCATTCCACTCTTGGGACCTCTTGGCCTGCACCCCTCTTGGCCCTGATAGCATGGGGATCCCGGGTGCTTTTCCAACATTTCAGTTGGAAAGTTTTGGAAATAGAAACCTAAGAAGGCAGGTTTTCCTCCTGGAGTGTCTCGCACCCTGGCTGATCTGAAACCCTGGAGGCCTCCTTCCATGGCACTGGGCTTTGAGGTCCGTATGTGTTAGGACTGTTAGGAATAATCAAAGAACCCTAGAGGCATGGACTTGAATGGGGGTTCTTAAGACCATCTAGTCCATCCCTTTGCTCAGGGCAGGAATCCAAGCTAAAATTAAGTCACTATCCCCCAAAATTTTTTTGCCAGTATCTAAAAATACCTATTACTTGCAAATAACTGACATGATTGAGTTCCTGGATGCTGTTTTGTTGTTGAGTTCTTAAAGTTACAAATGTTTTATCTCTTTCAGCATATTTTAATTGCTATTATAGTTTTTCTAATGCATTAGCTTAGTATGTTTTTGATTCTATTTTTTAACACAATAAGCCACCCTGAGTCCCCTTTTGGGGAGTGGGCAGCCTATGAGACAATTTAATAAATAAGTGAATGGTGTAAACTGTAAATCATGGCAGTAAATTGCTCCTCGTGAAGGAGTTGTCCTTCACATTCTTCAGAGCTGCTGCCTATAAACAGTGTGGCTGTTACAACTAAGGTGCAGGCTATAATCCCCTATGCACTGTTTATTCGCTGTTTAGAGCACCTTTCTGATTTTACAGTGATAAGAGTGATCGGGACAGAAGTTCCTTTGAACACAATGGGATCTGCTTCTGAGTAGACAACAAGGGTCCCCCCCCCGCTATCGTAAGCTTTCAGAATGGGGTTCCACTTCTGTGGATGTTTTGCACACGTACTAGGTTGGAGAAGGCAAGCCATGGGCGGGGGGGAGAAGGTGTGCATAATTACTGCCGTGCTTCCATACACACCCTGGAAGGGATCTGGGCTTTAGTGGTTGGAGTGATGAGGAAAGCAACATAATGAAATTAAACAGGGATAGGTTTAAAGTTCTAAACATAGGGGAGAAACCCCAGTTCCACATACAGTACCAAGAAGGGGCGGGAAATACTACAAAGGTGAAATGTATTGGAAGTGCTGTAGAAGTGTAGATTACAAGCTGACTATGAGCCAGCAGTGTGATGCAGCTGCAAAAAAGGCCAATGCCATTTCATTTGAGGTACTGTACTAGCATTGGGTAGGCCTCATTGGCAGGGCGAAGGGGAGGCAGTAGCTTGTGGGCTTGTTCGTAGCCCCAATTTACTCTCCAGCCATGCTGCTTTTGGGATTCCGATAGCAGTGTGGCTGGAGAGTAAACTGGGGCCTCAAACGAGCCCCCAGGCTGCCCCCCTTCTCTGCGCCAAAATGGCTCAGCACAGAGACTCCATGCAACCTTCCACAGACAGCTTTTGACAAAATCAGCTGTCTCTCGGGCTCTTTGGAGGCTGCGGGTTGATTGAGGGGTGTGGGGGTGGGACAGCCTTCCCATAGTAATGCATTGATAACCAACCTAATCTGTCCCAGAGGATTTGGTTTTCAATGCGTTCCTATGGGAAATTGTGTCCCTTAAGACAAATTTTTCGTGAAACGAATTGACCCGTGGAACAAAATAAATTCGTTTTAGGAGGCACCAGTGTATTTGATTTCAACTGCAACTGATTTTTTAAAGTCAGTCTTTTATGCTTTAAATCCAAAGCTTTTTTAAAAAAACATAAATTATGATTTAAATCCATTTAATTTTTTTAAAAAACTCATTGCTTTTTATTCACCTTGTTTGAAGCTGGGTTGCAGAATCATTGGAAAAGCTACAGCATAAGCCAAAAATCTGCCACTTGTAAGTAACTAGTGACCTTGTCTCTTCTGTGCCTGGGATTTGACCCATCAAATCCTGGGGACATCCCTTTAAACTTTTGCTCCTGGTGGGAAGCAAGGCTGGATGTTACTTTCTAAAGCAGCCTTTCCCAGATGTTCTTGGACTGCAACTCCCAGGTGTCGTGGCCAGCACAGCTAGTGTTGAAGGCTTCTGGAAGTCTTAGTCCCAGGACCACCTGGGGAGCCACGGGTGGGGGCCACTTCCCTGGAGCAAAATTCCCACGAGCCACAGCTGTCGAGGCAGCGCTATGGAGACATTCAGGGACCCAGGCCAAAACATCTGGCAGGCACACCCATTTTGGAAGGGGCAGTTCCTCCTAGATGCGTCTCTGTTTTCATGCACTCTGTATTTTAGAAGGCTTTAAACTTGCCTCCCCTCTTCCCTGTGCCATTCAGAAGAAGGTATTGCGAAATCTGGACATTATTAAAATCATTAAGCCATTAATGATAGTGAAGCTTAATGACTGTCATTAAGCCTCACAGACCAGACATGTTCCACCGGCGATGGCCAGTGGAAGCAGTGGAAGCAAGAGTTAAAACCCCAGACGTCATTGAGCCGTCCATAAGCAAGGACGAAAACTCATAACTCAGTGGTGCCACTTTTTTCGGGGGGGTTGTCACTGAGAGTGATGGAGGTAGCCAGCTTTCAGATCCTGTCAAAAGCTTAAGCAGGCTAGAGGGCCCAGGCATTTATTATTTATTTATCTATTTACTTACTTATTATTTTAGAGTATGTTTACCCTACCTTTCTTCTTGGGAAAAGGACCCAAGGTGGTTTACAGTAATGAGAGATAATATACAGTCCAGTACAATTAAGACAAGTTCAAGTATTTGAGAACAAAGAATTGAGGGACACCTTAGGGTGGGAAGATGAAACCATAACATTGGCCAGATGTGGTGGTGGTGGTTGTATTTACTGACGTATGGGCTTCTAAAATGCACCCAATATAAAATAATAATCATGTGCTGTCAAGTCAATTCTCACCTGTGGTTGGCTCTTTTCAAGGAGAGGTACCGTACTCAGAAGAAGTGGCTGCCCATTTCCTCCTTCTGGGGTTGGGGGGGGGCGATGGGGACCCCTGGGACTGTGCAACTTGCCCAAGGCCACCTAGGCTGGCTCTTCTCTAGGGAAACCCAGTGGGGGAATTGAACTCCCCACCTCTGGCTCTGCCACCTCAAACCACCGAGGACGGTGCAGAGTTTCTTACTGCACAGTTACGCTTTAGCATAGCTCTTGTAATCCTTACTTGTTGCAATGCTAAAAACATCCTTGCATTACTTGTTGTGATGCTTTTTACCTTTTTTGTCACTTTCCGTTTCTGATTTAGAAGCCCCTCCCCCAAACTTGGTAGCAGGGTAGATAAAAAAGAATGGTTTAAAAAAACCCATCAATTTAAATTGTGATTTAAGTTTCTTACTGGAGAGTTATGCTTTAGCTATTGTAATCCTTGTTGCAGTGCTAAAAATGTTGTTGCATTACTTGTTCTGATGCTCTTTACCTTTTTTCTTACTTTCCGTTATTGTTTTTGAAGGCAAAAAAGCCCCCCAAACTAGGTAGCAAGGTAGATAAAAATGATTTTTTTAAAAAAAATCATCAATTTAAATTGTGATTCAAATCAGATCTGTCCTGCACAGTGGGCAGCAGGAAAGTATTTTGCCATTTCCCCTTTGCCTTTTCTGTGGGACATATCTGGGAAGGTGTACACTCGGTCTCTCCTGACATGCGGTTTCTTCTCCGGTATGGCTTCCTGCTGGCACTGAAAAACACCCCTCACTTTGCACATAAAATGCCTATTTAAAACAAACAAAATAAGAAAGAAACAGCCCAGAAAAATAACCCTGAAACCAGATTGCCTTCCTGTTCCCCTCCCTCTTATTCCCCAGTAGAACCTGACACCCAGATGGGCTAACTGGTAACACTGGTTTTTCCACGTTCAGATCTCGGAGGCTGAGCTTGGTTGTCCAATCGAGCGAGGAATTTTCAAATCGACCTTCTCGGGACGATACAGAGTCTGGCAGCTTTGCTTTTCAGGCTCCATTTTTGGTCACGTGCGACCCTGGGGATTTCTGTGCAGCACTAGATCTTGAAAAGGTCACTGGGCGGTGGTAGAAAGAAAAGGCAGAAGTGACCAGATTCTTAACATACTTTTTCTGCCACTGTCTGGATATAGGCTCTTTGATTTGAGTTGCCTGCTTGCACATTAATAGGGAGCCGTTTCATAAACAAACAAAAGTTTCCACTCCTGTTGTGTTCAGTTGACATGTGACTCATAGCATTTTTTTTTTTTTGCATTGGAGAAACGATCCATAAAACCAGCAGGGGAGGCTTTCTAAGTGCAGAGGCTTGTTTTGCAAGCATTTAATCCCGAGTTGGCAAGCAGATCTGGAGCCGAGAGCTAGACAGAGCACATGGATGGGTTCTGCTCACAGTAGCTTTCTCAGGCCTCTTGCATTTTTAGAAATAATTTTGAACCCATAACGGACTGGAAAAGTTGGGGGAGGTTTTCCCATTTAAATGGGTGTTGACAACCTCAAGCAGGTGCAGAGGAAGGCAGCCAGGATAGTTGAAGGTCTAGAAGAAATGTCTTATGAGGAATGGCTTAGGGAAATGGGAATGTTTAGCCTTTCAAAAAGAAGGCTGAGGGGGGATAGGATAGCTATGTTTAAATATTTGAAGAGGTGTTCATATCGAAGAGGGGGCTGGCTTGTTTTCCATGGCTTCAGAGACTAGGACTCAGGGCAATGGCTTCAAACTACAGGCAAAGAAATTCCATTTGAACATTAGGAAGAACTTCCTGGCGGTTAGAGCTGCCTGGCAGTGGAATAATATGCTGCCACAAAGAAGGGTGGAATAAACTCTGTGATTCTATGAAATAAACATCTGGAGCCAACCAGCACACTTGTGTGGAGGTATGCTCTATCACTGAATCGTGGAGTTTGGAAGGCCCCATCAAATGTTTAGCCTTACAAAAAGCCACAAAGAAGGGTGGCGGAGTCTCCTTCTTTGGAGGCTTTTAAGCAGAGGCTGGATGGCCATCTGTCAGGAGTACTTTTATGGGGTATCCTGCATGGCAGGGGGTTGGACTGGATGGCCCTCGAGGTCTCTTCCACTTCTATGATTCTAAATCCTCCACACACACCCATCCACAGGAATCCAAAGTTTGGTTGTCTCATGTTCTCTTGAAGCCTCCAGAATTGGAGCACTCCCCACTCTCGAGATCACTGATTCCATTGTTGTACTACTCTAACAGTTAAGGAGTTTTTCTGGATAGGCAGCCTTAATCTGGCTTCCTGTGTAGCTTGAGCCCCTTGTGACATGCCCTGATGTCTGGGACAATTGAGAACAGATCCTGCCTCTTCTCTATATGACCATCTTTCAAGGATTTGAAATGCGCTGTCATCTGTCCCCTCAGTCTTCTTTTTTTCCAGACTAAATATGCCCAGTCCTGCTCCTGGATCTGGTCAAAGGCGTATTTTGGCCATTTCTAATTTAAACCGAGATACCTTCCCTTTCTACAGGAACTCATTTATCCTCTACCATTCCCAGGCCGGGGTCGTCAGTACTGACCCAGTAGCATACCTTCAAACCCAGAGCCAGTCAACAATTTTAAGCACCATTATTGCTCTCAGTGACCCAGAATGATTAGTGTTTGACCGCATTGGTTTCAGAAGCCTTTGGGCTGTAGGTCACCAGTGGATAGAGGGATGCTTTTCTCCGTCTCACAAAATACCAGAACTAGGGGACATTGGGGGCTGGGAGAGTAAGGACAGACAAAAGAAAATATTTTTTCACCCAGCGCATTGTTAGTCTGTGGAACTCCCTGCCACAGGAGGTGGTGATGACATCTGGCCTGGATGCCTTCAAAAGGGGATTGGATAGATTCCTGGAGGAAAAGTCCATCCCAGGTTACAAACCATGAGGGAGATGTGTAATCACCAGGCTTAAAACCAGGGTTCTTCAAGGGCCAGATGCAGGGGAGTGGTTGCAGGAGACAGATATTTAGTCTCGTGCGCTCCCAGAGGCATCTGGTGGTTCCACTGTGAGATACAGGAAGCTGGACTAGATGGGCCTTTGGCCTGATCCTGCAGGGCTCTTCTTATGTTCTTATGTCTGTGCCCTCCTTAAGGTGCAGTCGGCACCATAGCGGAGATTATCTCTGTCTAATCCTTTGCTGGGTGTTGGCTGGCAGGAGCCTGGTTTCTACACATGCCGTCTGACCTTGACAGCCAGAGTTAGGTTCTTGGCAGCTGATGAGACTTCATGTCCCAGCAGCGTCCTGAACTTGCTTTCCTCCTGCTTGGGGGCTTGATGTGACAGGTTTGGGGAAGAAAGACCGTGTTGCCCATATATCTGGCTATTTGCTTAATGATGGCTCACTTGCAGGCTTTCCTGCTAACCAAGAGTTGGAGCCAACAGCAGCCATAGCAGTGTTTGGACAAAGCAAACCCCAGACTCCCGACAGAGACTGTAACTTTCCTGTGCAATGGAAATGGGGTCAGTTCCATTCCTGGTCAAGAATCCCTTTTGTACTCCATGTTGTACTCCGGCACCAGGGCAGCATGGAAATGTTGGAAATTGTATTGCCCAATTTAAAAAATCACGGCGTGTTGTCAATCTATTTGGCAAGGAATTACCCCAAGGTGGCTGGGCTGTAACGGAGTCCGTGTAGTGCTGAACTCCAGTTGAGGATGAAATGGGTGGTAGCTGGAGTCCGGAGTCCATGGAAGCTGGTGCCTTGGACGACATCTCCCAGAATTCCCCACACAGCTATGCTTATGACACACACACACACACACACACACACACACACACACACACACACACACACACACACACACACACACACACACACCAGATACCTTACTCGTCATTAATACGGATGCCCTCTGTCATATTTTGGACTAGGGATGGGCATTTCGTTTCGGAACCAGTAGGTTGCGAAATGAACCATACGAGCCCAGGTGGTCCTCGGAACCGGCTGATAAACGCAGATCCAATTGCTTTACCTTTTTCTGTCTCACGCAGGGTTAAAATCCAACATGGAAGCATGCTGCGATGTCATCTGTGCTAGACCTGTGATATTGGCCAATCAGGAGCTGTGCAGGGACAGGCATCATCCCGCCTCCCTCTCTGATTGGCCAGCAGGAAAGATGATGTCGCTGCTTCCTCCTGGATTTTAACCCTTAAAGAAAGATGAAGCAATTGGATCCACATGTACCAGCCGGTTCCAAGGACCACCTAAGCTCGCATGGTTCGTTTCGTAATCTGCTGGTTCTGAAACGAAATGTCCGTCCCTATTTTGGACAGCGAGCCCCAGCATTCTCAAACCATTCTTCCTGCAGAGGTAAAGCCTGCAACCACCTAACTATCTAGACCCTGCAAGGTAGAGCCTCGTTGACCAAACGTCACCCAGTAAGTTCCATGATTCTCCGTCCATGATCATCATTCCCTACACCAGGGCTGTCCAACTTTGAACAGGCCAAGGTCTACTTTTCCCGGCCCAAAGTGCCTGAGGGCTACTACACTAAAACCTCTACTTACGAATTTTATCAATTTCTTCCGAGCACATGGTCATAAGTAAAGAAATTGTAAGTAGAGCAGCGGTTTCCCATAGGAATGCAATGAAAATCAATTACTCCGTGATGGAGGGAATTGTCCAGGGAGGAAAAAGAAGGGAGATGTCACTGCACAAAGGAGATGGGCACACCTGCAACCCCACCTCTCGCCCCTCTCCTCCCCTCTCCTCCCTCCACTCCGCACCAGCGACTCAGCTGGTCACAAGACAGTGGCACACCCATCATCTGGCCAGTGGGGGGAACCGGGGACTGGCCCAGAACTTTGCTGGGGCAATGGTGGTCCTTGGGATGGGGGAGGGAGGGGTAGAGAACTTATCTCCTCACTTTTTTATTGATGGCCGGAGGGCTACTTTTGAACCCTTCGCGGGCTACTGGTAGCCCCCGGTCTACCTGTTGGGCAGGCCTGCCCTACATCATATGTTGTTCTTTACAAATATATTAAAAGTGAGGTTTTTTTCCCCCAAGCCCCTCCCCCATTGCTTATATTTATATCCTACATTTTCTCCAAGTAGCTCATCAAGGCATTGATAGCACTCCTCTCACCCACCTATTCTCCTTAACAAAAGCCGAGGGGTAGGTTGGCCAAGGGAGCAGCCGGCTCCAAATGATGGCGTTACAATGTGTGACTCAGTAGGGACTCTGTCCTGGATCCCAGTCCGGCTCTCCAACGACTAAACCGCTGGCCTTTCCTTATTGGAATGAAATTCAAATCAGCAGCTGGCCAAGAAAGCCAAGGCAATTCTTGGTTGCATCAACAGAAGCATAGTGTCTAGATCAGTGGTTCTCAACCTGTGGGTCCCCAGAGGTTCCTGGACTGCAACTTCCAGGAGTCTTCATCACTCACTGTGCTGGAAGGGGTTTCTCAGAGTTGCAGTCCAGGAACATCTGGGGACCCACAGGTTGAGAACCACTGGTCTAGATCAAGGGAAGTGATAGTACCACTCTATTCTGCTCTGGTCAGACACCACCTGGAGTCCTGTGTTCGTTTTTCTGCGCATCTCAATTTGAAAAGGATGTTGACAATCTTATACGGGCCCAGAGGAGGGCGACCAAGATGTTTAAAGGTCTGGAAGAAGTGTCTTACGCGGAGTGTCTTAAGGAGCTGTGAGTTTTTAGCCTTAAAAAAAGAAGGCTGAATGGGGGTATGATAGCCATGTTTAAATATTTGAAAGGATGTCATATCGAAGAGGGGACTGGTTTGTTTTCCACGGCTTCACAGACTAGGACGTGGAACAATGGTTTCAAACTGAAGGAAAAGAGATTCCATTTGAACATTAGGAAGAACTTCATGACAGTTAGAGCTATTCGGCAGTGGAAGATGCTGCCACCAAGGAGGGTGGTGGAGTCTCCTTCTTTGGAGGTTTTTAAGCAGAGGCTGGATGGCCACCTGTCGGAAATACTGTGATGGGGGGGTTCCTGCATGGCAGGGGGTTGGACTGCATGGCCTTTGAGGTCTCTTCCAACTCTAGGATTCTCAACCTTGGGTCCACCAGATGTCCTTGGGTGACGACTCCCAGACATCGTAGCTAGCCCTGGGAGGAGTTGCAGTCCCAGAATTCTGGGGGAACCCCAAGTTGGGAGGTTTTGCACTCGTGGCTGCAGGGGGGAGAGGGGGGGACGCCTTCCCTGGTTTTCAGGCCCGACCTGCTTTTGTTCCTCCCAGCGGCCAGACTCTTTTTTTTTCCTCACGGCAGTCCTTCCCTTTCCTTTCCCGGTGGGTCTGTTTAGTATGGAGGGCTGTGTGTAGACCTCTAAGCGTGGAATTCTAGCTGACCTTGGCTCTGTCCTTCAGCCGGCCCCATTTGTTTATGCATTTGGCAGGCCCCAAGGCAGCTTCAAGGCGGTCTCGTGCTGCATCCTTCGGAGCGCCCCCTCCCCCTTGGCTCTATTTATAACCGGCTTCGTTGGTGTTGCTACTCTCCCGAGTCCCAGACTTCTGTCTCGCAAAGTTCAGAAAGAATCAAAGACCATTCACTTCCAAGAGGGACCCCCATCTCCAGGGCAACAGAGAGCAGGACCCTCCATTTCCGATGGCAGCCGTTCCTGGCATGACCAGGCTGAGCTGTTGGCAGGCATCTTTTTTCCCCGGGCGATGAGAGCCATGGGAGGAAGCACCACTCGGGGTTGCGGGGAAGGAGTGCCTGGTCGGTCGGTCGTTACTGATCTTCGTGCCAACGGCCAACAGCGCTTGTGCCAGTTTTGCTTCTTGCGCCCGAGCGTTAGGGTGCGTCTAATCCTCTCTCGCACTGGGTGTCCTGAAGGCATTTGAAGAAAACGGAAGGTCACCTTCTGAAAACATTCAAGCACCTCGAGTCTAGATTCCAGACCGGGCATTTTTAAAGCAGCTTTGGAGAGGTAGCGTTCATAGCTCTGATCAAGCCTGGGCCATTTCTCTGGTGGTGGGATGGCTCCATGTTGAGGAGAGCTTATGGGGAACACTTCGCTGGTCCGATGCTGCTGGCGCTTTGCTGATCTGATCTCCGTGGGGCGCGGGGATGAAAGGTCACCGCTCTTGCCAACGCCTCCCCTTGGGCGTCAGGCAGATATGCCCCAAGTCAAAGCCAAGGCGGATGACCCCCCAGTGCGCACATGCTTGGGGGACTACCCAGATATCATTCTGAGCAACGGGTCACCGGAAGACTTCAAGAGCAGAGAGGTGATGGACCGAAGAAGCTTCCCTGAAAGGAAGGGTGCTGATCACCCAGTTGCGGGTCCTGAGAGCAGCCCAGCTGCCTCTGTGGCCGGCCCTCCTGCACAAACTTCAGCATTCTGTGCCGTTGAACTTCCACAAGAATCCACACAACCTCTGAAGTGTTCACGCTCCTCCCAAGATTGTAGGGTGCCCAAGGATCTAAGCTTGTGTTCTGAAGCAAACAAGGAAGACGAAAGCAAAGGGCAGGATCCTGGCTCCAGCTCCAACCACAGGATGTCGGAGTTTCACCCGCAACCTTTCCAAGGAACGTGGGTGGCAAACACGTCTGGAGCCGCTCTGGCTGATGCTGCTGTCCCTGGGTGTGTTGTCCCGTCTGGGTCCACGTTCCAGCCTGGTCCCTTGGAGAGCAGCCTGGTTTTGGACCCTTCTGAACGTGTGGCTGAAAAGAAGGGCTGGTTGGTCCCCAAAGCGTCTTCATGGCCTGCTGCTCCAGAAGGTGGAGTCTTTAATGTGACCGGTGGTGGCCAAGCCAGTTCTGGATCTAGTCGCTCACGAAAGGGTGCGTCCTTGAACAAGGCCGTTAGTTCGTCAGTTGATTCTGAACCCCTTTTGTGCCTGCTTGCCTGCCTGCTTTGTGCCAGAAAATGAACTTAGGCGGTGGTGAAGGACTGCAGTTCTAGGGGTGGGTGGGTGGGTGTTGGACGAAGACTGGGGAGGCTTGGGTTCAAACCCATACGTGGCCGTGGAGTTCCTAGTTTGCATGGTTGCCATTCTGTGAGCAGAGTGAGGGAGAGGGAAGCCCTCGGTTGAAACAGGCCCCTGTGTCTTGTAAGATCCATCATATCTGTTAAAGTTGACATCAGAGCCAAAGTAGTCCTCTAAGAACTGCAGTCCTTTCACCTTCTGGACACTGGGAGGCGGGGGCAGGGAGGCCAGGCTGCTGCCTCCGAGGACGAGGTGGAGCTTTGAAGCACCAAAGGCCTAGTTGGCTACTAAACAAAACCAACACGAACTGGCGAACCGGTGGTTCATGCCCATCTCTAACCACAAGTCCTCGTTAATCACTTGCCCAACTTTTTTCTTTTCCATTTGGAAGATCTTTCCAAACTTCAGGGGTTTCCTTTCTGAAGGGGAGTTACTCTAGTCATACGGGAAGAGGGGAACACTAGAACTAGGGGGGTAGTTCATGAAAAGGACTTTTTCACCCTAAGGATCACTGGTCTGTGGAACTCCCTGCCAGAAGAAGTGGGAAAAGCTGTCAGCCTTGACAGCTTTAAGAAAGGATTGGACAAGTTCATGGAGAACAAGGGTATCCATGGCTATCCTTATGGATGCCAAGAAGACAACCTCTGGGTTGGAGAGAGAGGCAGGATCTCTCTCTCAATGCCATTTGCAGGGAATTGTAAGCAGGTGAAGACATCTGCTTGGGAATACCCTGAAGCAAATGGTGAGCTGCTCCAACAACATGCAGACAGGTGTTGCCCCCAGACTGACATCTCCAAGTGTGCCAGCCGCTGGTCGCCACTCTGGGCTCTGAGAGGGCAGCCCACGAGAACCCGTTCACTGCAGCCCTGAGGAGTTCTGGAAGATGATTCTTCCTGCCTCCTATCCAGCAGGATTGTAATGAAGGCCATCTGCTGGGAGAGCCCTGTGTTTTGTGCTGGAAGGGTCGGGTTAAAAGGGAGTCTATTCAAGGGGATTTTGGAGCCCTTTCTGAAAGTAAGAAAGGGGGGAGTTTGAGGTGTTGTGGTTATAAAGCAGTTCAAGTGGTGCAAAATGGGTGCAAATCTTCCTGTTAAACAAATTTTCCTGGAAATGTTGGCCCTCTCAGAAGAGGCAACAGAATAGACGTGCTTCTGATCCTCCTGGCTGGGGAATTACCAGCATTGCAGTCTGGGTGAGTTCATAGAATCGTGAAATTGGAAGGGGCCTCAAAGGCCATCGAGTCCAACTCCTTGATAAGGGCAGGAATACAAACCGAAGGAGGTCTGTCAGGTGGTTGTCCAAGGTCTCTTGAATACCTCCAGATATCTAGTCTCATGAGCTCCCAGAGGCATCTGGTGGGGCCACTGTGAGATACAGGAAGTTGGACTAGATGGACCTTTGGCCTGATCCAGCAGGGCTCTTCGTATGTTCTTATGTGGTGATGGCATCTGGCCTGGATGCCTTCAAAAGGGGATTGGACAGATTCCTGGAGGAAAAGTCCATCACAGGTTACAAAGCATGATGGAGATGTGTCATCTCCTGGCTGAAAAGCAGGGTACTTCAAGGGCCAGAAGCAGGGAAGTGGGATCAGGAGACAGAGATCTAGTCTCGTGTGCTCCCAGATGCAGCTGGTGGTTCCACTGTGAGATATAGGAAGTTGGACTAGATGGGCCTTTGGCCTGATCCAGCAGGGCTCTTCTTATGATCCAGCATGGCTTTTCTTACATTCTCCAGTGTTGGAGCACCCACCATCTCTTGAGGTCATGGGCTCCGTTGCCGTACTGCTCTAACAGTTAGGAAGTTTTTCCTCATCTTCAGCCAAAATCTGGGTTTTCTTAACTTGGGCCCATTGTTGGGCATCCTGCACTCTGGGGTGACCGAGAGCAGATCCTTCCCCTCCGCTGCATGACAGCCCTTCCAGTACAATGGTACATCGACTTACGAAATTAATCCTTTCCAAATGCATGTTCTTAAGTCGAACTACTCTTAAGTCAGGGTACCTATATAAAAAGGGGGGGGGAGTTTAAAAAATTTAAAAAATGAAAAAACAATTGTTATGTCAAGCAGACCAAATCTAAAATTTGTAAGGCAGCAGTTAAAATGGCAACAGTTTTCCGTTCTTAAGTCAAATTTCTCTTAAATTGAGCTGCTCTTAAGTCAGGATACCACTCTTTTTTAAAAGTGCTACCATATTGCCCCTGATTCTTCTTTTCTCCAGGCTAAGCATCCACAGTTCTTTTCTTCTTTCCAGGCTATCCTTGTCGCATCCACAGTTCTTTTGCTGTTCTTTCCTCCTGATCATTCTGGGACCCCTTGCCGGTTGGGTGGAGGAAGATGCTGGGGAAGGTCCAGCAGACGGGCTCGGAGTACGGCCGCTGGAGGGGCCCAGATCACAGGCCAGCAAAGGGGCTTTCTTGAACAACAGTTCCCAGAAAGCCGTCCGTGCTGGCTGGGGGATTCTGGCTGTTGTGGTCCCAAAGCTCCTGCCCCCAAACCCTGGTCAGGTCCAGTACTGAGCAATGGGGCAACTTGCTATTTTAAAGCACCTACATGGGGGTCTCACGCTGACGGGTCTGAAAAGTGATCCTGTGCTAAGGGCAAGGATGTCTGCTGGATGGAACAGGGCGGCCTGTGTGTGCCCTGAGCCGGGTCTGAAACTAAAGGGTGGCGGGATTTTTGGCAAGGAGAGGGTGGGAGGGAATGGCTTTGCATCGCGCTCTTTGCTCCTGTGCCTCAGCTCCCCCCCCCAGTGTCCTTTTTAGAGCAGGAAGGGTTAATGTTTAATGCGCCTTGTCACATGCCACTGGTGTTCTTCCTCACGCCCCTTCTAACGACCGCAAACAGCAGAAAGTCTTAGAGAGCCCGGGCGAAACCCAGTGGACTTCAGACCTTAAACTCACCTTGGTGCGAGGTGAATGATAGAGCTTTGGAAGTGCCACTGTTCACCAGGATGGTGGGATTCTGACTCAGGGATCATCGTTGCAGAGAGTTGGAACCTCCTCCGGGGCAGTTTCCACAATGCAAGTTGTTGGGTAAAGTTTCATGCCCCATGACGAAGAGCAGGTCTTTTGTAAAGTTGACAGATCCTAATTGCCCATCTGGGTCAAGTTACCCTCAAGTCATTGGGATAGTTTGCAACAGTGCAAGAAAAATCTCTGGGCTGCAAAACTGGGAGGCAACGGAGAAGCTGGCTGAGCCAAGTGGTGGATGTTTTCACAGCTGTTGCTGCTTAGGGCGTCCCATCAGCCCCGAGTGCCTTGGCTCCAGTGTGTGATCGGAAAGTGGGATCTGCTGGTCCAGTGGGTGACCCTCTGTTCCTCGGCCCTGCCCTGGTTTGTACCACCATTCCACGGTGCAAGTGGTGGGAGGTTTTGTTTCTGATTTGGTAAGGGGCCATTGATGGTTTCAAGCCCATTTGGCAATCTTGAAATGGCTCCGTGCAGAGAGCCAGGCAAGGGGATGCATCGGCTTATGGGCTCATTCGTAGCCCCCATTTACTCTCCAGCCACGCCGCTTTTGGGATGCCTAGAGCGACGTGGGTGCAGAGTAAACGGGGGCTCCAAACAAGACCACAGGCTGCTGCCACTCCCCCCCCCCTCCCGGCTTTCCTGACATTGTAGCACCCCATCCACCCCTGTGCCCTGGGCAGAGAGGAGAATGGGGTGCTGCTACTCTTTGGAAAAACAAGGATTAAAGAGCAGGCGTTTTTAATTTCCCACAGGCCCAGTGAGGGGTGCTGTGTCCATGAGCAATTCAAAAGCCTGCTCTTCGATCTTCGCTTTCCCAAAGGGTACTAACTGAAGCATTTGTAAAAGGGGTACCACTGCATTCAGATTAAATTGCCATATTGGCACTCTGCGAAAAACTAGTGGGTTTGGGCACTCGATCTCAAAAAGGTTCGTCATCTCGATGCTAGACGCTCAGGCCGTGGGGACCTGCCATGATTGAAACCAAATCTCAACGCCACCAGTTCCTTGCTGAGCTTAATGGAAACGGGTTCACAGCCTGCCTGACCCCCCTCCGGTCAGCGCAGCGTCAGGCACAGTCCCAGGTCACGGATCTGTGTGAATCCATGTGTGAGCGCGGTTGGCCCTCAGCTGCATGCCTGGGGCAACAGCCTGTAAATCTGTTCAAGAGGGAGTAATCCCATCAGGAGGCGTCTGCTGGACGTGCGTTCTTGGAAAGAGGAGCCGCGCTGCGGGTCGGTTGCTCCTCCCAGCCGCTCCATATGGGGGAGCTGTGCCCTGTTTTTACAAAGGGAATGTTTAAGGTTTAGAAAGAAGGAAAGAGTTTGGGTTGACCCAAATAAATAAAAACCAAATCCCCAGGTGAGCAAGGCCTTTCTTAGTGCATTTTGTGTACCCTTGAAGATTTTCCAGTCCAGGGTTTAATCCGTTCAAATGGCGATTACAGCCAAGAATTCAGAAGAAGCTTGGAACCCAGAAGGGCAGGCTGGCAGGAACCGGGAAAGGTCCTTACAAGTGAGGATGCTTCACCGGAGATCCAGGGCAGGATTGTCCATAGGATGTGGTTTTTAATTGCTGTGTATGATTGAGAGAAGGTGGATGGTGGGACCTACAGCTTAGGTGTGACTCTTCTGAAATGGGGTGTTACGGAGACCAAGGATTGCTAGAAAGGAGACTTAAAAGGCAGCCATGGTGGGGGAAGGCAGCCAGAGAAGAGGAGGCCTGGACATGAGATTATAATGATGATGATGATGATGATGATGATGATGTAGATTGCTGCTTTGAATTGCAAGACAGGAGCAGGGCTGTTTGGCACATCCCAGGTGCCTGCAATTGGTGGCACAAGACATCATAGAATCACAGGGTTGGAAGAGACCTCAAGGGCCATCCAGTCCAACCCCCTGCCATGCAGGAACCCCCATCACAATATTTCTGACAGGTGGCCATCCAGCCTCTGCTTAGAAACCTCCCAAGAAGGAGACTCCACCACCCTCCTTTGGGGCAGCATATTCCACTGACAAACAGCTCTAACCATCAGGAAGTTCTTCCTCATGTTCAAATGGAATCTCTTTTCCTGTTGTTTGAAACCATTGCCCCGAGTCCTAGTCTATTGTAAATAGACAAACAATGACGTTCCTCAAATCTCTTCTGAATTATTCACTTGGGAAGTTCATCTGGAAGTTGGGTCATGGCAACAGGATTTCTTGTCTTGAGAGATTGAAACGTTTTGCTGCTCATCCAAGCAGCTTCGTCAGTCTGAGGAAAGCTAGTGGTGAGTCCTCCATTTTGTAGTTCACTTTGACCTCTTGTCACCGTGGTCTGAAATAGACTCATAAGATGAACAATGGCCTGAATAGGCTTGTTAGGCAGACCATAGTCTCAATAGGCCTTTAGGTGAACACTGGCCTAGGTGCTGAAACAACAATCCCCAGACAAATCAAAAATATTTCACACTTCCACCATCAAGTCCATAGCTAACAACCTATACTTTATGGGTTTCAGCACCTTAGGCCGGAACCTAGAATCAAAGCAATGGTGATGTTATGAAATCCAGTCTCAGGAATAAGGCCCTCAGAATTTTTTTCTCTGCCTAGCTGCCTCTATTATTTTAACAACCTAACAGATTAACATTTATTTATGTGTGGTGTTGTGTTGTGTTGTTACAGTCGTGACCGACTCTTCATGACTCCACGTCCATGGAGTTTTCTTGGCAGGAGTACTGGAGGGGCTTGCCAGTTCCTATTCCAGGCGCCTACAGCACCTGGTATTCCCTGGTGGTCTCCCATCCGAGTACTAGCCAGGGCTGACCCTGTTTAGCTTCTGAAATCAGGTGAGATCAGATGTGCTCAGGGCATCTAGGCAGCTAACATTTATTTATATATCATAATAAAATAATAATAGTTTTAAACGCAGGGAACCAGCTCAGCCCCACCTTCAAAAGTAACTTTGCTTCCCTGCAGAAGAAACGGTAACTGCCCCTGGTTCAGCTGTGCAACTGAATGTGGCCTCTTGAGGACTAGTCCCTCCATCTCTTGAAGGTGGAGATTTCACTTCCAGGACACCAGCCAGCTCAAAATCTCATTGTTGTTCTTGATGATGATAATGATGATGGGCCCCTTTCTTTTTCCAGAGGAACCCCCGCTCAGCCTAGCTCTGATGAATGGCGACAGGTTGCATGAGCACCACACGGGCGAGGCCCGGGTGAACGGGCATGAGGAGCTGGCCCACGCGGACGAAGGGAACGACCAAGAGGTGATAGTCATCCAGGACACCGGCTTCACCGTGAAAATCCACGCTCCGGGGATCGAGCCCTTCCCACTGCAGGTGAGGGGTGCCGTCGGAGCCTCTGGGGGGACCAGGAAGGAGGGGGATCACTCTGTCTGCCGAGGGTCAATATTTATTTATTTTATTTTAGAGTATTTTTACCCCGCCTTTCTCTTTGGAAATGGATAATATACAGCCCAGTACAATTAAGACATGTTCAGGTATTTGAGAACAAGGAATTTAGGGACATCTTAACAGCATTAATAAACAACAGTACATTAAAGCTACAAGGTAATAAGTAGTCATAAACACAAAGTCTATGTGAACCCATAGTTTCATATGAATTACACATGGTAGTCCCTCATTCAGGGAAAGCTTGCCTGAAGAGGAAGTTCTTTGCCTGTTTCCGGAAAGAAACCAGAGATGGGGCAGTCCTGGCATCTAGTGGGAGGGAGTTCCAGAGTCTGGCCACAGCAGCTGAGAAGGCCCTTTCATGGGTTCCCATGAGACGTATTTGTGAGGGTGGCAGGATGAAGAGACTAGACTATTGTGTAGTCGCCTGGTGGTGACATGTCTGTACACCACCCAGAGTTCCCTCTGGGAAAATCAGGCTGTTTATAAGTCCAAGAATGAATGAATGAATGAACATAAATAAATAAATAAATAAATAAATAAATAAATAAATAAATAAATAAATAAGGGCCTCTCCTGATGACTTTAACACCTGAGTCGGTTCATACAATAGGACAACAGTTTTCACATTGTTATTCTTATCATTCTTTGTATTTTTATACCACCCATCTGGCCGCAAGGCCACTCTGGGTAGTCTCCCAACAAATATTGACAACAAACAAACCAGTTCAAATAAGTAAAAAAAAACCCCACACAGCTACATTAAAATACAAACTGCGATTTCAGTACAATACTAATCAAAGACACCATGTTGGGCGGAGAAAGCGGGTCAGATATTTGAAGGGCTGTCCGACAGAGGAGGGGCAGGATCTGTTCCCCGTTATCCCAGAGTTCAGGGAACACAACAGTGGGCTCAGATTAAGAGAAACCGGCGTTCAGCTGAATATCAGGAAAAACTTCCTAACTGTTAGAGAAGTACAACAATGGAACCAGTGACCTTGAGTGGTGGTGAGTGCTCCAGTACAGGAGACGACGTTCAGGAGAAATTTGGACAACCCCCTGGCAGATATCCTTTGATTTGTATTCATTCCTACAGTGGCAGGGGGTGGGGGTGGACTTGATGGCCTTCGAGTCTCTTTCCAACTTTACTATTCTGTGATTAGAAATCCGGCGGTTTTCCCTGTCTCTCTAAAACCTACAAGGTTCTTGATGTCACGGAGGTCTCAAAGAGCTTATGGTAAAGGGCTCTGCCCTGGACCACCAGGAGCTCTGCCCTGGTCCGCTGCTCTCAGGGCTGTTGGGGCTCTGGTTTCTGGGGCCCTTTGGTGCTGGCGAAAGTCTGGGGTTCCCTCGTTGTCCTTTTGGGTGCCCAGCCCTCCTGTCAGGAGAGGGTCCTGAGCCTCGAGCAGAGAGTCACCTTGGGGAGGGCAGGGGGCACTAGAGTAAAGAGCTGCAGTTGTCAGGGCAGGGGGGGGACCATGGCCCCTTCTCAGATGAACGGCATGAGGAGTGGCAGAAAGGACCGATGGTTTGGGCCAAGGGCCCAGAGGTCTGGCTGGAGAAACTCCTGGGGATTTCTGCAAAGTCCTGCTCGTGAATTCCAAAAACCACCTGGAAGGCCCCCCAGAGCTCTGCAAATAAAAGAAGAAAGTCTAAAAATCAGCAAAGCCTGGCTTCCAGTACTGAAAACTACAGAGTGCAAATGATTCCCACTCAGCCACAAACACCAGTGATCAGTTCACACCATAGAACAGCTAACTACACCTATCAACTACACAGAAGGATCGCTGCTACCCCTGACTGCATTGAAACTTCTTAATCCCTCCATCACAATACAATGACTAGCCCCTATTCTCCTGCATAGGACAAGCTTCCTCTTTCCCACAACTTAAAAAACCCCACAGTCTCACTCACTTTATAGCCCAGACCACAGAGAGAAACTCCTAGTTCCCTGAGCTCCTTGCCCTCTGAAGACACTGGCCACAGAGACTGGTGAAACGTCAGGCAGAAAAACTTCCAGAACACAGCCAAACAGCCCGAAAAACTCACAGCAACTAATAGGCGAGACTTGGATTAAATTCTGAAGAACCATTTCAGCAATAATGGTCTGGGGTGGAGCCATGGCCTGACTCTGCCGTTTCATGTGTCTGTATTATTTATTTATTTATTTATTTATTTATTTAAAGTTTAATGTGTAGCCTGCATTATTTATTTATTTATTCATTCATTCATTCATTCATTTATTGGATTTATATACTGCACCATGTAGCAACAAGGCCACTCTGGGCTGTGTTTCTTTCTAATGGGCTGTAATGCCTCCCCTTTCTGATAAAAGGATTTATACATGTAATTAATTAATTAATTAATCCTTGCTTCTCTTTCTGTTTGTGTCTACAGAAGGGAGGGCTCATGTGTTGGGGGGTTAGAACGGCAAATCTAAAAAATGATAGAGAAATAAAAGTTGTCCTTTGGCAAACAGGGTTGGCCAATAAAATCCCGAAATCTGAGTGGCAGTTTCCCAGGTGCAAAAATTAACGTGAGCCTGGTTTAATTGAGATTGTGTTCCACCTTTCTCCCCATCGAGGGATCCAAGGCAGCTAAGAGAATGATGGAACTTTGAAAACAAAACACAAGATGCACACAAGTTACATCATTGACACATGCAGTTAAACCTAAAAAGTCATCTCGGGTTGTGTTTTTCACTTTGTGATTTTAAAATGTCTTTAAAACTGTGTTTCAAATTTAGTTTTAAACTATGTTCCATTCTTTTTTTAAATGTGATCCTTCTATAGTGGCTTTAAATTTCTTATTTTACCAGTTGCCATCTGCCTTGCCCCCCCCCCCCCCATGAGGAGAAATGTGGCCTCTCCGTCGCTTGAATAAAATAATAAGTTAACAAAAGGATTGAATAACCGAGCTGCCTTGTGGTTGCGTGTGAGTGGCTGAATGTCGGGGAAATACCCCGGATTCTCTTAAAAACGCTGCCGTCCTCAGTTCCAAAATAGGGGGAGATCAGCTGAGTGCCCTGCTTTTGCAGCCGCTTACGATCAACCGACCCGGATCACGGGGGGCTCGCCCTGAACTTCTGTCTGGACTCTCTCTGCCTTTGCCCAGTGAGAGGGAGAGCGGGTCGTTTTGAGAGAGGGTAAAAACCACCAGGAATTCCTGTGGGGATGTTTGGACAAAGGTAGGCCCGGCTGGCTGGCTGGCTGGCTGGCCGCCGGCTGGCATTTTGAAGCAGAGTCACTCCTCTTTGGAACCAATGGTTCCCACCCTTGGGTATCACTCACCTGAGGTTCTTGGACCACCGATCCCAGAAGCCTCCACCTCTAGCTGCGCTGCCGTGGGCTCTTGGGTGGAGGATGGGGCATTCCGGTGAACACAGGATGGCTCAGATCCCCCCTCTAAATTAAAAATGTACTTGGTTGTTAAAATTTATTATTTATTTATTTGTTTGTTTCATTTCTATACCGCCCATCTTCCAATAGGAACTCTGGGCGCTTTACAGCAAAATTAAAAACAACAATAAGTAACACGTGAACAAAACTGGCAGAAAAAGAGGGAAAGACTCTCAGCAAGAGGCATCGTGGGCAGAAGAAAAAAAAATTAAAAGGTCGCCAAATGCCTCCCTAAAAAGCAGGGTTTTGAGGTTTTTTTGAAGGCGGGCAGGGACTGTGTGAGGTGCAGCTCACTAGGAAGCTGTTTCCACAACTTGGGGCCCACCACAGAGAAGGTGCGGTTGCGCGTGAGCGACTTCCGTGCCTCCCTGGGCATGGCCACCCTAAGTGAGCATGCCTGCAACATTCTTGTGGGCTTGACCTCAGTTGACCTCTGGGAGATACGCTCCGACAGGTATTCAGGACCCAAGCCGTGGAGGGTTTTGAAAATCAAAACCAGGACCTTGAACCTTCTCCGGAGGGCCACGGGCAGCCAATGCAGGCGAGCCAGAACTGGGGTGATGTGATCGAATCTACGAGCACCCACCACCAGCCTGGCCACCGCATTCTGCACCCATTGGAGCCTCCGGACAAGGGACAAGGGCAACCCCACGTAGAGGGCGTTGCAGTAATCGAGCCTCGAGATCACCAGGCCCCGCACAACTGACCTCAAGGAGGACCCATCGAGGTACAGACGGATCTGGCCAATCCTGCAGAGATGGAAAAAAGTGGCCCTGAAGACGGCCATCACCTGGGCTTCCAGGAGAGGGCCGAATCCAGGACCACACCCAGATTCCTCGCCCTGTCCGTAGGCTGGAGGAAAACACCCCCCCAGACTAGGGAGGGGGCCATTGTACCCGGACGAGGACACCCCAAAGGACAGAACCTTGGTCTTCTCCGGGTTCAGCTTGAGCCGGTTACTCCTGGTCCATTCCAGAACCGCCTCCAGGCACAGATCGAGGGAGCGGACTGCCTCCACTGCAGACGACGAAAAGGAGAGATAGAGCTGCGTGTCATCAGCGTACTGATGACAGCGAACTCCAGATCTCCTGATGACCTCCCCCAGCGGCCTCATGTAAACATTGAACAGCATAGGAGAGATTGCCGACCCCTGCTGCACCCCACAAGGGAGAGTCCAAGGGGCCGACAAATCATCCCCCAGCTGAACCCGCTGAGTCCAACTGCCAAGGAAGGAACGGAGCCAGGCCAGGGCCTGACCACCAATTCCCGCCTCCGCAAGCCGGACCAGCAGGTTACCGTGATCGACGGTATCAAAGGCGGCTGACAGATCAAGGAGGACCAGCAGGGAGGAACACCCCCTGTCGGCCTCCCTGAGGAGGTCATCCTGCAGAGCGACCAGGGCAGTCTCGGTCCCGCGAAGAGACCTGAACCCAGACTGGAAGGGATCCAGGATATGATTTTCCTCCAGGTATGACTGGAGCCGGACAGCAGCCACCCTCTCGACAACCTTGCCCAGGAAGGGAACAATGGCAATCGGACGATAGCTGGATAAATTGTCCGATGCCATGCCAGGTTTTTTCAGAGTGGGTTTCACCACGGTCTCCTTTATGCGGGCAGGGAAGCATCCCTCCCTAAAAGAGGCCGTGGCAATAGCGGAAACCCACTCCGGCATATTCCCTCAGGCAGATTTGATAAGCCAGGCCAGGCAAGGGTCGAAAGGGGAAGCCGCCGGCCGGCAACAAGCCATGACTCTGGAGGCCTCTGCAGGGAACACAGGCCCAAACTCAACCAGGGAGGGAGACTGAGGGGGTGAGGCCCCCGGGATAAGAGAGGAGGGATTAAGGCAACTGGAGTCCAGATCGGAATGGATGGCCTCAATTTTGGATCTAAAAAGGCTGCGAAAATTGTGATGTTGGTGCTGTATTTTAATCTTATTTTGTTTCCTTTTTCATCCTTTGTACAGTATTATGTGTTGTGTTGATTATGTCTTTTTGTTGTTGTGATTAGTTTATTGCACTCTTATATGTTGCTTTTATTAGCCGCCCAAAGTGACCTTTTAGGCTGGTTGGTTGGGATACAAATATAGTTAGTAAGTAAGTAAGTACGGTAAGTAAGTAATTAAGTAAGTAAGTAAATAAGGCAGGAAGTCTGCAAGGGCAACAAGGAGACTTGGTGATAAAGTGATTTTAGTTTAAATCAAATTGATTTAAATTTTTAAAAATTTCTCACAAAGCAGGGTAGATAAAATTGAGAGTTTTTTGAATACAGCAAGTTGATTTAAATCAAATTGATTTAAATTATAATTTAAGTTTAAAAATTGAATTTAACATGCACAAAACTCACAAATAAAGAACTCAATCCCTACATACACAAAATGCACTTTGGGCACAATTAACATTTTAAAAATTGGAATGTTTGGCTATTCAAACATTTAAATAAGTGGTTTTTTTCCTTTGAATTGTGTGATTTAAATTGTGAATTCAATCCATTAAAAAGAAGCATTGATTTTTATCTACCTTGCTATGTGGGCAAATCTTTGTCAAAGAAGTACATGTCAGAAGGGTCTCGTTGGGGCCCCTGGGGCCAAGGTTTTTTTAAGGCAGGCTGCATGTTGTGCACCCTTCGCTTCCTGTAATGCTGCCTGCACTCTGGGGTCCCTTTCGGAATTGTTGGGCCATGTGTGCTGAGGTGAACCAACACTTACGGCACGGAAAAGGAAGGGAAATGGCAAGCAACATGGACCTGTCTGTGTTCAAGTTCATCGTGGTTTTATTTTTTCACATGCCCTTGGGAATTGCAGTTTTGGAGCACAAGATATGGCAGTGATGGCGAACCTATGGCACGGGTGCCAAAGGTGGCACTCAAAGGAGCCCTTTCTGTGGGCACCCGACATCGCCCCTTCACAGCCACCTGTGTTCAGGTTAAATGGCTGTATTGGCATTTTGGGGGGAAAATTAGTGGGTTTGGAATTGCAATTTGGGCACTTGGTCTCTAAAAGGTTTGCCATCACTGGGATATGGCATTTCTTGGCCCGTGGGTATACAGTGGTACCTTAACTTACAGATTTAATCTGTTCCAAATGCATGCTCTTAAGTCAAACTACTCTTAAGTCGGGGTGCCTATCTAAAAAAATTGAAAAAATAAGTTAAAAAAGATAAAAAAAGAAAAAACTATTTGTAAGTCGAGCAGATCATATCTAAAATTTGTAAGGTGGCAGTTAAAATGCCAATAGTTTTCCGCTCTTAAGTCGAATTACTCTTAAGTCAATCTGCTCTTAAGTTGGGGTACCACTGTGCGTTGACCATAATGCCACTAGAAGGAGCACTGTTTGCCAGTAGGGAAGGTACGGGCTTAACGAGACGACTGGTTCAGGTTTAACCCTGGATGCCTCCTCCTGTTGGGGCAAGCGGGTGGGACTCTTTGTGAGCCAGAGGGTCAGACCCAGTTTCAGAGAAATTTGGGGCAGGTCAGACTCCCGTGGCCGGTGGGGTGGAAAATAAGAATGTGGAGCCTCAATGCTGGAGTTCTGTGCCCGCCCTTCTGGGATACAAATGTTAAGAGAGGCAGTTTCTCCTATTATAGAAGGGGAAATCCCTCCCTCCCCAAAAAATCTGGGGGCCACAGGCCAGGGAGTGGTACAGAAGAGTCAGATGTGGGACCCCCCCCCCTCGGCCAAAGGTCAGCTATGGCTCCAAGATCTACATCTTGTATCCCTCTGCTTGCAGTTGGCTCCTCCGTGGCTTCACCTGGCATGGGGAATTATTCGAACCCCCCCTCCCTGTTCTTGCAGAGGCTGGAAAGCATGGATTCTGAAAACCCAATATATAGCAATAGCCTCTGGGTCCCTCTAGTGGTTGATTCTGGGAATACACTTTAGAAACACAGTTCTGGGTGTGTGTGAGATTTTTTTAATTTTATATTTTTCAGCGGGTCAATGAAACTGCTGTAGTCTAGTGAAACCTATGTTTTCCATGGCTTCTGAGACTAGGACACGGGGCAATGGTCTCCAACTACAGGGAAAGAGATTGACACATTAGGGGGAAATTTCATGACGGTTAGAGCTGTCCAGCAGTGGAATAATATGCTGCCCCAAAGGAGGGTGGTGGAGTCTCCTTCTTGGAGGTTTTTAAGCAGAGGCTGAATGGCCATCTCTCGGGAGTCCTGTGATGGGGGTTCCTGCATGGCAGGGGGTTGGATTGGACAGCCCTTGAGGCCTTTTCCAGCCCTGTGATTCTATGATTCCTCTTTTGCAATGCTCCCTGGGTGACACACAGTTTGAAATGCACATCTTGTCTCCTGCTACTCCTGTCAGGTCTCTCCCCAAGAGATGGTCCAGGAAATCCACCAGGTCCTCATGGACCGCGAAGACACCTGCCACCGGACATGTTTTTCTCTCCAGCTGGATGGGAACGTCCTGGACAACTTTGCCGAGCTGAAGACCATCGAAGGCCTGCAGGAGGATTCCGTGTTAAAAGTCGTGGAAGGTAACAACACACCAAAAAAAAAATACCCAGGGTGGGGTGAGGGTGTGTTGTTTATGAACTGGGTAATTGAATGTTGGCCCTGGGCTCCTTCTGAAAGTCTCCAGAGCAGGATTGCTGAAAACCAAACAGCCCTGAAATGGGGAATTGTGCCTCCAAGAGGCCTCACATCCTTGTAGGCACCCTTTCTGGAGATCTGCACATGGTCCTTTGGAATTTGGAAGTGATCTGCCGTTGACTCTGAGTTTATTTTTTTTAAAAGGAGGAAAGGTGACATCCCAGCAGGTGGGAAAGATCCCACATCTCCTTGATTGCTACCCTCACCCACCGGGGGGGGGGGAGGATTTCAACTTTTTGTCATGGGTAACGTCCATGTTTTTCAAGATCTGGGGGTGGGGTGCTTGGAATTGACCACCCCCACCCCAGACACCAGAGATTATTTTCTTGGGCTCCTTGATCACTGCAGATGGTGACTGCAGCAACGAAATAAAAAGATGCCTGCTTCTTGGGAAGAAAGCAATGGCAAACCTAGATAGCATCCTAAAGAGCAGAGACATCACTTTGCCAACTAAGGTCAGGCTAGTCAAAGGTATGGTTTTTCCAGTAGTGATGTATGGAACTGAAAGTTGGACTATAAAGAAGGCGGATCACCGCAGAATTGATGCTTTTGAGCTGTGGTGCTGGAGTAGAGTCTTGAGAGTCCCCTGGACTGCAAGGAGATCAAACCTATCCATCCTGAAAGAAATCAACCCCGAATGTCCACTGGAAGGGTAGATTTTGAAGCTGAGGCTCTAATACTTTGACTATGAGGAAAGAGGAGTCCTTAGAAAAGTCCCTGATGTTGGGAAAGATTGAAGGCAAAAGGAAAATGGGATGGCAGAGAATGAGATAGTTAGACAGTGTCATTGATGCAACCAACATGGACTTCACCAGTCTCCGGAAGGCAGCGGAAGACAGGAGGGCCTGGCGTGCTCTGGTCCATGGGGTCATGAAGAGTTGGAAATGACTGAACAACAACAGCAACCTTGATACTGGGGTCCTACTACATTGCAGCCACCAGAATTGGAATGCACTGCATGGCCTCTGGTGTCCTCTAACCACTAGTTCTAGTGAATGCATTCAGGGACAGGGGTGTGTGATTGAGGTTGCTCAGGCAGCAGGTAAGGGCATCGGCTGATGGTGATCTCATGAATGGGGGCGGGGTCCTACTTCCTAACACTTCTAGTCTGATCTGGTGTACCACCTGATGGTTCTCTCTCTCTCCTTTCCCCCCCCCCCCATCATCCCAGAGCCTTACACTGTCCGGGAAGCCCGGATCCATGTCCGTCACATCCGGGACCTTTTGAAGAGCCTTGATCCGTCGGATGCCTTCAATGGCGTCGACTGCAACTCATTGTCATTTCTCAGTGTCTTTACGGAAGGGGACCTTGGAGGTAAGGCAATAAAAGGGGAGAGCATGGCTAGGAACCAGCCTTAAAAAGATTTCAGACTCTAGCCCAGTGTCGGCAAACCGATGGCACGGGTGCCAAAGGTGGCACGCAGAGCCCTTTCTGTGAGCACGTGACATCGCCCCTTCACAGCCACAGCACTTCCCCCTCCGCTCAGAGCACGCCACTGCGCTTCGTGCAGAGAGCTGGGTGAAGAGGAGGCAGCAGTTTGTGGGCTCCTTCGTAGCCCCAGTTCACTCTCCAGCCACGCCGCTTTTGGGCTGCCCAGAGCGGCACGAGCAGAGAAGCAGATGGGGTGCTACTCTTTGGGAAAGCGAGGATCGAAGAGCAGGTTTTGAAATTCCCTCAACACCCATTTGTAACCCGAGGTACAGTAACCCCCCCCCGGTCTGTCACAGGATTTAGGGACCCACTTGACCCACAATGATTGAAAATCCACGATATGCAGATCAGGATCGGGGGATTGGCGGACGAACTTTAAAATGCCTTTAAACAACAGAGCCAAGCGCTTGGCTCCGTTGCTTAAAGGCATTTTAAACGTCGCACGCAGCTTCTCCCGACCGTCCGCCCCTCTCCCCCCCCCCCGGCGTGGGGAGCGGCGCACGATGCTGGGGCTCTAGCTGATTAGACCTGGGGTGGTGGAGAAAAACCTTTTTCCCCACCCCAGTGCCAGTCAGCTGGAGCCAGGGGCTTGGGGAAGGGGGGGAAAGGTTTTTAAAGCCTGGGCTTTTTAAACCTTCCCTCCCTTCCCCATGCCCCGGGCTCCAGCTGATTGGTGCTGGGGTGGGGAAATAAAGGTTTTTCTCCCCCACCCCAGGTCTAATCAACTGGTGCATTGCCCGCCACTCTCCGCGCGGGTTGCACTGTACTGCGGTCTTCGCAATATAGCCGGACTGCAGTATATGAGCCACGAAAGGGCGGGATAACCACTGTACCACTGTATTCAGCTTAAATTGCTTTATTGGCACTTTGTGAAAAATAAGTGGGTTTTGAATTGCAGTTTGGGCACTCGGTCTCGAAAAGGTTTGCTCACTGGTCTCACCCATGGGGTGGGTGAGCCTTTGCCCCCAGATGTTTTGGATGGCAACTCCCAGAATTCTATGCCTACATTGTTACAATACCTACAATTGTAGGGGATGTGGTCATCTGGCTGAAGGTTCCGCGCCCCTCCTCTAGACTGACAACTCTTAACCCTGGTGGGTCTCTTTCTACGGGTCAAGAGCCTGTTTTTCTGCTCCAAACAAGACCTGCCGTGGATTTCACAATCCCCCCCCCAAATGCCACCCCCCAACAGACAAACAGGAAGTGGCTGGATATTTATTTCCTGTTCTATTATGTGTCTTGTGTCTGCCAGGCACAACAGAGTCAGTGGCTTTGAAATAAACCGAACTTTTTGGGCAGTTGGATCCAGACCCCTGAGAAGAGAAACTTCCTTTGTTTTGCCATGAGACACAAGTTTCTGGTCCTCATTGTTTGTGGTGCCAGAAGTGAGGGCAGCCTGCTGGGAGAGCGACGTGCTCGCTAGTTCACATGGCCTCTTAGGCGGGCACGCCGGCTCCCACCCCCTCATCCCGCTTGTCTCTTTGCATTTTCGCCGTAGACTGTGGCAAGCGGAAGAAGAAAAGCATGGAAATGGAGCAGATTGACTGCACCCCTCCGGAACATATCCTGCCTGGGAGTAAAGAGAGGCCTCTGTGTCCCCTTCAGCCTCAGAACCGAGACTGGAAGGTAAAAATGGTTTAGCAGGACCTGCTCCAGGAGGGTCAGCACCTCCTGCCTTAACCTGCCCCTTGCAGTTGCCGAACGTAATTGCATGCCTTGGCCTGCTGCGTGTAGGAAGGAAGGACACCCCCCCCCCCAAGTTTGATCCACCCTACAGTGTCGCTTAGCAGGGCACCCTTCAAACAGATGGGCAAAGCGCGAAATGTTTGCATCCTCTGTTCCTGGATATGTTTTACTTTCATAGGAGGACCTTCGGGCTTCTTTTTAAAGAGTCCCCTCCCTTTACATCATGGGTGGAAACATTAGGGCCTTGGATCCTTTTCCAAGGAGAAAGGTGGGGTAAAAATACTCTTAAATAAAATAAATCAGTTGTTTGGCAGTTAATAGAATCATAGAATCATGGAGTTGGAAGAGACCTCAAAGGCCATCCAGTCCAACCTCCTGTCATGCAGGAACCCCCATCACAGGACTCCCGACAATTGGCCTTCCAGCCACTGCTTAAAAACCTCCAAAGAAAGAGACTCCACCGCCCTCCTTTGTGGCAGCATCTTCCACTGCTGAACAGCCTTAACTGTCAGGAAGTTCTTCCTGATGTTCAAATAGAATCTCGTTTCCTGTAGTTTGAGATAATTGCCAAGCATCCTAGTCTCCGAAGCCATGGAAAACAAACCTGTTCCTCTTCAATATGACATCCTTTCAAATATTTAAACATAGGTATCATATCCCCTCTCAGTCTTCTTTTTGAAAGGCTAAACATTCCCAGTTCCCTAAGCCGTTCCTCATAAGACATTTCCTCCAGACCCTCAACCATCCTGGTCGCCCTCCTCTGCACCCGCTCGAGGTTGTCAACATCCTTTTTAAACTGAGGCGCACAGAACTGGACACAGGACTCCAGGTGGGGTCTGACCAGAGCAGAATAGAGTGGTACTATCACTTCCCTAGATGCAGCACGCTACATTTCTCTCTGTTGAAATCCATTCCGTTAGCCTTGGCCCAGGACTCTAATCTGTCAAGGTCCTTTTGGATTTTCATCCTATCCTCTAGGTAATTAGCAACCCCACCCAATTTGGTATCATCTGCAAATTTGATCAGCCTACTCTCTGTTCCTTCCTCCAAGTCATTTGAAGGGAGTGGTAGTTTTTTGGGAGGCTCCTTCCATAGAACCTAAAGGGCAGAAAGGCTGCCACTCCTAGGAAAGCACCATGGCAGCTTCCTTTTTGAACCAGAGGCAAGGCCCAAGGGAGGCCCTGGTCTAGATGAGTGCAATGAAGGTGGATTTTGGTCTCTGTGCGCTGAAACTCCCAAAAATCTCCCAAGGGAATTCTTGGAGAATTTGGGACTTGGGATTTTCTAAAAAAAGCTAAATGAAACACCCCTAATATTAGCTGCTTTCCCTAAGCTCAGTTAATCATTGATGGCATCTGGCCTGGATGCCTTCAAAAGGGGATTGGACAGATTCCTGGAGGAGAAGTCCGTCACAGGTTACAAACCTTGGTGGAGATGTGTCATCTCCAGGCTTAAAACCGGGGTCCTTCAAGGGCCAGAGGCAGGGGGGAGTGGTATATCAGGGGACAGAGATCTAGTCTCGGGTGCTCCCAGAGGCATCTGGTGGGGAGGGGCACTTGTGAGATACACAGGAAGCTGGACTAGACAGGCCCTTCATGGCCTGATCCATCATGAGGGCTCTTCTTAGGTTCTTATGAGCGGATTCATACTAAATGGGAGTTGTAGTCTGAAGCAACTAGAACTCAGCACAGTGGGGAAAGGAGCAGGTGGTCTCTTTCTACTGTTTGGGACAGAAGTCTTTCGGAGCCTTTCCTGGATGTGCCCAGGAGTCACACGCAAAGCACTGAAGTCTCACCAGGGGACTTTGCACCCTCTGATTATTGCGGACCTCATGGATCCGTTTTCTTGATGCTGGAATGTGCCATGAACCTCCCTTCCCCTGCCTCGAGTCCTCCTCGGGTTGCTACTTAAAGCAGTGGTTCTCAACCTGTGGGTCCCCAGATGTTCCTGGACTGCAACTCCCAGAAGTCTCCATCACTAGCTGAGCTGGCCTGGATTTCTGGGAGTTGCAGTCCAGGAACATCTGGGGACCCACAGGTTGGGAACCACTGACTTAACCCCACCCCAGTCCCATGGACAGAAGGCTCTGAGTTTTGCTCCAAGGCGCATGGCTCCAAAGCTCTGAGGCTGTGAGCCGGGTTCCCAGAGAGCCCCGAGGGTGTTAAAATAATCTAGAATCCTCCCTGCAGGTTAATCTGGGACTTGTCAGCCAACGTTGTGTCTTCCCTTCGCTCAAAGCAGATTACTGAAACGATCTGTGTGTTTTATCTTAAAAAAGTGTTTCCTGTTGGTAATTGTCTGATGAGTATTTTTTTTTGCTCCCCTCCCCTCCCCAGCCTTTGCAGTGCCTAAAAGTCCTCACGATGAGCGGCTGGAACCCCCCACCTGGGAACCGCAAGATGCATGGGGACCTCATGTACCTGTACGTCATCACAATGGAAGACCGGCACGTGAGCATCACGGCCTCCACCCGGGGCTTTTACCTCAACCAGTGAGTATCTCCCAAGGGGTCCCGGAAGGAAGAGATCTGGGTTCTGCGGCCGGCGTTTTCTGGACCCACGAGGCACGGAATATGATAATCCAAACCACTTTTTGCAGAAAAGGGGTCACTTTCCCAAAGAGGGTTATGATTTTATTTATGTAACACATTCGTTTGCCATTTTGTTTATTGGTAAATATTATCTATCCTAGCAGGCCTTAAGGCATCGGAAGAGATACTGGTTATGATGCTTTTGAGGTCTAGTCTAGGCTTGAAATAGATTCATAGAACCATAGAGTGGGAAGTGACCTCCAGGGCCATCCAGTCCGACCCCCTGCCATGCAGGAACCCCCATCACAGTGCTCCCGACCGATGGCCATCCAGCCTCTGCTTAAAACCTCCAAAGAAAGAGACTCCACCACCCTCCTTTTGGGCAGTATATTATTCCACTGCCAGGCAGCTCTAACTGGCAGGAAGTTCTTCCTAATGTTCAAATGGAATCTCTTTTCCTCTAGTTTGAAACCATTGCCCCAAGTTAACAGCTTTTAAAAGTATTCTCTCCTATTCTAAAATGTTGAGGTCTTGTGTTCAAATTCCCCACTGCATTCTCTTTACCTTCTAAATAAAAATAAAATAAAATGGGTGATGGCACAGAATTTCAACTAGAGAGCTAGTATGACATTGGCTAGAGAAGTGATGGCAAACCTTTTAGGGAATGAGTACCCAAGCTACAATTCAAAACCCAATTATTTTTCGCAATGTGCCAATATGGCAATTGAACCTGAATACAGTGGTACTCCGGGTTACCAATGCTTCGGGTGCTACCCTTCAGGAAAGCAGGGATCGAAGAGCAGACATTCGAGTTTCCCACGGCCGCAACACCCTTGCCGTGGCCGCAGGAAATTCAGAAACCTGCTCTTTGATCCTCGCTTTCCCGAAGGGTGGTACCCTTTGGGAAAGCAAGGTTCAAAGAGCGGGGGTGCTCCTTGTAGGGGTGCTACTTGAGACCGCCGAAATGGCTCCATGCAGAGAGCCAGGTGAAGAAGGAGGCAGCAGTTTGTGGGCTCCTTCGTAGTCCCAATTTACTCTCCAGCCACGCTGCTCTGGGCATCCCAAAAGCAGCGTGGCTGGAGAGTGAACTGGGGCTACAAAAGAGCCCACAAACCTCTGCCTCCCCTTGGCCCGGCTCTCTTCACGGAGCGCAGTGGCGTGCTCTGAGCGGAGGGGGAAGTGCCGTGGCTGGGAAGGGGTGATGTCACGTGCTCTCTGTTTTACCTTCCCACTTTTTATGGAGGTACCTATTTATCTACCTGCATTTAGATGCTTTCAAACTGATAGGTTGGCAGGAGCTGGGGTGAAGAGCGGGAGCTCGCTCCACTGCGACAGTTTTCGGAAGCCTTAATCCGCTGAGCCATCACGCCCCTCTGGTGTCCCAATTTACAGATCAATAAAATGTTGTGTTGTGCGTGGGTCGGGTCACATGCCACTTGTATCAATTCAGACAGGGCTTCCAAGGGATGTGAGATATTTACGGGGTGGCTTTCGGAGCTGAGCCACCCTTGTGAGTTTCTATGGCTGAGCAGGGATTTGAACTCGGGTCTCCCGAGTCCTAGCCCATTGCTGTACCCACTTCATCACGGTGGGTAAACCAAGAACCATCGGGGGACTGAAAACCAAGCCCTGCGAGGAAAGCTTGAAAGAACTGGGCATGTCCAGCTGTTAGAAAAGGATACTGGGTAGCAGGAGACAGGATAGCATTTTTCAAAGACTTTGAAAGGCTTTCCTGCAGAGGAAGGGGCAGGATCTGTTGTCCATCATCCCAGGATGCAGGACACACAGCAGTGGCCTCCAGCTGCAGGAAGCCAGATTTAGGCCGAGTAACAGGAAAGACTTCTTAACTGTTAGAGCAGTAAGACAACGGAACCCATGCCCTTGGGATGTGGTGAGGGCTCCAGTGTTGGAGCTGCTGGCTGTTTGTTTACTGGCACTGTTCTAAACCCAGCGTGTTGTTAGTCTGTGGGACTCCCTGCCACAGGAGGTGGTGATGGCATCTGGCCTGGATGCCTTCAAAAGGGGATTGGACAGATTCCTGGAGGAAAAGTCCATCCCAGGTTACAAACCATGATGGAGATGCGTCATCTCCAGGCTTTAAACCAGGGTATTTTAAGGGACAGCTGCAGGGGAGTGGGATCAGGAGACAGATATCTAGTCTTGTGCACTCCCAGACGCTTCTGGTGGGGCTACTGTGAGATACAGGAAGCTGGACTAGATGGGCCTTTGGCCTGATCCAGCAGGGCTCTTCTTAGGTTCTTATGTTTTAAACCAGTGAGGGTGAACCATTTAGAGACCGAGTGCCCAAACAGCAATTTGAAACCCACTAATTTTTTGCAAAGTGCTAATACAGCAATTTAACCTAAATGCAAGTGGTTGTGAAGGGGCAATGTCAGGTGCACATAGAAAGGGCTCCGAGTGCCACCTTTTGAACCTGTGCCATAGGTTCGCCAACACTGTTCTAAACCACCCAGAGTGGCCCTGTAGCCAAATAAGTGGTATATAAATCAAATAAATAAATAAAATTCAAGGGAAAGCTAGACTGCCACCGGTCAGATGGGTTTTGCTTTGCATTCCTGGGCAGAGTTGCGGTCTTCTGGTCCCCTTCCTGCACCCTCCCCCTCCTCCTCCCCCTCCCCCTCTGAGCCCTCTGCTGCTTCCTTTTCTTGCAGGTCCACCGCCTACAACTTCAGCCCTAAGCCGGCCAACCCCAGCTTCCTCAGCCATTCCCTGGTGGAGCTCCTGAACCAGATCAGCCCCACCTTCAAAAGGAACTTTGCGTCCCTGCAGAAGAAACGGTAACTGCCCCTGATTCAGCTGTGCAACCGAATGTGGCCTCTTGAGGACCAGTCCCTCCATCTCTCCATCTCTCTCTCTCTCTCTCTCTCTCTCTCTCTCTCTCTCTCTCTCTCTAGATCACATGCACAGGCATGCCCGCACGCACGGGCAAAGGTAGATGGCAGTTCAGCTTTCTAGCCTCGTTGCAGCCGGACCGATCGGGGGCAGAAGGGTGTTGCTCCCTTTGAGACACTTGTCTCACACAGTTCACAGGCACCCCTTTTGGAAACGGAGGGGCTGCCATTGCCAGCCACCCCCGGTTGCCTGGGGAGGCTCTGGAAGCAGCTGTTTTGGGGGGTGGGGGGGAAGAGGGAAGATGCTGAGGAGTGGATCTGGATGCCACCATTTGTCCCGAGCTCAACTAAGATTCTAGTCCTCATAGGCCCCAGATTAGGGGAAATGGAAAGGCGAGGCAGACAAGCGTGTCCGTAGTCCCTGACGGGCAGCACAAGGGTGGGAGAGCCTGTCTCCAGGCCTTCAGGGGAAGAGCGTTCCAAAAGCCCCTTGGATCCCTCAGAGATAATTATCTCTGCCCATGCTCTGTTCTGGAGCTCCAGCCCTTCCTTAACGGGGGGGGGGCCTCGGGCTCTGCCTTTGCCCTTGTTGGTCCAACATCATGGGTGGGGCCCATCATTTTGGGGGACCTGGAGCTTGAACTCTTATGGGGGAGGGCTTCCCAACATGCAACAAAGATCTGGGAAACCACTGTTGCCTTTTTCCAGTGGGTTTGTTCTGTGACTGAGCACTACAATTTTTATAAAAATTTGGGCTAAAATAATTTCGGAGGCCCCCTCCGGGATTAAGGGCCTGGAGCCTTGTTGAGACGTCACTGGTTTCACGGTAGATCCACCCCTGCCTGATACATAGCACAGGTGCTGCAACCAGCTTTTCTGATTCTCCAAGTATATTGGCAGGTGGGAGGTTGCATTTCCCCTAAAAAAATTGTTCTCTAGGATGGTTTATGCCTCATCCACCCAGCAGATTCGAGAGGTGCCGTGTGCCCAAAAAAAAGTACATAAAAAGAATGAAAACCAGTCTTTTGGATGCCTTTCAGAAAGCAATTCTTTCCCTAAGGCTGTTGATTCACATTTGACCCATCTTTT
This sequence comes from Phrynocephalus forsythii, assembly GCA_029282475.1. Classification (NCBI taxonomy): domain Eukaryota; kingdom Metazoa; phylum Chordata; class Lepidosauria; order Squamata; family Agamidae; genus Phrynocephalus; species Phrynocephalus forsythii. Next base: position 12,236,665 of record JAPFRF010000017.1, on the reverse strand, counting down.
AATCCGAAGTGGTTTGCTTCTAACATGGTGAGAGAAGGAGGGAGAGAGAGAGAGAGAAAGAGAGACCATTTCCTAAAAAAAATGAATAATTTTTTTAAAATTTGGATTTCATTTGGAGTTGTGTGGCCTTGTTGCCCGATAGGCAGTATAAAAATCCAATAAATAAATAAATAAATATTTTATGTTATTTAAATTCTAAGTAGATGGTAACTAATGTGTCATTTTGTATTTTAAAAAAACTTACTATTGATTTTAAGTGATAAATGTACTGGGTAAGGTTGAAAACCTGACTTTATCTCCAAGTGATGGAGAGGGGAAATACTGCCATCAGTAGTAGCAGACTTTTAGTTATGATGCTATTGGTCACATTGAACACACAGTTGAATTCCAGGCCACAAAGATGTTTTTTAAAATTGTACTCTGAACGTACTTTTTCCTCGAATTAAATGAACCCCCTGGCCAGTGGTGGAAAGAGGCCCACATCCTGTCACTCCAGGGAGTAGACTCTAGGTGGTATTGCTGCAGGGGCTGAAATGTTGGTTTTTTGAAGAGACGTCCCTTGTTTGAGGTGAACCCAGGGTGGCCTGGTGCAGGTGGAGCGATGGCTGTTCTCCGTCGGTTAACCTGCCCTGTGCCGAAGGTGGGATTATAATGATGGCTGCATCTTGTTTGACTCCAAACCAGCGTCCAGAGACACCCGCTGGAACGGATCTCTACCCCCTTCCAGGTGTACACCTGGACGGCTCCTCTGGCCGAACATGCCATGGATTGTGTGCGGGCGGAAGATGCTTACACCTCGCGGCTGGGCTACGAGGAACACATCCCGGGACAGGTAAAGGCAGACTTGGGGCTGAAGGTTTGTTCTTCCGATGGAGGTGTTTATTGGTATGTAAATATTAACAAGCTGTTTAGGTAGGTCTCCCAGTTTCCAAGGGAGTCCCCAAAATCGGAATGTATGATAAGCACCTCTCTGGGGTGGTTTACTGTTTAATTACACAAGATACACATTCCCCACACACCACCCACCCAGACTCAGGGAGCTGGCTACTTATTATATCAACCTTGGAAGGAGGGAAGGTTGAGGGGGATTGAGACGTACAAAATAATGCAGGGCGTGAGTAAAGTAGATAGAGGAACGCTCTTCTACCTCTCACAAAATACCAGAACTAGGGGACATCCAATCAAATTGAGGGCTGGGAGAGTGAGAACAGACAAAAGAAAATATTTTTTCACCCAGCGCGTTGTTAGTCTGTGGAACTCCCTTCCACAGGAGGTGGTGATGGCATCTGGCCTGGATGCCTTCAAAAGGGGATTGGACAGATTCCTGGAGGAAAAGTCCATCCCAGGTTGCAAACGATGAGGGAGATGTGTCATCTCCAGGCTTAAAACCGGGGTCCTTCAAGGGCCAGATGCAGGGGAGTGGGATCAGGAGATAAGATATCTAGTCTTGTGCACTCCCGGAGACATTTGGTGGGGCCACTGTGAGATACAGGAAACTGGACTAGATGGGCCTGATCCAGCAGGACTCTTCCTATGTTCTTAAGGCTGCCAGAATTTGCTGGGCTTGATTGGACACAGACCCTGAGCAGAATTTTGGCTGCAGTATTGCAGTCTGATTCAATGTGCCTGTTTCAGTGCCAAGCTTACTGCTGGGTTTCTGTGTTCAAGCCCAGCAGATTCTGGCAGCCGGCTCAAGGTCTCCTCAGCCTTCCCTCCTTCCAAGGTTGATGTAATAAATGGCCAGCCCCCTGAGTCGGGAATGGGGGTGGGTGAATGTGTATCTTATATCATTAAATTGTAAACCACCCCAGAGAGTGCTTTAAGTGCTATGGGATGGATATATAAGCAGGACACTTGGCTTTTTTACTGTTTTTGAATCAGTCAAAGTTATCGAGGGGTTGGTTCAGCCAATCTCCACTGATTCAGTGGTCTTGCTCTAGTTGAGCTGGAAGTGGAGTCATGGCAACTGGACTTCTTTTTCTTGAGAGATTGAAATGTTTCGCTGCTCATCCAAAGAGCTTCGTCAGTCTGAGGAAAGCGAGTGGCGAGTCCTCCGAGTCCACCATTTTAGAGTTCACTGGCAAATCAAGAACACTTCACACCTCCACCAACAAAGCTAACAACTCATACTTTATGGGTGTTGGGAAGGTTGTAAAGGTGTAGGGTTTCCACCTTATGAGACTATTGTCCACCTAACGAGCCTATTCAGGCCATTGTTCATCTTATGAGCCTTTTTCAGACCAGGGTGACATGAAGTCAGAGTGAGCTATAAAATGGAGAACTCGCAACTAGCTTTCTTCAGATTGGCGAAGCTGCTTGGATGAGCAGCAAAATGTTTCAATCTCTCAAGAATAGAAGTCCAGTTGCCATGACACAACTTCCAGATAAAGTCACCTGGATGACGGAGAATCTTCACAGACCTACTCCGGTTGAGACATACTATTTACATTTTTGTCGTTGTTTAAAATATTTTTGCCCCGCCTTTCTCCTTAAGAAGGACCCAGGGTGGCTTGCATAATTAAAAGGCAATGTATAAAGCGAAAAACAGTATACAAAATGCTTAAAAACAATCAATTATTTTATTATTATTTTATTATTTTGACTTTTATTATTATTGTTGAATTATGATTGCTGTAAACCATCTGGAGTTCCTTCCCCAGCAGACAGGCAGTATAAAAATAATAAATAAATACATAAATAAATAAATAAATAAATAAATAAATAAATAAATAAATAAATAAAACCAAAACACTGCATTGAAAGACAGTAAACAAAAACAAAACCTCGTGTGTTCAAAACTCAAGACCCAGCAAGGTTCACTCAGCATCCTTCCGAGCCTTAATGTGCCTGCACACTGTAGAAAGGATATCTGATCTCACCTGATTTCGGAAGCTAAGCAGGGTCGTTTGCTGTATGAGTAGGAACTGCAAACCACTCCAGTATTCCTGCCAAGAAAACTCCATGGACATGGAGTCACGAAGAGTCGGTCACGACTGTAACGAACACACACACACACAAACAAAAAGTAACAGCAAAAGCACAGACCCAGCAGTAAGGCACAGCAATCCATTTAATTGCAAAAATAGGTTATAGACGACACCTTCATAGGCCACTATTAAAAATAAAAAAGGAACCTTGCAAGCTTTCGAGTGCAGTCAGTCACCCTTCTTCAAAGCAGGTCCCAGAAGTTCAGACATGGTAAAAGATGTGCTTCACCAGGAGGTTACTTTTAAAGTCCTTGGTTAGATGGTGTTCTTAAAGTCCATTTAAGAACCCCACTCGGGCAACCAGTGCTTAAGGGAAAGCTTTGCCTGAAGAGAATGGACCTTGCCAGCTTGTGGAAGGACAGCAAAGATGGGGCCAGCCTGGTCTCCAGTGGGAGGGAGTAAACATGTTTCTAAGTGTTTAATAAAAGTCCACTCAAAAGCTGATGATAAATGCTTGAAAAAGGTCAATCAATTATTTGATTTGATTTTATATTTTATTATTTTGACTTTTATTATTATTGTCTGCAGACTGATATTGCAATGAGAAAACCATCTGGAACAAAGCTCCTTCCCAATACAGCATGAAGCCACATCTAGTGATAAAAAGAAACAAACAAACAAACAAACCAAAACACTGCACTGAAAGGCAGTAAACAAAAAGTAACAGCAAAAGCACAGACCCAGGGCCAGCTTGGCTCCTCCCCCCGAGGCCCGGGCGCTGGTGTCACTTCAATCTGGCATTCTCTTAATTTGCCCTGTGCCTGCCGCCGCCGCCGCCATTGCAAAGCTTCCCTCTCCCCCTCCTTTTTACCCTGGACCACCACCACCCCTTTTCTGGGAGCTACCAATGGACTGAGCCGCCTGACAGCCCACCCGCCAACACGAGCCGGCCCGGGAGCCCCATCCAGAATAAAACCAGGTAAGGGGAAGGGGAGGAGGGGCGCCCGGCTGCAAGCACCGTGGCAGGGCTGTGAGGAGGAAGGGATGGAGGACCCTCCGCCGGGCCTGGGCTGAGGAGGCGGGCGGGCGGGGGCTAGTTCAGGTCTGGGAGGGGAAGATGTGCTTCACCAGGAGTTTGCCCCTTTCTTTCTGTCTTGGGTCCTTAGTTAGATGGTGTTCTTAAAGTCCATTTAGCCTGCCTAACCCCAGCCTGCCTACTGTAATTAAAAAACTGCAACCAGTGACTAAGTGGAAAGCCTTGCCTGCAGAGAATCCTCTTCTTTGCCAGCTTGTGGAAGGACATCTGCTTTGGTCAAGATGGAGCCAAGATGGGCTGGTCTTATTTGTGGGAGAGTCAGTTTCTCAAAGTCTGGGAAAATGCTTAGCCACAGGTAAGTGGGAACTGGGTGCTAGAGCCCCTCAATTGTGTTTCCTGCTTTTCACCAGGGAATAAACAGCAGGACTGACTTAGGACAGAGTTAAAAGCTTAACATTTTCTAATGGATGTGCCTCGTGATTTTTTTCATTTTTGCCCAAATGCATCAAGACCTAAAACCTCAGCTTCTTTGGCATGCCACCTTGGCATGGCAAGCCTTGCTGATAACAGCTGGTACAAGCTAGTTTCATTAACCCATCAACTTCTGTTCTCCCACAGTTCCAAAGTCTGGGAGCAGCCACAGAGAAGGCCCTCTCCTTTGTTTATGTTTTCCCGGGAATAAACAGCAGGTTGGACTTGGGAGGAAAAGCTGGCACGGATGGGTACATTTTCTATATGCATCAAGACCTAAAAAATTGGGGTACATGGCAGACACTCGGGGAGTCCACTATGGCCACCCACCTGGAAGCCCTCAATCCTATTTTGAAACTCTCGTATGCTAAGATAAAAAAAGAAAACCAGTCCATTAGTGTGGCATAGGATGACATGATTTTGTCAGACCCATTGGCAGTTCTGCTTACTGGGAGGCTGACCATGTTTAGTGAGTCGTCCTGGCTTCTAGAAGGCTGGCCTGCCCACACGCAGGTTAAGCCAGTTTTGTTTATGGGCATCTTGGTTTCTTCGCAAGATAGGATATTTTTCTGTCCCAGAGGCCTGAATCCTAGTACAGGGCATAACTATCTGTGAAAGCAATGATGTTGAAACCAAGGCTGTCCTGGTTTGGGCACAGGAAGGCATATTTTTTTGGGGGGTGGGCTGTATATATACTCTGTGTGTTTGTGTTTGTGCACAAGTGGTATCTTGTATAATGAAACTAATTTGTTCCCAATGAAATTCTGTTAAGCAAATTTTCCTTTGTACAAATTTCCCATAGGAATGCATTGAAAACAGTGATTCCATTTTTATGTTGTACAGATTCACCCCATAGGTGATTCTGTTAAGCAAATTTCCCCTATCCGGAATTTTTTATATTGTACAGATTTTATGTTATACAAACTGTTTGTTATATGGGGGTCCACTGTGTACACACACACACACACACACACACACACACACACACACACAGAGAGAGAGAGAGAGAGATATATTTATTTATTTATTTATTTGCTTCATTTGTATACCACTCATCTTCCAATCTGGAACTCTGGGCAGTTTACAAGTTAAAAAAAAATAGCAGTACAGTACAAAAAATAGGGAAAACCCTAACGAGATGGAACAATGGGCAGGAGACAGAAGAAAAGAAAAGAAAAGAAAAAGAAATTAAATTAAATTAAATTAAAGGTTGCCATGTGCCTCCCTGAAAAGCATGGTTTTCAAAGCCTTTCTGAAGGTGGGCAGGGACTGTGCAAGGTGCACCTCACTTAGGAGGGTGGTTCCATAACAATGGGCCCACAACGGAGAAGGTGCAGTTGCGCGTAGCCGACCTCCATGCCTCCCTAGGAGTGGGCACCCTGAGTGAGCGCGCCTGCGACATTCGAGTGGGCCTGGCCTCAGCTGACCTCTGGGAGATACGCAACAGGCAAAAAAAAGAAGGCAAAAGTTGTCTTTTGAAGGATGGGCAAAAGGCTGAGGGTGTCCCCACAGTGAGAGTGAACCTCTTTTGGGGAGCGCCGGCCCTCTCCTGACCTCCTCTTTTTGTTCTCTCTTCCCCCCCCTGGCCCCCTCCTCTTGCCAAACCTCCCCTCAGACCCGAGACTGGAACGAAGAGTTGCAGACGACCCGAGAGCTGCCACGGAAGAACCTTCCGGAGAGGCTGCTCAGGGAGCGAGCCATCTTTAAGGTGAGACCGGGACACCTGGCGGAGCAAAAGCAAGGTTCTAGTCCTCATTGTGCTCAAAGCCAACGGAAGCGCCCCTTGGGCTGCCCGTCCGCAGCTTGGAAACTGGGGGAGGAAATTTGGTGGAAGGACCTTCTTGAGAGCTGATGATGTTTTCGGTTTTTGAAGTCCAATTTATTTTATCTTATTTTGTAAGTCATAATTTTGTATGTATTTCTGTTGCTTCATGGTTTTACATTCAGCATTTTCTACTTTTGTGGCTCACTGCCCAGAGTTGCCCTCCGGGGTGGATGGGCGATACACCAAACCAATCAAACAAACAGACTCTGTGCACCTCCATACAGCTTCAGGCTGGTGGGAGCGTTGGTAGTGTCCAGCAAGGGACCTATTTAAAAAAATGGGTTCTTTTGCTTGTTTTTCTCTTCTGGGTTTTTTTTTTTTTTCGTATTTCAAAAGAATTTCAGTTTTGCTTCCCTGGCCCCGAGGCTGTCTGAATCCTCAGGACACGGTCTGATTCCCTCCAGGTGTCTTAAAGGACAAATATCCATCATCCTTGACCCCTTTCTTTTTGGTGAAATTGCAGGGCAGCTGAGGTCTAGCAGTATTGGGCTGGGGCACCTCCCTTATGAGGAAAGGCTAAAGCATTTGGGGCTCTTTAGCCTGGAAAAAAGGTGCTTGAGGGGGGATGGATTGAGACGTACAAAATAATGCAGGGCATGAGTCAAGTGGATAGAGGGACGCTCTTCTCCCTCTCACAAAATACCAGAACTAGGGGACATCCACTCAGATGGAGGGCTGGGAGAGTGAGAACAGACAAAAGAAAATATTTTTTCACCTAGCACATTGTTAGTCTGTGGAACTCCCTGCCACAGGATGGGGTGATAGCATCTGGCCTGGATGCCTTCAAAAGGCGATTGGACAGATTCCTGGTGGAAAAATCCATCACAGGTTACAAACCAGGATGGCTCAAAACCAAAACAGGGTACTTCAAGGGCCAGATGCAGGGGAGTGGTATCTGAAGCCTGTGCCCCCCACTGGATTTAGGGTGAGAGGTGGGCAGAGACATCTTGCCATCCTGTCCCAGCCTCACCTCTTGGACTTTCTCTGCTCACTTGTTACCTCTCCCTCTTCAAAACCACCCGTGGACTCTTTCTTAAAAACTCACAAAATAGCACACAGTCTCAATTTCTGTCCTGGAGAGGACGGGAGGAATAGGATGCCTCTCACCCACTGATTGAGGGAGTTGTAGTCCAGCTGACCCACAAGGACAGGCCTCTCCCCCTCTGTCTTGACCATTTTGTTGCCTTGCCCCCCCTCCCCCAGGTCCACAGCGACTTCACGGCGGCGGCCACACGGGGAGCCATGGTGGTGATCGACGGCAATGTGATGGCCATCAACCCCAGTGAAGAGACCAAGATGCAGGTGTTCATCTGGAACAACATCTTCTTCAGCCTGGGCTTTGACGTCCGCGACCACTACAAGGACTTCGGCGGGGACGTGGCCGCCTACGTGGCCCCCACCAACGACCTCAACGGGGTGCGCACCTACAACGCCGTGGACGTGGAAGGGCTGTACACCTTGGGCACGGTGGTGGTGGACTACCGGGGCTACCGGATGACGGCCCAGTCCATCATCCCCGGCATTCTGGAGCGGGAGCAGGAGCAGAGCGTCATCTACGGCTCCATCGACTTCGGCAAGACGGTGGTCTCCCACCCCAAGTACCTGGAGCTGCTGGAGAAGACCAGCCGGCCCCTGAAGATCCAGAAGCACCCGGTCCTCAACGACAAGGACGAGGAGGTGGAGCTGTGCTCCTCCGTGGAGTGCAAGGGCATCATCGGCAACAACGGGCGCCACTACATCCTGGACTTGCTACGCACCTTCCCCCCCGACCTGAACTTCCTGCCAGTTGACGGGGAGGAGATGCCGGAGGAGTGCCAGAAAATGGGGTTCCCCAAACTGCACCGGCATAAGCTCGCCTGCCTCCGGCAAGAAGTCGTGGATGCTTTCGTAGAGCACAGGTGAGCACCGGCCTCCTTCTCCCCCGCCCCTTCCCCAGTGGGATCTTGTGGTCAGCTTCCCCTCTGGAGTGTGGCGCAGGACACCCGTCTGTTCAGGATTGGTATCGCCAGTGTCACCCATGGTCTGGAAATACAGTAGGACTCCGGTATCCGCTGGGGATTGATTCCGGGCCTTCCCGTGGATAATGAAACCCGTGGATAAGAGAGAATGCCAAAGGAAAACCCCAAAACTGCAGTTTTGTGACAGTGGCTTGCTTTATGGCTGCTGTTTATGACAGTAGTTTGATTTACGGCTGCTGTTTGTGACAGTAGCTTGCTTTGCGGCTGCTAAATTATTTGCTTAATATTTTTCCTCTGCCAACTGTGGATAACTGAATCAGTGGTTAATGAATCTGTGGATACAGGGGTCCTACTGTATATTAAAAGGGGGAACCCACTAGAAGATACGTAGAGTAAACCCCCACCTATCGCAGGGGTTAGGAACCCGACCCAACTGGCAATAATTGAAAATCCGCAATATGCAGAGGCTGGGTCAGATCGGGACTGGGTGGGCTCTCTGGGGGCTCCTGTACTTACCCCAGGCCTGGCCACTGCCCCAAACAGGCCTGCAAGGGGCTTTCCAGTCCCCCAGAGGCCCCAAAAGTGCTTTCTAGTGATCTGGAGGTCACTTCTGGTTTACCGGAAGTCACTTCCGGTTTGCGGGGAAGCACTTTTGGGGCCTCTGACGGGCCTGGGAAGGCCTTTCCTCCTTACCCCAGGGGGCCTTTTTTCATATACTGCAGATCCGCTATATACCGGGACTGCAGTATATGAACCACGAAAGGGCAGGGGACAACTGTATTCCTAGGATGTAATGACCAGACGGGGCCATGCTGTTTACCCACAGTTTTTGGCATCTGGCAGTCGGGCTTGGAATATGAAACCCCGGTGGATACAGGGGTCCTGCTGCACAGCTGGGTTGGGTCTATGCAGACTGTTCCAGAAGTGGTTTGCCATTGCTGCCTCCTGGGGTTGCCCCGGGACGGTGCTGCTGGCCCAAGGCTACGCAGGCTGGCTTTTCTCCCAGGAGGCACCATGGGAGGAATTGGACTCTCCCCCTCTGGCTCTGTTTCCAGATATATAAACCACTCAGTTAGCCAGCCAGCTCCAGTTGTACGGGATCATAGCATCCTAGAGTTGGAAGAGACCTCAAGAGACCTCATCTAGTCCAACCCCCTTGCCATGCGGGAACCCCCAGCACAGGGCTCCCGACAGATGGCCACCGAGCCTCTGCTTAAAAACTTCCAAAGAAGGAGACTCCACCGCCCTCCTTGGTGGCAGCATATTCCACTGTTGAACAGCTCTAACCGTCATGAAGTTCCGAATGTTCAAATGGAATCTCTTTTCCTGTAGTTTGAAACCACTGCCCCGAGTCCTAGTCTCTGAAGCCATGGAAAACAAACCTGTTCCCTCTTCAATATGACATCCTTTCAAATATTTAAACATAGCTATCATATCCCCCCTCAGCCTTCTTTTTGAAAGGCTAAACCTTCCCAGTTCCCTAAGCCGTTCCTCATAAGACATTTCTTCCAGACCTTCAACCATCCTGGTCGCCCTCCTCAAGGATATCTTCCATGCCCGCTGATCTCTTGATTCCTTGCGTAGAGCTTTTTCACACTGAGCCAGGAAAATGGAGGCTGCTGTTGATATAACATATCCGGGTCAAAATTGTGTCACTTAGTGAAGCCAATGCATCAGTGGCGATTAGGTCCCTCAGCTCTCTCTCATGAGCTCCATTGATTCATATAGGACCAGTTTAAAATATGTTGCCATCAGAGTAGCCCCTCATTGGAAATCGATGGAAGACCCCGTGGAAGTGACGAGGGAGTCTCTCCTAGTATGGGGGAAAAGCCACCGCACGGCAAAACGGGAAGGATAAGCAAAGCCGTGTGGCCCCTCAGCCTTGGTTGGGAGGGAGTGCTGCATTTGTGAACGACGTGGCTTCCCACTGCTAGTCCTAGAAATGAATTGTTTTGTCAAATTGATGAGTAGCCTAGGACAGTAGGACCCCCGTATCCACTGATTCAGTTATGCACGGTTCGCAGAGCGGAAAAAATTTAAATAATTCATCAGCCATAAAGCAAGCTATTGTCGCAAATAGCATCTGCAAAGCAAGCTACTGTCAGGAAACAGCAGTTTGGAGATGGGTGGGCAGGCGTTCTCTGTTATCCACAGTTTTCATTATCCACAGAAGGCCTGGAACCAATCCCCAACGGATGCCGGGGTCCTACTGTAGTCTATCAAGGTGGGCACAAATCTATTTAAACACCACCCGAGCTCTGCCACGAGCCACGCCGGCTCCCCCTTGGTGGAACAGGGAAGAACCCTGGAGGAGGCATTGGAATCCCTTCTCCATCAGCCACGCTCGTGGAAGAGTGGCTGTGTCACAAGCAATTTTAGGAAATGAACCACTTGTTCCTTCTGTCCCAGGACTGTTTCCAGGTGTTTCTGAGATGACGGGCAAAATCAGAGGGGAGATGGAGGTGTGCCACCCGGAGTTACAAAAAGATTTTTTTGGGGGGGGGATTCACTTTGTACCTGGAGAACAGCCCCAGTTGCCACAGGATTAGGAAACCTGCCAAAACGTACCTGGCAAACAGTATTCTCGCACCGAAGGTTTGTTCCTTCAGAGTACATTCAATTGCCCCCCCCCAAGATAGTGTCCACAGCTGTATGAGCGGAAAAAGGTAAAGACACATTGCAGAGCAATATACAGTGGTTCCTTGTATAAAGGAATTAATTCATTCCAAATGAAATTCTATTTAGCACATTTTCCTTTGTACAGATTTCCCATAGGAATGCATTGGAAACAGATTAATCCCTAATCGCGACCGTTTTTCTGTTGTGTGGATTTGCCCCATTCTATTAAGCGATTTCCCCCTATCTCTGAAATTTTGTTCCTTTGAGCGGATTTTCTCTTGAGCAAACTGCTTGTTACCGGAGAGCCCACTGCCTAGGGGTTGTCCTCTGTGCTTTATGTATTCCGCTTTATAGGTTCTGTTTCCCTCTCCCCCCCCCCCCGATTCCAGGTACCTGATGTTCATGAAACTGGCCGCCCTGCAGCTGATGCAGCAAAAGGCCAGCCAACCGGAGAACGCCGGCTCCCTGGAGAACGGTGGCAGCCCCCCCGGCTCCTCCCCCTCCCCCGAAAACGGGGTAGAGGAAGGGGAGAATCCCCCAGGCGAGGAGCAGAGGCCGGAGGAGGAGAAGACCGAGGGCAAAGGGGAAGAAGATTGTGTGGCCGGGTTGGAGCAGGTGAAAGAGCTGACGGAGACCATCGCCTCCGACGACGTAGCCGGTACCTGTCACTGCCTCCCTGGCAGACGCTCCTTTTCTCAAAAGGAATTTGTCCCCATTAATGGATGGATGTGATGGATGGATGGATGGATGGATTTCTCGACTGGCCATCGGGTGACAAGGCCACTCTGGGTGGTTTACAGCAATGATAAGGGAAAATGATAAAGGGAAATGATAAGGGAAATGATAAAGGAAAATGATAAAGGAAAATGATAAAGGATAAAGGATAAAGGAAAATGATAAAGGATAAAGGATAAAGGAAAATGATAAAGGAAAATGATAAAGGAAAATGATAAAGGAAAATGATAAAGGAAAATGATAAGGGAAAATGATAAAGGAAAAGTCCATCACGGGTTACAAACCATGATGGAGATGTGTAATCTCTAGGCTTTAAACCAGGGTACTTCAAGGGCCAGATGCAGGGGAGTGGTATCAGGAGACAGATATCTAGTCTCATGCGCTCTCAAACGCATCTGGTGGGGCCGCTGTGAGATACAGGAAGCTGGACTAGATGGGCCTTTGGCCTGATCCAGCATGGCTCTTCTTATGTTCTTATGTTCTTATGATACAATTTGAGGGCAGTACATTAATTGACAACATACAGTAGCACAATAGACACATAAAATTAAGACCCTCCCCCCAAAAATAATACTAATCAAAAAACTATTAAACATTATTCTTTAGTACTACATTAAAACTAGTTTAAAAATAAAAAAGAGGCGGGCAGTGTAGAATCATTAGATTAATTTACAGGCAAAAAATGAAACAAAACGAAATAAAAGACAAAAACATGTGGCATCTTAAAAACTATTATATTTTAATGTAAGCTTTCGAGGACAAGCCCACTTCTTCAAACAGCTGTAGAATGTCTGAAGAAGTGGACGTGTCCACGAAACGTTGCATTATAATATGAAAGCTAGTCTTTAAGGTGCCCACATGTTTTTTTTTGTCTTTTGTTTTGTTTTAATTTTTGCCTGGAATTCTTGCACAGACTCTCATAAAACTAGATTGATTTAGTTTAATGTAATGAGTAGATAATGGCGTTATGTCCCAGTCGGTGGAAATCCGGTGTTATTTGTGGCCTTGGAAAGTCACATGCTGCTTTTCTGTACTAAAGATGGGCTTTTCTGATTTTGTGCACTAAAACTGCCACCATTCTCCAGCCTGGGATTGGTTAGCAGCCAGATAAGATGCCTTCTAGGTATAACTAAATATAGTTTACCTGAGAGCACAGGCCCGCCCTGGAGGTCTGGAGATGGAGGTCATCCTGGCTTGCTGTTCAGAAGGAAAGCTGCCGGCTCTCACCGGAGCAGGGAGGGGGAGGCTGGGGGGGGCTGTGCCTCCTCCAAGCCTTCCTGTGGAGGCCTTCCTCCCAGGGGAGAGACACCTTCATGTGGTTCCCCCTGAGGTTTCTCTCAGGGAGAGAACTCCCAGAATGGAAAAATTGCCGGGTTTGTGGTCCATGAGATCTCCGAACGCCATCCCTGTTAGTCACTAAAATATTCTCAATATCTTGTGAAGCAAAAAAGCCGAGCAGTTTTATTTGGCGCAAGGTTTCGTGCCACAAAAGTGGATACCAAGGGAGGCTTCTTTAGCCTTCCGTGTCCTGTAAGAGGGTTCTTTGTTACATAAGCAACACACACACACACACACGCAGCTTCGTAGCTGGCCCTTTTGCTGGAAGAGAATTCGAACCCCTGGCCCCCATGAACACCGAGCTCTACCCTCGTTGATTCATGAAAGACCCCGGAGTTATTCCAGTTGTCGGTCAATCAGTCAAAACACACAAAAGGCAGCAAATCCAGAATTTAAAAGAGTTGAGGAATAAAACCAGTCACATTTGTGGAGTTCGTGAGGTATTCCAATGCAGATATACTTGGTTCCTGGGAATTGCATCAGATAAACAATAGGAAACCAAATCTTCGCTATCTCGGGAAATTTAGAAAAGTGTTGAATTGTGATAAAAATTGGGACGATGCAGGATGGTGCCCTGGAGATATCCTGGTGGTTGTGTAACTTGATAGCTAACTTATGACCTCCCCCAAATTCTCATGCTATATGTCCCATCCCTAAATTTGATTGTTTCAGACCCTTCTTTCCTGATTTTGCTGCTGTAGGGTACATCAAACACCCCTATATCATTAGACAGGCAGACAGACACAGACAGACAGACAGACAGACAGACAGATAGATAGATAGATAGATAGATAGATAGATAGATAGATAGATAGATAGATAGATAGATAGATAGATAGATAGATAGATAGATAGATAGAGGCCCTTGTATTGCTTTTAAATTGTCGTTTTTAAAATGTGGGTTTGATCATAGGGAAAATAATGGTAGAAGGCATTTTAAAAGTCCCTTTAAAATAATTAGGCAACACAACTTTGCTGTACCAGGAATCTCAGTCCTCCTTGTTAAGTTACTTCCAGTGTTGGGCTGGGTTGTGACCTCGTGTCGCCTGGGCCCCCTTTGGGATGCCATGGGTATGCCCCCAAAAAAAAAGCCTCCCACCCTTTTCTGCTTCTGTCACACACTGGGTTTCCTTGGTTCACCAGCACACACGGGGGGCGTTCTTGGCACCCGATGGTAGTCGTTGGCTGGGGATCCTGGGGGTGGTAGCCTTAAGAACTAGGAACCTTCCCGAATTCCCTATGTGGGACACAGCACTAGCCAAGCTCCAGAGGGGGAACAGCGGAGGAAAGAGAGAGGGGGGGGAGGAGCCTGGGAGCTCTTTAATGATCTTACTGTTTATTTTCTCTCTCCCCTCACCCACCACCACCCACTTGGCTGACCTCCGCTAACATGCGTCAAAACCTGTCCTTCTTGCTCCCACCTCCAGTGGATCCCAAAAGCAAGGAGGTGATCCAAAATGCATGCAAGGCGGTCGGCTCCATCAGCACCACCTCCTTCGACATCCGGTTTAACCTGGACATCTTCTCCCCAGGTAAGGCGGGGGCAGGGGCAGCTAAAGATGGGGAATCCCTGCCAGGTTATTCCTGCCACTTTTCCTGGATTGGTTCAGGGGCATCGGCCTGTTTCCTAACCTGTCTCTCCCATGCATTGCACGTGGAAGACTGTGCGAGAACAGACCACATCCAGATCATGTTCTTGCCATCTCCAGTTTTGTTTTGGGGGTTTCACTTTCCCCTCAGATCTGTTTCTGTCCCGTTTCCCTATATTGCTTTGATGCTGAAATAACAGCTATTGATTGATTGATTGATTCATTCATTCATTCATTCATTCATTCATTCATGTGTTTCATTAAAATATTTTTGCCTCACCTTTCTCCTTAACCCAAGGGGGCTCACCTCATTCAAAGTGAACTTTTAAATCTAGAAGCAGTGAGCATCAAAATGTGGAAAAGAAACAAATTCCACACTAAAAAGTGGTAAACGAAAACACATCCAAAGCAATAAGGCACAACCATCCCATTTCAGGCGGGCGGTCCCTCGGGGAAAGGCTTGCTGGAAGAAAGAGGTCTTTCCCGGCTTGCGGAAGGACGGCAAACCTGGAGCCCGCCTGGACTTGAGTGGGAGGGAGTTCCAAAGTCCAGGAGCGGCCACAGAGAAGGCCCTCTCCCGTGGCCCCACCAAATGCACCCGTGAACGTGGCAGGACCGACAGAGAAAGGCCTTTCCTGATGGTCTCAGCACACAGGCAGGACCATACAGGGAGGCGTGGTTCTTGAGATGGCCCAGAGCCAAGCCGTGTAGAGTTCTATCGGTCGGGACCCATTGAGCTTTTTCGGGGGGGGGGAGCAGAGGTCCCTTGGGGCCTTGCTGGTTTTGCAAGTGATGATTGCCACGAAGGAAGCCTGCAGTCTGCTTGGCAGCGCCAGCCTGTGCCCAGCGGCCAGGATAGTGCCCTCAGATGATGGTGGGACTCTCTGCTTGGCCGAAGCTTACTCGGAACCATGTGGCACTTTTAAAGCTAACAGATTAGTCTCCTACAGCTGGGGCTTTGTAGGGCCAGAGCCTCGGACTTCCTCGGTGGCAGGGATTACGCCATCATTTCCCACCTGCCCAGACTTCCTTGTCCCCTCTGAAATTAACTGCAGTCCTCCTTTTAGGTGCGAAGGAAAGTCCCCCCCTCCTCCCACCCAAGAGGTAGTGGGTGACCAGGATGGTTGAGGGTCTGGAAGAAATGTCTTACGAGGAAAGGCTTAGGGATCTGGGAATGTTTAGCCTCTCTAAAAGAAGGCTGAGGGGGGATATGATACCTATGTTTAAATATTTGAAAGGATGTCATATTGAATAAGGAACAGGTTTGTTTTCCATGGCTTCAGAGACTAGGATCCGGGGCAATGGGTTCAAACTGCAGGAAAAGAGTTTCCATTTGAACATTAGGAAGAACTTCATGATGGTTAGAGTTGTTCGGCAGTGGAATATGCTGCCATGGAGGGTGGTGGAGTCTCCTTCTTTGGAGGTTTTTAAGCAGAGGCTGGATGGACATCTGTCAGAAATACTGTGATGGGGTTCCTGCATGGCAGGGGGTTGGAATGGATGGTTCTTGAGGTCTCTTCCAACTCTATGATTCTATGATTCTAATACACTTCTGAAGATAGTCAGAAGGAACAGTTGAGAGCCGTTAGCTTTACAAAAGACCGGAAGCCAACAGAAAAGAACCCTTCTGGCTGATCTTCCTCCTGCCCCCACCCCACCCCACCCTGCAGTTCCAGGAAGTCCAATCCTACCCCCCCCCATAGGGCAAAAGACTTTCCCCTCCCCACCAAAAGGGGATTCAGCCACATAGGGGGGGGGGGCTCCTTTGGGTCTTGCTTCACCTTCCTTGCTTGGGCTCCTAGGTGTTCGTTTCCCTGAATCCAGCAAAGAGCAGGTTCAGGACCAGAAGCGGTTGCTGAAGGATGCCGCTGCCTTCCTGGTGTCCTATCAGATTCCAGGCTTGGTGAGTCGAATGGGCAGCAAAAGGCAGGGTGGGGGTGGGGGCACGACCAAGGACAGGGCAGGAGGAGAAAAGACTGGTCAGGATTGCAAAACATGTTCAGGTCGTAGGTGATCTGTGCTGTAAAGAAAATAATAAATAAGTCACCCAAACTCACATGCACATCTGGAAAGCCAGGGCGTTTCTCACACTTGTGCTTTTAAAATGTGAAGTAAAATACAATAGGAGGCCCATATCAGGAGGAGGTTGCTTCAATGCCCTCTGCCCCCTCCACACTGACAACCACAGGGACTAGTGAAGGCTAACTGTACAAAAAGAACATGCAGAAATATGTGGTTTTTATCATGTATTTCCAGAACTGGCCACTAGAGTGAACCAGGGTCCCTGCTTTGTATTCTTCACCAACTGGAATGCATACTATATAGCCTTTGTCTCCCCTTAGTGTCTGCTTCTGGGAACTACATGATGGAAACCTGCATTTCTAGTTTCATTCTTTAACTTTTTAAAACATTTTCAAGCCACAGATGAGTGAAAACGCAGAAATTTGTCTTGCAGATACAGGGATTCAACTGTATGCACCTTGTGACAGCTGGGAGGGGAGCTGAAACTGCAGAAGGAAGACGGGAGAGATGGTTTATTAGAGGGAGAAGGAAGGGTGGGTTCGGGGGCGGCAGTAAGAAAGAGAGAGGGGCAGAGAGGGGCAAGGGGGTAACATAAACGGAGAGGGGGGAATCACATAAACGGGGCGTTGAGAATGGGGCAGACAGGTGAGGGAAGGGGCGGCAGGGGTGGAATGGGAGCGAGGGGAGGACGCAGCCACACTGTTGGCTTCAGAACTCCCCCGGTGGAGGGTGGAGCTGAAGCCCTTGGCCACCCCCTGCCCAACCTCCCAGCGTGCTTCCCTTGCAGGTCAAAGACTGCCTGGACCACACCATGCTGCCAATGGACGGCGCCACCTTGGTGGAAGCCATGCACCAGCGAGGGATCAACATGCGGTACCTGGGCAAGGTGGTGGACTTTATCACCAAGACCCCCGCCCGGACCCAGCTGGATCACATCTACGTACGTTCCCCAACCACCACCTTTCCGTCCCGGCCCAGCGGGGGAGGGAGGTGATAAGGAAGGGGGCGTTCGAGCCAGTTGGGCCTGGCCAGGTGCCATGTCTCTGGGTGCAAACAAATGTATTTTTTTATTTATTTTTATTTACAACCCCCCCCCATCACCACCCCTGGGTCTGGCCAAACAGCCATTCTAGGCAGCTGCTAATGACAAAATGTTTTCTCCACCTTTGTTTGAAATCAAAAGTGGCTTTGAGTAGCACCAGAAAGACCCTCGTGGCCTCCTTGGACTAACAAATGCAAGATAAAAATCAGCCCCCAACAGGGCATTGCAGCGCAACTCTAGGAACCTGTTTTTCATTAACTTTAATAAAGACACGTGCGCAGCTCCTGTGCCTTCCCACGATGATTGGAGAACCCTCTTTCTAGACAGTTTGCAGGGTTATTGTTCCAGGCTACCCATTTCCCCCTAGGGCAGTGGCGGCGAACCTTTGGCCCTCCAGATGTTTTGGACTACAACTCCCAGAATTCCAAACCTAGATTGCCAATGACAAAGGACTGTGGGAGTTGTGGTCCAAAACATCTGGAGTGCCGAAGGTTCGCCACCACTGCCCTAGGGCAGCCGTGTCCAAACTTTGCCCTCCAGATGTTTTGGACCACGACTCCCACAGTCCTTTGTCATTGGCAATACAGGATTAGAATTCTGGGAGTTGTGGTCCAAAACATCAAGAGGGCTGAAGATTGGACGTCCTTGCCCTAGGGGAAGAGGAATCAAGGGCTGAATCAACATCGAGCTGGCCACGTGAGCCCGTTCGGACCGAACTCAGGTTGTGAGCAGAGTCTTCATTGCAGTGCTGCAGTTTAACGACTGCGCCACGAGGCTCCCTCAGAAGGCAATTTGGCCCTGTTTTCTTTCCCCAATTTGTTTTTCGCCTGGGAGAGGGAGACCAGATGAAGGGGGAAGGGGGTGCAGGTGCCGCCAGGCCTGTTGACGTGGCCCAACCCCAGCCCTAAGATCTCAGGACAGGCCATGCTTCTTGGGCCTTGCTTAGAAAAGGAAAGGAGGGCATCCCTTCCAGTGTAGCCGCAAGAGGCTCTGGATGGACTACAGATCCTCCCTCGGTCTCCCCTTTGAGCCGGCAAGCACGCCTCTGTACACCTGCTGCCTTTTGGACTAGCAGTCCCATTGTCCCCAAACAGCCTGGCCAGAGCTGTCCAGAAGATCAGGAAGGATCCACTCCTTCCCTCTCTCACACACACACACACACAAACACACATGCTCCAGACCCAAGCTATCCAAAGGTGGTCCGTTAGAGCCTCCCAGCTTGGAAATCTCTCCCGTCAATTAGCAGGATAACGAGATCAGTCTTTAATTAGTGGGCTTACTTCTCCTCCCCCTCTCCCTCTCTTTTTTGTTTTGTTTTGTTTCCCGGAACAGAAAATAGGGATCATGGAACTGATCACTCGGTCCGCCAAGCATATCTTCAAGATCTACCTTCAGGTACGTTCCCCACCCCACCCCACCCCTTGTGGTCCCCCCTTCCCCCCCCCGCCCCTTTTCTGCACCCCACGGGCACCCTTTCGCTCCCCCCTTTCCTCTGCTCCCGGGGAAAGCCATCTCCTCATTAGGCCTTTTGTGGCCGTTGCCTAGCAACCGGGAGTACAACCTCATTAAGGCCTAAAATAGGCAAGGTTGAGAACCCGGGAAGGACAACTACTTGGCTGCCTGCGGGTTTGTTCTCCACTCCCCCCCCCCCACGAAGCCGAATTTTTCTCTTTTTATTTCCCACCACTTCTAGCTCAGTGTTTTCCTCTTTTGGCTGGGATGACTTGGCTCCCCCAAGGAATAAAAGGGCTGCAAAAGGACCGTAAATGCTGGCCTGTAATGTTTTAAAAAAGCTCCATTTTCCTTGATTTTCTGAGGACAGGGGGTGTTTTTCTGAGGACAGGGGGTGTCTCAGATGGTCGGGCACCCTAAGTATTCCTGAGCAGCCTGGGTGCTGTTGTAGGAAACACTCCCACCCAAAGTATTGGGAACGCCCATCCCAATCTCCCTTGGCCGTTCCCGGCAGTTGTGCGTGTCTGTGGGTAAACCTGCATGGGTTGAGATTTTTGACACACGGCCACGGGTGGCTGGGTACATTTGGCACAATGCCTCGCGTGGTGGTGGTGGTGGTGGTGGTGATGTGCCCTCAAGTCACTTCAGACCTCAGTAGCCATGAGCTTATGATGGCTTCCTTTAGCAAGTTTGTCCATCTCCTCTTGGGGCCCCTCTTTTCCTGTCTCCTTCCCCCATTCCCAGCAGGGTGGTCTTTTCCAAAGGACCTCAAAAACAGATCGGCCTCAGCTTCTGCCTTTTGCCTCCGGAGAAAGTGCAGGGTTGCTTTAATCTAGAACCCACTCGTTCCCCTTTCTGGCAGTCCAGGGTATCCACTCAGCTCTCTTTCAGCACATTTCAGAGGAGACGTTTTTAGGAAACATTTAAGTGGTCTTTGAAGAAAATCAATTGGAGGAGGTGGTGGAGGACAAAAGACTCCCAGATCTTGGACAATATTTGGGGGAAGGGGATTGGCTGGCACAGGAGAACCTTGTGGCTTTTGTTTATTAAATAAATAAATAAATAAATAAATAAATAAATAAATAAATAAATAATAAGCAAAGCAATCTTAGTCAGTAAAAAGTGATTTTAGTCTGCATTTTTAATAAAAATAAATAAAATAAAATAAATGGTAATTCTAATGGTAATAACGATGATAATAAAAATATTTATTTAAAAATAAATAAAAATAAAATGTTTACATTTTATTTTTATTTATTTTTAAATAATTTATTATTATTACCATTATTATTTATTTTATTTTATTTTATTTTGTATTAAAATGCAGACTAAAATCACTTTTTACTTACTAAAATTGCTTATTTATGTATGTATGTATTTATTTATTTATACAGACAGACAACTTATATGCTGCTCTCTACCCAAAAGTCTCCGGGCGGCTTGCAGTTAAAATGAACTATTGAAACATTAAAAGGTGAAGGAACAATTAAAAACAATAAAGACATTTAAATGCAGTCCTTTTAAAGGATTTCCCCCCCAAGGACTTAGGATGGCTAACGGGGTAGGAGGAGTGTCCCTCTTTCAGCCTGAGCGCAGGATCCCAATGGAGAGAACTGCTGCAGGATGGAGGTGGTTTGCTTGAGTGGCCGGGGTCAAGAGACAAGGTGGGAAGGGCCAGGGGTACCAGGATATTGTGGCTCCAGGGCCCTGGAATGGCAGAGGGGTGTGAGCGGCAGATCCGTTCATTTCAGTGCCTCTGAAAGAGAAGGCTGTTTCTCGTGCTGACAAAGCTTGTGACTCTTTTTAAGAGCTTTTGATGGCTTTGCTGGACCAGGCTATCCGGCAGATGCCAAGAACGAGGTTGCAGAGCAGAGCCTATACATGGCATGGTCTCTGTCTCCCTCTAGTGGCCATCCCTGATGACTACATTGTGGAAATAGGTGTTTCTGGGTGTGTTTTTCCCCTTTTAATATTTTCATAAGTGAAACCGCAGATAGAGTTGCTGGATATGGGGGGGTCCTACTGTATTACATACAATATTTCACACACAGCTCCATATAAGAGTGAAAACACGCAGCTGTCAACGACAAGAGCTAGCACAACACCAGGGCTCTTGTACTATTCTACCCTGGCTTCTGTTTCTACTCCTGGCTGTCGCGTGGATGTTTCCTTTTAAACATCTTAGTCGGGGAGAGTCAAGGTGAACCTTGAGCTTTGGATGTTTCTTGCTCCCGATGCCAAGTGTTTTCTCTCCGGGGATCTCCTGAGTTCTGGCTCCGACCCTTCTAAGCACGGCAGTGTGGTCGTAGTAGCAGCCGCCTCCCACCCACCCACCCACCTTGTTCTTGCAGGGGGTGGAACTTTCCGGCTTATCGGCCGCCATCAGCCACTTCCTCAACTGCTTCCTCAGCTGCTTCCCGAACCCTGTGGCCCACCTCCCAGCGGACGAGCTGGGCTCCAAGAAGAAGAACAAGAGGAGGAGAAACCGGAACCTGGGGGCTGCCGACAACACGGCCTGGGCCACCATGAGCCCCCAGGAGCTGTGGAAGAATATCTGTCTCGAGGCCAAGAGTTACTTTGACTTCGGACTTGAATGGTGAGCCCACAAGCACCCACACGCACACACACGCGGAGCTTTTGGAAATTAGTTTGCTGCCCTGAGTGGTGAGCATCAGGCCTGGGCAGAAAGGGGAAGGGGGGTGCGCACGTAGTTTTTGATGACATACCCAGCACCCTCGAACGTTTCCCCTCTGCCCCAGTGCCCTCCTTGCCCTCCCGGTGCCTTTCTTGACTTGCGGCTCCCTTGTTTTGTTTCTGAAATGACCCACGCGAGCCCAGGTGGCGTTCGGAAACCTCCTACACACAAGCAGCCAAGCTCTTACCTTGGCCTGGGGTCGCACGGGGTTAAATTCCAACGAGGAAGCAGGCTGTGATGTCATCCAATCAAAAGCTATGCAGGGACAGGCAGCATCCTGCCTCCCTATCTGATTGGCCAGCACCACAGAGGAAGCAAAGATGACATCACAGCCTGCTTCCTCATTGGAGTTTGACACACACTCACACACACACACACACCCCTGTGAGCCCCAGCCAAGGTAAGAGATTGGCTGCTTGTGTATTGGAGGCTTCGGAACGCCATCTGGGCTCGCAGGAATTATCCATCCCTCCTGGCTGGGGCTCCTCCAATGGGATGCTTTGAGTCCTGGGTTGGGGGGGGCAGGGAGAGAGAAGGGAACAGGGAAGTTCCGCATGAGTAGTATTACTTCTGAGGATTCCGTAGCTCCCCTGGCTGGATTTGGCAACACCCTGGCATACTGTTTGGGACCCCCTGTTCAGCCCTCCTTCCCTGCTTGTTCTAGGCCTAGGCCAGCCTTTTTATTTCCAAAGCAAAGCCGACTCTCCTGGGGAGATCCTAGCTATATCAAAAACAGAAAGGGGGCAGGGGTGTCTTTCCCTAGTAGGGCAAGTGGTCTTGCTGTCGTCCTCTTTGTGATAGCACTTAGAGAAGAATGGTTGTGTTTGCTTGTTGTTTTTGGGAGGGGGGTTTCTGATTAGAATATGGCATAAAACCTCTGGGGGGTGAGGGCGGGGGAGCGGACCCAAAGGGCCTCCTTGGAAAATGCAGGAGGACCCAGTATCCACTGAGGATTGGTTCCAGGCCTTCCCGTGGATAATGAAACTGTGGATCAGAGAGGATGCCCCCTTCAAACCCCAAAACTGCTATTTTGTGACAGCTTGCTATACAGCTGATGAATTAATTGTTTCCTCTGCCAACCGTGGATAACTGAATCAGTGGTTAATGAATCATTGGATATGGGGGTCCTACTGACTAGAAAAAAAAACCCAATGCTGGTAGAATGACTTTGTTTCCACTGTCTTCTGAAACGTGTTGTCCCTCGGCCCTCACCCTTAGAACAATGACAGGGGTGGCCCATTGGAGCTCCCGTGGAACTTGGTGGCATTCAGGTTCCGTCCATGACCTTTGCAATTCCTCCGGGTCCGTTGCCTTGTCTCGTCTGACTTTGCTTGCCTTCCGCAGCGAGAGCGTGGACCAAGCCGTGGAGGTGTATAACCTCCAGAAGATCACCCTTCTCCGCGAGATCTCCCTCAAAACTGGAATCCAGGTGATGTATACAACCCTTGCATGCTACTTTCCCCTCTAGATCAGGTAGCAGGAAGTAGGAAGCCAATTCCTCTTTTCCCGTCCTGGCAAAGAGCACAGTTCTCGCTCAGTCGGGGACCTTAGAACCACCCTCCCCCTGGGAAGAAAGGCCTCCATTGGAAGTCTCTTTCCTAGGCTAAGCTCTGGCCCCAAATGTTCTGATCAGGAGAAATCTCCCAACTATCCCTGGAGCAGGAACGGAGGAACTAGGCATCATCTCTTAATTTTATGTCATTGGAAAAATCCCATGGATTTTTAATGTACTTTTGGGGGTTTATTTTATGGTGGGGTACAATTGATTTTATCAAACTTTTACCTACAGCTTTGTCTTGTCTGGGTTTGCAAGCTGTCTTTTGCACTGGGAATAATAATAATAATAATAATAATAATAATAATAATAATAATAATAATAATAATAATAATAATAATAATAATAATAATAATAATAAAGTAGTAGTAGTAGTAGTAGTGTCCTATAATGCCCTGACACACAATGAAGCTGTAGGAAGTTTAAGGACCAAGAGCTGCATAATACCCTAATACCATAGGAGACTTCCCAGCAGAGCATTCTGGGAAGTAAAAATGTGACCAGTGAGGCAAGAGTGCTGCTAATGGAAAGCATTTGTGACCAGGGCCTGCTGGGGGTCGAGGGAGCCCAGAAGAGGGAGAGGCACCTTTTAAGACCTTTGAGTACAGTCTCCTCCCCCCCCCCATGTAGGAGACTATACAGTGGTACCTCGACTTACGGATTTAATTCATTCTGAATGCATGCTCTTAAGTCGAGCTACTCTTAAGTCGGGGTACCTATCTAAAAAATTGAAAAAATATGAAAAAAAATTGTATGCCGAACAGACCATATCTAAAATTTGTAAGGCGGCAGTTAAAATGCCAACAGTTTTCCACTCTTAAGTCGAATTGCTCTTAAGTCGGGGTACAGCTGTATGTGAGACTGAAAATTGAGGTTTGTCTTATATATGGAAGTAAGCCAGGGAGAGAACCGTGCCAAACCATAATTTTCAGTGGGAAAACTGGGGGTGGTCTTATACATTGAGGGTGTCTTGTAGACAGAAAAAAATGTGGTATTTATTTATGGTGCTTATGTCCCACCTATTTGGTGGCCAATTTGTCCTCTGGGCAGTTTACAAAATAACATATAAGAACATAAGAAGGGCCATGCTGGATCAGGCCAAAGGCCCATCTAGTCCAGCTTCCTGTATCTCACAGTGGCCCCACCAGATGCGTTTGGGAGCGCATGAGACTAGATATCTGTCTCCTGATACCACTCCCCTGCATCTGGCCCTTGAAGGACCCCGGTTTTAACCCTGGAGATGACACATCTCCCTCATGGTTTGTAACCTGTGATGGACTTTTCCTCCAGGAATCTGTCCAATCGCCTTTTGAAGGCATCCAGGCCAGATGCCATCACCACATCCTGTGGCAGGGAGTTCCACAGACTAACAACGCGCTGGGTGAAAAAATATTTTCTTTTGTCTGTTCTCACTCTTCCCGCCCTCAATTTGAGTGTATGTCCCCTAGTTCTGGTATTTGTGAGAGGGAGAAGAGCTTCCCTCTATCCACTTTACTCATGCCCTGCATTATTTTGTACATCTCAATCATATCCCCCCTGAGGCGCCTTTTTTCCAGACTAAAGAGCCCCAAATGTTTTAGCCTTTCCTCATAAGGGAGGTGCCCCAGCCCAGTAATCATTTTAGTCACTCTCTTCTGCACCTTTTCCAGTTCCACTATGTTTTTCTTGAGATGTGATGACCAGAATTGTACACAATACTCCAGGTGCGGCCTTACTATTGTTTTGTATAATGGCATTATAATGTTGGCTGTTTTATTTTTAATCCCCTTTTATTTTAATTTTGTTTTCAATTTAAGAATAAGAGATCAAGCACCATATCATAAAATATTACAGTATGTAGCAATACACACACACACACACACACACACACAGAGAGAGACACACACACACACACACACACACACACACACACACACATACAGAGAGAGAGAGAGAAAAAGAGAGAGAGAGAGAGATGGAGACAGCAGATCAATTAAAATTGCATAAACGGGGTTGCAACATCTCTCAGGAGAGGAGGATAGACCTGGATCCATGTTTGGAAAGCACTGTTTGCCCCTGATTCCTGACGCACGGAAGGAAGGAAGGGAGGTTGGCCCACATCTGGAGGCAGTGAGATGGCCTCGTTCCTGGTGGGTGTCTGTCGTCCCTCCCTCAGGGTGGCCACTGCCGGCGACAACAGCCTAAGATGATTGGGTGGCATGAGTGGTAGATCTCAGGAGGAGACGCTTTGACAAATACCGAGATCCCAAACTGTTAGGGCTTTTGTATGTTAGATCCGACTGCAAACTCCTGCGGTCGATCTGGCAACCACAGTCTGTATCTGTTGCAACTTCCGTGTCTCCTTCAAAGTCTGTCCCTCGTAGAGAGCATTGTTGGAGTCAGTCCTTGGGATTGCCAGCCTGTGGGCGAATGTAGCCAGGGATTTCCTCCCCAGATTAGGACTCCCCTGCTTGTAGACCAATATTCCCTTTTCTACCCTTTCCGGGAAAGTACGGGCAACCTTTTGCGTCCTGCTTCTTTCCAGATCCTGCTGAAGGAGTATAACTTTGACAGCCGACACAAGCCGACATTCACCGAGGAAGACATCCTAAACATCTTCCCCGTTGTGAAGCACGTCAACCCCAAAGCTTCGGATGCGTTCCACTTCTTCCAGAGCGGGCAAGCCAAAGTGCAGCAAGGTAAGAGTCCAGGCGCGCTGCTCACCAGGGCTTCTGGGCTTGGGGAAGGGAGAGGAAGGGGAACACATCCGGGAGACAAGACAAAGCCTGTGTGTTTCTCATTGTAGTGGAGGTGGGAGATCCAGGCCAGGTTTTAGTCCAGACTTTAGAGCTCTCCAAGGTTCCTATCTTACTGTGCGGGTAGTTATTGTAGTTTAGCACCATGGACAGGTCCCGGATAGTACAGCATAAACCGTGGAACGGATTCCCTTCCTCCATGAAATAGGAGTCCCCAGTGTCCAAGTCCCAGGCTCCAAATGCTTTTGATTTTGAGGATTTTGAGAAAATAAAATCCAGGGTTTCCACTTTGCAGAAAGTCAGGGAAATTGGTCTGAAGTCAGGAAAAGTCAGCGAAATTGTGATTAAAATATATAATTTTAAATTTGTTTTTTACTGCAATTTCAAAACGACAACTTTGTAATGTGGCTTCAGATGAACCATTTTGAATAGGACGTTTAATACATAGTGTACATTTAAGACAATAACAGAAACATTATGCTGTTTGTTAGCATTCGAATTTACCTGAATTGAAGCTCGTATCTTGGTGTAATTTGGGGGGATGTTGGTCAGGTAAAGTAAGGGAAATGAAAAAAAATATGTTAGTGGCAACCCCGTAGTCCCAGAGGCCTGCAATTTGCTCTTCCTTCCGCTAAACTACAGCCCTGTTGGATCAAAAAGCCTCTTGAGGGCTTGTGTTTTTCAACCCTACTCTTCATTTAAGCCTGACTCTGGCTGAGCTGTGGTGGTTGACCTCTAAGTGAATGGTAACATCCATGAAGACTGGAAACTTGAATGGAAGCAAACAAACAAGACACGGTGGCATCCTGTATCATCATTGTCTCTCTTTCAAACATGGGTGTGGAATGAGTGGAAAGTGTCCGTTTACCAGGCAAGGTCACGATTCAGGGCAGAGCTCAGTAAATGGGAAACGAAGCAGGGCCGGAATCCTCTTGCACAATTAATTACACCCGTGGAAGGGAAACGGCATAAATCACTGCACGGGAAATCAAAAGGGGTTGCACTGGTTGAGTTCAAAAATAAAGAGAATTCCTTTTTTCTGAGACAAAAATACTCCAAAAACATCTTCACCTTCTTTTTTGCTTTTGGGTTCTTTTCAAAACAAGAGGCCGTGTTAACTTTTCAAAAGTTGTATTTTATTTTCTATTCTAAGACGCAAAAGTAAGAATCCAAAAAAGTATCAAAAAGTATCAAAACCTTAACAGATCTCAACCATAGTTTTATTTCCCTAAAAAATAATAAATCTATGTGATCCTGACTGACTGATTACATTCAGGACTTCTCCTAAGCCAACTCTCCCTGAGGGGAGCTCCGTTGCTCAATGCGATCCTCGGCATCATCATCATCATCATCGGCTTCTCTCTCTGCCCTCTCCTCTTCTTGCTCCAAGCTTCCAGATATCATGTGACATATCTGACCAATGGTAGCTAAACATGTCCCACGCTGTCAGCAGATTTAAGGGGGGCAGCATATATAATAATAATAATATATACTTGTGCCTGACACAAAGCAGTGCAGCAGTAACGTAGATAAAATGTCAGTATTGATATAAAGGGTTTGCAGAGTTAGTCTTTCAGAAAGACAATGACAATGAATAGAGTAAAAACTCATATATTCATATATACATCAAAATATACACAGCATAACAACCAATCATTATATACAATATAGCAAACAGACAAACAGAGTGTGGGGTAAACTGTTCTCACCATAACAGTCCCCAAGTTACAAATGACAAGCTAGTGCCCTTTATACTATTCAGCACTCATAAGATCTGATGCAATCACTAATTAACAATCTGATGCAATCTGATCTATCCATTACAAATCATGATGTTACAATCAGTTCCACCTGCACTTCATCACTTAACATGCCTGTGATTACTAGTTTCTAACACTTGTGGATTAACATCATGACACTGCAGAATCTAACTGCCTCCATTTTACAATTCTCTTTACACATTCTGTTAAACATATATAACATATGTTTTGTCAACTTTTACATATCTTGACAGTTATGGCTATTCCTCTACAGACCTCAGATAAGGGGGGATATGATTGAGACGTACAAAATAATGCAGGGCATCAGTCAAGTGTATAGAGGGACACTCTTCTCCCTCTCACAAAATACCAGAACTAGGGGACATCCAGTCAAATTGAGGGCTGGGAGAATACGAACAGACCAAAGAAAATATTTTTTCACCCTGTGCATTGTTAGTCTGTGGAACTCCCTGCCACAGGATGTGGTGATGGCATCTGGCCTGGATGCCTTCAAAAGGGGATTGGACAGATTCCTGGAGGAAAAGTCCATCCCAGGTTCCAAACCATGATGGAGATGTGTCATCTCCAGGCTTAAAACCAGGGTCCTTCAAGGGCCAGATGCAGGGGAGTGGGATCAGGAGACAGAGATCTAGTCTCGTGCGCTCCCAGACACATCTGGTGAGGCCCCTGTGAGATAAAGGAAGCTGGACTAGATGGGCCGTTGGCCTGATCCAGCAGGGCTCTTCTTAATGTTCTTATGTTCTTATAAGGTCTAATACAAGCCTGAAATCTGCACTTAATATTCAGCGAAACAACTCACACTAGGTCCCAGCATGCTTCATTTCCGTACAATGACAGTTCCTGAGCTCCTTTCCAGATTTTCAGGCCTACAGTTGGATAGATCGGCGTGTGCCTTGTTTCGTTGGTCCCGGTGGCGCCCTGTGATTTTGGGCCAGCAGGTTTGCCTGGAATCACCCGCTTTCTTTTCCTCTTTGCCCCGTTCAGGTTTCCTGAAGGAAGGCTGCGAGCTGATCAGCGAGGCCTTAAACCTGTTCAACAATGTCTACGGGGCAATGCACGTGGAGATCTGTGCGTGCCTTCGGCTCTTGGCCCGCTTGAACTACATCATGGGAGACTACTCAGAGGTAGGGCCGAGGCTCGGTCCCTCCAACTGACGTGCAGGAGGCGAGACACTTGGGAACTGGCGCAGAGGGACGGAGGAGGGCTCTGGGTTCAGATCTGGGCTCAGCCGTGGACCCTCACTAGGGATGGTGGTGGCATGGACTGGCAAAGCCCCTCCTTAAATAACTCCCTTCCGTTGGTGGCACTGTCAGGCGTCACAGCAAGTGGGTCCTGAGGTGACGGCACAGAGCGGCCACTTAGGACTTGTGGCATAAAACTCAAAAATATGATAGCTGTGTTTAAATGTTTGAAAGGATGTCATATTGAAGAGGGAATAGGTTTGTTTTCCATGGCTTCAGAGACTAGGACTCGGGCCAATGGTTTCAAACTACAGGAAAAGAGATTCCATTTGAACATTAGGAAGAACTTCATGACAGTCAGAGCTGTTTAGCAGTGGAATAATATGCTGCCAATAAGGAGGGTGGTGAGTCTCCTTCTTTTGAGGTTTCTAAGCAGAGGCTGGATGGCCATCTGTGGGGAACACTGTGATGGGGGTTCCTGCATGGCAGAGGTTGGACTGGATGGCCCTGGAGGTCTCTTCCAACTCTAGGATTCTATGATTCATTGTAGGGTAACTCTAAATATATCTTATGGACGGCCTGAAAAATTCACAAAAGCCATTCCTTGTTGCATTTTATGGAGTCACAGAGTCGGAAAGAGGCCGAGAAGGCCACTGAGTGCAACCCCTGGCTCTCCGTGCAGGAACCCTAGTTAAAGCCCATTTGCAAGGTGGCCACCCACTTTCCTCTTGAACGCCCCCCGCGTTGGAGCACTCACCACTTCCGGAAGTTACGGGGTTCCGTTGTCATGCTGCTCTAACAGTGAGGAAGTGTTTTCCCTGGTCTTCCACCAGAGGCTGGCCTCCTGTTCCTTTGAGCCTGATGTGGCGCGTCCTGCGCTCTGGGTCGACCGGGGACAGATCTTTCCCCTCCTCTTGTGTGACTTCCTTTCCAGGGATTTGAAAATAATTTAAAGAGTGCCGTCCTGTCTCCCCTTCAGTCTTCCTTTCTCAAGGCTGAACATATGTCCAGTTCTTTCCATGTTACTGGAGATTTCATTCCTGCGTATCATGTAATTTTTTGGGATAACCACACCCTTGACAAAACCAAAATGTATGATGGCAGCTGCCCACTGGACACGGCTGGAGCTAAACCTCCCCCCCCTCCTGATTTCCAGGCCTTAAGTAATCAACAGAAAGCAGTATTAATGAGCGAAAGAGTCCTTGGCATCGAGCACCCCAACACGATCCAGGAATATGTAAGTACCAGCGGAGGTGGGGTTGAAGAAAGTGGAGTTTGCTTGTAGGGTGACATGGGGGGGGGGAACCAGGGACCCCAGATCCATATATGGCCCCTGATTCTGAAGTTCCGTGTCTTATTTTGAATAATTGCTAAAATTCTCTGTGGCTTTTCCTCTTTTTTCTCCGATTAAAAAAAATAGCTTTCAACTTTTATGTTTCATAATTTACCACCTGCCCCCTGCCCCTTTCCCCCCTCCCATTTTGTGTGGGTTCTGGTTTGCATGTGTGCATAAGAGTTAAATTTTGCCTTGAAGTATTGTTCCATAAACAGCAGGTGAGCTGAATTCGGTTTTGACGGCTTTGTGGATGGGGGTGGGCGGTGGGGAATGCAGCATGTGATGCACATGGACCCCGCCCGAGAACAACCCCAGTTGGCCAAAGAGCATTGTTAGAAGCAGGAAGCCGTGGCCTTTAAATTGGTGGGGAAGCCATGGAGGGCGGCCAGGGAGCAGTGCCATTTTGGATCGCCGTGTGTCTCTCTCTCTGCAGATGCACCTGGCTCTGTACTGCTTCGCAAGCACCCAGCTGTCCACGGCCCTCAACCTGTTGTACCGCGCACGCTACCTCATGCTGTTGGTGTTTGGCGAGGATCACCCAGAAATGGCTCTCCTGGATGTAAGTCAATGTGCAGCTCCCCCCCGGGGGGGTTCTTGGGAACGACATTTCTAAACCAGAAATGAGCATTATTTATTATTATTTATTATTTGTTTCATTTTTATACTGCCCATCTTCCAACAGGAACTCTGGGCAGTTTACAAGTTAAAAACATCAATATACCAGAAGAAAAAAGGGGGGAAAGCCCTAAGCAAGATGCATTAGGGGGGCAGGAAAGAAAAAAAAAGATCAAATTTAAATAACTTAAATTAAAATAAAATAAAGGTTGCCATATGCCTCCCTAAAAAGCATGGTTTTCAAAGCCTTTTTGAGGGCGGGCAGGGACTGTGCAAGGCGCAGCTCACTCGGACGATGGTTCCATAACGAGGGGCCCACCACAGAGAAGGCACGGTCATTGATGCCACACAGAGGAGGTGGAGGGCTCCTGTAAAAGTACCAGCCTGAGCACTGGACAAATGTGGACTTTTCCCTTGCCATCAAGGCTATATGTCAGGCTTGTCCAGGTTGAACACTTTCTCCCCCCACCCCCGACCCCGCACCATTTCCACGCCTCTCTTGCTCTTGCCGACTTGTTCCAGAACAGGCGGGGCTGGAGCATTGCGCTGCTTTAGCGCCACAGCGCTTGAGCGCTGCACAGCTTTTGATCAGCACACAATTAGTGTGGGGGGGGAGCAAAGCAGGGCTCCATCACGAGATATGAGCTTGCAGTGTGTCTGCGAGGATTTTTACAGATTTATTTCCACTTTCAAAGCAATGGGCCTTCGAAATGTATTGTTCGTCTGTACAAATCCCGGTGGTGCCCTGCTTTCTTTAGTGACCAGACATTTCTTTAGAGCCTGCAAGGCCTCCAGCAGCTGCCTGCCTGACTGTGCGTGTCTGTCTGTGTGATCTCTTGTCTCCAGAACAACATAGGGCTGGTTCTCCACGGGGTGATGGAGTACGACCTTGCCCTGAGGTTTCTGGAGAACGCGCTCGTGATCAACTCAAAATACCATGGCGCCAAGTCCCTGAAAGTTGCATTGAGGTGAGAAGCCTTCCTGGAGCCTCGTGGCACAGGGGTTAAATGCCGGTCCTGCAGCTAAAACTGTGCTCACGACGACCTGGGGGTTCAATCCCCGGTAGCAGCAGGCTCATGGTTGACTCAGCCTTCCATCTTTCCGATGGGGTGGGGGTGGGGGGTGGGCAATGTGTAGCCTGCATTACTGTAATTACAAACTGTATAACTGCCCAGAGACTACTTGAAGTGGTATGGGGCGGTATATAAGCAGAACACTTTGCTTCCTCTCCACCCTCTTTGTTTTCAGGACTCACCATTTGAAAGGCCCCTTGGAAAAAATGGTGTGTGTGGGGGGTGGAAGTCAAAGAGAGGGTTGAATGTGGAACATGGATATTGTATGGGGGCTTGTGTATGGTTGTTGTTTTTTAAATTGTAGTTTTTATGTATTGGGTATGAATGCTGTCAGGTGAGAGAGTGTAGGGTTGTGTGTGTGTATGTTTTTGGTGTGTTTTAAAATGAGTACAAGTGATGTTCTGTGTGTGAATGTAGGAGTATGTGTATGGATGTTTTTTGGATTTTTATACTGGGGTGTGTGAATAGTTGACTGGATGGCACTTTTAAATCTCGTATTTTATACAATGACAATAAATTCTATTCTATTCTATTCTATTATTCCAGGACTGGGACCCAGATAGAAGTCTCACCCATCTACCCATAGATCAGGGCAGGGCAGGTTCTGGTGGTCAAGGCACTGAGGGACCAACTGGGGACTGTGGGGTGCACTAGCCCGCAAAGAGAAATTGGAGGTGGCCGGAAGCGGCTAGTCATAAATGACGTAGCTAGTCATAAATGAGTTTTTCACATACAGATACAGTACTGTAATTTTCTTTGTGAATAAAGCAAGAATTTTCAGGGTTTTTTTTTTTTTTTTTTTAAAAGTCTTTCCCATTGATTTTTTCCTGCAGCCACCACCTGGTAGCCCGCGTCTACGAAAGCAAAGCCGAATTCCGGTCAGCTCTGCAGCATGAGAAGGAGGGCTATACTATCTATAAGAATCAGGTTAGATTCCACCACCTCGCTTGTCTTGCTTGCTATCATGAGAGCTTTTTCTCTCTCCTGCACACACAGTGCATTTTTTAAAAAGATGCATGTTTCACCAAGCTGTTGAAAATGAATTACTAGGCCTTCCATGCAACCTTTTCTGGGCAAGAATGGAGAGCTGGCTACGGAATGTCCACCAGTTGCTCCATCTTCTAGGAAAGGAACCAAAAAGGCTTGATTTGGGGCCAGGCAGGAAGGGGAGGTGAGTAAGACTGTTTTGGGTGGTGCATGTGTTAGAAATTGAATAGGGTGTGGGGGGAGTTGAAATGTAGATTTCCTAAAGGGTAGCATTTTTATCTCTTGTCCTCCTCTTCACCTTGAGGTCCCAGTTACATTATTATCTTTTGGTTGTATTATTTTGATACTCTTTTGAGGAGATATTCAGAGTAATACAGTAGGACCCCCACATCCACTGATTCATTATCCACTGACTCAGTTATCCATGGTTGGCAGAGGAAAAATAAATAGATAATTCAGCAGCTGCAAAGTAAGCGACTTTCACAAAACAGCCATAAAGCAAGCTACTGACAAAAACAGCAGTTTTGAGGATTTTTTTGCATTCTCTGTTATCCATAAGAACATAAGAAGAGCCATGCTGGATCAGGCCAAAGGCCCATCTAGTCCAGCTTCCTGTATCTCACAGCGGCCCCACCAGATGCGTTTGGGAGCGCATGGTTTTCATTATCCACGGGAAGGCCTGGAACCAATCCCCAGCAGATCCCGGGGTCCTACTGTACAACCATAACCATTCTTAGTAGTTCACAAATTATGTGAGGGCTTTTTTTCTCCCTGTTTTGTTTGGAGAGCGGCAGCGATGCAGCTGTTTAAAACCAACCAACCAACAAAACTCCAAAAAGCCCTCAATAGCCATTACGTCATGGAATCTAAGTAGAACCGCCATGTTTAAGATCAGCCTATCTGGGGAAAATAGCGGCCTGAAGGCAGGGGCTGCTTCCTACAAATTCTCCCTTTCTTAAAACAAAAGGGGGTTCTCGAAAGCCAGAAGGGAAGGAATAAATGTTGGGGGATGTTTCCCGTTTGGATGTTTCCCTTTTGTGACTCGCGCCTGTGTTTTTTGCGGCCAGCTGGGCGAGCACCATGAGAAGACCAAAGAAAGCTCAGAGTACTTGAAATACCTGACTCAGCAGGCCGTGGCCCTCCAACGCACAATGAACGAAATCTACAGGAACGGATCCAACGCCAATATTGTGCCCTTGAAAGTGAGTTGCTGTGCGATCCTCAACCCGTCCAGGGATCGGGACCAGGCAACCAGGCCTGAATCTGCCCAGAAGGGTGCAAGTTCTGGGAACCCAGCAATCGAATCTCGGCTCTCCGGAGCAGGGAGGGGGGTGGCTGCGAGAACTCACGGTTGGGTGTTTTGCTCCTCCGGGGGGGCTGGGGTGAAGGGAACTGGGTGTTCTCTTGGCTTTATGTCACCCTTCCTGGACGCTGCTGGGAATGAGGTGTTCCTTCTCTTAATGGGAGGGAAATGCTCTGGGATCCCAGTCAAAGTGGGGCCACACAAGGCTCAACCATCAGCCAACCCTGTTAAGTCGACATCACTGCTGCTGCGGCTGCGGCTGTGTCTGGGCCAGCCTCCTCCTTCCTCAGAGCTTCCTGGAAGCCAGAGGGAAGAAGTCTCTTGCCCCTTTCTGGTTTTAAAAAAGAAAACCAACACCGGAAACTAGTCTTGGGTCCTTACCACATGGGCAGGGGTAATTCCGTCAGGCAAGGTGCCTTAAGTTGTAATTTGAGTTTGTTTAATGGTGGGTCTGGGCCACCTTTTAGCCCAAAAAGGCACTTAAAATAAGGTGAGCCAAGAGCCCCTCCGCCCTTCGCACTTATCTGAAACATAAAAGACATGTCACAAGCAGAGGAAAAGCGGAGGAGAAGAAATAAAGACAGAATTCCTTCCTCCTCCGGAGGGAAATGATATGTAGCTGGTCAAGGGTCACGGTGTGCGTGCATGCACATGTGACAAACGTTGACCAGGTTGTCTCCCCAGCTGACTCCAGGTGGGCTCTCTCTTCTTCCGCTCTTAGTTCACCGCTCCCAGCATGGCCAGCGTCTTGGAACAGCTGAACGTCATCAATGGGATCCTCTTCATTCCGCTCAGGTACAAAGGATGATGGTGGGGTGGCACGGGAAATCAAAAGGGGTTGCACTGGTTGAGTTCAAAAATAAAGAGAATTCCTTTTTTCTGAGACAAAAATACTCCAAAAACATCTTCACCTTCTTTTTTGCTTTTGGGTTCTTTTCAAAACAAGAGGCCGTGTTAACTTTTCAAATGTTGTATTTTATTTTCTATTCTAAGACGCAAAAGTAAGAATCCAAACAAGTATCAAAAAGTATCAAAACCTTAACAGATCCCAACCATAGTTTTATTTCCCTAAAAAATAATAAATCTATGTGATCCTGACTGACTGATTACATTCAGGACTTCTCCTAAGCCAACTCTCCCTGAGGGGAGCTCCGTTGCTCAACGCGATCCTCGGCATCATCATCATCATCATGGCTTCTCTCTCTCTGCCCTCTCGTCTTCTTGCTCCAAGCTTCCAGATACCACGTGACATATAACTGACCAATGGTAGCTAACCATATCCCACGCTGCTAGCTTGTTATGGCTATTCCTCTACAGGCCTTGTGTGTGTTGTGCCGTTACAGTCGTGACCGACTCTTCGTGACTCCGTGTCCATGGAGTTTTTCTTGGCAGGAATACTGGAGTGGCTCTGCCAGTTCCTACCCCAGGCGCCTACAGCACCTGGTATTCCCTGGTGGTCTCCCATCCAAATACTAGCCAGGGCTACAGACCTTAGATAAGGTCTAATACTAGGCCGAAATGTGCACTCAGCTTAGCAACTCACACTGTGTCCCATCATGCTTATTTCTGTACAGGGATCAGATTCTGCTCATGGGAAAAGGGCCTGTAGAATGATTATGAACCCTGCAGGTCAACCACGCAGCTCTTTCCCGTGTGGCCGGCAGCGGTTGAAGGCGTGTGCTGTGGGTGCTGCCATCCTGAGTCAGTGGGGTTGTGTTGATGGGGAATGATGGATGTTGTAGTGCCCCACTGCAGCACGTCCCATCCCCAGGATGTCTCCGATTCCAATTGGGCTGTCGGGCAGCCTCCACCCTCCCTTGAAGGGAAGCCAACGGAACTCCCTTCTGCTTGTCTTCTATAACCCAAGCCATCCATGCGGCTTGCCTGCCAGCCCTTAACCCTCACTCAGCATTTCGCTCACAGATCTTCTAATCCAGGGGTGCCCAAACTTTTTGTAAGGAGGGCCAGATTTGGTGGCTGAGAATGTGTCAGGGGCCGGTTGCTCCCCGACCCTGCCACCCCACTGCAAGCCCCACCCACTGACCGCGCGTGCGCCCAACCTCACAATGTTCCCGGCTATGCCGGTGGCAGCAGCCTGTGCACGCGCCCAGCCCCACAAGCTTCCCGGCGGTGCTGGTGGTGGTGGCCCCCCTTGCCCGCCCTCCCCACAAGCTTCTGCTCACCAGCCGACCGGCCCGCCCAGCCCCTCAAGCTTCCTGGCGGTATCAGTGTTGGCGGAAGATTTCTTTTAAAAAAAAAAAAAAAACATGGGGCGAAGGAGAGGGAGGGAGGGAGGGGCTGGCCAGCCAGCCGCGGGCCACTCAGAATGGTCTGGCGGGCCAGATTTGCGCCGCCGCCCCCGGGCCAGACTTTGGGCAGGCCTGTTCTAATCTCTCTCTCGTTCTCATGCCAAGCCCAGTGCATGGATCCCCGACTGTTGTTGTTATTCTTGTTTTCATGGCATCGTTTTCTGCTCTCCTGTCTGCAGCCAGAAAGATTTGGAAAACCTGAAAGCTGAGGTGCAGAGGCGGCAGCAGCTACAAGAAGCTCTGAAGAGCAGCGAGCAGCCGGAATCGGAGGAAAAGTCCCCAGAGGAGAGTCAGCCGGTCACTGTGATGCCCCCCTAGCCAAGAGAGACCCGCTTTAGTTAGTTTAGCTGGCCCATGGGTTGGGCTGGGATTTTTTTGTTTTGGGGTTTTGTTTTTTTGTTTTTGTTTTGTTTTTGCAATGGAGTCTGAATGCTGGCATAGCTCTGTCTCGTGCCCGGACAGCTTCTCTTGGGCAATGTGTTATTTTTTTAAAAAAAAAATTGCACTGGTACCACAAAAATGCAATGCAAAAGAATGAGATCTTCAGAAATCTGTTCCTGTTCAGGTTGGCGTCGGCCATCCAACGCAGGGCAGTTCGGCCACACGACCGGTGCGTAAAAGCGGCTTAGCCTGGACTTGGGAGGCAGGGCCCAGGGGTTGTGGAAGGGGAGGGGGGCAGAAAAAGAGGGGCAAGGTGCGTGTCTGTGGGGGGAGTGTGTCTGTGCGTCCAACCATCAAGCCATTTCTACTGTGTACATAAGAGATTTATTTCCAAGTGGAGGTACAATAATATGTTTCTCAGGTTATTATTTTTTTAATGTTGATTTTAAAGGACAGAAATGTTGCCCCTGTTCTTGAATTCATCTTTCTCCTCCCTGAGCGTGGGTCCTTGGCCCCACCCCGGCACTCTTCAGGCGCTCGTAACACTATAAATATTATATATGAAATATAAATTCAGCCATATTTTTATGTAAACATTGAGGGGCGTGTGTGTGTGTTTTAAGCCTGAATAGAGTCCGAAAGGCCGAGCCAAGGTTTTGAAGAGGGGCAGGAGATATCGCTGTTCACGTTAAGGAAGTTGTTTTGAGCTTCCTTTGGATTCATCTACTCTTTCCTCTGTGCGTTTGTGTGTGTGTATATGTGTGTGTGTGTGTGTGTGAGAGAGAGAGAGAATTGCAGGGTTTTGGGGAAAAGGTAGATGAGTTTGCTGCCCTGGAGAAGGTGTTGTTCTGCCTATTGGCCCCAATTCTTACCACAAGGCGTGGGAGGGACGTAGCCTCCAAAGGCACTTTTTTTAAAATGCCAAGAGTAAACTTAAGTTCTCCTCCAAATCAACCACTGAGGCGGCCCCTGCCTCCTGTTTCTAAGCCAAGGGAAAAGGAGGTCCCGGACCTGTGCGAGGGGGAAACGGCAGGAGGCCTCCGTGGACCTCTTCTTAAAACCATCCCAAATGTTTGCAGCTCCTCTGCCTTCCACTTGTGTGGTGGAAGACACGACACCCCCCCCCCCCCCATTGTGCACAGCACTGAAGGGTGAACCAGCCATGCCTCTGGAGCCAGCTGTGTGTGTGTGGGGGGGGGGAGACAGCCTTCCGGCACAACACGTGGCCGCCGCACTACGCACACATGCCCCAGACGACTTCTTGAGAAACTGGTGGCAATCTTTTGGTGGCTTCTCGTTGGGCTGGTGGGGGAGAGAAATACTCCGGAGGAATGGAAAGATGGCCGCCTGGACTCCCCACCCCGGGTTTACACACACTGGCCTGTGCGCGCACACCCCTTTTTCTTTTGCGGTTGTGCAGGACAAAGTGTGCGCCTTAAAGAAAGCCTTTGTCAAACTAGGACCCGGCACTGGAAACTCACCTAGTGAAACGGCGTGGGCCGGCTGCGCAGCGGGAAAGCCACAGTCAAAAATCACAGCCTGAGCAACTGAGTGGAATTCTCTATTCTTTTTTCCCCACCCCCACCCCAAAGGCTCATCTTTGAATGTATTAAAAAAACCAAGAATCATGAACTGAAAACAAAGCCTCTGTCTTTTCTCTCCCTTGGTTTTCTTCTTTGGGTGAAATAATAAATGCTATTAAATACCATGGGCCTGGAAGCGATTGTGTGCGTATTCGGGGTGGTGGTGGTGTGTGCTTGGTTTCTTCCCTTGGAAAGAGCTGTGGGAGGTGGAGAGTGAGATCTGGATTTCCTGGAAAGGGGTGGTGGTGGATTATGGCTGACAGGAGACGCTGCCCTTACCATGAATCCGCCCCTCAGCCAACTGTGCTTCCCGCTGGGCTGCTCCTTACAGTTGCCGACAGGTGGAAGTGTCCTTGTGGGAGCCCCAGACGTGGCAGGGGTGATGGTGGGGGGTGTCATGTCCAAAAGGCTCAGGGCTTACCAGGGCACCCTCGCTTTCGGTACTACAAGCACCTTAAGAAAAACAGATGGGGCAGCCCTCCTCCTCAAGGTCCCCCCCCCGGCAAGGGTTCTTCCCCAGATGCTCAGGGTAAGTCTCAGGACTTGCTCTTCAACCCGACCAAGCTGCACGTGGGGGTCCCTCCCAGGGACCCTTGGGGGTGTGTGAATTAAATCCCCCGTGAAAGAAGGGAGCAGAGGGTCACTTGGGCCTCTCCTGCCAGGAGCCGCCCTTTTCCAAGGGCTGGTAAAAGGCTAGCGTGGGGCAAGTAGAACAACCAACAATGGAAAAAAACAACACGTCTTTTCTCAAAGCGTTGGGAATAAAATCAAGGGTATATGTCTAGGTAAAATTGGTTCAGGGGAAATCATGGTAATGAGGTCACCCAATAGCAGAATCAATAATAATTAGGTTAATGAAACTTCTCCTGTTGCTCATTTGGGTGATGGATGAATTCAGGTCAAACTTGCACCCCTCCCCCATAGTTCAATGTGTGTGTGTGTTGTGTCGTTACAGTTGTGACCGACTCTTCGTGACTCCATATCCATGGAGTTTTCTTGGCAGGAATACTGGAGTGGCTTTGCCAGTTCCTACTCCACCATAGTTCAATACTAATTGCCAATCCAAGCTAGCACAATTGGAAGTGTGTACTTCATTAGGGTGTTTTGCATAAGGGGGGGGGGAGTCGTTAGACAAAGCCTCCTGCCCCCCTCCACTTTACAAGGCGAGCGGAAGGAACAGGTTCTTCCTGTTCCTAGCAATTGCAAATAAATAAAATATTTAGAACATAAGAAGAGCCATGCTGGATCAGGCCAAAGGCCCATCTAGTCCAGCTTCCTGTATCTCACAGCGGCCCCACCAGATGCGTTTGGGAGTGCATGAGACTAGATATCTGTCTCCTGATACCCCTCCCCTACATCTGGCCCTTGAAGTACCCTGGTTTTAAGCCTGGTTTCTCTCATCATGGTTTGTAACCTGTGATGGACTTTTCCTCCAGGAATCTGTCCAATCCCCTTTTGAAGGCATCCAGGCCAGATGCCATCACCACCTCCTGTGGCAGGGAGTTCCAAAGACTTACAATGCGCTGAGTGAAAAAA
Source organism: Phrynocephalus forsythii (assembly GCA_029282475.1). Classification (NCBI taxonomy): domain Eukaryota; kingdom Metazoa; phylum Chordata; class Lepidosauria; order Squamata; family Agamidae; genus Phrynocephalus; species Phrynocephalus forsythii. The sequence continues at coordinate 12,196,581 of JAPFRF010000017.1, read as the reverse complement.
TATTTTCTTTTGTCAGTTCTTACTCTCCCAGCCTTCAATTTGAGTGTATGTCCCCTAGTTCTGGTATTTTGGGAGAGAGAGAAGAGCTTCCCTCTATCCACTTTACTCATGCCCTGCATTATTTTGTATGTCTCAATCATATCCCCCCTCAAGCACCTTTTTTCCAGACTAAAGAGGCCCAGATGTTTTAGCCTTTCTTCATAAGGGAGGTGCCCCAGCCCAGTAATCATTTTACTCACCCTCTTCTGCACCTTTTCCAGTTCCACTATGTCTTTCTTGAGATGCGGTGACCAGAATTGTACACAATACTCCAGGTGGGGCCTTACTATTGTTTTGTATAATTGCATTATAATGTTGGCTGTTTATTTTCAATCCCCTTTTTGATAATCCCTAGCATGGAATTGGCCTTCACTGCTGCCACACACTGGGGAGACATCTTCATGGAGCTGTCCACCAACACACCAAGATCTCTTTCCTGATCCGTCACGGATAACTCAGAGCCCATGAGTTGATAGATGAAGTTTGGATTTTTTGCCCCAATATGCATTACTTTACATTTGGTTACATTAAAACGCATTTGCCATTTCTCAGCCCATTCCCCCAGTTTGGAGAGATCCTTCTGGAGCTCTTCACAATCTTCTCTGGTTTTCATCACACGGAAAAGTTTTGTGTCATCTGCAAACGTGGCCACCTCACTGTTTATCCCTGTCTCCAGGTCATTTATGAACAGATTGAAAAGCACTGGTCCCAGGACAGAGCTCTGGGGCACACCGCTTTTCACTTCTCTCCACTGTGAAAATTTCCCATTAACACCTACTCTTTGTTTCCTGGATCTCAACCAGTTCTCAATCCATAAGAGGACCTGCCCTCTTATCCCCTGACTGTGCAATTTTCTCAGCAGCCTTTGGTGAGAGACTGTGCCAAAAGCCTTTTGAAAATCCAGATAGACTATATCCACCGGTTCACCCAAATCGACGTGCCTGTTGACCTTTTCAAAAAATTCTAAAAGGTTTGTCAGACAAGATTTACCCTTACAGAAGCCATGCTGATTTTCTCTCAGCAAGGTTTGTTCTTTTATGTGTTTTAAGATTTTCTCTTGGATGAAGCTTTCCACCATCTTCCCTGGGACAGATGTAAGGCTAACTGGCCTGTAGTTTCCTGGGTCCCCCCTCCTTCCTTTTTTAAAAATTGGTGTGACATCTGCCATCCTCCAGTCCTCCGGCACTGTGGCAGTTTTAAGAGACAAGTTGCATATAACCGTTAAGAGATCTGCAATTTCATTTCTCAGTTCCCTAATAACCCTTGGGTGGATGTCATCTGGGCCTGGTGACTTGTTAATCCTCAATTTATCAATTAGTCCTAAAACCTCTCTTTTAACCTGTATTTGATTTAATTCTTTAGTCAAGAGGGGCGGCTCAGGCAGCGGAATCCGCTCAAGGTCCTCTGTCGTGAAGACAGACGCAAAGAACTCATTCAATTTCTCTGCAATGTCCAAGTCCTCCTTAACCTCCCCTTTTCCTCCCTCACCATCCAGAGGGCCAACTGGTTCTCTGGCAGGTTTTCTACTTCTAACATATTTAAAGAAGCTTTTATTATTACCCTTTATATTGCTAGCCATGCGTTCCTCAAAATCTTTCTTTGCCTCCCTTATCATCTTCTTACATTTATTTTGCCAGAGTTTGTGTTCCTTTTTATTTTCCTCATTAGGGGAGGATTTCCATTTACAGAAAGACCTCTCCTTGTGCTTTAGAGCCTCTCTAACTCCACTCGTTAACCATGCTGGCGCCCTCTTGGACTTAGAGGAGCTCTTCTTTCTTTGTGGTATGCACTTGTGCTGGGCCTCTATTATTGTTTTTTAAAGAGGCTCCATGCACTCTGAAGAGATTGGATTCTTCTAACTTTCCCCTTCAATTTCTCTCTAACTAGTTTCCTCATCTGAGGGAAGTTTGCCCTTCGAAAATCAAGGGTTTTTACGTCTGATTTGGTTGACACTCTTCCTCCGACATGCATGGCAAAGGAGATTGCAGCATGGTCACTGTTCCCCAGAGGCTCAGTGACATTCACATCCCTGACCAGGTCCTGAGTATCACACAGTATTAGATCCAGAGTTGCCTGTTCACGGGTGGGCTCCATGACAAGTTGCTCTAAGGCACAGTCATTCAGCAAGTCGAGAAACCCGGTTTCTCTTTCTTGCCCGGAGCTCGCATTGGCCCAGTCAATGTGGGGATAATTGAAGTCCCCCATGATTACTATCCTGTCCCTCTTAGCCACCTCCATGATTTCTCTCCTCATTTCAAGGTCCCCCTCAAGTTTTTGATCTGGTGGACGATAGAATACTCCAACTATCACATCACTCCCGGGACCCGGTAGTTTAACCCACAGTGATTCTATGGTGGAGTCAGACCCTCTGTCGATCTCCATTCTGCTGGATTTTACCCCATTTCCATGGCCCTGCCTTCGTGCCCCTCCAAGAAGGCACATTGATGGCAACCAACGTGGGCTCAGCCGAGAACTCCTGTTCCACTTGTGTCCTGTTTCCAACACTGGTCAGCCAGATCCTTCAGGAACCCAAAATGCAGGGCTTGGAGACCACAGCCAACCTGCTCCCCCGCCCTCCCCAAAAGGCCTCGTAGGAATCCCTGAATGCCCACCCCACCCAGCCACAGGGGGGCAAGGGTTCCCCAAATAATGTAGGAGAGTGAGCGTAGGCGTCTGGATTACGAGGTCCTTATGCAGCTCTCCCTTTCCAGCCCACGATGAGCAGAATCCAAAGGCGGCTGGCCCTCTAGAAGCAGGGGATTCCGCAAGGGAGGACTTGTCCTCCTTCCGTACCCGATGGCCCCTGGATGGCGCCCGTCTTGGCATCCCCAAGACAAAAGGGATGTACACTTCCCCATGGATCAGTCCTCCTGTGAGCATGACCCCTTCGAATGGCCAGGAAAGATCCCCCCCCAACCAGGCTAAGGTGGCTCATGCCCAGATGCCCCCCAGCTGGGCCAAGGGGTCCCTCCTGCTCCCCCCTTCTCATGACAATTGGCGTCACGTGAGCATCACATTAAGGGGGCTTGGTCTACGTAGCCATTCTGGGGTGTAATGGAATCCCAATAATGAGGGCATTTCCGATAATAAAACATGGGTCAAGGTCTTAAGTTTTAGTAATAGCCCTGGCCCAAATTAGGGAGAGAGCCTGAAGGCCTTTGCCGCGGAAGGGGAATGTAATATCTCCCAAGCAGGAAGGGAACCTATCCAGGCCTGATTGTCAAGGAGGTCCGGGGCAGAATCAAACTCCCAACTTCTCTGGCTCTGCAGAGAGATGCCTCGACCACTGAGCAATCCAGCCCAAAGTCTTCTAGAGAGGGGACAGAAGGCAGGATAAATAAACTGGAAAACACCCCATCCGGTCCCTGCACTGAGCCAAGTGAAAAGGCCAGGCTTCTCTTCCTCAGCCTGTCCTAACGTGGCAGGGCGTCCGCTGGATGAGGTGGCAAAAGCCCAGCACCACCACCGGCCGGCTGGCTGGAGAAGCCAGAGATAAAGGTGGGCCAGCAAACCGCACACTGCCCTGAGCACCACCGGAGGCGATGATATAGGCGCCCCTCGCACTGCGACAGACCCCACAGTGGACACACGCACACAAAAAGAGCCCTTCGTGTTCTCAAGAAAAGGGCACCTCGGAAACCAGCAGCTTTCCAGCTGAAAAGCACTGGTTCTCGTACTACAGTGGTACCTTACATAAAGGAATGCATTCATTCCAAATGAAATTATGTTAAGCAAATTTTCCTTTATAGAAATTTCCCATAGGAATACATTGAAAATAGAGTAATCCCTAATTGCAACCATTTTTGTGTTGTACAGATTCGCCCCATAGACAATTCTGTTAAGCAAATCTCCCCTATCTCTGGAATTTTTTATGTTGTACAGATTTTATGTTATACAAACCGTTTGTTATACTGTACTGTACTGTTTGCTTTCACGCTGGCTAACGTGCACACACACACACACGCACACACACACACACACACACACACACACACACAAAGAACAAGCACATTTAATTTTATATGCATTTAATAGTTTACCAATTGGTACAATAAGATTTTTGTTTTAATATGCAGAAAACATGAATAAATTTTGTTTTACACAGTCTGAGAGCAACAAATCTTACTGTAAAACACAGAGCAGTATTATATACATTCTTTTACTGATTTTTTTTTATTTTAATTGTGTCAATATCTTCAGTTAACTCCTACAGTCGGGTGGGGTGAGGAAAGGAACTTTCTCCAATGGCAATCTCTACACCGCTCTCATGAAATAATAATAATAATAATATAATAATAATAATAAAGATGCTCATCTTTATGTCAGTGTCAGGGTCAAACATCTAAAAACGTGGAAGATTTTGCTAATTCTCATCAGAACAAACTTTGGGAAGCTTGGAAGGAGATGCTTGGGACAAGAAAGCAGTTTCCTTACAGGGACACAGCGGAAAGAGGAGATATAAATAAAAAAGGATGGTTCGCACCCTGTGGTGACTTTCGTAGATTCAACTCCTTCACAAACTCCCACCCACCCAACCCCCCTGGCCCTGCATTCTCCCCAGAATACCCCAAACACTTTCTGGCCATCTTCTACCTAGTATATTTCTGCCACATTTGTAAAAGACAGGGTTTCCATTCACCTTGGTTGCAAAAACCAAACAAAACCAGAACTGAATATGGAAATGCGAGAGAATTATTATTTCCCACCCACCCACCCTCCTGGAAATGCTGGCCCCCAAATTGCCATCTTGAGATCATTAAGACACGACTGGGTGAGAAACCCACTCAAAATCTGCTGTATCTTTAAAAAGAAAAAAATAGCTTCCATAGACTGGGAAATATGGGAGGCAAGGAGGAAGGGGGGAAGAAGGGGCTATTTTAAAATGGTTTTAACAGGCAATTCAGTTCACATTTTTTTAAAAAAAGGAGGTGATAAGCAGCAGCAGCTGATGGGGGGAGCTGACAGGACAGGTTTTGTGGAGAGGGGGCTTGGGGGGGGGGCAACCAGCCGACACTTTCGAAATTCTACAGTGCTCCACAGCTCTTTACAAACTTGCTAGCAACTAGTATTTTGTTTTGGTTTTGTTTTTAAATTATTTTACTTTTCACTCCTAGTGCTCTGGGCACATCATTGGTCACACCACACACAAAAGCAGGACGTCTTTTAACAAAAAAATATGGTAAAGTGCAAGACGCTCTGCGACATCAGAGTGTGTTGAAACCACAGGCACGTACACAAACGCGCGCACACACACATACGAAGAAGGGGGGGCAGTGGAAAGAGATGCATTACAGGGCTTATCTCCTGGGCATGCCTCGATTCATGCAGTTCTCGAGTGGGTGGGCGGGTGTGCTTGTATGTGTGCGGGCGCGTGCTACGTATGTTTTGTGTGCGAATGTCTACAATTTGGTTTCAAGAGAAGGAACATCTGGATGGGTCTCCTTCAGGAATGCAGCGCCAGGCAACTGACCCTGCCAATCTTGGCCTGGCCAAACATTTCTCAGTGATTTCCCCCCTTTAACTTTTTTTAAGGTCCTCTCCTAATCAAAGCTAAGTCAAACTCAGCACTCATGACTCTTGAAAGAGAAAAAAAAGGCACAGAGATAGCCAGAGATAAAACACAACCGGGAGCTACCAATGCCAAGAGACAACTGCACACCCCTGCTGGATTGTCACCATTTTCAGCTTTTCCCCCTTTAATTATTTTAAAACCAGGGCTATAATCTGCTGATCCACTCTCCACAGTGGTCCCTGAGAAATTATGGCTTCTCACCAAGATGGCTGCATCAATGGGTAGCTAGCACGTGTCAAGGGAACCCACACCAAATTCCCCCTTGACAAGAGGCTGGCAGTGGGGAGAAATTAATTCTAAATCCCTGCTTTATGGTTTCAAGAAAGAAGCAACAATCAATAGTGGTCAAGCTCCCGTGTTAATTAGGTACCTTCATTTCACTGAATATGTGCATGTTAGGGCTAGCTGTAACTCTTACAAAGGCTACATCTGAAAAATATTTGCTTTTATTAACTGCTCACAAGCAATGCTGCAACTCACGCCCCCGAGATTCCAAAGTTGTCAAAAGGCCAAAAAATAAAAATAAAATTAAAATTAAAAAAAAATCCACAGAGCAACAAGTTTCCTGCCAAAACAGCCTTAAAAACGAGGGTATGAGTTCAAATGTGACTCATTGGTGTGAAGATTTTTAATTGGCCTTGTTTTTTTCTTCTTCAAGGACTGGCTTTCTCCAGAAGCCAAGTTATACCAAAACCTCCTTCACTACGCCTGCTTGCTCCCTTGTCTATTTCCCCACGCCTTCAACAAGAAATCAGAGGCAGGATAATCAAGTATCTTCTGTGTGGACAAACCAACATGTGCAATTAAGGTCTTTCCCCCCTCTTGAGGTGGATTTCAATTCGCAAAATACATAGGTTTTTCCCTAATGAAGAGTTGGCTCCTATTTTTTAAAAAAAGCCGCCATTTAAAAGCCAGAGAATAAATAAAACAGAAGAGCTCTGTGTGTTAAAACGTGCCTGGCTGACAGGTTTGTTAACATACTTGTAAGTGGCTGTTTAAAATGTTCTGCAAGAGAATCTGGCCCAACAGGGCTGGTCCAACGGGGGTCTGCTCCGTTTCTGCGTGTGTGTGTGTGTGTGTGTGTGTGTGTGAAGTTTGGCCGCTCTTCCAACTGCAAGGAAAAGCTTCTACACAGAGGAGGACACGGAGGTTTGCTTGAAATCACCTGGCAGGGGCAAGCTGCTGGATTTAAACTTTAGGGGGAGAGAATAAATGCTGATTGGGAAACTCCTGAGGGATCCACAAAGCTACCCAGAAGTCTGCAAAACTGCCTGCCAGCCTACCGACAGCCCTCCTCCCTTAACAGGGTCACCACCAGCCTTACACTTCTTGAGAGCCAACGGCCCGAGGTGGAGATCCACATGCCGTCCCATTGACGTCAACCTCTGCTCCCCCACATCCCGCTTTATCCTGCTTCGAGAAAAGGCTGTGCAACCTGGGGAGAGCTCATACCCATAATTACCAGGGCATTTCGGGGTGGGGGAGCGAAGGAATCGCTGAACAGTATTTTGCACAAACCCAACAAACCACAACCATGGCCGACACAACAGCGCGCTCCACTGTCATGAGTCCACAGGGAGTTTGGGCCTCACCACCCAGGGAAGAGCCAAGCTCAAGCAAACCAAGACATATTTTGCAAGGGAAGTGTTAAGCGCCAAGCGGTGGAGAACGTAAAAACAAGCCGACAACCCAAGAAGGAAACTTTACACGTCACATCATACCGAGGTTTCTCTGTCTACACCGCAGCCTGCTAGTCAATGAAAACTAGCTTGCTCCTTCTTCTTACTCTTTCTTTAAACGTGATAGGAAGCCAAAATAAAAACATATCCTAATGATTTGGCAAATATACTGCGAGAGGAGGAGGGGGAGGGGAGGGGGCGAAAAAGAGAGGTTCAATTAGTTCCCATTAATTATGTAAGATTCTAAGTTGCAGCTTGTTTATCTAGTTTCCTTAGATTTCTTAAGCACACTTAAGTGATGTTACAGAGATACGTGTTTCTGATTGACCCCCCCACCTGCCCCACCAACCCACCCCCAAAAAAAAAAAAAAATCCCACAAGAGAGTCACTAGATATAGGCACCACCCGACAGAAGAGAACGGGTCTTCCGTTTCTCCGGCGCCGAACCGCTTGGCTCTCGCCGGCTCAAGTGCCCCTAATTCAACCAAACCAGCTTCTGCCTTCTAAGGTCTGATGTGACCAATGCCAAGCCCGTGTTGTTAAACCTATGGTACTTCTAGACAACGTATGTAAATTTACAGTATACAATTTGGATTCACCATGCATGAATACTTTGTGTGTAACATTTAATAAGCTCAATCTACATCCAGAATAATTTACATGAAAGGACAATATTTATTTTAAACAGAGCTCAATGGGAAACCATGGTATCCGAGTGCATCCAGAGGAGGGAGAGGGAGGGGGAGGGGGAGGGGATGGGCAAGAGGGTCAGGTGTGAATTGGATCAACGGCACTCCCACACTTTTACTGTTTGATCTACGCTGCCAGTGACCACATAGGGTGCTGTCTTGTGGAAATCTGCAAGAGAGGGGAAGACAGCCGTTAACATGCTGGCCAAAAGAATAACAAGCGTCATGTCACACACACAAACACACACAAAGCACCACCCGGGAAGCCCTACCCTGGGCAACTTTGAGAGGCTTAGCGGGAGCAGCAAGTGAAAGCAGTAAGCCAAAACGCAATTTTAAAAAAACCAATGCACCCTTCTATGCACCCACCCTTCGGCCATAGAAACAACAATGGGCCTTACAGCAGCTGAAAGACATTTGGTCATTGGTTGACTTGAACATTTGCGCTAACAAAAGATCGCTAGCAAAGAGATGAAAAGTAGTTCTGTTTTCAAGGTAGGAGGAAAGAATGAGATCAGAATGGTGGGCCAGGCAGTCATTACCCAACGAGGTTTTTAAAGGTTATTTATTTATTTATTTATTTATTTATTTATTTACCGCACCGTCTTCCTGAAGGAACTTGGGGAGAGAGTTCTATACAGTTCTGTAGAGTTCTATACAGTCACACACACCCCGCCATTTCACAGTTCAGGTACTGCGGTCCCACTATATCGCGGGATCACAGTACCTGCCCTGGTTCCACCTCCTTAGCGCTGGCGTAGGGGAGAAAAACCTTTATTTCCCACTGCAGTGCCAATGAGCTGGAGCCCAGGGTGTGGGGAAGGGTGTGGGGAAGGTTTAAAAGTCTAAGTTTTAAAACCTTCCACCCCCTTCCCCAAGCCCCGGATCTGATTCCCCATCACTGCTGGCCCGCGCTCCTCCGAGAAGCCTCAGGGCTGCGGGGGTGCGATCGCATCGCCTCATGCTGCCTGCCTGCGCTCCTCTGAGAAGCCTTGGGGTCGTGCGGGCAGGCGGCGGGGGTGCGATCATATCGCCTCATGCCGCCTGCCTGCGCTCCTCCGACAAGCTTCGGGGTCGCGCGCGGGGTCAGGCGGCGGGGGTGTGATCGCATTGCCTCACGCCGCCTGCCTGCGCTCCTCCGAGAAGCCTTGGGGCCGCGCAGGCGGGCGGCCCCGAGGCTTCTCGGAGGAGAGCGGGCTGGCGGCGTTGGGTGCTGGCCCGCAATCTCCATTGAAATGTATTGGCTCAATGCACTGAGAAAATTTTCCCCACTGGAATGCATTGAGCCAATTCATTTCAATGGAGACGGCCCCAGGCAAGAAGTCTCAGGGCGGGGCGGGGCGGGGGGCGGCGGGTAGGTCAGATCCCCCTGCCGCCGCTGGCGCGTGCCAGTCCAAAAAGTCTTGGGGCACCACGGGCGGGCAGCGGTGGGAGGTCAGATCCCGCAACACCGCCGGCGCGCACCGCCCCAAGACTTCTTGGACCAGCGCGCACCACTGGTGGCAGCGCCCCCCAGGCCCCACCCAACCCGCATCCGCATATCGCGGATTTTCAGTCATCGCGGGTCGGCTGGGTTCCTAACCCCTGCGATAGGCAGGGGGTTACTGTAATAAGTTTTCATTTCATTTTTCATTCGATTGCATTAATGCCCCATCTTTCCCCCAATCTGAGACAACTCGGCGTATAGAATAGCCAGGAGAGTGGAGTGAAACAGAAAAATAAAATGTATTTTAAAAATCTACAGCATATCACGTTAGAAGGCCATTAAATATATAGTAATTTGTAACTGAAAATAGCAAAGTGGAGGCGTACAAATATAAAAAAAGAATTTTAACTGAAAAAGCAAAAGCCACAGCTCCAGTTAGAACCTCCTGGTGGCACTTAAGGAATGTTTAAAAGCTTAACTCGAGAGCAAGGAGGGGAGGGGAGAAGCCACGGAGCCTCCCTTGGGGAAAAGGGAGATCTATAGCCCTGGAAGCCACCGCAGGCGGCTCTCCGTCTCTCCCCCTCCTCTCTCTCTCATTATCTCAAGTCCTCCCTAACTTTCCTGTGCGCATCACAGGATTGAAAACCCATGCTTGCCCTAGGACCTTAAAACTGGGAAGGAGCCATCCTTCTTTATTGAGCCTGTCACATCAACCTGAAAACTCAGGGTGGGAAAGCCTCTGGGGTGGAGGGAGGGAGGGAGGGAGGGAGAAAAGCCCTCAAAACCACACTAGTGACCCAAACTCCACTGCACAAGCAATGGGGAGCCAACCAGGCGGCTTCCATACAACTTTCCAAACAGTGCCTAGAGATCTGGAAGGGCAGGCAAAGATCAAAGAAAAGGAAAAGAAAAGAAAAGACACAAAACATGTGGCACCTTAAAGACTAACTTTCATATTTTAATGCAATGTTTCATTACATCATACCATTTCCAGTCTAAGGTATCATTTAGGAGCATTAAATTCTTCCTTTGGGGTGGGGGGAGAAGCAGCCTATTTCTCTCTGCTTGTGGGTACCAGGGCCATTTACAGAACACACACACACACACACACACACACACACACACACACTTACCCAACGAGGTAACAAAGTGTTCGTGCGCGTTGAGAGTTTTCATACATCTTTTGTTCTTGTAGTCCCAGACACGTAAGGTCTTGTCATCGGCACAGCTCAAAATAAATTTCCCCCCAGAATGAAAGAGGACACCACGTACCCAGTTATCATGGCCCACCTTTAAAAAAAAAGGGGGGGGGTAGAGAGAGAGGTTGAGATTGAGATTGAGATTGAGATTGAGAGAGAGAGAGAGAGAGAGAGAGAGAGAGAGAGAGAGAGAGAGAGAGAGAGAGAGAGAGAATAGTATTTATTTATTCTTCATAGTGACTCTTGAAGGTCATCCCATCGGGGGTGTTCTGACGTATTTGGTCACCAAAGAACCCCACTGAGTTGCTCTCACAGGCAGATATTTTAATGCCCACTTTTTAACGGCAGAGAGATGTGCAAGGCACTCACCAGTGTCATAAGGCACATGCCAGTACTAATGTCCCACATCTTAATGGTCTTGTCTCTAGATCCAGAAAGCAGGAAAGGCCCAGGCTTACCACTCTTCTTAGTCTAGGAGGAAGAAAAACACACCATGAAATGGGACCCCTTGGCATGGAATAAGCACTTTCCCGGGGGGGGGGGCTAACAACGCAGAGACTTAGATGGAAGCAAAATGCTAGTTGTTCCCCAGCAAACCCCTGGCTTCCGAGAAATCAGCAACATCTCTGTGCTCAATGAGTGCGATGGGCAAGAAAAGCTCAAACAACGGGCCCTCCGACAGACTGACAGGCCTGCCCTGCTGTGGCTGAAAGAGCCTTGGTCCACAGGGCAGAGCGGCCGCTTCCGCCGGGCCCTGAAAAGGCAGCACCCTTTCCTGCTGTCCCTCCTGACAACGCAGGCGAAGAACCCACCGTGGACAAAACCTCAGGCAGAAACCACCTTCTGTCAGGATTTTCCTCCCCGAAAAAGGAAAGGACTGACCAAGCTGCTTGGATGAGGAGTGAAATGTTTCAGTCTCTCAAGAAAAGGAGTCCAGTCGCCATGACTCCACTTCCAGATAATTACAGAGAATCTTCACAGACGAAAAAGATTTTCTTGCTTCTCAAGTCTTCTGGGAGTCTTTAGGGACCGGGTGGGTGAGGGGGCATGGCACAAAGATTGCCAAAAACCCAGCCAACGTCAAAAATCAATCCTGGACGTGGACATCTAGTCACTCCCGCCTCCAACTTTTTATTTTTTTAAAAATCCCCTTGTGTTTGACCTTTTCCAGGCCTGGTTCTCTCCCCAGGGAGTGTCAGGGCAAACTGCTGGATCCCCATGCCTGTTACACAACACCTAGGCACAAATCCCAATTCTGACTGCAATCTGTTAATGCACCTTCTAAGAGTCATCAACAGTTTGAGTGATGCAAGCTGATGTACTTTTAAATTTATATATCTTGGGCAAAAAAAACAAGCACCACCAGAGTATAAATGGTCCAGAGTCTGGGGATCTCTTCTTGGGCTGCTTCTGTGTGATCAGCAAGGGTTCCTGCCCCACTCTGGTTCCTCATGGGAAAGCACGCTCCTGAATAACCCACCTTTAACACCCAGCCACTACATCCAGACTTCAACGTTCCAGACTGAAAGGTACTAAATGACCATAGGGATACATCTAAAAATGGTTTGGGGCTGAATCAATATGCCTGCCAACTTCCTCGCCTCCCGCACGGGTCTTATTAGTTCTGCCCGCTCAGCCAACGGACGCTCCACTTCCGTCACCACACACCCCTCTTCTGTGAAACAGCTGCGAGGGCTCCCCTGCTCTCTCTCAAAGGGATCCCAGTTCCAGGCCCGAGAGGGGAATACGTCCCCTTCCCAAATAGGAAGCCAGGGAAACTGAAACAGTCAAAGGAATGGTATGTGGAGGGCCGGCAAGGACTGCAGAGCTCACAGGCTAGACCAGGGTGCCCGAGGAGGTGCTTTTATCATCTGATCTGCCCCTCGTTCCAGTCTCAAAAAAAAAAAAAGAAGCAGCACTGGTCTTAGGACAAAGGCGACTATTTACACCCAGCCAGAACACAGGCGCCGCTTTGAAGAGTAGGGGGGAAACAATCGCCCCGAGGCCTCGTCCCTTATCTCTGTCGACTCCCGTCGGCTGCCAAGGCAGGATGGGCGCAGGCGGAAAAGCTGCCCAAAGGACCGTCTCAGGGCCCCCCTTTTTTTTGCGTTTGGGCTGCCCTCGCTCTGGCACCAAGCCAGCCGAGGGGAAGGATGACAAAATGGCTCCAGCTCAGCAGTCAGCTGAGGGAGGTGACCTTAATTACACCCTTGATAAGCCTCTTGAATTAAAAAAAAGGAAGCGGAACCAGATTCTAAGGGGTCTCCAGAGACAGGGGTCTTGTCCAAATACAGCTGGACTCTCTCGTCTGGCTCCAGTAAGGTGTGGATTTGGCTGCTGGACTAAGGACGGCAGTTGAGGGCCAGGCTCTCGTGCGAATGTTGGTGAAACCGTTCTTTGGCGCAAAAAAAAAAAAAAAAAAACCACCCAAAGGCAAGCAGAATCCTGGAGATGCAGTGGATGCAAAGCCATGGGCATCCCTTGCCTATCACTATTGCAAACAATTATTTAAAAAAAAACGATGACAACAAAGAGATTTCCAAAAGGGAGTGGACATATGTCATATCAGACCCAACTAGCTACAGATCTCCAGAATCAAGCAGCCAAAGACTCAGCTCCTCCACAATCAAATCCCTCCCCTCTCGTGTCCTCAGCACGGCTACGCTCCTCTCCCCAGACCTAAACACTGGGCTGGTTGTTGTCCCAGTTGTTCTTAGCAGGTAACGGGGTTTACACGGCTGAACAATATTCTAACTGGGTTTGCCTTGGAAGCCTTTGGGAAAGATACACCCAATTCAAAATGCAGCCATAGGGTTGTCAGACAGGGCTCATTACCCCCCCCCCAAAAGCAGACCTTTGGCTCTGGGCCTGGTTTCAAAGTCCTGATGCCGAGAGCGGTCTGGGCAAGGGAATCCATAGGACACCAGGCATCACGGAGGAGACGAACAAAGGCACAGCCTTCCCAAAGACAGAGAATCCCTCTCGCCTTCCTCCTTTCATCCCCCCTCACAGATTAATGAAATGACTGCTTCATTTGCAAAGGACCACCTGGCCTTTGTTTTCTGGTCACATCTAAGCTGTCCCTCCTATTTATTTCAATTCAGAATCCTTTAAATCATCTGTATCTGCCCACCCCCTGAGATTGCTGAAGTGGCCAATTGTTGCCTTAACAAGGCTTTTTCAATGCATCTGAGGGCCACCGGATGTTAACACCTCCAAGGCCCGCTTGTTCCTAAAATGTTTAAAGCAGCTGACAAATAAAAGGTAACAACTCTGCCACAACAACAGAGGCAACAAAGGAGAGAGGTAAAACAAGGGAACTTCACTTAACCCCACCCCCAACAGGGCCAGACTGTAAGGGGAAATTCTATCTCAACCCAACTTCATCATCATGTTCCACCTGCAACTGTTCAGGTCCTTCCAGTTTTTTTCTTACTAGAAAAATTCCTTGAATTTAAAAAGGATGGGGTTTTCAATTCTGCGCTATAGGGCTACTCTGGAAGCACCCTACAATGCCATTTATATTTTCTTTTTTGAAAAGAAGAGTTTATGATGCAGATGTCTTCCTGGACACTTTCACCACATGGAAAACACACCATTTGAAAAGGAAAAAAGGAGGCGCCAATGAAACGGGGTCCTAAAGCCTCCTTTTAAAAACGCATCCAGAAAAAAAGCCACAGCTTCCATTTTTCTGTCTCTCAATCAAAGGAGGATCAGCTGCTGAGGGCGGAGGCCCAGTGCCGAGACCGTAAGACCAGGGCCCTACCTGGCCCCCTCCCCTAAAATCCCTGGGCCTCACAGCTGGGGCCAGCCATGCTGTTCTCCAAGAACCACGCCTGCTTCTTGCCAGGGAGAGACAGAGAGAGTCCTCTGTGGAGAGGAACGACTCCGGAGCCAAGTATCCTCTGCAACCTGTCTGACGGGCCCTGTGCAAACGAGCAAGGGGGAGAGGAGCAGTCCCTTACCTCAGATCCCGTGGCGTCCGATATGGTGGAATAGGAGCTCTCGGGAGCCCAGGCGATGCATTCTACCACGTGCTCGTGCTCTCTGAGTTCGGCTTTGCACTCCTTCGTTGCGACGACCCAGACGCGCACGGTCTGGTCATTAGAACAGCTGGCAATCAGGGTGCCATCCTGGTTGGGCCGGACCATACGGACCCATTCTCTATGTCCCGTGAAAGTCTTCACGCAGTAGCTGTGTGGAAGAAAGCGGGGGGGAAGGGGAGAAGGGTTGGCCGCAGGGCAGAACCCACCAAGAAGCCAACCGAAGGGGAGGGACGTGATGTTCAGGGGCCCAAGGGAGGGAGGGGGGACCCCTCCGGGTGACAACTCCCACCAGGGCCTCGCAACGGAGCTTGTCGGCCAAGCAGGATTCGAACAGAGTTTGGCAAACTAAGATGGAGTAAGAAAAGACAAGGCACATCATCCAGTTTAGCAGCACGGCTGGCGCTGGCAAAACCAGAAAGAAAGAGTTGACAACTTGACGAGTGCAAAGGCATAAATTCTGCTGGGTCTAAATTTACCATGTTCATGGCGTTAGCAACTAAGACCCATTTTAACCATAACCAACAACAGAAGATCTACAGTGGTCCCCTGCCATTTTGCGGTTCATATTAGACATGGGCACGACTCGGCGAAATTGTCGTTTCCGTTTTTGGTTATCGTTTCCGTTACGTAACGGAAACGGTAATATAATTAAGCCGTCAGAACTCGAACTTGAACCGAAAAAAGAAAAATTTGGTCGGGTTTTTCGTTTCCGTTTGTGGCATCGAGGCGATCGTGCAATGCGAAGCACAGAAAAAGTTTTTAAAAGTTTTTTTAAAAAAAACCCACTCCTGGCCAAAAAAGCAGGCGAAAATATGCCTGCCTGAGGACACCTACCAGAGGGATGGTTTCTGGGGGGGGGGGTGTCCCCGGCCTCCCCCCCCTCTCCTGTCCTGGGCTGCTTGCACCAGGCTGGGGGGGGAGTCATCCTCGTCGTCTATCTCACTGCATGTCATGCGGTGGTGGTGGGGAAATCCAAAATGGCGACCACAATTTTTCTTTTGAAATTGTGGTCAAAAACACACCAAATCACCACAGAAACATGTGAAATTTATTTATTTTACATGCCTGAATTTTAATAGTAGCAGCAGTGGGGTTTTTATAGCAATAAAACATCATATTAATTTTTTTTTTTTTTTTTTAGACCTGCCCATTTGGACTGGGCATGGGATGGGACCATGCAAATTTTTTGAACCATTCCACCAATGGCATTGCCAGGTTTTTGACTGACACTTCTGGATGTCTCGGAGGGAATAAAAAGCTGAGACACCTTCCAGAAATCACAGTCGGGTGTATGGATGTGGTTGAGGGAGGAGGGCTGGCTGCTGGTGCTGGTGTGATCCGATCGAGATTGAGGAGGGAGGCTGGAGGCTTTAGGATTTAAGTTAGGCAGGCAAGGAGGGAACTGAATTTAGAAAATAATTTCTTTGATTCCCTGCAGCTTTGTCTGCTGAAGGGAATAGCAGTTTATTCTTTATTTCTTCTCTGGCAGTTTGTGAGGATTTTTTTCTGATATTGGATAAAGGGGGAGGTTCGACTGGGAGTGGGAGGTGTGGATTTATTTTAAAAATAAACATTTGGGGTGCAAGCCAAGAACAGAACCTCTATCCTAAGTGATATCCTAACTGCCCACTCGCCCGTCCGCCCGCGCCGCCGCCGGCCGCCCATGGTCCCCCTGCCACCGCCTGCACCTCCCCCCCGTCACGCCCTCCGCCTAGGGCGCAAAAACACCTAGCGCCAGCCCTGATTGCGGGACGCCCCTGTGCTCTGGGAAGTCAAATCGCGAAATCGCGGTGGAAACAACAAACAAAATGACAAATTTTTGAAAAATTTTGCGACAAACGGAAACGACCCGAAACGGACTCGTTCCGACAAACGAAAACTCGAAACGTCATTTTTTCTGGCCGTGCCCATGTCTAGTTCATATACTGTGGTCCTGGTATATTGCGGGACTGCAGTATATGAAACGCAAGGACCCCTGGGGTAAGCTGCTTGAGCTGCACTTAACTCAGGCCTAACAGGCTACCCCAAATGGGCCTCCGGCGGGCTTCCCGGGCCTGTCAAAGGCCCCAGAAGTGGTTTCCGACAAACCGGAAGAAACCGGAAGTGACTTCTGACAAACCGGAAGTGACTTTCAGATTGTAAGAAACCACTTCTGGGGCCCAGGAAGCCAGCTGGAAGCCCATTCAGGGCAGTGCCCCCCCGTCCTGACCTGACTCAACATCCCCATATCTCAGATTTTCAATTATTGCGGGTCGGGTCAAGTCCCTAACCCCTGCAATAGGTGGGGGATTACTGTACTTCTATTTTGTTTTTGGATGTTAGTCCCCCCCCATCTTTTCATCCACTCATCTGGTTTTGCGCCGTCTTGGTGTTTCTACACAATCGATGACGCACTGGTTTGCACTTATTTTCCTTGGGGAAACCCCGGGAGTGATAGTGGGTGATGGCTGAAAGATTGAACAGCATCACTTCAGCCAGATGATTTCAGCTCCTTACGAGTTTTTATGACACTATGACTGCCGTGGGTCTCCTTGAACCCCCTTGAACCAACTGGCGAATCACCTTCTCAGCAGCCACTAAGCTGCCTGTCCAAGAACTGGAGAAGGAGTATCTCTGGTTCAGCATCCCTTTTTCTCAGAGCAACTAAAATGATTTCTGGGCTGGGACACCTCCCTTACGAGGAAAGGTTAAAACATTTGGGGCTCTTTAGTCTGGAAAAAAGGCGCCTCAGGGGGGATATGATTGAGACATACAAAATAATGCAGGGCATGAATAAAGTGGATAGAGGGATGCTCTTCTCCCTCTCACAAAATACCAGAACTTGGGGACACCCACTCAAATTGAGGGCTGGCAGAGTGAGAACAGATAAAAGAGAATATTTTTTCACCCAGCGTGTTGTTAGTCTGTGGAACTCCCTGCCACAAGATGGGGTGATGGCATCTGGCCTGGATGCCTTCAAAGGGGGATTGGACAGATTCCTGGAAGAAAAGTCCATCACAGGTTGCAAACCAGGATGGAGATATGTAATCTCCAGGCTTAAAACCAGGGTACTTCAAGGGCCAGAAGCAGGGGAGTGGGATCAGGAGACAGATATATAGTCTTGTGCGCTCCCAGAGGCATCTGGTGGGGCCACTGTGAGATACAGGAAGCTGGACTAGATGGGCCTTTGGCCTGATCCAGCAGGGCTCTTCTTATGTTCCCTGTTTTAAGCCATCTTTTTTGGTTTAAAACAGGGGTTCCCAACCTTAAGGTCCCCAGATGTTCCTGGACTCCCAGGAGCCTCCCCCACCCACTGTGCTGGCCACAATTTCTGGGCCAAGGATATCTGGGGAATCTGTGGTTGGGAAGCACTTATTTAGAAGAAAGAGTCTACCCTCTGTGGTAGTGCCAATGGCCTAACGTGTCTTAAATCAAAATGTTAGCTAATTTTTTTTTGGGGGGGAGGGTCCAATCCCAGACATTGACAATCAATGGACTATAAAGCAGTCACAGGAAGCAGTAATACACAAGATCAGCCAATTTGCCTACCTAGCTATTGTTGCTGGGCCAGCTAGAATCTTGTGATTGTATTTTTGCACATTACTTGACAGGGCAATTAAAAGGACTTTAACTGCAGGTGGCAAGAAGAACTGAGCCTGGAGCCTCTGCCACCCAGACCTTAGCTCCCCCACACAAAAACACCCTGCCTCCACTTGAGTTGTACCAACTGTGCATTCTAGGGTGAATCTTCCACAGCCAACGGCCACACTTTCTCCCTCACATGCACCCACCAGTGAAGCCTTACCCTGTTTGAACTTCCCACATTTTGATGGTTTTATCTCTCGAGGCAGAGACTATATGATCCCCGTTGGGCATAATGGCTACTGAAGAAACATTATGATCGTGACCTAGGGAGGAAAAAAACAGAAGAGAAGAGAAAACAGGTTCACTTTAAGCTTGATGTGGCAGAACCAAGCATGGGGGAGGCCGTCCTCAAGTGACACCAGGAGGAACCTTTGGCCAGAGGCATTCCCGAAAGAAGAGGCCTGGCGTGCCTGCGGTGACTGTCTTGAGTCCACCAGCCCAGAGGACACTAGGACACATGCTTCCCAAAGCCTGCAGGGGGTCAGTTTTCATCAACAAGACAGTCACAGGCTGCAAAAAGGCAAGAGAGCTGTCTCACTGCTGTACTACTACTACTACTACTACTACTCCTGGGCACTTCATCAGCTGTGCAACATTTCCACCAGCTGGAAGGATGATGCAGCAACCCAGAGGGAGCAGGTGACAGCATGTGCTCCAGGCAAGGAGGCGATCAGCTGACTGGCCTGCTTCTCACCCTCAGACAGTTGCGCTTGTATGCCTGCACCATCAACTTCCTGTCTTCATCAACCCCAAATAATAGGCACCACTGGCTTGTAAAATGCCCCAAAGGAGGGGGTGGCCATGTCTGAAGTGCTAAAAAGGCTCTGACTGGCATGTTACAAAAGGAAAGTCCTAAACCTTCCCAAAGGAGGGGGTAGGCAGAACAGTTCAAGGGACTGCAGGCCCCTTCCCTAGAAGAAGAGCTGAGGCAGGGGGAGACTAGAAGCACCCTCAGGTATGGAGGGAGAACAAAGGGGTGGTTCATTAAGCCGTCCAGGGTGCCTAGATGGGGTTTTCTCTCATAGAGACAATAAAAAGGTGATGGGCAAAAGATGCAGGACAGACGGGGGGGATCTCTCCCATGGGACATAATCTGCCCTGCAGATTATAAAGTCAGGCAGAGCATAACCTCCTGCCGTTTCCAGCTTGCAACTCGGTAAGAAGCCCAGATCACCCTGTTAAAGCTAAAGAGGCTTCACACAACAAACCACTGCACAAGTAAAAGGGCTGTCCCACCAAATGCGATGTCACAAATTGCAACAGACCTTGAGGTGGGTGGCTTTAAAGGTGGATTAGCCAACATAATGGAAAGAATTTTGTCAATGGCTGCGAGCCATAACAGACAAACGGATTTGCTTCATTAGTAAAGCTCTCCGAACACCAAGTGCTAGAAAGATTCATGTCGTGCCGGACGGCTGGCTGCTTTGACAAACAGGACACAAGACTAGATGGATCCTTGCATTTACCCCTGGATGTTCTTAGGCACCCCTGGCACTGAGGGCCCAGAGCACACACACACCCCTATGCCACCCCCCCTGCCTCGAGTACAGTGAATAACGGTCCAGGTCCAGGGGTCTTCCGGCTTCCCTCGGATCTTCTTCAGCTTCCACTGTTCTTCCTTTGCCAAAACACCAGCCCACATTTGAGTGGCCTGAGCTCAAGCCTCCCAGATGAGACAATTTGGGGCAAAATGCTGAAGAGCTGGAACCCCCCCCCAAACTGCAGGGCTCACAAATCGCAACAAAAGCAGAAGGAGGTGGGGTAAAAGGTGGGATGGGGGATCCAGTAAAAGCAGCCGCACAAACCCTGCTCCGGCACAGGAGGGAGGAGGAGGGGGGGGCTGTTCCCAAAGTCTTCTGTGTATGCAAGAGAATTCCGAGGGAGACGAGGGCTTTGAAGAGAGGAGCCGTGGCTCGTGCTATAGCAGCAGCAGCAGCAGCAGCAACACCAAACTCCCCTGGGCGGCTCCAAGCCTTCCCAACCAAGGGCAGAAGGAAGAATTCTGGCCCTGAGCTTAAATCGGCCCAACACCAAACGCAGGGCAAGGTCCTCCGAAAGGCACCAGGAGCAGAGGGCATGGCAGAGAGAGCTGAGAGACCTGTAGCCTGATGGGTCAGAGCCTGGGGAACTTGTTTTTTAATCTGCCTGCCAGCAAAATTGACCTGCCCAAAAATCTTGCTGAGCGACTGCTTCTCCGGGGGGACTCTGCCCGAGGTGTGTAACTTTGCAGAGCTGCCTTCCCCCCACCCCACTGACCCCCGTTTCTTCTCTTGGAGAAACAGCCCAATGTGCTCTCATCCTCCACAGGCACCTGGAGGAAGCAAGGCCTGCTACAGAGACATACTCTGCTTATTCAGGCTCTCTAAGAACACCCCTCGGCAGCAGCGACAAATAGGCAGTACCCTCCCCAGTTAGCTGGAGAAAAGCCCCCAGGGGAGAGCGGGGGAAGCTCTCTCCAGCCCAACGCGGCCTGTCTTCTTTTCAGATGAAGCCACTGAGTTTGTTCCATTGTTACAAACAAACAACACGCACTCACAGGCACAGCTATAAGCCTGAAGCACAAGGCAGGCACTGGACTCAAAGGACCGAGAGAGCAAGTACTCATGTCCTCCCTGGGAAATACATTCCAAGTGCATTCCAGCATTAGCAAGGCAGGAAAATCACAGCTAAGCCAGTGAAGACTGAGCATGGTAAGCCGCCATCTGGATGCACAGATACAAAACAGATACCTGTGTTCTCTATAAGAGGAGCCTAAAGGCCTAAAGGGGCACGTCCGGGTTCCAGCCTCCTCTTCCTCGTGTCAAAAACAGGCAACCGTAAAACCAGCCACCCGTCCCTCCTTTTCCTGGGGAAGGAAAGATGGGGGGACCTATTTCGCCTCCGCCACTCCTCCGTTCCTTACCATGCATTGTTCTGATGCACTCGAAGCCCTGGAAATCCCAGAGCTTCAGGGTCATATCTGCAGAGCAGGAGGCCAGTAGCTTGCCACTGTGGTCAAAGGAAATATCTTGCACAGAGTCCGTGTGGCCCTTCAGGGTTCGTTCAAAATCGCCCGTTTCATAATCCCATACCTAAGGAACAGACAAAGAACAGGTCACGCAGGCCCTTACAAACGACAGCCGGACTCCCTCTTCTTGTCAGCGTGCAGAGAAACCCTCTGGCATGCTAGGGAAGAGAGCTGCCCTTCTTTGTGGATAACAGGCCAGGGAGAAACGAGAGAGCTTGATAACTTTACCTGTTGAGAAAGCTTAAGCATACAGTGCTCTTCAAAGCAATACTGCAAACAAGCCAGAGAAGAAACACTAAATGTTCCTCAAAATCCCACCCCCGGCAGTTGACTTGGTGGTTCCTAAGTGCCTTCTCCAATGCACAGTCTGTTCCTTGCCATGGTATACAGATGAGTTGAGGGCAATAAAGCAAGAAATGAGACAATTGATCTTTTTAGGAAAGATCAATTGGATATAAATACAGCTCCGGTGCAAATGCTGACCAGAAGATACGTTAAGGCCATAAAATGAGCCAAAAAGTCAGATTACATTCAAATAATTGGTGGGTGCACAAACCAACAGGAAGAATTTTTCTGCATGTTTCATGACCTCACCAACCCTGGTCAACATAGGTCTCCTCCCAGTGATTTCACTAGTGAGTATTTGCAACTCATTTTAGATCTAAAACAGAAGCCATCCCCTCTGATCTGGACTCTGGTTGCAGCGCTCTTAATCCAACCATCTCCTCTGCTGCACCCCCTCAGTCTCCTCAGTTGGTTCACTTTTTGCTGGTCACAACTGAAGACATCTTCAAGGTCCAGCTACTCTGTTTGACCCTTACCCTTCCTGGCTAAGGACTGCTAGAGGGAGTCTCATAAGAAAGGGCCTTCTCTGTTGGTGCTCCCAGACTTTGGAACTCCCTCCCACTGGAGGCCAGGACTGCCTCTGATGTCTTTCCGGAATGAGGCAAAGACCTTCCTCTTCAGGGAAACTTTCCCTGAATGATGGGCTTCCTCCTATGTGACTTTTAGATGGATTACTATGTGTGATTGCACTGACTGATCGCATACGAACACTAGTGTTTTCCTTGTGTTGGAACATTCCATCCCTTATAATGGCATTTTTCTTTTTTCTTTTAACTGTTCTCATGATCTTTTTAGTTTTAATGTTGCCTTTTCATTGTTGTCTTTGAATTCCCTGTTCTTAAACCTGAATACAGTGTGCCTTAAATGTTCTGGGCTGTATACTGTCCCCCATTATTGTGAGTCACCTTGGGTCCTTTTCCAAGGAGAAAGGTAGGGCAAAAATATTCAAAATAAATAAATAAGTACATAAAATATGATAGTGGACTGAGGCAATTGTTAATGCCTCCTTTGTAGACGATATTTCACCACCCTGTTTGAAGGAGACGATTATCAAGCTTATTCCCAAGAAACTTAAACATCATACTGGAAGATTTATCCAATTATTGTCCAGTAGCTAATAGCCCTTATGTGGGCAAGGTAATCGAACGAGTTGCCGCCAAACAGCTCTAGGTGTTCCTGAAAGACAGAAACCTCGATCCCTTCCAATCCAGGTTCAGGCCACATCATGGAACTGAGACAGCCTTGGTCGCCCTACAAGAAAACCTTCTGAGAGAGGCCAACAGGGGAGGCTCTTCTCTGTTGGTTCTCCTCCATCTTTCCATGGCTTCTGATACAGCCGACCACAGCATCCTCCTGAGCAGGCTCTCTGAGGGAGAAATAGAAGGCCCAGCCTTGGGCTGGTTCTGGTCTTTCTTGAAGGTCTATAGCCTCAGAGAGTGAAGCTGGGGGATGAGATGTCAGCTCCCTGGACCCTCCATTATGGGGTGCCCCAGGGATCGGCTAGCTTGAAGCCGCTGGGGGAGGTCATCTGGAGATTGGGGGTCTGCTGCCATCAGTAAGCTGATGACATGCAGCTCTCTCTCTCCTTTGCCACCTCGGCAGTGGAGGCTGTTCAGACTCCAGAATGCTGCCCGGCCGCAGTGATGGAATGGGCCAAGACGAACAGGCCCAGGTTGAACCCTGATTAAGACCAAGGTTCTGTTCTGAGGAGGTACCTTGGAGAGTTATGGATGGGATCTTCCTCCAGCTGGCAGAGAGAATGAGCAACCTGGGTGTGATAGTGGGCCCGGCTCTCTCCTGGGATTCCCAGGTAGCAGACGTGTCCAACTCAGCCTTCTATCAGCTTCAGCTCATCGCCCAGATTCGCCCCTTTCTTCATGAGCCCTCCCTGAGAGCAGTTGTGCAGGCAATGGTAATTTCCCAGATTGACTACTGCAACACACTCTATGTGGGATTACCCTTGAATCTGATCCGTAGACAGTGGCAGGGGCAGAGTGTGGTGGCTAGCCTGGTGGTTGGTGCAAGCAAATATGACCACATCACTCCCATACTGGCCGACCGATGCTGGCTACCTGTTGCATCCCAGATCACATTCAAGGTGATGCTTTTAACTTCTAAAACCCTCCATGGCTTAGGACCTGAATATATGACAGAGCCCCTGCCCCTTAGATTAATGAATGCCTGTCCAACTAGATCTTCTTTCAGGTTGGCACTTAGAGTGGCCATCCCTAGGGAAGCCCGAAAAACTGTTATAAGAAACCGGGCTTTCTCAGTGGCCCCCGTGCTCTTTGGAACAAACTGCCAGGTAACATTTGCATGCCTCCATCTGTGGCCATGTTTAAGAGTTCTTTGAAGACCTGGCTCCACCGCGAGGCTTTTGGCCGTGCTGCACGTTGCTCACCACCTACCGGACTCCCTACTATGATTTGTCTGTTCTGTCGTGTTTATTATGTTTACTTAATATATGTAAAATGTTGTTTTAATTTTATTGTTTTAAATTTACTTGTACACTGCCTGGAGTTATTTGATTTAAACTTGGCAGTATATAAATCCAAAAAAATAAATACCATGTTCCTTTTGTTTTTAGCCCAACTACATTGATTCAGATGCTCTCAATGGGATAGCCAATCTCCTCCTCCTGTATTTCTGTCCCGAAAAGTGTACTTTTAATATATATTACAACTCCTCCTCCCTTTCTATTCTATCTGGCCATTTTGAACAATTTATATCCCTCAATTTCTGTATTCCAGTCATGGGAGTCATCCCACCAAGTTTCACTTATTCCTATTAGGTCACATTTACCCTCCTGAACAAAGATTTCCAGTTCTTCTTGTTTGCTTCCCATACTCCTGGTGTTTGTCTATCGACACCAGAGACTATGTAATTTGTGATCTGATTTTAATTACTATTACTATTAATGTTATTACTGACCCCCATTAGAACTGTTTGTTTAGTACCTCTTATTGTACATAATCCTTTATTTATCTTTACCTCTGTGCTTTATCTATCTTTACCTCTGTGCCACCCCCTTCCAATTCAGTTTAAAGCCCTTCCATGAGGTTCTTCTTGCTGCATCCAAACACATTCATCCCAGCCCTTGTTAGATGCAAGCCATCTCTTGCTAGCAGTGCATCTTTTCTGGTCCCCAAAAATGAATGATAATCCCTTTTTAATAGATAGTATCAGAACACCTCTGGTTTTTAACCAGACATTCTTTGTGTGTACTGTCTGTGTTATTGTGATTATCAATGCCATTTGGGCTTTGTAAGCCCATTCTTTCGATTCCTCTATAAAAAATAAATAAATAAATAAATAAATCTATGGTCCCAAAAAACAAATCCCTAATGTCGAGAACACCTCTGGAGCCAGACATTCATCTGAAGTAAAAAATTGAACACACAACACACACAAGAGGAAACACACACACACACACACACAGAGAGAGAGAGAGAGAGAGAGAGAGAGAGAGAGAGAGAGAGAGAGAGAGAGAGAGAGAGAGAGAGAGAGAGAGAGTAGATATTAGACAGAAGACAAGGCTTACTTTCCAACATGCTAGTTTTGCAAACAGGAAGGAGGTAAATTATGCACAGAAAAAGACAAGTTGCCTGCCTCAATGATAACTGGGCTATCTATATTGAGGTTTAGTCTAAAGCAGATTTCCAAAAGAATGGACTCTATCATCTGACAACTAGTTTAAAAAAAGGTAAAACATGGCAGGACAACACATGATCAAGTGTTTCTGAACCTCCCTCAAACACAGGGCAGGTTAGGATTAAATAAATAAATGCAATTGCCCTTATATTGTGCCTAGCAGTGCATTCATGTTAATGATAAAAATAAAAACAGGCATCAAAGTCCACAGGTAGGCCTGTACCCATCTGGACCCATCTGAACTTTGTATGTTCCCACTCATCATGGTTTAGGGCAGCGCTGTTAGGCAAATAAATCCCCCTAAAACAAAATCTCTGCAATAATAAGCCCGCAACCAATGATCTCCCAAACACAAGGACAAGCCAGAGATGTCATGCTCGCCCTTCCCATCTCAGTACCTTAAAGCACAGCAGAAAAGTCACACATACATACCACACTTCTGAGAGCTAACGAGGCAAACCAAAGCTGGAACGGGTCCTCACCTTTATTGTGGCATCCTCTGAGGCAGAGACCATGACACTGAACACTGGATGGAAGATTACTCTTGTGACTGGACTCCGGTGCCCACTCAGGGCGTACTTTTCTGGAGGGCGAGGGATCCATTCTTTAGGATCTCGCTTCTGACCCAGTGGCCCACCTGATGTAAATTCTTCCTTAGCTTCGTTTAGTTTGGATTCTAACTCCATCACCTAAGTGGGGGAAAGTGTGGAGAAAGGAAGAGGAGAGAACAAAGAGAGGGGGGTATACAATGGTTACCAAAGAAGCCTGAAGCACTGACTACACAAGCTGTCATGACCAAAACCTTCCATTTTTGTGGAGCTTTGGAAATGTGTACCCCTGCTCCCCAGCTGGACGAAAAGGAACTGGTGGAAATCCAAAATCTGAAACCAAACCTCTGGTGGCCATGAAACATCTGGGGAGCTGTAGTCCAAAAAGCAGCACCTCCAAGGACTGGTCTCTCTCCTGCCCTTATTCTTATTTGACTGTGGGATCCTCACTGAGGCATTTTCTCTAGGCCTTTACGGAGAACCTGCGGGACAAGCTCCTGGGCCCAGGCCATACCTCAACCTTCCCATCAACTGGAAACATTTTTACCTGCTTTGTCTTAAGAGGTTTAATATTTGCTTTGCCTGTATTAGTCCGACAAGAAAAGTTCATCCTCCAGAGCGTACATCAGGTGGAACATTTACTGTAAGGTACCAAGGCTAATGCTTCAGTAATGAAACAGCGGGGCATCTTGTGCCTTAGCAGCAGAATCAGTGTTTTGGGGAAACACTACAGTAGGACCCAGGTTTCTGTGGGGGATAGGTTCCAAGCCCCCACATGAGAAGTTGGGGCGAAGGCAAGAGGAGAAGGTAAGGGCAAATGTGCACTGTGGCCTGCATTGGAAGAGCAGTGACACACAGACAGCAGAAACCTTGGAGATGGTGGACCTACTATACATGTCAAAGTTAAAAAGATGGAGAGATCTATGATAAAAAAAAATCTATCAATAATTAAGATGCCATTGCAAAGGGTGATTCTGGAATAACCCTCAGGTTCGACAAGCTACTTTCAGATCTTCCCCAAAGAGCTCAAGCAGAGCTCTTTCAAGACTCTCCTTCACCTCCTCTAACAAGGAGGGCGGATATTTTACCACCCTCCTCCTAACTTTCTACTTACCTTCTTCTGTAATCTTATAACTGAGGTCCATTTTTTTTCCAAGAGTCCAGCATACTTCTTATCTAACTCTTCATTCTGGAGCAAAAGGAGATGAAGAAAACATCACTATACTTTGCTTCTGTCCCAAACTGTTTTATCCACAAATTACAACTGACTTTTACTGCTAGATATTTTCCTTATGAGAATTACATCTTCTAGCTCATGGAAGTACAAGCACTCCCCAGAGGTTTTGGTGCCCTATGACATGTCTCAGCCCCAGCTGGCACGGCCAATGCTTCAGGACTGATGGGCTAATTTCAAAACATCTGGCAAGCCACACCTATATGCCCATCTCTGCTTAAGATCTTGAGAAACCAGAAGTACGTGGGCACAGAAGAAGTGAACAAGTGAAGATAACCCCAGATTTTAAAAAAAAGGAAGAGTTAGAAAAACAACCTCTCAAATCTCCGTTCACAAATTACAACGAGTCTTTATGGACTGTCTTAACTGACCCATGTGACTGCAGTGACCACCCATATAAACTAGGTATGCACAATGGTTCTAAGGGAATGCTCTAATGTGCTTATCTTCCATGTAAACATGTACACACTAATCCAACCTCCCCTTTATCACAGCGACCAGCCAGGAACAAACAAGACAGGAAGGTGAGAATCTTCTGCAATATTCTTCAGGCACTGGTTCTCAGTAGCACTGCCACTTTCTAGACACTGCAGTTTCATTTCCTTCTGCAGGCTGATGGCCCTTGATTAGCCAAATCTAATTCTCCTCCCTTGGAATCATAGTATCACAGGGTTGGAAAAGACCTCAAGGGCTATCCAGTCCAATCCACTACCATGCAGGAACCCCCCATCAAAGTACTCCCTTACTTTGTCTAATTTCCTTTTGAGCCTAACTAAGGGGCCACTGTAATATCTTGGGTGAGTCAGTCCTATACCAAGGGCACAGAAAACTCTCGGTCAAAGGACAAAATTCAGCTTCAGATAAGTTCTCTGGACTGCATCTCAGTGCCAAAGACAAAAGGGTAGGAGCGAGAAAAGCAGTAACAACAAGGCAGCTTTGATGTAAAAAAAAAAGTGATTTAAATCAATTTGCTTTTAAAAAAATTATTTATATCCATTCGGGCAGAAAATTTTCTAACAAATCCTGGGAGAGGCATTTCAAAATTTTAGAATACGGAAGGTGAGGCCACTACCAAACACGCCAGGGAAGGAGGCATCTCAGTGGAACGTATCTCGCTCAAAGGTCAGCTTCGGCCCAGCCCACCAGAGCATTGCAGCCCCTCAGAAGGCCCGTAAGCATTGACCACGGAGCTGGGCCTTCTCGGTGGCTGGCCTAACTATATGGAATCGTCTCCCTAGCGAGATAAGAACTGCAGAGCCCCTCACGGTTTTTGAGAACCTTTTTAAAACTTGCCGCTTTCAGCAATTGCTGAGGTTGTTTGTGAGTCTTAGTGGTTGCCCTCTGTTTTGCTCACCCTCTTATATATGTGTTTTTATTTCCTTTTTGGTGTGTGGTTTTTTTTTTTTTATATTTTACCTGCTACCTTGTGGTCCATCTTGCTATCTGTTTGTCCTGTTCACTGCCCAGAGTTCCCAATGGGAAAGTTGGGCTGTTTACAAATGTAAGTAAGTAAGTAAGTAAGTAAGTAAGTAAGATTTTATTTATTTATTTATTTATTTAGCTTATATCCCGCCCATCTTCCCAGGAGGGAACTCTGGGCGGCTTACAATAAAAACCAAGTAAAACAGAAATAAATAAGGCTGGAAGGCAAAACTGGAACGCCCAAAGATCCAGAAATTTGGCACCTTACCCCATATTAGTACAGTACAGCTAAAGTGATGAAGTACTAGTTTGGTCTGTTCTTAACTCAGTCTTACCCTACACAATCTCTTATTTTATTCCTTGACCCTTTTGAACAGCAGCTGAATGGCATCAACACCAATGTTTATGACACTCATGATCATGTGTAGAAAACAACCACAACCACCAAAGTCAGCTGAAGCGCTCAGATCACACTGCCTTTGCCTTCCTACTTCAGGGAAAAGTAACACCCCTTCCTGGAAGTTCTCAGAGTTTAGCAAGGAAAGGGGGGGAAAGCTCTCTCTAGCATGCCACAACAGAGCAGCTCTCTGGTCCAGTGATGTACAACAAATACACAGGCAGAAAGCGAAGAAGGGAGCTGCTTGGAATCTGAGCAGCTTCCATTCCTCCACACAAAAATGCCACAAACAATCACAAATTGCTTGCCCGAGAAATCAAGGAAAGGGATTTAATGTCAAAACACTAGGAAGGCATGAAAAGAAGTTAGAAGGCACGAGTGACATTTTAAATTCTGGAGTTTCATAGGCCAGGAGGAACAACAGGGATTTAAAATGGAAGGAGTAAAATGTAAGGCTGGGTAATGGGCTTAAAAACTTGGGTAAAAGAGGGCACGGTGGAGGCATTACCACCCTTGGGGATTAGGAAAACTGGGGGGTTAGTTGTGGTACTAATTTGTACTGGAATGAAACGTAACCCCTCAAGCTGCTGCCTGGATAAAACTCCACCCACAGGTGCCTGGTTTGCTCATTTCTCTTTCTTGTCTTTTAATTCGTCAGGAGTCCTCTGCCTAATTGACACTCTGCTCAGTTTCCTTACCCATTCTCTCCTATGGAAGAGAAAATGCCTCCCCCGTGCCTGCTGAGCACACTTGGCATATTTAAGACCTCCTTTTTACCTTTTGGGGGAAAAGATTTTTAATGAGGTTGATGGATAGGCCAACACTCTTTTCATCAGGCCCCATTCCAATTACATGTCCAATGAGATTACAACTAGGTCTTTATTTGAATGAGATTTGGGGAAATGAAATTAAGAGCCTCAAGTGGGCATTTTGGTTCACCAGACAAAATTCTGTGCTTCCACAGTCAGAGCAGTCGGAAGCCTAAAGGGTACTCTGGGAGATTAGCATACATTTAAATTGTCGACAGTCAGAAGTAATTTGTATAAGGGGGAGAGACGGACACATATACACACAAACACACAGATTTTTCCGATCATAGCCTATCCCACCTTCAGTACCTAGAGAGAAAAGGCTGAAAGACCTTAATTCTACAAAGACTCTGGAAGTTCTTCTTCAAATAAGGTCAGCAGAAGACAGACTAGGAAGATGGGGCAGTGCAGATGAGGTAGGGTAAACTGACAGCAGAAAACACACAAGCACAGAAAGGCCGTGACAGCGTATTACAAGAAAAAGAAACAGAGAAGTGGTGAACAGTATCAAGGAAAGACAACAGTAAAGCCTTACTAACAGGATATGTTTTAAAAAGAAACCCATTATTGTACAGATAATATTCAAACAAATCTGAAGACAGACTGAAAATATTTGCAGTGTAAAACTCTTGAAAAGGGCTCCTCCTCCTCCTCTGGATCGTCTGGACATGGTTTGGAAAGGCACAGAAGTGAATCACAAGATCTCCTCACCACAAATTCTGCACTGATGCCATTCTAAGTTAGTGTCTAGCTTGCTCTGGACATTGTCATAAAGGGGATGTAAAGCCCTTAAGATGGCCCGTGTTTCATCTGCTGCATTTCCTGCTGACTGCATGTCAACTACCAACACTGAACCCTTCCCACAATCCGCGTTTCTCATCAAGCAGGCCAAGCCTTTCATCTCTGCTGCACGTGTAGGGCTTGTTCATTTCAAAACTGCTTGTGCACATCATGCATGGATAGAACTGCCTAAAGGAATGCCCCAGTTAAAGCCAATCAATGAGGTTCTCCCTCAGATAACTAAAGGCTTGAATTAAGACAGTGTTCAGTCAAGTCTTTATTTAATATAAACTGGGGGGGAGGGGGCACAGTAATTACAACATAGAGGAAAACAGACATTTAACTCCTTGTAGCGCTTTAGAGATTTTGAGGGTAGTGGATAATGTAACGCCTGGGGTTCAGGATGGACAAACCCTAAAAGTCAACTGAAGAGCCGCTGGAAAAGTAAATTTTCATCTCATTAGCAACTAATAACAGATGAAAAAGCAGAATAAAAGTGTACAGAACTGTAAGGAGGACGTACGCATGCTTGCCCAGTGATGTATATTTTTAAGGAGGGGTGTATACAGACACCTTAGGGCTTCTCTTTAGCTATTAAGGGGCAACCAGAGGCCATCAGCATGTGCCTGCAATTAGCTCTTTTCAACTCTTGTAAGCACTGCTTCCTGTTGATGAAAAACTATTGGGAGTGAGCCCCAGGATTCACCCTTCCAAATAAACTGGCACAATCAAATGCTTTAAAACAATCCAAGCATCAGTGAATATTCTGGCTGGTTGTGGTTGTGTTTTATCAGCAATCCGTTCTATTCAGGCTCTGCCACTTCACAAAAACAGACAGTAAAGCATCAGCAGGCTTAGAAGGTTAATTTTTATCCTCTATTATCTGGAATATGAGAAGGTCTACTCACCACATCAAGCTCTGCCTCCTTTTTAAAAACCGAGTATGCCTCTTCATAGCCATTGGAACGAAGGTAATCGGCTATTGCTCGATTTCTAAACAAAAAGATATTTGGATCTCAATTAACATACCTTCTTATAATGCCGAAAATATTCTGCTTTCACCTTCAAAAACTTTGTAACAAAGTGTCAGGAATTAGCATGTGGAAGAATACCTCTTCCTTATTTTTATAAGGGGAAATCATGTAATCATTAGTACCTATGAGCTGAATGTACACGGTCTCATCACTAAGCAATTTTTATGAAAGAACTTTCTTCTAATTACTGCAACTTGTTCTGGGCTCAAAAAGAACAGAAAAAGCTACTACCTATTTAACTTCTGTATATGTGGTAGAGAAATGTGTCTGTATTTATCTTCTTAGAGGTATTTAATGCTATTGATTCTGATGCTGCAAACTACCTGCCAAGTCTGAGAATCCAAGGACACCCACAGGGGAGGTGACGACCTCCCCCAGGCAAGCTATTCCAAAATACTTCGTATTCATTTAACACCCGTGATATATTAATTGGTGGAATATCATCAGCTGAGTATCAGGTATTAACCATCAAGTCTATGAACAACATTTGCTGATGCTGATTTTTCTTGCTCTTGCTCTCCTCTACCCCCATCTCCAGGCTTAAAACCAGGGGCAGTGAAAAGCCTGAATTATTGGCTGGGATTACTAACGGGCTGGATCAGAGCAAAAAACCCTGAAACACAAACCAGGTTGGCAAAACGTGATGACAACTGTCAAAGCACGAGTAAAGTGGATAGAGGGACGCTCTTCCCCCTCTCACAAAATACCAGAACTAGGGGACATCCACTCAAACTGAGGGTTGGGAGAGTGAGAACAGACAAAAGAAAATATTTTTTCACCCAGCGTGTTGTTAGTCTGTGGAACTCCCTGCCACAGGAGGTGGTGATGGCATCTGGCCTGGATGCCTTCAAAGGGGATTGGACAGATTCCTGGAGGAAAGTCCATCCCAGGTGACAAGCCATGATGGAGATGTGTCATCTCCAGGCTCAAAACCAGGGTACTTCAAGGGCCTGATGCAGGGGAGTGGTTTCAGGAGACAGGGATCTAGTCTGGTTTTCAGATGGAAATTATTCAAAATAGAGTGGTCTGATGAATTCTGAGAACTGTAGGGAAAAATGTTCCATGCCAAGATAGGAACATTAGCTTAACTAAGTAGCACAGCTGTTCTAAGTACAGTGGACCCTTGTATAACAAATGGTTTGTATAACATAAAATTTGTACAACATAAAAAATTCTGGAGATAGGGGAAATTTGCTTAACAGAATCGCCTATGGGGCAAATCTGTACAACATAAAAATGGGATCACTCTGTTTTCAATGCATTCCTATGGAAATTTGTATAAAGGAAAATTTGCTTAACATAATTTCATTTGGAACGAATTAATTCCTTTATACAAGGTACCACTGTACTGTGCTTTTAGAAAGAATTAAAGCGTATAGAGGTCTAAAATGCCAAGACTAGAATAGTTTTAGTTGATACAGATTATAGGGACCACAAAATACCGGGCAGCAACAGTAATGACCTCTTTATCTATTGGCTCAATTCAAGGTGTTGGCTTTTATGATTTTTAAGAAAAAAAACCTAACAATGCTAGTCCTGCTAACCTACAGTAAATCCTCCCTGAAATAATGATCCCAATGATATTGTTCAAGGGGTTCACAGCCACCTTGCCAAGGAAAGCTCTGACGACAAGTTTTAAAAATACGTTCCTCTTTAGGAAGCCTTCAGCAAAGCTGCAACCATCCCAGGCCTGGCTCCAGCTCTCTCCCTTTGGTGTTTAAGAATAATCAGCAAGGAATACCAGTTTCAATGGCATTCCTTCCCTTTATGGGCCTGCAAGGAACTCAGCTAATCCCACCTGGATCTGTAGGAAAGAACATACCTGGAATCTGTGATTAGATAGTGTGATTCTGCATCAGGTTCAGTATAAAGGGAGCCAAAACTTTTGATTCTTGTTAAATAAAGAGAGCAAAGATAATTCTGTGCCACAGTTACTAGTTGTTCAGGGGAATCCTAGACATGCTTTTCCAAATTCTGCCTTTCCTTCTAAAAATAAATTCATTTACAGCATCCCAGAGAATTCTGGTTGTAAAGCACAAAGTTTAAGAGGCCAGCTTGAGGTTGCAGCTGAAATGCTTGGTCATTTGGGAGATCCAATTCCGTGAGCCATGAAGCTCACTGAACAACTGTGGGGCCACTGTCCTCTTTTAGCTATTGGGAAGTAGAAGTGGATCTGAAGACAACCATCTGTTCTCTTGAATTCAATGGAAAGACACAAACAAAGATTAGAAGCCATGCCCAATTAGGAGCTATGCAGGGAAATGCATCATCCCGCCTCCCTGTCTGATTGGCCTGCACCAGGAAGAGTGAAAGACAAAGTCAGAGGCTTCTGCCTCATTGGAGTTTAGCTCTGCTAGAGCCCAGAGCAAGGTAAGGGATTGGCTGAATTCGTTCCAGAGGTTTGGCCTGGTTCTGAATGCCAACTGGGCTCCTGCATTTCGTTTCGGAACCGGACCACTTCTGAAACGAAACACCCATGACTAGAAGCTGTTCACAGTACAGTTCTGGTAACACCACTACCTCCTCCTGTCCTGCAAGTCAGGCATGCAGCTCTAGGCTAGGAAGAAAGAGGAGCATGTTCTGCACTACACCAGCTTGGCAGCATCAGATCAGTAACAGGGCACAGAAGTTCTCTCCCTTGCCTGCTCCCATGCAATGTTACACCTGCTAGTCTGGGCTGTCCCACCCAAACAAGGAGCCAAGAATGCCAATAAACTGCATTTCCAAAGCTCACTGCCTGAAGAAGCGCCAAGAGTTTGCTTCCAGGGCTCACGACCCCCACCTGCCAAAGCCTACTAACTTTTGTCATCCTTAAAAGCTCCCTATTTTCTCCATGTTAATCCAGGAAACACAATTTAGTTTTCCTACATGGCATGGTTCCTGTCGCACATTTGTGTGGAAATGTCATACTTTGACATTGCAGGGTGTAGAGGCATTCAGCAGGACAAAACAATGCTAAGCAACAAAGCAAAAGGGGCAGTCTCCACAGCAGCAAAATGAGGTTGAGAAGACCAGAGGCAGTATAAAGGAGTGTATTTTATTTTAAGACTGGGAGTGACAGAATCTATTTCTGAACTCTTCCCTATATCCTTGGGGGGGGTGCTTTAATTAATCCTAACATTGCAGACAGTCCACCCCACATATGCAAGGGAGCTCACATTAGCAGAAATGTTCTGACCATAGCAGTTCTTTTAAAACAACAGCACCTATGGGGGAAGGGACTTTCTGGATTAATGAAATCCCAATCACTTAATTCAGTGAGAACCCGTTCAAACCAGCAGGAGGAAGAGCAGCCCTTCGTCTCCATGCTCTTCCCATGCACTTCTTCAAACTGATAGAAAAGGTGTGCAGGTGCACAATGGGAGTTGTGGCACTTTCTTGTGGCTGGTCAAGGGAGAAGAGAGGCTGCTCTATCCTATTCTTGGGGGAGGGGGGGAGGGTTCCTGCTGAATTATGGGACTGAGTGTTCATGAACTCCAAAAATCTCATCCCTAAACAGGAACACAATTTTCTCTTTAGCAGCAATACTGGGGGTAGAGAGTGGAGAGAAATCTGCCCTAGACAGAAGATTGCCAACAGGACTGCAGTGTATGTCTCACTCCTAATACATTAACTACCTTTAGAGTGTTACAGAGAACATGTTTTGTGCCTTTTGGATAGGAAGAAGGTAAATGTCAAGTTTTCTGTGTGTTTTTAAAGCATCTCATACCCAGCCATCGGGTTTCCAAATAATTTGACAGTTATTTCTCTACTCTCTCTGGCCTGAAACGTGCCTAGTACCAGCCAAGACATGGCCCCTGAAGGTCATGCTAGGCCTGTCCTTCTGCTACTGTGCTTGGTGTTTTGTTTTTTTTAATTAGGTGGGAAACGGCACCTGTGTTGGCTCTCACAGGGGGCCAAAAGCCTCAATTGCTGCAAGTCAGCCTCTGCATTGTGTAGTGAAGCAGGGGAGGCTTCCTTCCTTTAAGCCCTGTCTTTCAAAGACAGTGGTGCCCCACTTAAGAGCAGCTTGACTTAAGAGCAATTTGACTTAACAGCAGAAAACTGTTGGCATTTTAACTGCCGCCTTACAAATTTTAGACATGGTCTGCTCGACTTACAAATATATATTTTTTTTTTTCCTTTTTAACTTAATTTTTCAATTTTTTAGATAGGTACCCCGACTTGAGTATTTTGACTTAAGCATTTGGAATGGATTAAATTCTTAAGTAGAGGTACCACTGTACAAATTTTGTCCCATGCCTGCCCAACTCAGAAGAGACCACCAGAAATTATGCCCCAAATAATGCGCCATTACAGGGTCTCATGGAAGACTAGCTGCTCCTCTTGGCCACAATTACTGTCATTGTCTCTGCCTGATTATTGCTGTGGGGCCAATTTTTATGTTTCAGATAAATGCAGCTATAGAGCAGGGAAGAAAAGTAGATGACAGCCAGCCCCTATGCGCGCACCCCTTCGGATTTTGCAATTCCCCTCCCTTCCTGTTGCTGAGACTGTTGAATTGAGAAAGAGAAGGGCAACAGGAAAAATGCCAGTTCTAAATATTTATTTATGAAATAACAGGGAAGCACATCTTGTTCTAAAGTGCAAGAATCTTAAAATACACCATCCTACTATATTTGAATGTAAGCTCCTCACAGGACATGTTTCCAACTCTGCTACACATGTTGAACAGGAAATAAAAATAAGAATGCATATGGAAGCCAAGCCATTAACAACAGCCAGGTGTAGACTTTATACAATGGGACACCACATTACTCACAGCTCATCTCGTTGCCTTTGTGACAGCACCATGGTTGCTGTGATGTCAGGATAACGTGATTCAGCTGTATTCTCGTTGTCAGGTAGCTCTAGGACCCACAATGCAGTCTCCTGACCCAAAGGATAAGTATTCGCTACAAGCAACCCCTGGCAAGTAGAGTGGATGCATTCAACAAGGAGTCACTCCATCTAGGAAATGTGTGAGAAGAGAGAGAGAGAGGGAAGGTTTGATTATAAAATCATCATAAACCATAGCAATTCATTACACATATTAACCAAAAGCTGCAAAAGCATTACAGTTGTATATCATTGCTCTAAACCATGGCAAATGCAAGGAACAATTCAACTAAAGGGAGTTCAAAGCGGAAACAAATATTTTTGGCACTCAATGAGATAAACAGTTATCAAACTGGGCTGCAGCCTGAATTTCATCTTGCCGTGTGAAACTACTCATTATTTACTGTGGATATTAATTTCCTCCCCATTTCTGGGTGTGAACAAATACCAAGTTTCATAATAGCCTTATTATCAATTCAACTCTTATGCAGAGAGAAGTGTTTAATTTAGTTATGCTGAGAGATGCCTTTAACACAAAACTCTGGAGTAGGGCACAGAAAAAAATAAGAGTGATTGCTGAAACAGCTAAAATATTAATATTAGGAAACACTCAAGCTGTATAACTTGACTTGCCAACCAAAGACCACCTCAACTTTAAGAACTCTGACCTCCGTTTTTTTAAAAAGCCCTGGCAAAATGACAAGAGGCTTGAAAATAACAAGTAGTGCCCTTTGTCCTTCTCTGCATTTATTAGAGTTATTTTAACAAACTAGTACACGTTTACTTTCACAACCAAGATGAGCAAGACGTTGAATGGTGATATGTCTGTAAAGATTCTCAGTCATCCAGGTAAGTTTATCTGGAAGTTGTGTCATGGCAACTGGACGTCTTTTCCTGAGAGATGGAAACGTTTTGCTGCTCGTCCAAACACCTTCGTCAGTCTAAGGGAAGCTAGTTGCAAGTTCTCCATTTTATAGTTCACTTTGACCTCATGTCACTCTGGTATGAAATAGGCCCATGAGATGAACAATGGCCTGAATAGGCTCGTAAGGTGGACAGCAATCTCAATAGGCCATTAGGTGGACAATGGTCTACGATGCTGAAACCCATAAAGCAGTGATGGCAAACCTTTTAGAGACCGAGTGCCCAAACTGCTATTCAAAACCCACTTTTTTTTGCAAAGTGCCAATATAGTAATTTAACCTGTATACAGGTGGCTATGAAGGGGCGATGTCGGGTGCCCACAGAAAGGGCTCTGAGTGCCACCTTTGGCACCCGTGCCATACGTTCGCCATCACTGCCATAAAGTATGGGTCCTTGGCTATGGCCTTGGTGGTAGAGATGTGAAGTATTTTTGATTTGTCTGGGGATTGTTGAAATCACGGCCTGATAAGTAGCAGATAGATTTTGCCTAAGCCCCCCATCTCTGTGGAGAGGGATTTTCAATACTCATATGAATGGCTTCCCTGACCCCTCTCTCAAACCACCTATCTTCTCTAATACACATACATCCTCATCTTTGAATGAGTGCCCTTTGTCCTTCAAATGGAGGTGTACTGCTGATCCTGGTTCTGAGCTGTTGCCCCTCCTGTGTTGGGCCACCCTCCTGTTTAGTGGCTGTTTAGTTTTTCCAATGTAGAGGTCTACACACACTCCTCACTGCACTGGACCGCATATACTATATTGCTCCTGTGTTTTGATGTCAGATCTTTTGGGTGGACAAGTCTCTGCCTTAGTGTGCTTGGATGGTGAGTAACTCTGCCTGAATGTTTCTCCATTTATTTATGAAGATACACACTTAAGTTATTACTCAGTGTTCTCAGCTTCTATTTCCTCTACCCAAGCATTTTCAGTTTATCTCAACTGGGTATCTGTCACTTCCACTATTATGAAACTAGGTCTGATGACACCAGAACAGCAGGTTTACTTAGTCAAGCTGTCAGGTATTCTTGGGTAAGCCCTACTAAATTGTCTGCTTAGTGAGAATACAACCATCAATATAGGGTTGGAGGGAAATTATGTTTTTCTGTTATCAGCTGACAACCCAACACTATCCTGAAGTGCTTCAGCCTCACACACAGGTCTTCCACTTAGTGAGAGCAAGACCTTTTCAACATTTTTGGGGGAAACCTTTATATTGGGTAATACGGAAAATAATGTTTGTTTTTTAAAATTGGTGTCCTATACATTGTAAGAAAAATGGTTCTGAACTCTTAAAACATGCTAGGATCACTTGCTTATAGGACTAAGCTTGTTGATTTGCTCCAAGGTTTAACTGATTCCTTTGTAGAATCAAGGCATTTAGGCCAAGCACACCCTACGTAGCACAGACTGCTTTCTTGCTATGTATCAGCAGAAATTTGAGAGTTGTATGTAGGCAGGGCTCTGTACTACATTATTTTGAAACTCTGTCCCTTGCCACATATGCACAGACATCAGCAGCCATCAAAACTACAGTTTAGGAAGGAGATTTTTAAAAAGAGAGGCGGACACTGAGAGAAGATTTCAATCACTCATAGCTGTGAAGAAAGGAAACAAAATACTACCAATCTGGTCTATCTGCAGAATCCAAAATGCAGGTTCATCTTGATATCTTGCCTACCTTCTCCCATGTGAAGCAGAAGCAGCTTGATCAACACAGACTGTGTCTATGTAAACAAACATGCCAAAAGCCCAGGTCAAATTGTACCTATCAGAAGAGAAACCTGCAATGCAGCAGTGGCTCCCAACCTCCGGCACCCCAGAGATCCTTGGACTAAAACTCCCAGAGGCTTTCGTCACCAGCTGCGCTGGGCAGGATTTCTGGGAACTACAGCCCAACAACATCTGGAGACCCAAGGTTCAAAACTACTACTCCAGTGCTTGGTTGTACCACTCCAGACTGTTCCTGCCTTCTCACACAAAAATAGACGTTATTTTTTTGTGATGAGGGGCAGACTGCACACCTCTGTAATACTCCCAGAGAGGCACAAATATACAGGGATCTATTTCAGACCATTAGCTGTAGCTCCTAGCATGGCATTTTAACTAGTACTGTACAGTAGGACCCTCGTATCCACTGATTCATTATCCACTGATTCAGTTATCCACGGTTGGCAGAGGAAAAATAAATAATTCAGCAGCCGCAAGCTACTATCACAAAGAGCAGCTGTAAAGCAACCTACCATAACAAACAGCAGCTGTAAAGCAAGCTACTGTTGCAAAACAGCAGCTGCAAAGCAAGTCACTATCACAAAACAGCAGTTTTGGGGAACATTTTGGCGTTCTCTCTTATCCACGGTTTTCATTATCCACGGGAAGGCTTGGAACCAATCCCCAGCAGACACTGGGGTCCTACTGTATAAACAAATCAGGTCTGGTGCTGAAGAATTTTTAAAGTGCCTCATCTGTTCACACTGACTACCAAATTATCAAGATCCAGGATAAAAATAGCTCAGAACTTCCACACCAATGCTGAACTAATCTACTGGATTGGGTTAGATAGTAAATTTAGAGGACTTGACCCAAATATCTCCTCTGCCATGACCACTGAGTCATCAGGCAGCCTTGAGAAAGCTATCATCTCCCAACCTCAGCATTAAAATAATAATACTGTGCTTGTAACCCTCCAATGCTGCCTTCATAATATTATTTCAATAAACAGAGAAAGAAGATCTGCCTGTTTACTTTGTGAGACTCCAGCCTAGTTTAAGCAACTTCTACATGGAATTCCAGCCTTGAGACTTGATGAAAGAGATTCTCAGAGGTTTCCCTCAGTCCTTATGAGAAATACTGGCTAATTTGTTTCCTCTAATTAAATTATAAGAAGCAGTGAATTTGGGAACTCTGAACAGGAATTTCAGAGAGCACTAGAAAGGATGGAAAGACTATCTTTCCCAGCTGCGGCAACACTGTCAAAGCCAACAAGATCCTTAGCTTTTAAAGACACATTTACCATTCTAGTCAGCCTCATCTCTTACACATCATCATTCTGCTGCCACTGTTCTCAGAGGGAACAGATGTGCCTCCTGACAAAGAGCTGCTTCTACAGGCTTAGAAGAAACTAGAATACAGCAGGTGCCGCTGCTGTGTAAACAGCAGTATCGTCATCACCATGCATGGACTGCCAGAAGCCAAGAAATGCATCATTGCCTTCTTGTCTGAATGCACTCGGACAAGCCATTCTACATACCACCCTGAGGAACTAGCCCTCACAGGCAAGTCTGTATACCAATCAGATCTAAGAAAAAGAAGGTAAAGTGCACCCAAATGGAAGCTGCAGACATACTCTGTTGGCAGCTTTCTGGGGTTTTGGGTTGTTGATGCTTTTTAACAATTTTAACAAAAGCTTATCCCCCCAAACAAGCAGTGAGTCTAAAACTCCGCAGCTAAACAGGCACTCATTTGAAGTAATTTCCTAGAGGATAGGATGAAAATCCAAAAGATCCTTGACAGATTAGAGTGCTAGGCCAAAGCTAACGAAATGGGGTTCAACGAGAAAAATGTAGGGTGGTGCATCTGGGTAAAAAGAATGAATGGCACAGATATAGGATGGGAGACATCTGGCTGGAAAACAGTACCTGTGAAAGGGATCTGGGAGTCTTGGTGGACTAAAAATTGAACATAAGTCAGCAGTGTGATGCAGCAGCCAAAAAACCAATGTGATTCTTGGTTGCATCAACAGAAGCATCGTGTCTAGATCAAGGGAAGTGATATTAACACTCTATTCTGCTCTGGTCAGACCCCACCTGGAGTCCTGTGTCCAGTTCTGTGCATCTCTATTTAAAAAGGATGTTGACAATCTTGAATGCGTCCAGAGGAGGGCGACCAAGATGATTGAGCGTCTGGAAGAAATGTCTTAGGAGGATCGGTTTATGGAGCTGGGAATGTTTAGCCTTACAAAAATAAGACTGAGAGGGGATATGATAGCTATGTTTAAATATATGAAGGGATGTCACATTGAAGAAGGGACTGGTTTGTTTTCCACGGCTTCAGAGATTAGGACACGAGGAAATGGTTTCAAACTACAGGAAAAGAGATTCAATTTAAACATTAGGAAGAATTTCATGACAGTTAGAGCTGTTCGGCAATGGAATATGCTGCCACTGAGGTGGTGGAGTCTCCTCCTTTGGAGGTTTCTAAGCAGAGGCTGGATGGCCATCTGTTGGGAGTCCTGTGACGGGGGTTCCTGCACGGCAGGGGGTTGGACTAGATGGCCCTCGAGGTCTCTTCCCACTCTGTGATTCTATGATTCTGATTTATATATACTAGACTGGTCTACATTGCTACCTCACTCTATTATGGGGATTTAGCAGTTATTTTCATATTTGGAAAGCAAGGTAAGGAGAATCAGCCCACAGCTCCTGCCAAATGGCCTTTACCTTCAAAGGGTTTAACAAAAAATGAACATTGGATGTTAAATATGAGAAGTATTCCCCCTCTATTTTTCACTAGAAAGCCTTATTATTTTAAATCAAAAGCACATCATATCTGAATGCATTCCCCCCCCCTCTGAATTTCTAGATTTCAGGGCATTTCTCACTCAGGGTTTTGCTGGGTTACATTTGGGAGACATTTACATGGACTTCAGTAGTTGCCCCATGTGGTGCCATGGTCTGCTTCTCATATTCCCTAATGCCTGTAAAATATCATCACAAGAGCCATTGAAAGGAAGGTGGCAGGACATGGCGAGGGCTCCTGCTGGGTAACCAACTCAAAGGGCCTCCGAGGGGCCAATCCGTGGTAGACTCCACACACAAGCCCTTCCCCCACCAGTTGCCTGGAAAAGGAGCCACGGTGCTCCTGGTTCTTGAGGCCACCACCAAAAATTCAGAGCCGACACAATCTCCCAGTTGTCATTACCGTCATGAGAATAAAACAAGTGGCCCCATTGAAATCAGGATGCATCCTTCAAATTTTTTAAAAATCCCAAGTGCCACTTAAACACAGGGCTAAAGGGAATACCTTTTTTGCAAGAACCACTTCTCAGTGAAAGACAGAGGGCACAATCACATGAGCACACAGACTCTTTTAGTTGACTCTCCTCTGCTCTGGGGGTAAGTTTTTCTTGCTAATTCCTGTCTTACTGGATAGTTATAATGTTTGTTTTGAATTGGCTTCATCATGTGCACTGTTTTGGGAGTCTATCCTTAAGGGCTGCCTAAGAGTTCATCTACTGAATATGAACTATTCTTAAAAGTGCACCTGCATGCAAAGATGTTTCTCCTGCCCTCATCCGAGAGAGAGAGAGAGACAGAGACAGAGATCCCTTTTTGTTCCACAGCTGTTTGAAGAACAGACAAGCATCACCTCCTAACTCATCATCATCATGATTCTGTTTGTATGCAGCAGTTCTAAACAACGATGAAACTAAATTACAACAGAGGATTATCACACTACAGTTTTCCAAGACAGGGCAGGACATTTTAGTCAACTGTTAACAGCATGTGTAAATTTAAATCATTTGCTATTTGCTTATAAAGAACATTCCCTACTCCAGTGGTTAAACTGCTATACTGCAGTAAAGATTCTGCACATGACCTTAGTTTGGTTCTGACAGCCCTCAGGTAGCCAGCTCAGTTTTCCAACCTGCATAATTGAAAATTGTAATTTGTCTATAGAGTGGGGTGCTTTAAGCACTACAGTAATACTTTCGTTTATGAGCACAATCCGTTCCAGAAACAAGCTTGTAAACCAAAGCACTTGTATATCAAAGCAAATTTCCCGATAAGAAATAATGGTAACTCAGACTGTTTTTTCTGGGGCCCCATAGTCCACATATTGTACACATAAAATGCCAAAACTCACAAAAGAAGTACACATCCACACCATGGTTTAGGTACATGGCTGTGGAATCTGCTCTGCTTGGGTCTAACAGCTGGATTTTACTCTGTGTTTTTAATGTGACAATAATAAAATGCAATTTGTAGCCCTGTACACACTTGACTAGCTGCCCCATGACTAGAAATGGTTTGAAAAGTAATAAATAATGTTGGAAACAAATTAAAGAAAAATATAAATATAAAGAAAAATAAACCTCTAACCTGCACTCTCCTTTGAAAGTGTTCATGGCTGATGCAAGGGAAACCTCAATTCCTCTCTCCTCTCTTTGCTTTGGGGGCTTGCCTGAGATGGAATGTTCTTATCACCCACAATCCAGCAGGGGGAGTAAAAGAGCCACAACTGGCTCACTTGTGATCATGTGATGTCTTCCAATATTTGTATAGCAAGACACTGCTCACTAGTCAAGGCAAAGTTTCGAAGAAATATTTGCTTGTCTTGCAAAACACTTTTAAACCAAGCACTTGTAAACCAAGGTACTGTTATTACTGTATTTATTTATTCATTTGATTTCTATACTGCCCATCTGACAGGAAGGTCACTCTTGGTGGTTTACATTATGGAGTGCCATATAAGCAACACACTTTGCTTTCCTGAATGTAATCCATGAAAGAAGTAAAGTACTCTTGGTGATTGCCTATAGTTCTGATGGAATTTGAATTTCTTTGTAGTGGCAGTGGGGTGGGGGGGTTGAGGCAGAGAGTAACTAAAATGTCCCTCATTAAGAAGGGAAAGTAGAAAATATATGTACCACCAGAAGTGAGAACTACTCACTGTCCCTTGAGTCATTACAACACAAAAAGAATCTTCACAAAGAAGATTCGGCTTTACTAGAATGAAGACTGTGAGCTGCTATGTCCAAGATCAGACACATACTGGGTAGGTTTTGTTCCCACTTATCCCAAATACAGCAGTTTAGTCTTCACTCTTCTCCAATGTATGAATGACTCAGAGCTACTCAGCTATATACACAAAAGTTCAAGAAATCTAGGGAGGAATATCATTGGAACAAACCGAGGTGTAGTCAGAAATCACAGTACAGTGGTACCTCAGATAACAACTGCCCCGGATAACAAATAATTCGGATAACAACTGCGAATTTCCAGGTATAGGACTGCCTCTGATAACGAATT
The DNA here is from genome assembly GCA_029282475.1 of Phrynocephalus forsythii. Classification (NCBI taxonomy): domain Eukaryota; kingdom Metazoa; phylum Chordata; class Lepidosauria; order Squamata; family Agamidae; genus Phrynocephalus; species Phrynocephalus forsythii. The sequence continues at coordinate 12,152,310 of JAPFRF010000017.1, read as the reverse complement.
TTCCCTATGGGCTGCCTCGGATAACAAATCGCAATTTCTAAGTACATTGGTACCTTGTATAAAGGAATTAATTCATTCCAAATAACATTATGTTAAGCAAATTTTCCTTTATACAAATTTCCCATAGGAATGCATTGAAAACAGAGTGATCCCATTTTATGTTGTACAGATTTGCCCCATAGGCAATTATGTTAAGCAAATTTCCCCTATCTCCGTAATTTTTATGTTGTACAAATTTTATGTTATACAAGCTGTTTGTTATACAAGGGTCCACTGTATAGGTCTGCCTCGGATAACGAATTTTCCCTATGGACTGCCTCGGATAACGAGTTTCCACCATGCATCAGTAAAAAAGAGTTTTCCTGGGTGGCATTGCATCTGTACCTTTAAAGTGCACTTTATAAAGAGTTTTGAGCAAAAAACCAGGTGTCTGTGCCTTTTTCCTAGGCTCCAGAACGGATTAAACAGTTTCCCATTCATTCCTCTGGGAAACCGTGTTTTGGATAACAACGTGTTTCGTATAACGACTAACCTTGGAAAACGAATTATCGTTGTTATCAGAGGTACCACTGTATGTGTTTTCCTCCAACTGTGTCCTAGTGATATCCTTTTCCCCACTAGACAGTAAACCAACGTCAGTGTAGACAGATTCACAAACCCCTAACGCAACTGTGGTGTATAACGCAGAGGACCTCAGATGAAGCATAAGACAACATAAGACACTAAATCTGGGAGAGTAGAGAGCTGTCTTTTTTTCCAGGATGCTCACAGACATTAAATGCCACTTCAAAACATGTAAAAGGCTAGGCAATTTCCAAATTTTGAAATCCTTGCTTAATAACAGCCAGAGCAAACAGCAAGAGCTAGAAAACATTTTCAGATCCAAGAGGCCTGTATCAGCTTTTTTTTTAATGGACTGCAGTACTCCTGACAACTGTACAGGGATGTAAAAGCTGGACAACGAAGAAAGCTCAAAGGTGAATGTGGTCGATTAAGTGCTATAGACCACCAGAAATAAATCTGTATCAAACCAAGCTGAATTCTAATTAGAAGGTGATTAAGAACCCTGAGATTAGTGTACTTTGGGCGTACCATGATAAAACATTGAACAATAATACAGTACTAGAAAAATGGATGGGAGCAGGAAAAGAAGGATAGAAAATGAGGTAGACTGAATCAGCCTTGAGTTTGCAAAACTTGTACAGGGCAGCCAATGATAGGACCATTCAGAGAGATTTACGGTAATTCATGAGATTTCCACAGGCAGGAAGCAACTTGGTGGCCTATCACAAAGCAGACCTCGTGTTTCCTAGTCAGGCATGTCGACACCTACCATTCTGGAAGGATTTCTATCATGGCATTAACTTCTAACAAAAGAGTTTAATATTTATAACTAACCTAACTTCTGGATTTTTTCTAGCTCCACTTCAGCAACACAATCATACCAATATACAAAGAAACTTGGCATCAAATGAAGGAAGACAGAGAAAAAGCCAACAGATAAATCTACTTCATAAAACCATCCCTCTAACAAGGCTTGCTTTCACCCAAATTTGACTATTAAATCAGGTAGTAAAATGGGTTTTAATTACACTAAATAAAATAAAACAGTATTTTCTCATAATGCCAACGTTCTTCCTAATAAATATAGAAACAGGTACAATGGGGTCTAAGTAGAATTACCATGGTGCATCAGCGCCTATTTACATGCTAATACCAAAGATCAAGGAACCTGACCTTTTGATCCGGTTAAAGCACATTTATTCTGCCAGGATAGCATCCACACATGATTAGTAGGTCAGCTAAGCAAACAGACTACCTTTCAGTTCAACCTATATGCAACAGCTGGATGAAACATGCAGACAGAACAACTTGACTGTTAGGGTTGACATTCCTTTAGAAATGCTCTCGAGGTCACAGTGGTAATCAGTTTTGTCTCGGCACCATTAGATCAGCACACCAGCTGTTAGTGCCAGAATGATGTCTACAGCACTGATAAGGTAGTTGCTGCTTCTTCATTTCAAGATTTTTTTATTACGCTATGGGAAAGCAACAAGCTGCCACCTGTTTCTTTTGTACAAAAGCAAGGTGCTCTGGATAGTTTTCAAAGAATACAGGCAAGGTCATCTTGAGCAGCTGCCTTCAGTGAATAAAAAAAACTGCCAAACAAACAGGGAAATGCATGCCAGTATAAGAAAGATGCCCTGTTGATGCACAGTACACTTGATAATGTAAATGTATCATGGCACACAATATTGTAAAAGTACTAGTTTGCAAATTTTTGCTCATCTTGCATGCCACACATTAGTCTTTGGTGACATATAGGCAGACCATAACAATTTAGAATTTTATGCGCAAGAATAAGTTCACATTGTCACGTTACAATGCAGAAAAGACTGAATAAATCTTTTGCACTATTAAGCACCATAGCGAAACCCAGCCACATAGTACCTAAGAATAAAACATCCCTTTCATCAAATGCAAGATGCTTCTCAGAATGAAAACTACACCACATTTTGAGATGGATTACAAAGAATGCTAACTAGTTTTCCGTACATTCACATTTTATACATCATTAGTCAATTTATACAGGGTTTACAGAGGTCTAGCTTAACCTATACTGTTTTTACTGAGCTACCACTAGGCTGTTAGCAAGGTAAGAACTTTCTCAAGTTGCTGATTATCAAAGGCTTCCTTTTATTTTGCACTCTCTTTCCTTCAGAAAGAGTCTTTAAATACAGTGAAATTAATACATGAATCACCTTACTAAAAGCCATATTGATAGTACTTTATTAAAAACATTTGCCAGAAATATATGTTTTACTAGGCTGCTATAACTCAACAACCTGCCTGCATATTCCTCCTGCATAATTACTCATACATAGGCTAATCCTAGCAAACTATATCATATACCAGAAGTATATTCATCATGTAATAAACTGAAGTCAATTCTATCCTTGTGTACACACACACACACACACACACACACACACACACACACACACACACACCCCTTTCCCAATAAGCAAAAGCATTAAGGGGTTTATCTTTGTCATCACAACCTCAAACAACAACAGATTATTGTAATTCTATTCCTTTAGTTGACACACTACATCAGTCCTGCACAACAGGTAGACCATGGACTACCAATAGCCTGCGAAGGGTTCAAAAGTAGCCCACTGGCCACCAATAAAAAAGTGAGGAGTCCCACAGTCCTTTGCCATTGGCAATCTAAGCTTAGAATTCTGTGAGTTTTGGTCCAAAACATCAGGAGGGCCGAAGTTTGGACATGCCGTCTAAAACAAAGGACCTATTAAAGGAAGCATTTCCTGACCGTTAACAGAACTGCAGCAGCAAAGGTATGTGCATTAAGGAGATTCAAAACCTTGACTACACCAGCGTTTGAACTCCCTTTGGCTTAAATGAAACATTTCAGTTTAAAACAGACACAATGTGGTACAGTCCCCTTGTGTCCCATGTTGGAATAGTGAAAATGCATCTACTGTGTTTTATTTATTTATTTTAGATTATTTTACCCCGCTTTTCTCCTTGGAAAAAGACCCAAGGCGGCTTACGGTAATGAGGGGTAATATACCGTCCCTAGTACAATTAAGACATGTTCAAATATTGAGAACAAGGAATTGAGGGACATCTTACAGCATTAATAGACAACATTACATTAAAGCTACAAGAGACCATGAGCAGTTATGGGGAAGTAAAGTTCCATGTAAAGTTATGAGTGATGGAAACTAACATTGAAAACATAGTGTCAATGTAAACCCATAAGGTTATAATTAGTTATAAACACAAAGTATATGTGATCCTGTAGATTCATATAAAAGACACATAATAGGTAGTTCATCCTTCAGGGAAAGCTTGCCTGAAGAGAAAGGTCTTTGCCTGTTCCCGGAAATACAACAGAGATGAGGCAATCTTGGCCTCTAGTGGGAGGGAGTTCCAGAGTCTGGGCGCAGCAGCCGAGAAGGCCCTTTCATGGGTTCCCACGAGACGTACCTGTGAGGGTAGTGGGATGGAGAGAAGGGCTTCTCCTGATGACCTTAACACCCGAGTTGGTTCATACTGTGTGAGTCAATCTTTTGAGGTAGCTAGGACCCAGACCATACAGTGCTTTGTAGGTCAAAGTCAGCACCTTGAATTGTGCCCGATAGCTGATTGGCAGCCAGTGGAGCTGTTTTAATAGGGGTGTAATGTGATCTCTGTACCCGCCCGTCAGCAGTCTGGCTGCTGCATTTTGGACCTGTTGAAGTTTTCTGAGACTTCTAAAGAGCATAATTACAGTAGTCTAGCCGGGATGTTACTAGGGCATATATCACTGTGGCCAGAGCTGGTTTTTCAAGAAAGGGGTGTAACTTGCCGACTATCCTTAATGGTGCAGATGTGCTCCTGGCCACAGCCATGACCAAGCTCCACGATAAGTCCAAGAGCACCCCCAAGCTGTGCACCTTTTTTTCCAGTTGGAAGGTGACCCCATCCGGTACAGGTTGCATCCCTATTGACTGACCTGAAGCACCTCTGTCTTGTCTGGGTTGAGTTTCATTTTGTTCATCCTCATCTAATTCATTATGGCAGCTAAACACTCATGTAAAGTTCAGATAGCAGTTCCCTTAGAAGGGGGGTCGGCAACCCGCGGCTCCGGAGCCACATGCGTCTCTTTGGAACCTTTGCCGCGGCTCCGGGAGGTGGCGGGCTGGCCGACTGGCCGGCATGCAAATAGCGGCCCCGGGGCAGCCAACGGGGAGGCGCGGGGCCGGGGAGCGGCGCGGCGATTGGCCGGTGAGGCGGGGAGCCGGCAAAGCGAGTGGGTTCAGGTGCCCCCTCGCGGCTGAGGCGTCGGCCTGAGAGAGCGGAGGCTGGCGGGCGGGCGGGATGTGCCTCAGGAGCGGCGCCGGCGGCGGCGGGGCAGGACCGCGGCCGAACTTAGGCACCGGGAAGGAACCCCCGGCGCCCACCCCACCCCCACCCACCCGTGGGCCGTGGCCGGCGGAGCGGCCGCGATGGGCTCCACCGAGGAGCTGCTGCTGCCGCCCGCCGAGTGCGTCTGCCCACCGAGGGCGTGGGAGCGGGAGAAGCCGGCGCCATCGCCGTCCCTCTTGGAAGGGAGGACGGGAGCACCGGCGGCGGCGGCAGCAGCAGCAGCAGCAGCAGACGGCGCCCCCGGAGGTCCCGGGCGAGCGAGAAGAACAGCCGCCGCACCAGCAGCAGGAAGAGGAGCGGCGGCGGCGGCAGCGGCAGCGGTGGGGCGGGACCGCAGCGAGGCGCCGGGAAGGAACCCCCGAGATGGCGGCGGTGGCGGCGGCGGCTTTGGGAGCGCTGCTGCTGCTGCTGCTGGACGGCTCCGGCGGCTTGGCTTTGGGTTGGCGCCTGCTGGCGCTGCTGCTGGTGGTGGCTCGTCGCCCTCACGGGGTGGCCTGAGGGGCCGGCCTGGCCGACAACGTGGTCTGGGCCGTGAACGCTGGCAGGGAGGCCCACGTCAACGTCCACGGCATCCACTTCCGGAAGGACCCGCTAAGGATGGGTGGGGCGAGGTGAGGACTTCCGGGGTGGCGGCGAGGGCAAGTGGAACTCCCTGCCACAAGATGCGCCCTTGGCGGGGCCCTTCCTTTGGAGCGAGGGAGGGGCAGCGGCGCCCACACCCCACCCCCATCCACCCACTCACAAAGAGGCCCCCATGCTCCACTCTCATGGTCCTGCTCAGGGGGGGCCTCCAGGGGCGGTGGGACTACAAAGCCCACGAGCCTTCCACCCCACCCTCCTTGGCTGTGGCAGATGAAAGTGGTGCTGCTGCTACCCCAAGATCCAGAGGGCCCCCTCTGTGCCTCACGCTGAGTGCAAGGAAAGGGAGAAAGGAAGAGCGAGGGAATCTGGAGCCACTTGTTTCTGTAGATTGCAATGTTGGTGATTTACACACACACACACACACACACACACACACACACACACACACACACACACACACACACATTTTGATTTAGTGGGGGTGCTCTGGTCTTCTCCCGACACGCCCCCACACATGAAATACAGTGGTACCTCGTATAAAGGAATTAATTCGCTCCAAATGAAATTATGTTCAGCAAATTTTACTTTATACAAATTTCCCATAGGACTGCATTGAAAATATAGTGATCCCGTTTTTATGTTGTAGAGGTGATTATGTTAAGCAAATTTCCCCTATCTCCAGAATATTTTATGTTGTACAGATTTTATATTATACAAACTGTTTGTTATACAAGGGTCCACTGTATATAAATAAGCAGCCATGGCTCCACAGAGAAGACAGTAGGTTCAGAAGAGTGTTAGCATTAAGGTAAGAAACAATATATGCAGTGTTATATTTGTTTTAAATGTTGCAATGGTTTTGCGGCTCCCAGGTGTTTTTTTTCCGTCGGAAACGGGTCCAAGTGGCTCTTTATATCTTAAAGGTTGCAGACCCCTGCCTTAGAATCTGGATGTGACGAGAGGTAGAGCTGGGTATCATCAGCATACTGGGGGCGCTCAACCCCAAAAGACCTGATAATCTCCCCCAGTGGTTTCATATAAATGTTGAATAACATAGGAGATAGAACAGAACCCTACGGAACTCCACAGGTCAGTGGCCATGGTGTGGAATATGAATCACCTAGCACGACTTTCTGCATTCTTTCCTGCAAGAAGGACTGGAGCCACTTTAATGCAGTACCTCTGATTCCCATTTCAGAGAGACAAGTCAGGAGAATGCCATGGTCTATAGTATTAAAAGCAGCTGGGAGGTCTAGTAAAACCAAAAGGGACACAGATCCCCTATTCATTTCCCTGCGTAAATCATCTACCAATGCAACCAGTGCCATCTGAGTCCCATAGCCAGGCCTGAAGCCAGATTGAAATGGATCCAGGTTGTTTATCTCATCCAGAAACCTCTGGAGCTACGAGGTCACAACCACTCTAGAACTTTCGCTAAGAACGGGATATTCGATACTAGTCAGTAATTGTTCAGTATCATTGGGTCTAAGGGGGGCTTTTTAGCAGTGGTTTTGCTATTTCCTCCTTTAAGCATGTTGGAATCCTGCCCTGTTGTAAGGAGGCATTCACTACTCTTTCTAACCAGTCTGTCATACCTTCTCTAGCAGCTATTATGATCCATGAGGGGCAAGAATCCAGCAGACAAGTGATGGCCCTCATCTCACCAAGGGTCGTGACCACATCATCCGGCGGCATGAGCTGAAAGTCATCCATTAATACAGGACAAGGAGGGTAGAGTGTTTTATTTACAGGCTCTGCATCAATAGCAGCATACAAGGTAGCCCAGATCTGTTCGATTTTGCTTGCAAACTGTTGTGCAAATTCTTTGCAGCGAGATACAGAGTGGTCTGTGTTACCTGCCCCTGGGTCAGTGTGTAGCAGACTTGACTATTCTGAAAAGCTGCCCTGTGTGATTTTATGCCAAATCAATGGTGGTAGAAAAAATGATTTCTTTGCTGCCTCCACTGTCTTGGAGTAAGCCTTCCAAAGGCCTTTTGCTGTTTCTTTGTCTGTTTCAATCTGGGTGTTCTGCCAATGCCTTACAGCTCTACAGGCCACCCGTTTCCATTTTGCCAACTCTCCAGTAAACCAAGCAGCCAATTTAGGTCTATGAGGAAGGAGACATTTAGGAGCTATCCGGTCAATGGCTTTGCTCATTTCTTAATTCCAGAGTTTAACCAAGGATTCAATAGAATCACCCATCGTAGAGGTAGGAAACTCCCCAAGGACGGTTAAAAATTATCTGGCTTCATCAATCTTATAGGGTGTACTGCTTTTGTCTGACTCCCGACCCCCACCCCCCAGCCAGGCTCTGGGTTACAATGATCTTAAATCACTGCATATAGTGGTCTGTCCATGACAATGGGACTACAGAAAGTTCCTTTACCTCCATGTCCCCACTGTCCATATCAGGGCAGAAGACCAGGTCTAAGGTGTGGCCTGCAGGATGTGTTGAGGTAGGTACCATTTGGGCCAGACCCACTGTTGGCATGGAGGCCATGAAGTCCCCCTGGTCTGACCTGTTGTTCCACAGAGAAACCTGGAGGACAGAGCTGAGTGAGGTTGACACCCCCCAGCCTCATCCAGCCAAGTCTACAGAGCATACTAAAAATATGTTCATTGTGAAATTTAAGTAAAGCTTGGCAGACTTAAGTATCTCCATATCAGAAAAGCAGAATAAACTCAAGTGCACAAGACCATCTAGATTCTAGCTCAGTACATACAATGCTAAGCTACTATCCTTCCCTAAGCCACATTTTCTCAAGTTTATTTCCCCTTCTCAGTTGTTACAACTACTCTTAATATCTCCCCCAGGTTCAAAGAGATTGCCTCCCAACTTTACGTGGCCATTTGTTTTAATCTCACATTTACTCATTCACCTTTGACCATTTTGTTGGCACTCTTTACTGTAGTTTTATCAGCAAACAAGATTAAGGTAGCAAGGTGTATCATTGTTCTGTCATATGCCATCACATCAGAACCAACTATTAGGGAACCAAAAAAGTGTTTCAAGGTAAGAGAGATATTTAGAGTGGTTTTAACAATTCTTCATCCCCAGTGATCCATGGCTGAACTGGAATTTGTACCCAGGACTGGTCTGTCACGCTATACACCCCACTAACTATGTGTTAGCAGAGTGTATTACCAATACATTAATAAAGCAACATTGAAAAACTACTGGTCAGTAACTGTAACTGAAATAAGAATGGTAAAAAATAGAGGGGCATGTTTTCATGAATGTATTTGATTAAAAGAAACGTACTGGATCAGAAGAAGGGAAACATAGAGGTTTTACTTCATTTGACACCTGGAACATAGGTTCTGCAAATACATAAAACTAGGATGAGGTTACAACCCCCTCCCCCAAAAGCACAGGTCTGCAGCTTGGGGGTGCTCCCTGAACTTGCATGACCAGGTTTTGGAAGTGGCCAGGACTGCTTTTGCACAATTAAAACTAGTGCACCATTTCTGGAGGTCTGATCTGCCTTCCTTGACACAACCTTAGTTACTTCTCGGCTGCATTATTGTGATGCCCTCTCTGTGCAGCTGCCAATGGAAACAGTCAGGAAGTTTCAGTGGGCACAAAAGGCAACAATCCAACTGCTGGGGCTGCTTATAGCGATCACATAAACGTCCTATTACAGCAGCTCCAGCAGCTCCCCATCAGTTTCCGGGCACAATTCAAAGTGTTGGTTTTAACCTATAAAGCCCAAATAGCCTGGGCCCAAGCTATCAAAAAGATTGTATCTCCCATTGCAAGCCAGTTCAGGTATTAACCACCTTTAAACTGCAGTGCTGAAAGGGACCCTATGGATCATCAAGTCCACCCCCTCTCAAGAAGCACAGTGGGGAAAGTGAACTCCCAACGTCTGGCTCCACAGCCAGAGAGCTAAGCCACTGAGCTATCCAGCATTGGCAAGACCATCGGGAAGGAGGCCTTCCCCTTGGTCCCATCACATTCCCAGGTGGGTTTTAAGGCAAAAGGCAGGGCAAAATCCATCCATCCATCCATAAGTTAGCCGACATCACATATAGTGCTGAAAAGCATTTTCACATGGCAAACCATGACCTCTGCCATTCTAGAGAGATCTGCAAGATGTTCTTCAAATTTCATTTGCTAAAAATCAACAATCTCCAAGTGTCTTTTTTTTTAGGACTGGTGGAGATGGGGCTGACAGAGACTTTGTTTATTATTAATAGGCCACTAACGAACAATTATCCTGTAGCTACCACTGTGGTGTTTTACAGCAGTGGTCCCCAACCCCCGGGCCGCGGACCGGTGCCGGTCCGTGGACCGGTCGGCACCGGGCCGCCTGGGGAGGCTGGGGAGGCTCCTCCCCTTTTCCTCCGCCGCCCTCCTCCTCCTCCTCTTCTCTCCCGCAGGCGGCCGGTGGAGGAGGAAGGCTGGAGGAGCCGCCGCCGCCGCCTTTGCCTCCCTCCTCTGCCCGCCGCCGCCGGCGGCGCATCCTCCTCCTCCGCCGCCCTCCTCCTCCGCCGCCCTCCTCCTCCTCGCCCTCCAGCAGCAGCAGCAGCAGCAGCAGGAACCCCATTTGGCCCGCTTGCCCCTCCTCGCCTCCTCCCGGCCCCAACCCCCTGCCCTTGGTAAGAGCAGGTGGGTGCCTCTCCTCCTCCTCCTCCTCCCTTGGGCGCGCCCTTTGGCCCCTCCCTGCGGCCGCGCGGAGCCCCCGCTGCCATTGCCGCCGGACTGCACCTGTGTTGGCGAAGATGTTTTCCCGCCGCCGCTGCGCCTGTGTTGGGGTGGGCGGGGAGCGTCGCGGGCCGGCCCGGATGTTTTCCCCGCCCCCCACAATCGCCCCCCCATCATCCCCCGCACATCCCCCCGCCGGGACTGTTATTAACCCCGTCACCAGCCTCGCCCCCTCCCTCCTGGAGCCGCCGCCGCCTTGCTGCCCCGCCAGCCTCGCAACCAGCAATCTTTTTTGCTGCCCCCGCCGGCCTCGGTCCCCGTCCACCGGCCTTGAAGGAGCCGCCGCCGCCCCCCGCCGCCGCCGTGACCCCCCACCACTGCCACCGCCCCATCCCGCCGCTTGCAATCACCCCACCCTGCAAGAAAGAAAGAAAGAAAGAAAGAAAGAAAGAAAGAAAGAAAGAAAGAAAGAAAGAAAGAAAGAAAGAAAGAAAGGAGGGAGGGAGGGAGGAAGGGAGGGAGGAGAAAGAAAGAATGTAGGGAGGGGGTAAAGAAAAGGGAAAGAAAGAAAGAAAGGAGTAAAGAAAGAAAGAAGGGAAGGAGGAAGGGAGGAAGAAAGAAAGAAAGAAAGAAAGAAAGAAAGGAGGGAGGAAGGGAGGGAGGAGAAAGAAAGAATGTAGGGAGGGGGTAAAGAAAAGGGAAAGAAAGAAAGAAGGGAGGGAGGGAGGGAGAAAGAAAGAAGGGAAGGAGGAAGGGAGGAAGAAAGAAAGAAAGAAAGAAAGAAAGAAAGAAAGGGGGAGAAGGAGGAAGGGAGAGAGCGAGAGAAAGAAAAAGAAAGGAAGGAAGAAAGGAAGAAAGAAAGAAAGAAAGAAAGAAAGAAAGAAAGAAAGAAAGAAAGAAAGAAAGAAAGAAAGAAAGAAAGAGAAAGAAAGGGGAAGGAGGAAGGGAGGAAGAAAGAAAGAAAGAAAGGGGGAGAAGGAGGAAGGGAGAGAGAGAGAAAGAAAAAGAAAGAAAGGAAGGAAGAAAGGAAGGAGGGAGGGAGAAAGAAAGAAAGAAAGAAAGAAAGAAAGGGGAAGGAGGAAGGGAGGAAGAAAGAATGAAAGAAAGGTGGAGAAAGAGGAAGGGAGAGAGAGAGAGAAAGCCGCCCACCGGGTCAAGACTGGCCCCCACCCGCCGCCTCCCGGGCTCTTCGCTGCCGCGGCCGCTGCCCCACGCTTCCCGCTGGCACCCGAAGGCAGCGCCTGCTCCTCCTTCTCCTCCTCCGCGGGAAGGATCCGGCCCTGTCAGTGGTGGCGGTCCCCGAGCAAAGCCGGGCCTCCCCGGAAAGGAAGAGTCCCAACTGGCCGGTTTGCAAAGGTGAGAGGGAGGGGGTGGTGTGGTGCGGTCGTGCGTGTGTGTGTGTGTCTCTCTCTCTCTCCCGGCCCGACCCCACATTCGCATTCCTTTATCTCCCCCTTCCCCACCCCCACCCCCGGGCCACGGAAAAATTATCAAAAATTTACCGGTCCGCAGGGATAAAAAGGTTGGGGAGCACTGTTTTACAGGATGAACATCCTATGTCAAGTGCTCGCCAACCCTTGAGAACACAAGAATCCTCTGCAGTTGGTAAATACGGCAATACTAAGGTCTACACATCATCACTGTTATTAACACCAAGTTGTAGGCAATCTTACTGTTTGACCAAGGAGAGTGAACTCCCCCAGAGCTAATTTCTCAGGACAGTATTTGTTTTGGAAGCAAATTCATAAGCAAGACTGCCTGCTCCATTGCAAGGAATTTTCTCACAAGACTGCAACGCAATAAGACACTGTCTCTAAATGTCAGCCTTCAGCAAACATTCCTCTAATATGTACTGATCTTGAATCCTTTGAAAGTACTGTACTCTCTAGCTGTATTTCTAATACTTCTATAGCAGTATTAATTCACACTATACAAAATAATATGCCAATGAAAATATTGCAATACCTAAATTCAGGCACTGGCGATGTTCTCACATACTGAACATACAGGTCAAAGGTTCAAAATGCAGCAGCTAGATTGCTGACTAGGGCTCCTACAGGGGTCACATAACACCATTGTTACAGAAGCTCCATGTCTGCCAAATAGTTTCTCGAAACAATTCAAAGTGCTGATTTTAACTGCAAAGCCCTAAATGGCCTGGGTCCAAACTACCTCAAAGACCAGACTTCCCATTGTGGACTGGCTTAGGTGCTAAGATCATCAGACTTTCTCCCAGTCCCACCACCCTCACAGGAATGTCTCATGAGAACACAGGGCAGGGCATTCTCTGTTCCTGCTCCAACTTTGGAACTCCCTTCAAAGGAGCCCAGACATGCCCAATATTTGTTGTCCTTTCACAAGCAAGAGAAGACCTTTCTCTTCAGGTAAACTTTCTCTGAGCGACTACCTATTATAAGACTTTAAGATGGACTGATATGCATTAGTGCTTGGACTGAATTTAAGTACTACTTATGTTTTTCCATTTTTAGTTTTCCATCTCTACAACTTTTTCCTTTTATTTGTTTGCTTATTGTTTTCTGCTTTAATATTGCTGTTTTAATGATGTAAGATGCCTCTTCACAATCACTGTTCTTAACTGTGAATATCATCTTTAACATTCCTTAGTAATTGTTACACATCCATTGTCTCCAACTTTGTATATTGTGCTTCAGTGCTGTACACTGCCTTGCATCCTTTCCAAGACGAAAGGCTGTATAAAATGTTTACAATGAATGTATTAATTAATATGCCAATAACAACAACAACAACGTATTCTCGAAGGCTTTCATGAACAGGATCTGATAGCTGTTGTGAGTTTTTCAGGCTGTTTGGCCATGTTCTGGAAGTTTTTCTTCCTGATGTTTTGCCAGTCTCTGTGGCTGGCATGTTCAGAGGGCAAGGAGCTCAGAGAGAGTTCTGCTTGCACATAAAGAACTCCTAGTTCCCTGAGCTCCTTCCCCTCTGAAGATGCTGGCCACAGAGACTGGTGAAACATCAGGAAGAAAAACTTCCAGAACATGGCCAAAGAGCCCAAAAAACTCACAACAGCTACAACAACAACAACAACAGCAACAACATGCATTTTCAAATCTGAAATGTGCAACCACCTGCCAGCAGAGATAAGGCAAGCTACCTCCCTACTCCCTCTTAGAAGGCCCTGAAAACCTATTTATTTGCAGAGGCCTTCCCCAGTTAGTGGTGTTTTTTGGTGGTTTTTTCTTTTGTTCTTCTTTTCTCTCCCCTCTCTTCCACCAGCCATTTGAGAGAGGGCAAATTTCCCCCCACAAGAAATCTGGAGATATTTGGGAGGGAGGGAGAGAGAGAGAGGGAGAGGGAGAGGGAGAGAGAGAGAGAGAGAGAGACAGACAGACAGACAGACAGACAGACAGACAGACAGACAGACAGACAGACAGAGAACTATGTGCTCTCTGTAGTCACTTTTGAACAATAAAATCTGCATATCCAAGCATTAGAATTAAGAAGACTAAATTACTATAGTTCTCCCAGAATCCAGATAGTGCAGGAATGAGAAAATTAAGGAGATAAACTTGTAGTTTCCTTGGAGCCAGACCCAAGAAGACAAAAACTTTTTACAAGCAGACAACCTAATACACAAACATCTAGGTGAAAACATAGGCAAATAGGTTTTATATCCATGACATTCTACAGTTAGATAAACAAATTAGAAAGTTGCCAGCACAATGGAAACATTCAGGAGAACATCCAGAATTAATGAACCAGTTTATTGGGATTTTTTTTTTTTTTTGCTCCTAGGCAACATCTTGTGATTTCGTCCATACTATTTAGTACCCTCTTTAAAAAGCCTGCCTGGGTACAAAAATACCAAAATTGCTAAATGGTTCTGAACCATTTTCTCCTTCCCTTGTGTAATTTGTTTTCAAATTCTAAAGTTCCAAAGCAATAGTAGCTCATCTACCAAAATTACAAACACTACAAAACATAAATTTAATCTCATTTTCCTCTTCATAGTTCTACACACTACAGAACAACTGGACAAGACTCTATGCTGGGGAGAATACCAAAGTGCCATCACAATTAGACAACAGCTTTCCCCCAGAATAGCATGTATAGGTTTCTCACTAACAAATAGTATCTAAATGACTCCTGGCTCTACATGAAAATGGTGAACCCCATGTCCTCAGGCATGCTTTCAAAGCTGTAACAAATTTATTACAAGACAGCTATAAACAGAAAGCATTGTATATAAGGAGTAAAAAAACAAAATCATGGGTTCATATTCCAGACGCTGGTTCTAATGTGTTCCAATTTAACTTTGATTTCTAATGGCTGCTTAAAAGCAAACAAAATCTCTTAATATTTAGAGAGCAGAGAGTGTAATCTGGACAATTAAGAGAAAAATTGAAACTTTCCAGATTACAGGCTGCCAGCAGATAGTTGGTTCCAGTGTGCACTCTGGGAAGCTGCTCATGGCTTGTAGCACACAGCAATGGTGCCTCTCACTGTCTTCAGATTCCTACATCATATTAAAAAGACCTGCATCTAAAATATTCTGGACATGCTGTTGCAACTTGGGCACATTTTCATCTTTTTACACAGCCATGGTCCTTACAATCAGACCCTTGCAATCAGATTCTGGTGGACTCTTGAAGCAAAATGTTTGTTAACATGTTATTCAGATCGAGAATAACCAAATTAATCAATAGTTCCAGCAATGCTTTCTGTCTGAAGCTAGTATGTGAGCAGAATCCAGGATTACAAAATTTGCTTTAAATCTAGAATTCCCATTACTTTTCATTACTGCATTCATTCATGTCACTAAATACATATATCCATCTTTCCCTTAAAAATGGCATTTGGAGCTGCTAAATACCTGCATACAAACTGTTTCCAAATTCACAGTAAGGCAGTTTAAAAAACAACAACCAATAAAGTACTTTACTGAGCACACAATATCTGAAAAACTACTTCCTGTAAGACCCTGCCCAGAATCTGTATCTTCAGCGGATGCCCTGATGGGCACCTCTGTTACTCTGAGAGCCTAGGCCAGGCAGTACAAGATGTAGGACCTTATCAGCAGCAACAGCTTGACAGTGGATCTAAGGAAATCTTTGTAGAATGCCCTTCCAAAGATGTCCTGGCTTCATCCTTGTTTGTAGTATTAGGCAGGCAAAAAGGACGATAGCCTTTGGCTTTTAAAACTGTTTTCAATCTGTGCTTAAATACAACGTTTATCTACCAAAGTACATAACTTTGGGAGCCCTGAGAAAAATGATTAACAAATTCTTTAAATAAACTTAATATGATTCAAATAAAAACAGAACCATGACTGAAAGAAGAACAAATAGAAACCACAATCCAAACACATCATTAGAATGTACTGGATGGGATCACCCTCAAATTGAAAACAAGAGGTGCACAGCTTTGTGCTCTTGGACTCATCCTTGAGCCTGGATGCCCAGGTCACAGCTGTGGCCAGGAGCACATTTGCATAATTGCCAGTTATGCCTGTTCGTTAAGGAACCTGCTCTGGCCATGGTGACTGATGCCTTAGTGACGTCCCGGCCAGACTACCGTAATATGCTCTATGTGGGACTAATGATTAAAAGTCTAAGATGTGTAATCTCCAGGCTTAAAACCGGGGTACTTGAAGGGCCAGATGCAGGGGAGTGGTATCAGGAGACAGAGATCTAGTCTCATGCACTCCCGGACACATCTGGTGGGGCCACTGTGAGACACAGGAAGCTGGACTAGATGGGCCTTTGGCCTGATCCAGCAGGGCTCTTCTTATGTTCTTCAGGATACTTCAATGGGTCCAAAATGCAGCAGCCAGATTGTTGAATGGGACAGGGTACAGAGATCACATTACACCCTGTTAAAGCAACTCCACTGGCTACCAATCATAACTCAAAGTGCTGACCTTGACCTACAAAGCACTATATGACCTAGGTCCAAGCTACGTCAAAGATCGAATCCCACAGAATTAACTGGCTTGAGTGCTAAGGTCATGAGGAGAGGCCTTTCTCCCCATCCCACCACCCTGACAGGTACATCTTGTGGGAACATCTGAAAGGGCCTTCTCAGTTGCTGTTCCCAGATTCTGGAACTCCCTCCCACTAGAGGCCAGGACTGCCCCGTCTCTGCTGTCTTTCCAGAAACAGGAAAAAACCTTTCTCTTCAGGCAAGCTTTCCCTGAATGATGGACTACCTATTATGTGTATTTTATATGAATCTACCATACATGACTAGGGACATGGCACCTCAGCTGGCTAGCGTGCTGAAAGCTGTCAACTGCAAAGTCAGCAGTTCAGCGGTTCGAATCCCAGGTGCCATGTAATGGAGTGAGATCCTGCTTTTAACCCCAGCTCCTGTCAACCTAGCAGTTCAAAAGCATGTACATGTAAGTAGATAAATAGGCACCACGTAAAAAAGCGGGAAAGTAAACAGTGTTCTGTGTGCAGAAATGCGTTCAGCCATGTTGGCCACATGATCACACTGGCTCTTTGGCTTGAAAATAGAGATGAGCACCACCCCTACAGTCGGACATAACTACACATTTGCGGGTGGGGGGATTGTTCCCTTACCATTCATGACTACACAGGCTCTGTGTTTATAACCACTTTTAACTTTGTGTTTATATATCTCCTTGTGTGATTGCATTGACACTGTTTTCAATGTTAGTTTCCATCCCTCTTAACTTTTAGATGGTCTACTGTACATGATTCCATTCTCAAACTTGAATATGTCTCTCTATATACCGTATATACTCGAGTATAAGTCGAGCCAAGTATAAGTCGAGGCCCCTAATTTAACACACACACACACCCCAAAAAACTGGGAAAATGTATTGACTCGAGTATAAGTCTAGGGTGGGAAATGCAGCAGGGCCTGGCAGCTCCTCCTTTGTGAGCTGGGGGAGTGGTGTGCGATGTTTAAAATGACTTTTAGCCACTGGCCCAAGCACTTGCCAGGCCCTGCTGCATTTCCCACCTTAGACTCCCCTGTGATGCAGAGGGGGGTCATGAGAAGCGGCACGCAATGTTTAAAATGACTTTTAGCCACCGACCCAAGCACTTGCCTCAGTGGCTAAAAGTACTGACCCGCATATAAGTTGAGGGCCCCTTTTTTTCAGCCCAAAATTAGGGCTGAAAAAACTAGGCTTATATTTGAGTATATACAGTATGTTGTTCTTGTTGTATTATTACAGTCCTGACTGACTCTTTGTGACCCCATGTCTGTGGAGTTTTCTTGGCAGGAATAATGGAGTGGCTTATATCTATAACTATATCTATCTATCATCTATCTATCTATCTATAAAATAAAAAATAGAACAACCCAATTTGTAAAACTAGAGCTTCATGAAAATAAACACTACTTTCCCTTATCATTCTCATCAGTGTGGGGCAGAAGGGGCTCCACAGAACAGAGTGCCACCCACACCCGTGGAGGTCGCGAGGGAGGAGTGGAGGGAGAAGCAAAGGTGCAGGGAGGAGGCCGGGGCTGCACGAATGAGGGAGGGGGAGAAGCGAGAGCAAGGGAAAAAGTAATTAGAAGAGTCCCTGAGATTGGCTGAACAAGAAAAGGCAGGAAAGGCCAGCCAACCCCCGGCAGTGGAGGTGGGGTTTGGGGAAGCCAAAAAAGAGAAACCATGCGTCCTGCCCCCAGATGGGGGAAATGGGTCTGGATGGAGGACCCATACACCGGGAAATGGGAGCGCTTGATGATGCCTCAGACTGAGGCCAAAAACTATCGACAAAGAGCCCACAAACCAGGGTGTTTGTATTGGGATGTAAGATAGTACAACCATAAGTTAAAGAAAATAAGGCAGGACTTGGCAGGACTTGGCATTTGAGAAATGGGCGGAGAAGGTGAAGGAAGCAGAGCAACTGATGGGGAGTCACTCCTGCGGGAGGGCTCTGGCTTTGCGGGGCGACTTCCCACTCTGGAATTGGCATCGGGGGAGGCCTGGATCCAAAACCACCTCAGAGGTTGGGGGGCAGGCGGAGATGCTGACCCAGGACTTGGGACTGCCGAAGAGGTCTGGTGGAACCCCACCCCCACCCCTTTTCAGGAGCAGAAGGAGGACTGAACTTTTCGTTGTTTTCTCCTACCAAAGACTCTAAAAATAACCCGTTCATTGTTGATGTTAGTTCTGTTGAACCAGTTGTAAAAAGAAGCACCTCCAGAAGTCTGGAAGAAGACAATAAAACTCCAGTTTGTTCTAAAAAGGAAGCCTCTTTATTGAACTCTGCAGGGCGGGCAGTTTGGCAGAATGGTGAACCCCCCACAATCAGGTAAACCCTTTTCTTTTCAGGCAGGTTTTAAGCAACATGGGTGTGTGGGCATGGGGGGGGGAATGAGTCTTAGGAATGCTATATTTATTACATTTAAAGAATTCAAAATTTTTAAAATTGCTTTTATTCTTTGTTTCAATTTTGATAAATGCTTAATTGTTTTAATATAGCTTTTATAGTATTTTAAAACTGTTGATCGTTGTATAATTTTAATTGCTTAGCTGCCTTGGGTCCCCTATTTGAAACCACATGACAGAACATGACAATTATTACTTAAAATATCTCCAACAACAACCCATCTTAAAATCCAAAGGCCTGTCTGAACAGTCAGAAAGACAACAGAGAAGCAGGCAGCTTAACCTGCCTTGGTGTGGAATCAAAGACACCCCCCCTAGTCCCCAGCAGAAAAGATTTTCAGCGGCCTTTGTGGGCATTACAACACATTGTCAACCAGCTTAGCTAAGCATGCTGCAGTCAGTAGTCAAGAGCACTAGGTCTTTTCCTGGGAGACCAAATCTTTATTTAACCATGCAATTCACTGAGTGACTTTGACCCACTCCCTCAACTGGTCTGATGTCTCAGAGTTCTTGAGAAGATCAATGGTGAAGAAGACTGCCATGTACGCTGCCTTGATCAATTCAAGAAAGGTGGGAGACACAACAAAATACAATAATGATTGCTGAGATTATGAGAGCACATTTCAAGGACTCCAGGTTAGGGAAAGATGGTTTATGTGGTACAGTTCCTCTTAAACCTGTCTCCACCAAGTCAAGCATAACAATTCTTTCACTAAGCCAACAGAAACATGGACAAAAACAATTTTTAAATTTTACCTCCATTTTACTATTTATTTATTTATTTATTTATTAAATTTAATAGCATGTATTCATAGTGACTGGAGAAGCAAGGGACTTTGCTCCTTCAAGAAATAATTACAGTATTTGTAAAAAATAAACACCAGAGTTTACTGATAGTTTACCTCTCTCTTCTCTTGGCTTTCTATTAAGACAGTGTTGGCGAACCGATGGCACGGGTGCCAAAGGCAGCACTCAGAGCCATTTCTGTGGGCACCCGACATTGCCCCTTCACAGCCACCTGTATTCAGACACTTTGCAAAAAAAAATGTGGGTTTTGAATCACAGTTTGGGCATTTGGTCTCTAAAAGGTTCATAGAATCATAGAGTTGGAAAAGACCTCAAGGGCCATCCAGTCCAACCCCCTGCCATGCAGGAACCCCATCACAATATTTCCGACACATGGCCATCCAGCCTCTGCTTAAAAACCTCCACAAAAGAAGACTCCACCACCCTCCGTGGCAGCATATTCCACTGCCGAACAGCTCTAACTGTCATGAAGTTCTTCCTAATGTTCAAATGGAATCTCTTTTCCTGTAGTTTGAAACCATTTCCCCGAGTCCTAGTCTTTGAAGCCATGGAAAACAAACTCTTCCCTCTTCAATGTGTCATCCTTTCAAATATTTAAACATGGTTATCCTATCCCTTCTCAGCCTTCTTACTTGGAAACCATCACAATGGGGCAGGGGGAAGTTTGGCACACCAACATTAAAACCATACAGACCCCAGGATATAAGAGTGAAAAATGCAGCCAATATGAACAGTAAAGACAGCAGGCAAAAACTCTGTCAAGCTGTTGAAAGCAGGCATTCAAGTATTACAAGAGCTCCTTGTTTTTTTTTTTTTTTAAATCAAGGGCAGAAATACTTCTGAAGAACAATTATCATGGAGTCACTGGGCCTCACAGCCTTCTTGTAGGCTTCCCAAAGGCCCCTGGCTGGTCCCTGTGTGGAACAAGTTGTGTGACTGGAGAGATAGATAAGTCTGTTCCTTAGAAATAAAAGTTTACTAATTGAGACAACTGGTTTTACAAAATTTAAAGTACAGAACGAATCCACACTAAATTATCTTCAGACTTAGCTTAAGGCTGAACCATGATTCCAATATTTTTGACAGCAGTTTATCCTCATCAAAACCCTGAACAAGACCATCATGAGGCCAGGATATTCCACTTGGTAGTCATACACAAGACAATAATGACCTACTGCCCTTCTTGCAGGTCCCAGGGAAGGCACAACCTCTCCAATCATGAAGGCTTTACTCAATGGATTAAAAGACAAGACATAGTAGGGGAGTTTATTTCCATTTAAACAAATAACAAGTAAGCTATAAGATAGGCTGTAGCCAACATTCCCTCTAAGATTCGCGTGCACGTAGGACTCCCCATCAGTACTGTAAATTGGCAGCTGTGGTCAATGCCCATTTACTTCCAGGTTTCAGCTGACACCCTGCCCCCTGACTGCAGAGGGATGAGGTCCTCACCCAGAAGAAATAAAGATTACAAGGAATGTTAGTAAACTACATCTGTTATTTTTAAACAGAATGATAAATAGACTTCAAGAATGGCCTGCACCATTTCAATTCAATTGAATTAGTATGCATAAAACCTATTCTAGGGTGTTGAGTGGCTAATCTATTATGCATCTCATATTCTAATCTACAAATTCTAAACAATTTAAAGACAAGCCAGCTGTGTTTATTTGCATGACCAAGACAAGCAGATGACAATTTCTTTCACGCTTTTTCTATATACATGTGAGTTAGACAGGTTTGAATGAGCACAATTTCTTGAGCAATCATTAAATGAATATTAAATATGCATTTTTTCAGCAAGTCAGTGCAATCCATCTTCAAGCCAATTCATAGCCATTATATTAAGAAGCAGCTGTACAGTATTAAATTCTGCAATCTACTTGTGTCCACATAATTAAACACAATAAATATAGGAATCACTAGAATATGAAAAGAATTAAACAATATGCAATCTGAAGTTCTTTCACAAGCAACCCAAATGAGAGTGCATTCCTTACTTCTTTATTTCATTTTTCCTTCATTCACCTCATTATGTTATAAAAACTGCAACTATTCCATATAACTTTCAATACAGGTATTCTCCAACTCTTTCTCCAAGGTAACAGACAGTTAGATCCAATGAACACATTCACCACTGGCTTTCTAATCCTCATCATTCTTGTACCTTTGAGTAAGAAAAAAGTAGAATTTAATACCAATGGACAACAAATCCTGCTACAGCACCAGCAACTCCAATGTCACACCCAAGAGTAAATTAACCATATATGTGCAGCCAGAAACAACTTAATTTACTAATCCATATCTGTTCTCGCTGCTGCTGCTGCTGCTGCTGCTGCTGCTGCTCCTGTTTCTACAACGAGCTATAAAATCGAAACCAACTTATAGGGACTCTTAATAGGATTTTCAAGGTTAGTGGGATATTTAAGGAGTTATTTTACCAATACAAACATGCATGGGCAACACAGCAAAAGATCGCTGCCATGATGGTATTCATGTCAATAGCAAAAAGAGTTGCTGACTTCAACTCTATTCAGTAATACTTTTAAACTTGTGGGGCCTGTTCTTTTGGGGGGGGGATTGTCCTAACCCTGCTCATTCCATAATTTATTTAATTATGAAAATGAAAACATTTCAAGAGGGGCAAACAAGTGCTGCCTCCAAGTAGCTTCACCAAGTATGATAAAACTCACAAAGATTGAAAGCCCTATCTCACACAGAGGGATTACCCTAAAATGCAGCCTCTTCCTCTTCATTTTTTGTTCAACAGGACAAAATATATGGCAAAGCATGGGGGGGGGCAATGTACTTTAAAAAACAGTTAAAAAGGAGTCCAGGTTGGGTAGCTCATCTTCAACTGCATTCTTTCCTTAACATAATAAGTTTGGGAGAGACTGGTTAAAAGTGTAGCACTTATACATCAGACTTCAGCATTAAGGAAATATTTTGACAACTAGATAAGAAGCAAAACAAAAACAAAAATAAGAAACCTTCTTTGATCTGCTTATCTGATACCCAGCCACAAACTTAATATTCTGCATTTCTAAAACTACAACTGTTTTGGACAGTGGTACCTTGATTTATGAGCATAATACATTCCAGAAGCATGCTTGTAAACCAAAATATTCATATATCAAAGCAAATTCCCCAACAGGAAATAATGGAAACTTATCCGATCCGTTCCGGGGTCCCAGTTTCCATTATTTCCTATGGGGAAATTTGCTTTGGCTGGGAGCCACAGCTGCCTCTGGAACTCGCCCTGGGCCCAGCACTGCCCAGCGTGTGCTGTAGAAGCCATGGATGGGCGACGTTGGGCTCAGGGTGAGCTCCAGAGGCCACAAACAGAGGCTTAGCACAGGCCCACCATATGGGCCAGAAGTCACTTTCCATTAGTTGGACCCAGCCAGAGGCCCATTCCACACATACTAGGCCCGCGGAAAGCCCCAGAGGTCACTTCCGGAAGTCATGTCTGGTCCATGCAGAGGCCCGGGAAGCCCAGTGTAGGCCTACCGTGTGGCCCGGAGGCCCATCCCAGGCAGCACCAGGCCTGGAATGAGCTACAGAGGCCCGCTACATGCAGAACAGTGTGAACACTGAGGGGAGCCTTGCTCGCAAACCAGAGCAAAGCTGTCAAACAGAGGCAATGTTTTACTAAAAAGTTTGCTCATTTTGCAAAATGCTCACCATTCAAGGTACTCATAAACTGAGGTGCCAATGTATATCTTTTTCAACAGAAAGCCCAGGTTCAAATGTATACTAAGAAAAATTATAAGGATGGTGCTCTTTTACCAAGTCACTTTGATATAAGGATAGATAAAACAGCCGTCAAAACAGTTAAATGAAAATGGATTTCACTGTGAAGGTGGTAAATTTGCTGAATGGAAATAAAAATATTTCTGCGTCCTAAAGTATAAAGCATCTGCTTTGAAAACAATTTCCCATTATAGTCCTTTGTATTGAGCTGTATTGTTAAGGTGCAAACACTCACACTGGAAAGCTGAGGCATAAGCCTTCTCCTCTGGAAATAAACTGCAGAACAAAAATGTTAAAAGATCAATGCCTGAATCGCTAAGGAAGACATAGGTTACTACAGACATTCCTACAATAAAGGACCCATTTTCAGTAACTGGAATAGTTTCATATCTTGCTTGCTTTCAGCATCAACAAGAAACAGCTCTCCTTCACCCATGTCTATGATCTATACGACAAACTTTCCCTTTGCCACTAATGATCAACCAAATATTTAATCTGAAAAATAGTAGCTATTTCTTTCATTTTCCTTTGTTAGAGTGAGAAACAGCAACAACTTGTATGGAATAAACTGAAGTCATAAAACTGGAAGAAGGAGCTGACATCAAGGCAACACCTATTGTTCATGTGGTGAGCATCACATCCTAAAGGTGTATATGGGCAATATGCACTTATACACGTATTATAATTTTCTTTTATTTCTGACAGGGAGAAAAACAACATGTACTGTACTAGCTATTTCTATACTGTGACCAGCCGCTGTTCAATCACTATGTGCCCAAAGCTAAAAGAGGCATCAGATCATCTAGCCTCAAACAATCCTTTTTTAAAAAAATCAATCTGGTGTTGACTAGAAATCTGTTCCCAAGAAATCATACACACATTAAAAAAGAAAAATAGATCAAAGGCTACAGAAATAAAACTAGGAAAGAAACCTTGCTAACTTTAATTAATTAATTACTGATTACATGGTGGGGTATTTCAATTAGTAATGTCTCATGTTTGGTACTGAGGCCTCAGTTGTAAGAAAATCTGAAACTTCCTGATTCACTTTCTGTGATATCCCAAAAAGTAAATGGCTATAGTAAGAAAGAATTCTTCATTATAGATCTGTGACACTGCACTCACTCCTCCAAGGAGCTCAGAGTGGCATTTCAGAGTTGTGAGAGTCCTCTGAGCAGACTATGGGTATATTCAAAGATGAGAGCAAATAGTGAGTTGTAGAAATTACATATATGAACAGGCTACCCATGATTTAAGATTTTTTGACATTTCCTTCTCCTTTCAGCTTTGTAAGTTCACCCATTTATATGGTAAAACCGCCTTTCAAGGACTGATTTAGCTATACATTTCCACTTCAAACATATGCCACAGTTTGTAAACCACCTCCAAATTCCTCCTACTTTTTAAACAATTCTGATTTACCAATTGATTGCAGGCCCATCTCACTGAATGAAGGTCAATATTCAATCCCTACTGATTTTCCTGCTTATGATTACCAACCCATTTCTCACATCTAAGCACACTAGATCGTCTGTGTCACTTTGGTTCTACAAACATGAAAACTTAATTAGTTTTAAGTGCACAACACAGAAGACAAATTCTCAAAATAGGTGCATATATGTTCCAAATCCAGAGGAGGGGGAGTGTCAAGGAATTCCAAGAGGGGCACAAGACTATGAGATGTTGGACTTGATGACCCTTACAACTCCATTATTCTATGATTCTATGTCCATAAAGAAAAAAATATAATCTCAGCTTTGAAAAATTCTACCAAACATTTGTCTTCTGACAAGTAGGAGTTTCCATCAGTGCAGACTCTGAAGACCTACTCTGTAAAGTAGAAATGAGCATAAACTGCCAGTTTGCAAGTTTGTTTACTGGTTAAACAGGTGTTTGGTGCTTCAAGTAAGCTCCCCACTGGAAGACAGCAGCCTAGCTTCTGTGCTCCAGGCACTACATCTGAGTGGGTGCCAGATGGAGAATGCCAAACCCATTTGGCCAATATACAAACTGGGGGTTCCTGTCAATCTCTACTGTAATGCAACTGAACATTTCAAGTTTCTAATACATCCACATCAGCATCTGGAACTATTGTTTCACAGAATTAGTTTAAAGATATGAAGCAAAATGGATGCCAGTGAGCAAAACACTACACTCCCAAGATCCCAAGAAAATGGCACAATTGAGCAAGTAATTCTGCCTCAAAATGTCTATAGCAAACTGTCCTTTGAGTTAACTGTAGAGGAACATTTTTTTTACAAATCTGTACTTTAAATAAAGAATTTATCATATACCTGCTACCTCATACTCTTAATCTGGCATGCATATTTAAAGTCTACTAGTAAAATAATTATAGATATCCACAGCAAAAGTCATCGTTGTCATATATAATGTACACATAGCACAAATGCTAAGGGGCAAGACCACTAGCCTATAATGAGACTGGGGTAAAACAAAAGCAAGAATGTGAACTTAAGGAAAGAGTGCAGAAGTTAAAAGTATCATACTGGGCTCAGGCACGGGTTCCATTTTCCAGAATACTGCCTATTTTTATAGCACTGGCATTGAAACCCAAATCACTAAGCAACATGTCTAAGCAGTTTAATGTGTATGTTAAACAGCATGTGGGTAAAAGAGAGTCATAAAAAATGTCACTGGTGAAAAACCTCTTCAAGACAAGTGCCTTCAAGTCCCCACCCCAGAGAGAAAGACCAGCAGAGGACACCAGGGTGCATGGTATCAAAAGCACCTTGGGAGTCCTGGAGAACTAAGAGGGACATACTTCCTCTAATTCCTGCAATAGGTCATCCATGAAAGTGATCACATCAGCATCTGTCCCATAACCACCAGATTTGCAGCCATCTTGAAATAGATTTAAATAATCCATCTCATCCAGGAACCTTTGGAGCTGAGAAACCATCCAGTATCTTAAGCACAAACATAAATATTTTGAACTGGTCAGTAATTTATCCAATAACATGGGTCAGCAATGTATGTTTAAGGAAATAGTGCAAATGTAGAGCATCATTATCTATTGAGCTATGGCCTAAAAACCTGAAACACACTTTTTAGAGAATGTGTATGTCTGACTGATCGCAGTGAGACATATTTCCTTCCAAGTAGCATACAGAAGACTTGCACTGTTAATTAACCCCATGACCCACCCAACATCACCTTTCAAAGCATGGAAGAATAATTAAACAGCATACTGTACTTGCAACTGTATCATAAAGCTATTCAAGGTGCAGTTCACAGGTAAATTAATGGGAATTGGAAAAAAAAGCCAGTGCCATACACCAGACAGATTTTGGGGTAAAGGCCTGAAAATCTATCCTTTCATTTACAGAAAGTGACATATACTTACGTAGGCATGCATGAGTCAGGACTGCCTGCTTTTTTCAAACATTAGCAAGTGAAGGTCTCGCCAGTTGACACGAGATAGCCAAAACCTTTGTTGTGTATTGCAAAGTTCTGCAGTTATTCATTTTATAAATATGTACTGAAAACAGCAGAAAGGCACCATCTGTAACCACAATGAATGTGACTACCACACACACTGGTTAAAGGATATGCATGCAACTAATTTGCAATCATACAACACCAACAGAAAACTACAAAATAAATATTTTAAGGCAAAATTCAGGATGTGAGACATGAAGTAACACTTCCAAATAGGAGCTGGGTGCAACTTTAACTTAGTCACAAAATAAAGCCCCCCTGCACCAGTTATCAGTATCTAAAGTCATTTAGAATCATTTAGTTACTGCAACAAGTGATCCATTCTTACACAACAGCAAATGTAAATACCCTTACCACAATCTACACAATACCGCACCACTTCAGGCTTTTCCTGAAGAATCCATGAGTTTATAATCAATTTTCAAACTGTAGAGAGTAAACTAAAGTTAAATAATTATCCAGAAGATCTAGGGAAGAAGCAGCAGTAAGATTTGACAAGACCTGATATTCAAAACCATATGATAAAGGACATAGGAAACATGGTAAGAGAAAGGAAAGCATAATAAAACAAAAAACCAAGTGGCCAAACCCCTGTTGCTTAACATAGTAACAGTTGGAGTAGGCCCATTTATATCAAAGGAACATACAGAAGAGCTGGGCCTACTCTAAGGTGATTTACTAAGCTCATCAACAGGGTTTTGCCCCATGTATAAGTAACTGATGACAGGAACAGAATGGGAATGCTCAAACAGTACCATGACACTGTAAACTCTCACCACCTTCCTTAAATATCTTAACTTTCTTCCTCTATGAGACCTATAGCGTCAACTGAAATTTCAAGGTCAAAGTATCAGTCCAATTTAGTATTCTCAGGGTTCTTGTGAGGTGGGCATTTAAAAAAAAACAAGTGAGCCTTTTCTGACCCAAAGAAAGGAAAAAACTGATTTGTAGACACTCTGCAAAAGAAATCCTCCAAATTACACACTGAACAATTTAAATCCACATCTTTTGTTGGTAAAAATCAAATTACTGTGCTTTGTCTGGTGCAATCTATGTATTTTCACCCTTGTTAAGAAGTGGATTTGCTATGACAAAGACTGAATTTCAATGAGGATACTGCCATCCTTCATTAGAGGTAAAGTAGAAGAAAACATCACACTGATAATTTTACCATGTTTTCCGTATCCTTTGTCCTGTTTCCCCCCTAAAATCATCAAATGTGTGAAACAAATTAATTAAAATTCACCACAAAAATGTATCACCTGAGAACTGAATAACAGGATTAAATTTTCTCTTCTAAGGAAAGGGGAGGCAGGTGGTGAATGCAAGGGAAACCATGCAACTGCAAAAGCCTACCTACAAATGATCTTAACAAATGAAGACAGTATTCTATTATATGGAAATCTGATGAGTACCATTTGAGTAAGTATCTGACACAGTCTATCTACATCTTTAACATGTACTGATTTATACAAAATGAAGTCAACAAGTTCAAGATCCGTATCGTTCTTTGAGAGAAATGATCAGACAAAAACAGATTACTTTCCTGCAGTGTTGGTCACTTTACTACTAGACAAATCAAGATTTGACCCGCCCATCCTTTT
This sequence comes from Phrynocephalus forsythii, assembly GCA_029282475.1. Classification (NCBI taxonomy): domain Eukaryota; kingdom Metazoa; phylum Chordata; class Lepidosauria; order Squamata; family Agamidae; genus Phrynocephalus; species Phrynocephalus forsythii. The sequence continues at coordinate 12,124,172 of JAPFRF010000017.1, read as the reverse complement.
GCTGGGTGAAAAACAAATAAACAGAATGCTACATTTGCTTGCTTTCTGCACCACTAGACTCCTCCCTACAGAAGAGACTTTCATTGTTACTGCAATCACTATTCCCTCCACCCAAGCAATAACACAAGCAGAAAGGGGGTGATGCTATGGAAAGGGTAATCTATCCCTTTCACAGCTTCTGCCTTACTCCACCCTGTTTCTCCTATGCTCAATGGCTGTCCTCACCCTCTGTAAACATGATACAACCACACAAGAGAAGAGAAAAACATCCCCGGCAAACTAGAGATCCCCGGCAAAGGCTTTTGTTAAAAGTGTTTCTTTGTTCAACATCTCAATTTACTCTAGGGACATTCTGAGCCACTTTCAATGCCATTTCTAAATTTTTATTTAAAGAGCCCCCTCCCCCAACCAAAAGACGGTTCAACACTACTCAATTGTTTAACAAATATCAATAAATACGAATTGATTCATCCTCCCTCCCACTGATGGATGCTACAACAGTCTACAAATGATATCTGTATAAGCAGAAAATGATGAAAAATTGCAGAGGAAAAAAAGAATATACACATGTACTTAAACATGGGTGAGGGATGCTGAAATTATATTCAAACAGCTTTCACTAATCAAGTACTTACTTCCCCCACAAATTAATAAAAATCATTGTGAAAAAAATTTGACCTGCAGTAACCAAGCCTACTGCAGCACTATCAGGACAGATTTTTTTAAAATCACTTGCCAGCAAGGCAAAAGAGACAGAACGTTACAAAGGACAAGTGTGTATCTAGCTCCTACCCCGCAACAACTGTCCCCAAATTATCTGTGAAAGACAACATGCCAACTTAAACTTTTTCATAAAGGTCAAGAAGGTACATAGTTCTGTAATAAGAGCTGCTTTTTGAGCAATCATCATAATGACTGCAAGCATCTTAAGTATTTCACCTCCTCTGTGTGCATTCATAATTATCTGTCCAAAAATAAGCCATTACACCCATAAAAGCTATCAGCGAGCTCTCTTCCTCAACCACCACGAAAGTGTGCAATGATATCTCTAAGACCCCTTTGCTCTTCGATCACATCTACCTCCTCCCATCTTTACTGCAGCTTCCTTTGAAGGTCTGAGCCACCTCCTATCAATGACTCTTCTCTTACTTAGTCACTGCAGGGAGATGGGTGGGAAAGGGGCCTCTTGAAATAAGACTGGATTAGACCTGCCAAACATTTCTTTATTTTAAAGGCCACGGGTCCTTTATTTGCAATACCTCGTGCCCTAACATTTTAAATATTTTTAAATATTTATTAGTTTTGAGCAGTTAGGCCACCCTATTTTATAGAAAATCATTTTCCTCTCCCCTTTCTCGACAGAGAGAGAGAATAGGTAAAAATGTCAGAACAGTTGGGAGGAGAAACAGATCAAGGATAAGGTTTCAATGGGATTGCCCTTCTTTATTTCTAGGCCTTTTATTCAGGTGATGATTTTTTTCAATAACCTCCTCCACCCTTATTTCTTGCTAAGTCACCAGGAGCGAACCATGGGAGGGAATGCAAATGGTCAAGTAAGGGAGGCGGTGATAAATATGGATGCTAAAAAAAAATGAGGAGGAGACTGGGATTGTGGGCTGAAAGACAAAGCTCAGAGAAAGGTTGTAGTGGAAATGTAGTAGACCTCTATGGAAGTGGCAAGTGGGGAGGTGAGAAAACAGGACAGCCTGGCCAGCTGCTGGGTCGTATGCACACAGAGCAGAAGATGAAAAGATAAATCAGCCACTGTGACATTTTAGGAAAGGTCCGCTATGTAGGATTTAGAGAAACCTAGAGCAAAATCAGAAAGTAGAGTAGTTGCAGAATAAGGAGTCAATATGAAAAGAAAATAGTAACCACTTATTATAGCTAAATGGTAACAGGAGACTATTGTGCCAGTGGTCTCTACTGGTAATATAACAGCAGCAACTGCAGCATTATGCTTAAAGAAAACAAGGCTGCTGGATGCCAGAACCTGGTGGAATACAAGCAGATGATGGTCTGTAGAGCAAAAGGCCTAGCAGGGCAGCGTGAGGTTTTAGAGTGACAAAGCTAGTAAGGAGGATAGATGAAAGAGCTAAGAACCAAGAAGAGAGTAGGTAAGAATTAAGACTGAAAACAAATACTGTAGCTTGAAGACTGGTAGGTACAGAGGTAGGTAACAACCAGTATATTGGAAGGGGTGCAGAAAGCAAACAAAGAGGTGTATGGGGAGTGAATAAGAATTTAGACACCTGGTCGAACACTAAAACAGAATTTTAACACCATCTCCTTTCCCTCCAATGAAAAATCATTAATGAGACTGAAGGGACATATAACAGGTCCTCCCTTTCAACAGAAAAGTAGGAAGACAGAATATGTCACATAGGTCTTATATCAGCAGACAACACGTAGAAGAAAAAGGGGGTGGCTGTATCCCCCACTATAACAGATAGATGGTATCTCAAATAAGCATTAAATTGAGGCATAGGGGGAGAAAGGCCCTTTCATATACTACTAGCAGGTGAGGAAGTCTCACCTTTAAGAAGTGTATGGAAAGAGACATGGGGTAAACATACTCCCTATGAGAAAAGGGCATTTATGTCGAGAATTAAATATAATGATCTTTATCCCACCCAAGGCTGAAGGAGGGTCCTCTATGGGTGAGTTGTGTCTATGAAGAGGGACTGTCAGCCTAGACACACACCATGGGAACACTAAAGGGGGACCATCAGACAGAACTAACATATTTTGGAGAGGTGACAGTGGGATGGATAGGGCAGTGCAAGGTGGAGGCAGGTGAAAGAATGTAAGATGAGGCTGGGGGTGCCGAGAGAGGAGGCAAAGGACCTTCTCATATGGGGTGGGATGTGAGAGCACTGACAGTAAGATATGGGTGACAAAAGGAGGAAAGAAGCTGAAGAAGAAAAGAACATGTGTGGGATCAACAGGAGGTACCTAAAGGAGGGATGATATGTAGGAGTATCTGGGGCAAGCAGAAAGCAAGCACGCAGATGACAAACAAGAGTGAATAAGGAAGGAAGGGCTGTACTTAAAGGAGGGGTGCTGAATAAGGAGAGAAATGTCTTCTGCAACCACATGACTAGCAAAATCCCTTTCATGCCTATTCCTCACCTGTGATTCTCTTACCCAGTCACCCTGAAGAAACCAAGGAAAGGGAAGAGGGATTAAATAAGGAAGGGTAAATAAGGAGTAATGGGAGAAAGGAAGTGAGAGAGGAGGCCAAGTAAGACAACTGAAGAAAACAACAAGGGTTAAATACATACATGGGGGTGTATTTATCATCCCCATCTATATATACAGTACATGAGGATGAAGGTGATAAAAAAGGAAAATGTAGAAAATAAATATAGAATGTGTGAGAGAATAAGGTATAAAAGATGGTATGTAGTAGGAATAGGCTAGCTAACCTCATACCCAAGCCTTCATAATAGGAGAGGAAAAATACAGGTGCAGCACTACAGCAGAAGGCAGAGTAAGTGTGGTTTGTGTGTTCTGGGAAGGGTAGCTAATAACCCCATCATGCAGCCATGATGATGATGCAGAGGAGGAGGAGGAGGAGGCCAGAACAAAAATACAGACAGCAGGAAAAGAAGGTTGGTGTGTGCATCTCCTGTGGAGGTGGCTCACATCCTCTCCCCCGCCCATCAGCAATGTGATGATGATGAAGAAGTGAGGTGGAGAGAAAGCAGAGAAAGGACACAGAAAATGAAATAAATGGGATAGCAGAGAGTTGGCTAACCCCACCTACAGGGATGATGAAGGGAGAGGGGAGGGAGAGAAATGAGAGATATAATAAGGAATACAGAATGGGAAAGAAAGGAATTAGTCTTTTCAAGAATTCCAGGCAAAAAGCAAAGGAAAAAAGCAAAAGATACAAAAGACACAAAACATGTGGCACGTTAAAGACTAACTTTCATATTTTAATGTAACATTTGGTGGACACGTCCATGTCCTCAGACACATAGCAGAATGAGGTGTGCAATGTAATATGTAATGGAATATATGTTTGATACCAAATACATACATACAGCAGCCAATGAATATCTGGTAAGAAACATATATTCCATTACATATTGCACACCTCATTCTGCTGCTATGTGTCTGAATTAGTGGACGTGTCCACAAAATGTTACATTAAAATATGAAAGTTAGTCTTTAACCTGCCACATGTTTTGTGACTTTTGTATCTTTTTATTTTCTTTGATTTCTTGCCTGGAAAGAAAGGAGGGACAGTTGGTGAGCTCAACCCCCTCCCTCATGACAATGAGGATGCCAAGAGGTAAGGGGAGGGGAACAAACAGAGTAAATCAAGATACTGTACTATATTTAATATTAGAGGGAGTGGGGGGGTCTGAAGAGTGATAAGGACGATGAAGGGAGGGGGACGGCTCAGGAACTGAACCAGAGGCAGTAGGATGATGAAGAAAGGGGATGGGTGGGCGAGGGAGGGGGGCTTCACCCCCTTCCCTCCCCAATGATGATAGCTGAGGGGCTGGGGGTGTTGGAAACGAGAGGGTCAACAGACCCACACGGAAGAGAGGAAAGGTGGCTTTCTTCTCTTTTTTTGGGGGGGGAGAGAGATGGGTCAGGTATAGAGGGCACCCCCCATACCCACACACACACACACACACACACACACACACACACACACACACACACACACACACACACACACACACACACACACACACACACACACACACACACCTTCCCTCCCTCCCTCCCCCCCCCCTCCCTCCACATCAACGGGCGCGGCCGCCATTTTGAGAGCGAGCTGGAAGAAGCCGGGAAGGAAGGAAGGAAGGAGCCGAGGATGAAGACTCTCCGTCACCCCGGTGACATTTCCCTGTCGCTGAGGCTCAGAGGCATAATTTAAAGAAAGAAAACCTCTCAAGAAAAAAAGAAGCCCGGTTGCCAGGACTCAACTTCCAGCTCAGGAGACGAGGAGGAGGAGGAGGAGGAGGAGGAGGCAACAACAACAACAACAAACGCCGCCGCCGCCGCGCCTCCTGTCCGTTTTCAGTCCAAAAACTAAAGTAAAAAAAAATAATAAACGAGTAAATATAAAAAAAAACCCACCGTCGGTTCTCTGAAGGGGGAAAAAAATAAAAGGAAAAGACCCACCCGTCCCCCGGGCGGGCCGAAGGGCGTCCGCTCCCCTCCCTCTCCCTTCTTCCCCCCCCCCGCCTCAGGAGGAGGACGAGGAGGAGGAGGAGGAGGAGGAAGCTCCGCCGAGCCGAGCCGAGCCGGGCGCGCCCCCTTACCCGTTGCGTGCCGAGGCGGTGGTCGGAGGAGGAGGAGGGGATCGGTGTGTTCGCTGCCGCCGCCGCCGCCGCCGCCCAGGCCGCTCCCCTTCGCCCGCCGTGAGGGGAGGAAAAAGGGAGGGAGGTCGGGGCGGGGGAGTGGGGTGGGGGAAGGCGGGCGGGCGGGCGGGCGAAGGACCCGCGTGAGGTAAAATAGTAATAATAATAATAATAATGGGGGAAGCGAGAGGAGGGGTCTCTCTCTCTCTCTCTTTCTCGGGGGGGACCCCCGCCCTTTTGCCGGCTTGTGAGGAGAAAGAAGATGGAGGAAGCGGCGGCGGGAGGAGGAGGAGGCGGGAGGAGGAAGGGTGGAGCGAAGGGCGGAGGCGGCAGCGGTCGTCCTCAGGCGGCGGCGGAGGAGGAGGAGGAGGAGGCGGAGGAGGCTCCCCACCCCCACCCCCCGTTCGTTCTCCGCGCGGCGTCGGCGGCCCGGCTGTGTCAGGCGGCGGGAAGGACCAGCGAGGGAGCGGCTGAGGAGGCGGCGGCGGCGGCGGCGGGAGCAGGCACGGCCCGCTTCAAGGACTGCGCATGCGCCGCGAGGGGAGGGGAGGCGAGCGCGGAGGAGGCCATCTTGGCGGAGGCGAGCCGCTCGCCCGCTCCCGGCATGCCCTGCGCCCCGAGAAGAAGAAGGAGGAGGAGGAGGAGGAGGAGGAGGACGGTGCTCCCTCACCGCTGTGGCAGCCGCCGGCTCGACTCCCAGCAGCCACTGCGCCCAGCAGCCTTTCCCGCCCGTCTTCCCGCCTCACGCCTCAGAGGCGTCGGGCTGTGGGAGCCCCTGAAGGGCCACGGACTTCTTATGGCCCTAAAAAGAAAGGGCAGTTTTTAATGCCTAAGACAAGACAGAGAGAGAGACACACACACACACACACAAAGTAATGGTCTTTTCTTTTTAGGGCAATAAAAATTCATTCATCCCTTCATGAAGCATAAAATATATACGGTGCACATATATACGTTTATGTGAATATACTGTATATATATGTGTGTGTGTGTCTAGTGTTATAGAAAGAGAAATACAGTGCAGTATTGAAAAAAGAAAGCAGTTTTTATGGCTAGGATGAGAGAGACAAAAATTGTCTTTTTAGGGCAATAAAAATCCAGTCATGAAGCATAAAATATATACGGTGCACATATATGTGTGTACACTATGTGAATATACTGTATGTATGTGTGTGTGTACTGTTATCTCTACCCCCTTCCTCTATACTGTATATACAATGTTATATAGAGAGAAATACAGTACAGTACTTTATATTGGGGGGGAAAGGGCAGTTTTAATGCCTAGGACACCAGAGACACACACAGAGTAATGGTCTTTTCTTTTTAGGGCAATAAAATTCAGTAATCCCTTCATGAAACAAAATATATACAGTGTGCATATATGTGTGTACAGTATGTGGATATACTGTATATGTGTGTGTGTGTACTGTATCTCTCCCCTCCTTTCTCTATACTGTATATACACTGTTATAGAGAGAGAAATACTGTACAGTACTGTATGTACTGTAAGTATATGCATATGAATAGGTAATGAGTATTGTCTATGTACATTATATATATATATATATATATATATATATATATATATATATATATATATATATATATATATATATATATATATATATATATATATATATATATATATATATATATATATATATATATATATATATATATATATATATATGTTTTCGTAGATTTTCACGGGTATAGGTATGCATGTTAGGTGATTCGGGTTTCTTCCCGTGTAGAAATCTGGTTGTTTTGGCGACGTTTCGACGAGGTCTCACTCGTCATCTTCAGGCTGGTGTTCTGGCTTCTTTCTTCTTGAAGCAAAGCGTGGTCTCAGTTGAAGTCCTTCTATAAATACTGCTGGGGGTGTGGTTTGCTTGCTTTGTTGCTGATTGCAGGTTCCTTTGTTCCTTTGTTCTTTTGTGATCTGCTGTGTGGCTGAGGGGATCGTTAAGGGATTAACTGCTGGTGGCTGTTTAGATGACTGTTTAGATGCTGGTGGGTTAGATGGCTGGTGGGTTCTGGCAGTATCCTGGGCTTTGGTGGAGTGGGGTCCTGTGTCTTGTGAATTCATTTTGGTCTGGCTACGTGTCTGTGGTCTCCCAATGTTTTTTTTTTTTGGGGTGAGTGTGCTCCATGTGGTGACTGGAGTGGGGTGCCGCAGTAGATGGTGCAGTCGGGTTTTGTTATTGGATGGTGGTTTCGTTTCATCTGTGGGAAGGGTCTGGGTTTGTGTTTGGTGTGGATGGAAGGTGGTGGCATCTTGTGTCCTTTTGGACCTGGTGTCAGTCTTTGTGACAGAGGCTCGTCTGTTGACCAGGGCTAGTTTCAGATGTCAGGCAAGCGGGAGGTGTCATCACGTTTATTCATGTTGTTTGGGTGTTTCTCTTTTCAATGGCTTCCATGATTATTCGACTGTTGAAGTGTTCAGTTTTGGAGATGAGTTTGGTTCTTTCAAAGTCAATTTCATGACCTGTTGTTTTTATGTGCTGGAAGAGAGAGGAAGATTTTTCTTCTTTTTTGACTGCGTTCTTGTGTTCTGCGATGCGTGCGCTTATTCTCCTGTTTGTTTGTCCGATGTATGTGGCTGGACAGACTTTGCATGGTATTTCGTAGACTCCTTGGTTTTCTAGCTCAATCTTGTCTTTGGGGTTTCTTAAAATGTTGGCTATTTTTTGGTCGGTGCAAAAGGCTGTCTTGATATTGTGTTTGTGGAGAATTTTGCTGATTTTGTCTGTGGTGCCTTTGATGTAAGGGAGGAGGGCGGTGCCGTTGTTCTCTTCTGTTTCTTGGTTCTTGGGGGGTGTTTCCTTTGGATTAGTTTGGTGATGGTGTTTTTTTGGAATCCGTTCGCAATTAAAACATTCGAGAGAGTGTGTAATTCAGTTTTTAGGTGGTCTTTGTCAGCGAGGCGTTTGGTTCTGGAGATGAGGGTTTTTGCTACGGAGTTGATCTGTGCAGGGTGGTGGTGTGATTGTGCATTTAAGTAGCGGTTTGTATGTGTTTTTTTCTGGTAGATGGTATGTCCTAAGGAGCCGTCGGGTTTTTTGTAGATTAGGACGTCCAGGAAGGGAAGTTGGTTGTTGGCTTCTATTTCCATAGTGAATTGTATTTTGGGGTGTAGGCTGTTGAGATGTGTGAGGAAGTTGTTCAGTTTATCTTTCCCGTGTGGCCAGATAACAAAGGTGTCGTCAACATATCTGAGCCAGAGTTTGGGTTTATGTTCGGACTTCTGTAACGCGTTGGTTTCAAAGTGTTCCATATATAGGTTTGCGATGACCGTGAGAGGGGTGATCCCATGGGTGCTCCTTCTATCTGTTTGTATCTTTGTCCATTGTGGATGAAGTATGTGTTGGTTAGGCAGTGGTTGGTCAGATCTAGGATGTGTTTGGGGGGGTTGTATTTGTTGTGGATAGCTGTCAAGGCTTCTTGAATGGGCACTTGTGTGAAGAGCGAAACAACATCGAAGCTCACGAGTAGGTCATTGGGTTGTAGGTCTTGTTTCTTTATAATTTCTATGAAGTGGAACGAGTTTTGTACGTATGAAGTGATGGATTCTGCATAGGGCTGGAGTTGTTTGGCAAGAAATTTGGCGAGGTTTTGTAGAGGTGAGCCTATGGAGCTGACTATGGGTCTGAGAGGTGTTCCTTCTTTGTGAATCTTGGGGAGGCCGTAGAGCTTGGGGCATCTGGATGATTTCTCTATGGGGATGATGCTTGGCTTGATTTCTTCACTTAAGGGAGAGGCTTTTATTTTGGCTTTGGTGATTTTTTTCCAGGTAGGTGGTGGGGTCTGTGTTCAAAGGTATGTAAGCAGGGTCTTGTAGTAGGTTGGATAGTTTGGCTTGGTAGTCGGATGTGTTCATCACCACTGTGGCATTGCCTTTGTCTGCTGGGAGAATGATTATGTTGTTGTCTTTCCTCAGGTTGGAGAGGGCTTTTTGTTCTTCTTTGTGTAAATTGCTTCTGGGTGGTTTGCTGGAGCAGAGGACATTGGTGACTTCGAGTCTGATTTTGTTGGCTTCATCTGGGTTGATTTTGGTTAGGCTGGCTTCCACTCCGCATATGATGTTTTCGGTGGGGATGTGTCTGGGGCGACTGCAAAGTTGAATCCTTTGGAAAGGACTTTGGTCTCTGCGATGGTGAGTGTCCTGTCTGATATGTTGTGAACTGTTTGTTTCATGGGCTGTTGTGGGGGTTGGGCTTCTGGCGTTTTTCCAGTTTGTGGAGTTTGTTGGTGTGTGTGTCTGTCTTGTGGGAGGTCTCTGTTTCAGCTCTCCAGGCGGCAAGTTGCTTGGATTTGTTCCAGAGTGTTGGGTGGATTTTGTTGCTGAGTTTGAGGTGGAGAGTGAGTAGGTCTCTGTTGGTTTGATCTAGTAGGTATCTTTTCCTGTGTAGTTCGCTTCTGATTAGGGCTAGTTCTGTTCTTTTCAGGATCCTTTCGCTGGATGGGGTTTTTGAGTGGAATTTCAGTTGGAAGCTTGTGGGGATCACATTTTTGTCTCGGCAGTTGCGTAGGAATGCAATGTCACATAAGATGGTGGCTCTTCGGACTTCTAGTTTCTCGTAGGTTCTGGTCAGCTTGAAGGTTTCCTCCCCGTAGAGGTCGGATATTTGTTTTCGTAGATTTTCACGGGTATAGGTATGCATGTTAGGGTGGATTCGGGTTTCTTCCCGTGTAGAAATCTGGTTGTTTTGGCGACGTTTCGACGAGGTCTCACTCGTCATCTTCAGGCTGGTGTTCTGGCTTCTTTCTTCTTGAAGCAAAGCGTGGTCTCAGTTGAAGTCCTTCTATAAATACTGCCTAACCAACACATACTTCATCCACAATGGACAAAGATACAAACAGATAGAAGGAGCACCCTTCTTGATATTGTGTTTGTGGAGAATTTTGCTGATTTTGTCTGTGGTGCCTTTGATGTAAGGGAGGAGGGCGGTGCCGTTGTTCTCTTCTGTTTCTTGGTTCAGTTTATCTTTCCCGTGTGGCCAGATAACAAAGGTGTCGTCAACATATCTGAGCCAGAGTTTGGGTTTATGTTCGGACTTCTGTAACGCGTTGGTTTCAAAGTGTTCCATATATAGGTTTGCGATGACCGGTGAGAGGGGTGATCCTTCTATCTGTTTGTATCAAGACAGCCTTTTGCACCGACCAAAAAATAGCCAACATCTTAAGAAACCCCAAAGACAAGATTGAGCTAGAAAACCAAGGAGTCTACGAAATACCATGCAAAGTCTGTCCAGCCACATACATCGGACAAACAAACAGGAGAATAAGCGCACGCATCGCAGAACACAAGAACGCAGTCAAAAAAGAAGAAAAATCTTCCTCTCTCTTCCAGCACATAAAAACAACAGGTCATGAAATTGACTTTGAAAGAACCAAACTCATCTCCAAAACTGAACACTTCAACAGTCGAATAATCATGGAAGCCATTGAAATAGAGAAACACCCAAACAACATGAATAAACGTGATGACACCTCCCGCTTGCCTGACATCTGGAAACTAGCCCTGGTCAACAGACGAGCCTCTGTCACAAAGACTGACACCAGGTCCAAAAGGACACAAGATGCCACCACCTTCCATCCACACCAAACACAAACCCAGACCCTTCCCACAGATGAAACGAAACCACCATCCAATAACAAAACCACGACTGCACCATCTACTGCGGCACCCCACTCCAGTCACCACATGGAGCACACTCACACACCCCAAAAAAACATTGGGAGACCACAGACACGTAGCCAGACCAAAATGAATTCACAAGACACAGGACCCCACTCCACCAAAGCCCAGGATACTGCCAGAACCCACCAGCCATCTAACCCACCAGCATCTAAACAGCCATCTAAAAAGCCACCAGCAGTTAATCCCTTAACGATCGCCTCAGCCACACAGCAGATCACAAAAGAACAAAGGAACAAAGGAACCTGCAATCAGCAACAAAGCAAGCAAACCACACCCCCAGCAGTATTTATAGAAGGACTTCAACTGAGACCACGCTTTGCTTCAAGAAGAAAGAAGCCAGAACACCAGCCTGAAGATGACGAGTGAGACCTCGTCGAAACGTCGCCAAAACAACCAGATTTCTACACGGGAAGAAACCCGAATCCACCCTAACATGCATACCTATACCCGTGAAAATCTACGAAAAACATATATATATATATATATATATATATATATATATATATATATATATATATATATATATATATATATATAATATATATATATATATATATATATATATATATATATATATATATATATATATATATATATAATATGCCCATTTATAAAAACAGAGCTAATAAGATCCCTGTTTTATTTTGTATAAGGTGGACAACTAGATTCCCTTAGGAAAGGACTAGGAATAATAGCTCTGGTCTTATTCTTTTTTTTTTTTTACAAAGATGTAGAGATTTGTTACCCTGTTCCGAAGATAAAATTACTTTATATATAGTCAATATAGGCCTGTTTCTGCATTTTCTAATGGTTAGTTTTTTTTTTCATGAAACAAGTGTGCCTTTGCCCAAAAAAGGTTGAAAAACACAGAATCAGATTATGAGAAACATCCATCATATAATTAGAAAGTATAGAGGAAAAATACCTATTTTCCCTCTTGTTCTCCTAAGGCCCAGCACTGTTATATTAGAAGAGAGATCACAGTACTGTAATCTTTATTTTTCCTGTTTCTGTTATTAAACTGTATTAAATTGCCTTAGAAAAGAACAAATATTTTGTTACTTTTTATAAGCATACCACTAAAAAGAATAAACGATAATCACTATTGTTGTCATTTTAAAATAAGCCATAGCCCTCTTGTGCCCTAGAGGAGAAATAACAAGAATTGTTATTTCCACTGTTACTGTACTGTTATTTTATAAACTATTTATTTAGTATTAATGTGGAGGAGAAACAATGCTATTTATCTTATTATTTTACAAGGTCTAGAACCAGGGTGGTTCAGATTTAAATCAAATTTAAAAAATTAAAAAAAAACAGATTTGTGGTGATTTAAATAAAAATGATTGTTCCACTTGAATTGTGGTTTAAAATTATTACTTTAAATTTGATTTTTCCCACCCTCTCTAGAACTATACTGTATTGTATTAGAAGAGAAACAACAGTAATATTTATTTTTCCTGCTGATGCTATAATAAGGCATAGAAATTTGCTGTTGCTGATGCTAAAAGGCATAATAAAAAAGAAAGAAAAACTATTTTTACAGTTTTTATATATTGCATTAAATAGGTTAGTGGCCAAGATCCTGTCCCCAATATATGCTTGGACACAACCAGCTCCTCATTAATGAACTGTGCTTTGCTACCAAGACTTACTACACCTTTTCCCTTATGCAAGTGGGAAGCAGCAGTAGGGGTGTCTCCATTGTTTTTTCCCCTAGCAATACAACTCTGCAACTATCAGTATTGTTCTATGGCAATATTTACTGTCATTATTACTCTCCCCGCTCTGCCTTCCTTGTCCCTTCTTTCCTATTGTGTTGTGTTCTGTCAGACTATAAACCAGCCAGGCATGGGCTGCCTTTATTTTTATGGCCTGCACATATGCCGCTCTCAGACGCATTTTGGCTAAGAAGTAGAATTTAAAAGGCTATAAACAGAGAAAAGGGCTGGATGAAAAACTATGAAGTAATGCAAGTGAACTGGTTTAAATATGTCTTGTGGAAACATGCTGTCAGAAACGAATGCAAAAAGGTCTAGGCGATTTCTCCTGAGGCAGCACTTTAGATGACTGCATACATTTGAGAGCAATAGGTGGGGGATACAAGCAGAGAGGTATGGAGATAGAGCCAAAACGAGGCAGACCATTCCTTCTTCCTCTCTCCCTTTCTCTTTCTTTTCCTCTGTGCCCACCCACCAGGCTGCTCAAGAGCATGGCAACTAGGGCTTTGCCCTAGGACAGGCCTGCCCAAGAGGTAGACCGCGGGCCCGTGAAGGGTTCAAAAGTAGCCCGCTGGCCATCAATAAAAAAAAGTGAGGGGATAAGTTCTCCACCCCTCCCTCCCCCATCCCAAGGACCACCACTGCCCCAGCAAGGTTCTGGGTCTTCCAGCCCACTGTCTCAGCCGAGTGGGGCAGTTCAAGGGCCATGGCGCATTGAAATCTGTTCCCTCTAGAACAGATTAATTGGTTTGCAATGCATTCCTATGGGAAACCGCTGCTCTACTTACAAAAGTTTTTAGTTATGACCACATGCTCGGAACAGATAAAATTTGTAAGTAGAAGTTTTAGTGTAGTAGCCCTCAGGCACTTTGGGCCGGAAAAAGTAGACCTTGGCCTGTTCAAAGTTGAGCAGCCCTGCCCTAGGACAGCAACATCTACGGTAGAGGCCCTGATATCTAAGTGGACTTTAACAGTCATAACCGAGTCCCTCAATGCCCTTTTTAAAGTTCTTTTTTAAAGTTTTATTTTTAATTTTCATGCAATGTATTTAATGAGTAGGGTAAGGCTGTGGTATCCGTTTATAATCCCCTCCCCCACCATACCAAAAATTGCAGATCATAGCAAACCCTCTCTATACAGTAACCCCCCGGTGATCGCGGGGGTTTAGGGACCCACCCCACCCGCCATGCATGAAAATCCATGATATGCGGAAGTGGGTGGGGTGGGGGCGGGGAGGGGGCAATTGCGCACCTGTCTGAGAAGTCTTGGGGCGGCGCGTGCAGGCGGTGTTGCGGGATCTTATCTCCCGCCGCTACCCACACGCATGGCCCCAAGGCTTCTCGGCAGAACCTGGGGGGCGGGGTGGAGCGACATGATCGCCCCCCCCCTGCGGCCCCGAGGCTTCTCGGTGGAGCCTGGGGGCAGTACGGAGTGACCTGATCGCCCCCCTCCCGCGGCCCTGAGGTGCAGGTACTGCGATCCCGCGATGTAGTGGGACCGCAGTACCTGAACCGCGCAATGGCGGGGGGGTGACTGTATTATTATCTCTGGTTTCCTCTAGTGACCAGTTCTGGTAATTACATCATGGAAATATGTATTTCTGGGTTTTTGGATTTTTTAAAAAAATATGTTTTCAGACTGTGTATAAAGAAAATCATAGATTCTGATCCTGTGGATGTGGCAGTCCTTATTGTATCATCATTTAATTGTTTTAACATGTAATTTATTGGGTAAATCAGGAGAGAGGCAGCCTATACATATGGCAAAATAAATACGTAAAAATCAATTGGTGAATCAAATAAATGGCAAACATCTCTCTGACTATTCACTTTCCCTTTTTTGTGAAAGCAGAAACAGTCTGTTTGGAGGGAGCATTGTACTGTGCCACTTTTTTCATTTTATTTTTTATTTTATTTTTATTTATTTCACACTTATATACCGCGCCTATTTCCCACATAGGGGACTCAGGGCGGTTTACAACCATAAAAGTTAAAACAGATAAAAACAGATAAAACAACTAAAACAATAATATCCAAAATTAAATTAGCGGGTCGTGGCACAAGGAAAAAAAATTAACTGGATCCCTGGACATCGATTATGGACTCCCTCTCCCATGTTTCAGGGCTGGATTCATGGAAGACACTGTGATTGGTCCCAGGTACCAAATCTTCTAATTCTGGCTCTGCCAAAGTGTGGCACATTCCCCCTTGCCAGGCATTAAAGGTAGCTCTTGAAATTTTGCCAGGGGCTTGGAAGGAGGTTATCCACTCTCTGCTAGAATCAGAAATTCAAAACGCCTTGGAGTTAATGACCCTCTTTAACTACCTTCTCTTCTCCTTTTATTGGCCATTAGAAGAAAAAAGGGTTTGCTCAGTTACAACTAGGCATAAGGTGTTTGGATTTCTTTTTCACAACAGTTTCTAGAATTCAGCTGGAATTCCCCACCCCACCCCGAAATCTGTAAAAAAAAATCTAAGCATTTCATAACAGTACTTTACCAAGATTCTACCTCCAGCGACAGCCGTTAAACCCCAGAGAAGACCACAACCATGGCTTTTTAAGCTCCCTGGGAACTGCAAACCCTTGATTTTCAAAGGGCAAACTTCCCTCAGATGAGGAAACTAGTTAGAGAGAAACTGAAGGGGAAGGTTAGAAGAATCCAATCTCTTCAGAGTGCATGGAGCCTGTTTAAAACAACAATAATACAGGCCCAGCACAAGTGCATTAGTCAAAGAAAAGAGCTCATTTAAGTCCAAAAGGCCTACCCATCTCTTGATGGGCATCAGAGAGGCTCTAGAGCCTTGGCAGAGGTCAGGTGTGTAAATGGAAATCCTCCACAAATGAGGAAAATAAAAAGGATCCAAACTCTGGCAAAAGAAATGTAAGAAGATGATACCCCCAGGCAAAGAAAGACTTTGAGAACAATGGCTAGCAATCCAAAGCCTCTGCTAATAAAAACCTTCTTTAAATATGTTAGAAGTCCAAACCTGCCTTTGAGAACCAGTTGGCTTCTGGATGGTGAACAGCTCTGTCATGAAGTTCTTGGACATTGCAGAGAAATGAATGACTTTTTTGTAGTGTGTCTTGAGACAGAGCCCCTTGAACCTGGATTTTTTTGCCTGAGCCGCCCCTCTTGACTAAAGCTTAAATCAAATACAGGTTAAAAGAGGAAGTTTTAGATCCAATTGATAAATTGAGGATTAACAAGTCACCGTGCCCAGATGGCATCCACCAGTGATCTTAACTAACTGAGAAATGAAATTGCAGATCTCTTAACGGTTATATGCAACTTGTCTCTTAAAACGCTGTTGAACCCCCGGAGGACTGGGTCTGCAGATGTCACATGGGATTTTTAAAAAGAGTTAGGAGAGGGGACCAGGAAACTAAGGCTATTAATGGCTCTTTGATCTGTCCCAGGGAAGATGGTGGAAAGCCTCATCCAAGAGAAAATCTTAAAACACATAAAAGAACAAACCTTGCTGAGAGAAATCAGCATGGCTTCTTACCTGGAAAGGTAAATCTTGTCTGACAAACCTCTTAGAATTTTTTTGAAAAGGTCAACAGGCACGTGGATTTGGGTGAACCGTTGATATAGTCTATCTGGATTTTCAAAAGGCTTTTTTTTCACAATCCCTCACCAAAGCCTGCTGAGAAAAAAAGTCAGGGGATAAGAGGAAGGTCCTCTTATGGATTGAGAACTGGTTGAGATCCAGGAAACAAAGAGTAGGTGGGAAATTTTCAAAATGGATGCAAAGTGACAGCTGTGTCCCAGGGCTCTGTCCTGGGACCGGTGTTTTTCTGTTCATAAATGACCTGGAGACAGGGATAAACAGTGAGGTGGCCAAGTTTGCAAAGGACACAAAACTTTTCCGTGTGGTAAAGGAGAGAAGATTGTGAAGAGCTCCAGAAGGATCTCTCCAAACTGGGGAATTTTGCTGAGAAATGGAGATATTTTAATGTAACCAAATGTAAAGTAATTTGCATATTAGGGCAAAAAAATCCAAACTTCATCTATCAACTAATGGGCTCTGAGTTATCCATTACGGATCAGGAAAGAGATCTTGGTGTGTTATTGGACAGCTCCATGAAGGTGTCTCCCCAATGTGTCAGCGGTGAAGAAGGCCAATTCCATCAGGGATTATCAAAAGATTGAAAATAAAAAAGCCAACATTATAATGCCATTATACAAAACAATAGTAAGGCCCCACCTGGGTTTGTTCACCGCATCTCAAAAAGACATAGTGGAACTGGAAAAGGTGAAGAAGAGAGAGACTAAAATCATTACTGGGTTTTCACCTCCTGCCATATGAAGAAAGGCTAAAACATTTGGGCCTCTTTAGTCTGGAAAAAAGGCGATTGAGGGGGGATATGATTGAGACATACAAAATAATGCAGGGTATGAGTAAAGTGGATAGAGGGAAGGCTATCTGTCTATCCTCTTACATAAGAACATAAGAACATAAGAAGAGCCATGCTGGATCAGGCCAATGGCCCATCTAGTCCAGCTTCCTGTATCTCACAGTGGCCCCACCAGATGCCTCTGGGAGCGCATGAGACTAGATATCTGTCTCCAGATAGGACTCCCCTCCATCTGGCCCTTGAAGTACCCCGGTTTTAAGCCTGGAGATTACACATCTCCATCATGGTTTGTAACCTGTGATGGACTTTTCCTCCAGGAATCTGTCCAATCCCCTTATGAAGGCATCCAGGCCAGATGCCATCACCACATCCTGTGGCAGGGAGTTCCACAGATTAACAATGCACTGGGTGAAAAAATATTTTCTTTGGTCTGTTCTTACTCTCCCAGCCCCCAATTTGAGTGGATGTCCCCTAGTTCTGGTATTTTGTGAGAGGGAGAAGAGCTTCCCTCTATCCACTTGACTCATGCCCTGCATTATTTTGTACATCTCAATCATATCCCCCCTCAGGCACTTTTTTTCCAGACTAAAGAGCCCCAAATGTTTTAGCCTTTCCTCATAAGGGAGGTGCCCCAGCCCAGTAATCATTTTAGTCGCTCTCTTTTGCACCTTTTCTGGTTCCACTATGTCTTTTTTGAGATGCAGTAACCAGAATTGTACGCAATACTCCAGGTGTGGCCTTACTATCGTTTTGCATAATGGCATTATAATGTTGGCTGTTTTATTTTCAATCCCCTTTTTGATAATCCCTAGCATGGAATTGGCCTTCTTCACTGCTGCCACACACTGGGGAGACACCTTCATGGAGCTGTTCACCAGCCCACCAAGATCTCTTTCCTGATCCGTCACGGATAGCTTTTTAATAGCATGAAGGCAGTTCTGTGAAAGCCATGCCAAATTTAAGGAAGAAAACCACCATTTCAGCACCCTTACAAAGCACTTGGGCCCCACCCCATGAAGAAGAGGTTGATCTCAAGTGTCTAATCAATAAAACACTTTTAAAATATTATCATATTCAGTCAGGGTTTCTTTTTCCCCAGAACCTCTTTGTTTTACCAAAATAGCGTAGCCTTTTAAGGAGGTGTTTCGGAAGGCAGTGAAGAATCAAATAAGAGAGAATGCCAAGTCAACAGAATGAGAATTATGTAAATCTGAAGGTCTCTCTCTCTCTCCTTATTGCTGATATTGGAAATATATGTTCAAGAGTTAATTATTTTAAAAGCTTTGGCCACATTTTGGGTTGGAGGCACCCAGAAATCATAAAATGACACAATTCTGAAGATGATGGAACAATGCATTTCCACCCCTTTCTAGCTGATCTGACCGAATGATTACCTAGATCCAACACTAGGAATGTCACAAAGTATTTCAAATGCTATCTGTTAAGTACCCCCATTTGATTTGGGCCCTGGATTCCAGGGAGATCCGGCTCAGGAGATCACACAGAGGGTCGGAGGGGAGAAGTAATACATCTGGGCAATATTTTTGCCTATGATTTGATCTGTTGGGTTAATTGAACTGTAAACTTCTGAAGAGACCAGGGCAAAGGTGGGTCAAGTCTCTTTAAAAAAGGAAGGTATAATGGCCAGAGCTTACGGGTGTTTGTGGGTGTTTCTTTTTATCACATTATCTACTACACTACACCACTCTGAATACTCTTATTTAACTGTAATGGGGCAACCACACTATTTCTTTCTTTAAAAATATTTTTACCCCACCTTTCTCCTTAAAGGGACCCAAAGTGGCTTACAACATTAAAAGGGCAATATTCAAAAATCCTAAAAACAGTAAATATGCAAATATTAAATAATTTAAGAAATTATTAACATGCGACCCAGAGTCGGTGGGTGTGTGCAGTGGATAAAGCATCCGATTAGGATTCTGGGGAATATGGGTTCCATTCCTCCCATGGAAACCCATTAGAAAGGCTGCTGGTGGTAAACGACACCCTTTGAAAACTGATCAAGGACACCAAAAACCAGAGCTGACTTAACACAGCTGCGTGGCAGCCACCGCAAAACTCAACACACAGCAGATCCAGTTTCCTCCATTCAAGCCATGACAGCCGTGTGCTATGATCGCTGTTCAGACCTACAAGAATTGTGTCATGCGACACATCGGGCCAGTGTCGTGTTGGAGAAAGGGGCCTTGGCCACACGCAATAGTTATTGTGAACGGCAACCCACAGGTCGCTGAGATCTTTTCCCTTCCTTTTCACAGTTTACTTCTTACCTGGCTGGGAGAGAGCAGAGGAGATGCCTCTTGACAGTACTGTACTGTACCGACAGTACTGTTGGTTGCATCAAGAGATACATAGTGTCTAGAGAGCAAGGGAGGTGATGGTACCACTCTATTCTGCTCTGGTCGGACCCCACCTGGACTCCTGTGTCCAATTCTGCACACCTCAGTTTAAAAAGGATGTTGACAACCTCAAACGGGTCCAGAGGAAGGCAACCAGGATGGTTAAAGGTACTTTTCCTTATTTTGGGGTTGAGCCGTGTGACCAGAAAAACAAATCGATAGGCAACATCCTCTATCAAGATTGCATTTTTGGTACAATGCTTTAATAAAGATGTTGTTGTTGTTGTTCAGTCGTTCAGTCGTGTCCGACTCTTCGTGACCCCATGGACCAGAGCTCACCAGGCCTTCCTATCATCCACTGCCTCCCGGAGTTTTGTCAAGTCATTTATTAACATTTGTCAATGTTAATAAATATAGCAAGTTGCTATCGAAAGCTTAGCTTACTTTTTTTGTTTTAGTAGTGACCAATAAAGGTATCACCTAGTCTACTTCCTTATTTTTGTATTTAATAAACATATTTTTGTAAGATTGCCTCTATATTTTTGATTAAGGTGAGCCAGAGTGAGCAGCAAAGTAAAGAGGCTTTAAAAGTACCCATAAAGGTGTGAACAGCTTTATTTCTGGCTCTTGAGGGACCAGGCAGGTGAGGAAATAGCCAAGACTGTTCACAGGGCTGAGAGTTTTAGCACCTCAGTTTTCCCATTTTCTTTACAGAGAGCTCCTATTTTTTTAACAATCGGTGTCAGTTTTATTTTATTTTTAATTTTAAAGAATCTGACATTGATAGCAAACAGCCCAGCAGCGACACACTCGCTTACTCCTGGGCACCACGAAACACTCATGAACCAAACGTAATTCATAATCCTGGTTCACAGCCAGATCACACCCCCCCATTTAGCCATCAAAAACCAGCGGAGGACAGGATATTTTAATATTTTTGCCTCTAGAGCTAGTTCGGGTTTGATTTTTTTTCCCCTGTAGCACCCACTTGTTGGTCTTTTTGGCATTTGGGGATCTCTCCCCAGCACCTCAGTTCAAGCTGACAGATTTTCTTTTCCTATCAGCTTTCTTTAAACAGTACTAATAAGGATACCTGGTCACATGGAGAACCAGTGTGGTGTAGTCGGTAGAGCAATAGACTAAAGAGAACGGCGTTCAAATCCATACTCCGCCATAAATTATCAGGAAGGGGGGGCACTATAAAACCACATCCTTAAAGATTCCTCCACACCTTGAGACCCCTATTTGGCCGCCATAATAAACCAGATCTGACTTGACAGGACATCACACGCTCTGGCCAACAGCTGTGTTGTCAGCCTTGACAATCTGAAAGCATTCTCCTGTATTAAACGCGCTGAGCCAGCAACACGCTCAGGATCCTGTTCTGGAAGACCTTGGCAGCTTAATCTTGGGAGACAAGAGGCAGGGCATCAAGCCCGTGGAGTCCCATTGGGGATGAAAGTGTCTGAAAAGGAGCCCACAAACCAACACTGAGGCTGAGCAGAAATACGTCTGTTTGGCTCCATTAAAAGACAGCCCAGTAATTCAGGATGGAGTCAGAGGGTGCTTTATCCCATATTTTTGATTGCTTTGGGAGCAGGTTTGTTTATTCTGTTTTCAGGGGACATGCAAGCAGTCATGAACTAACCTGACCCTTATTCATGCCTACCCGTACCTTTTTGGTCCCTTGGCAGGCGGTACTGTTTTATAAGTGCAGGTGAGATTGCTCCAGTTCGATTTGGTTCCAGCATATATTATGAGCAACGGAAATTGAACCAAAGTGGACCCCCAGCTTGTCACATCACTTAAGCCACTATAGGATCTCAGCTTTGCACAGGGGAAATGGATGCCACTTATTATTAAGTAGAGGGTTTTTTTTTAAATCTCTTTAAAATACAATGCTAAATTAGTTGAGGGACGAGCCAATTTAGCACTCTGATAGATAGATAGATAGATAGATAGATAGATAGATAGATAGACAGACAGATACAAATAGATAGATAGATAGATAGATAGACACACAGACACAAACAAACACATAGTATATATAAGATATTATAAATTGCAGCTTTTCCCTCATATAAGAAGAGACAGGAGGAGATGTGAAGGGGAATGAGGATGATGATGATGATGATTATGTTCTCCCACTCTCCCTTTTAAAGAGAGGAATTCATTTGATAGTAATAATAGTCATGATTCTAGAACCCCCATGAATCACTGAGCCCATTGAACTACCTCCCTCTGGCTCTGCAGCTCCAGAGACCTGAACCACTGACCTATTCAGCAGTTCTGATAGGGCTGCTTTTGATGCGGTGTTGCTTCCTGAAGCCACCTGGTCATTGTGTGCGTGGATGCAAGGATCACCCCAAAGGGTGTGGCCATGTTGAGTCTGATCCAGGATAATCTGGCCCTCGAACTGCATTCCCAAACAAGACAAAGTCAAACCAAGAAAGAAGGCAGGAAAAGAGAAGGAAACAAAGTTTAAAAAGCAAAATGTGCTGCTTATATACCGCCCCATAGCGCTTCAAGCACTCTCTGGGCAGTTTATAATTTATTTATGCAGGCTACACATCCCCCACCCCCACCCCCAGCAAGCTGGGTACTCATTTTACCAACCTTGGAAGGATGGAAGACTGAGTCAGCCATGAGCTTGCTACCTGGGATTGAATCCCAAGTCGTGAGCACAGTTTTAGCTGCAGTACAGGTATTTAACCCCTGCACCACAAGGCTCAGAATGAGATTTTACAATGTACTGCATTAGGACCTACCCCACTTCCACATCCACAGGATCACTAAAAGATGATTCATTTATCCACTGCATAAAATAATAAATTTTTAAAAAAAACAGAAATAGTGTTTATATTAATTTCCCAGGTGGATTTACCAGAACTGGCCATTAAAGGAAGCCAAAGATCATACATTGTATACCATTCAATGCAGTAGAGCCCCCTTATCCATGAGATCAGTATCCACTGATTCACATATCCATGGTCTGAATATATTAAAGATGGTAAACAGAAAACAAGGGGGGGGACTATTTTCATATGCATTACCAGAACTGGCCACTAGAAGGATACAGTGCGATGAATATTTAGAATATGGAGCATGGCGTCTGGCGCTCTCTAGTGGCCAGTTCTAGTTATGCATATGAAAATAATATTTTCTGATTTTTTTATTTTGCTCTTCTTTGGCTGGATGAATGAATAGATGCTAAATAATAGCATTTGCTATCAGCCACAGTTTTTGATATCCACACGGGATGGTGGATTAGAACCAATATCCAATAGATATGGGGATACTGTACTTCCATGTTTTTCAGTGTCTGCGGTTTGGGGAGTGAGAGAAGACTGCTGGTCCTTTTGAAGGTATATCATAGAAACATTTGATAGGGATGCGGTTTAAAACAATACAGTACAGCTAAAACGGAATATAAAATTTAAAAGACGAAACCATTGTGGCACCTTAAAAACCAACTGTAATATTTTATGTGAGTTTTCGTGACTCTTCCTTCAGACGTGTGTGGTGGAAAACAGAGATCACACATTCATGCAAGGTCTGGGCCCGGACTACCTGGCGGAGCGGATCGCCCAGCGGTCAACATTTATGCTCTCCGAGAAGCCAGGCGGTCCCGCACCGGAACCGGGCTTTCTCGGTGGTGGCTGCTCCATCTATATGGAACAGCCTCCCTAGCGAAGTGCGCTCTGCAGAGTCCCTGCTGGCCTTTCGTAGCGGTGAAGACCATTCTATTCCGCGAGGCCTTTGGTGACCTAGCTTAACCCTTTTTTTCCCTCTCGGGACATTCTGATATAGCAGCGGTGAGGCTTGAATTAAAGGGTGCGCCCCTGCTGCAGTTCTTTTATTTGCTTTTATTGTTTCATGTTTATTTGTTGATTATGTCTTTTGTGTTTACTGTATTAATTATGTGCATTATGATTTGTCTGCTATGTTCGCCGCCCAGAGTTCCCATTGGGAAGATGGGCGGGATATAAATTCAATAATAAATAAATAAATAAATAAATAAATAAATAAATAAAGGTTCTAAGACCCCATGGCATATGGTTGCATTTCACAGTTACAATAGTTTTTTTTAACCTCTGTATGGTGTTCAGTTCTTAAATCATTGCACGTGTGGGTTTCATCACTCAGTAGAAATCCGAAAGTTGACTCATGGCAACTGGACTTTGTTTTTTGTGAGATTGAAATGTTTCACTGCTCATCCAAGCAGCATCCTCAGTCTGTGAAAAGTTGGTAATCAGGCCTTCCAATTTATAATTCACCTTGCATTCATGCCCCCTTGGTCTGTATAGGCTCGTTAGGTGGACAATGGCCTGGGGTGCGTGAAAGTCCCACCTATGTAGCCTTTCACAATTCCCATTAAGCATGGGTCGTTAGCCTTGGCCTTCCTGGTGGAGGTGTGAAGTGCTTTTGATTTGTCCTGAGAGATGTAACATGAAAGGATACCATGGCTTCATTTGTATCCAGTTTCAGTTCTCTGACCTTAGAAACAAACTCCTCCAAACTGTGAGCATGGTGGTTCGTGTGTCCAACCAATGGTGCTAGGGAAGTAGGCAGGTATTTCTCAATGTTATACGTTACTGAGTTTATCCTGCTGACAATAGGTTTGAGGGGGACTCCTTGCTTGTGTATTTTGAGAAGTCCATATAGGCAGGGGACTGCCACTTCAGGATATAAATGGTGCAGGCCTTCTCCAAGTGTTCCAAGCATTCTATTGCTTTCTTCTTGTAGTTGCTGATGAGGTCTCTTTTCAGTTTTCCATAGGATGTTGGTCATTCAAAAATGAGATTACTTTTTTGTGGTGCTCCATAGTGTTGAGCAGGGGTCCTCAACGTTTTCAAACAGCGGGCTGGTTCACCACGCCCCAGACACCACTGGGGGCTGGACCACAGTGGGTGGGGGGAGCAGGGAACCTTGCCGTAGCCCTCCCACTTTGAATGCCCCACTAGCCAGCATGCTGATCATCTGGGCGGTAGTTGGGGGGAGTGGGAGAAGTGACATAGCCCACTACTTTGAACTGCCTCAGCAACAGAAGCAGCTGCAGAGGCTGGCTTGCTCACAAAGTAGGGGGTAGGTGGGGGGGTTGCAATTGGTCCCGGGGGCCGGATTTAGGACCTTGGGGGGCCGCATCCGGCCCCGGGGCCTTAGGTTGAGGACCCCTGGTGTTGAGGATGGCAGTGCACCTTCCTTTGTCCGCAGGCCAAATGGTGACATTCTCATCCCTGCTGAAGGACATCAGAGCACTTCTCTCCTGAGAAGACAGAGAAGATACGTGCTTTGAGGGAGGGGTCAGGGAAGCCATTCATGTGTCTGTTGAACACCCCTCTCTCAACAGATGTGGGGAGACTCCAGCACAATCTGTCTGTCATATATCATGCTGCTCTTTTATCGATCCCCAGGCAAATCAGAAGCACTTCACACCTCCACCAGGAAGACCAAGGCCAACGTCCCATGCTTAACGGGTGTTGGGTAGGGTTGAATAGGTGGGACTTTCACGCACCCCAGGACATTGTACCTCTAACGAGACTATTCAGGCCACTGTCCACCTAACATGCCTACTCAGACCAGGGTGGCATAAAAGCAAGGGGAACTATAAATTGGAGGCCTCGCTACCAACTTTTTCTCATACTGAAGACACTGCTTGGATGAGCAGTGAAACGTTCCGATCACACACGAAAAGAAGTCCAGTTGCCATGACTCAACTTTCGAGTAACCTCACCTGGATGACTGGGAATCTTCACAGACACTCAGTGGGGATTTCTAGCAAGATCTCTAAAGTCCCAATGCCATATTCCGACTGCTAACAATGCATATGCACACATTACGATCATAAAACTTCTCTTGGTTTGCGGCTCCCATTGCTTCCTCTGGTCGAATCCTAGGATGCAGTCCGATATTTGCATAAGCCCATGCCTGGTTGCACCAGAAAGGGTCATTTTAACCTCAGGGATCTCCCTTAAAAGGACCCTTTCCATCTGCCAAGGAATCGCCACCATCTGGCATGAAAAGGGAGGAGCTACCCAGTTGGACTAAAAAATGTCTCTGTGCATCGTGTGACTGCCAGGAAATACACTGCACCCGAGCCAGCCATATTGTAATCTCTTTCCCTGTGTGATCACACCCTTGGTTCAAATCCTAATTCTTTGTCTGGTAACAATGGGGCTGCTTTTTTTACCACCACCCCCAGACTATGAGCCGTATTTAATTTCCAAGGCAAGGTCCACCTTCCAGTGATGAGAGGAGGCAGAAGGAATAGAAGAAACCATGGGAAGACAGATATTAGCAAATAAGCCCTCAGACTGTCTCAGGAGACTCACTCTGAGCTTTCCAGAATGTAGAAGGAATAGTCCGTTCAAATCGCAAGAAACCTCCGATGATGGTGTCATACACATCTCAGGAACACCCCCTGGGTGTAATTGAGACCCCAAGAGGGCAGATGCAACCCCATGGATTATAGCTCCCCACCCCACGTTCAATGCCCCAAGTGGGGAAATGAGACCCGATAAGACAATCTTTTGCAAATCTTGGGGCAGGCAGCCAGACCTAGCTCTGCAAAGCGTATCCGTGGCAAATCCACCGATTCAGCAAAACAGAAAGCCAAAATTCGTTCCTTAATACAAAAAGCAGGCCAGGGAACGTAATGATCACAGAGACGGGGCTTTGATTAGGTTATCGGGCAATTATGTAGTCTGTTAGTGCTGGCCATACGGAGGCTGCTCCTTAATCTGCTTAATTGAACTGAAAGATTAATACAGGGACGTGGCCTTGGGCAAACGATCTGTCTGGTGCGGACGTCACAGGAGGTGGCAGGAAGCACAAGCTGAGGCCTCGGTGTGGAAAGTGTTCAGTAAAACAAGCAGGAAGCGGATCCAACTCTAAATGTTCGGAGCTGTTACATGTCATCAAACCACCCGTTAACGTGGTTCCTTCAAGAATGAGCCATCTCCAAAAAGTCCAGTCTTCAACTGCCCAGCTCAGCCCTTGCAAACTTCAAGCCTGTGGTTTCCTTGAGTGGGTCAATCCATCTCATGTTGGGTCTCCCTTCTTTTCCTGCTGCTTCCCACTCTTCCTAGCATTGTAGTCTTTACCAGAGCATCTGGCCTTCTCGTGAGGTGCCTAGAGTAGGACAGGCTCATCAGTTTGATCCTTTTTTGCCTCCCAGAGAGAGAGTGCCGGTTTGATCTAGGACCCAACGGTTCATCTGCCAGGATATCTGCAAAGCTCTCCTCTCTCACCCCGGTTCAAATGAATTCAACCGGCGCATACGTTTTCCAGGGCCATGTGGTCATAGAAGAGGATCCAGGGTTTTGTTGTGTGTGAGAGAGAGGTGGTTTAAAAGATGATGCAGCCCATCTCTACCCGCTCACGGGTTTCCTGGGAAAATACCACACCACCATCGGAGGCCTCTTCGAGGGAAGATGAGCCTGAGCTTCTTGAGTCCAACCTGGACAAGGGATTGCAGGATCCAACAGAGCCTCGACCTCCCTAGATGCAGGAGGCCAGATTCTCAAATGGCGGAGGAACTCTGGAGAGTCCACCAGCCTGATCCCCGAGGAGAAGGTGCCGGTGGGGCTGGGTCAGGGGCACCTGGACTGCTCGAGAGAAAGAAGAGCCCTGCTTCCTCCTTGGAGGGAGGCCGCTCTTTCCAGAGACTTGAAGCCTTGTGGCTGAGCAATTCCTCCTGTTCTGGAGGCGCCGAGAGGGCCAGGTGGGGCTCCCGCAGCCTGAGCCTTTTAAAAAGCTTTCAGGGCAGGCCCTTCTGCCTTGGCGCCCTCCAGATCCTGCAGCGTTGCCCCCTCGCCTTGCTGCTGCTGCTGCTGCTGCTGCTGCTTCCTGGCTGTGTGTGACCTTTGGCACTTTGCCCATTGGCCTCGTGTGACTCTTAGACCAGCTTCATTTGGACTGTTTTGGCTTCTGGATCTAAATCTCCTGCGCCCGGTAAGACTCTTGTTTTATTAGCCTTGTCATTTACCCCACCTAGAGTGTTTGTATATACCTTGTGTTGTTTCTAACAATGTCAGTGCGCTCATAAGCTGGGGGCGAGAGAGGGTCGCTCAAGCTCAGCATCTCTATTGGAGGAAGGGGGAGAACAGGACCCCGGCACCATGACTCCTGAGGCGGGGGTGGGGGGTGGGGGTGGGCTGGATGTCCTCATAGCCCCCTCTTTCAACTTCACTATTCTATGATTCTTTTTACACAAACAAAAAGATGTCCTGAGAGCCTTGGCCCCTTTCATCAGGCACCCCCCAAGGTTTTTAAATACTCTCAATACTGATTTAGTACTGGTGGGTTACCAAATTTCTTTACATGGTATTTAGCGTATTGAAAATTTATGCTATGTTACCTTGGTTTCATTGTGGATGCAATTTAATACATTGCTGTTTGAGTAAATTTTAAGATTTATTTTAGGTTATGATATCTATCTTTTATTTTGGATTTAAACCATCCAGGGTAGCATTTACCACTAATCAGTATGGGATACAAGCTTGAGTAATTAACTAACTGATTAACACATGCAGAGCAGTTGCTGTGTGTAGTAGCAAGCAAGCAAGCAAACACACACACACACAACACAATATAACACAACACATACATACATACATACATACATACATACATACATACATACATACATACATACATACATACATACATACAGGTAACCAGGATTAGTTGGTTGCCAAAAAAGAAAAAGAAAAAGAAAAACGCAACAGGATGATGACCAGCAGTGTTACAGCATCAGCATTCAAAAGTCTGAGGTCAGGTGGCTTTTATTAGAAAGCAGCTTGGAAATCTTCTTGTTTGGGGGGTGAGTGGACATGGTGACTAGGGGCTTCTGGGAGGAGTCATTGGGAATAAACTCTGCATGTTGACAAGCTCATTGCTTGGGTGTGTGATGTATCCTCTCTCAGAGAGGGAGGAAGCACATGAGACAGAATAACAATAAGCAGCTGATTTAGCAGCACGGGCAGCTGATGAGCGGCGGCCGTCATCAGAGATGAAGGAAATTGGAAGTCAAGTGAGAGCTAATTTGATTTGCATCTGCCAGTTATGAAAGGGCTTTCCCTCATCCTCTGTGGCAGACAGCCTGGAGCAGGCGAGTGTGCCGACCTTGTTCCAGGATGATGCCAACTGGGAGAGCCAGCTGGGAGGAAGAGGAAGAGGAAGAGAGAGGCTGCCCTCAACAACCATGATAAAGAATCATCTCATCAGGCCTTGGCACGGGGGTGGGGGGGTGGGGGGAGGTTTGACATGTTCCCGAATCCTTTGATTTGCCAGGTGGCCGTCTCCCGTCTCCCTCAGCTTGCCAAAGCCGGCTGACCCGACTGCCAAGTACCAGCCAGAGAAGGTCAGGTGCCCAGATCCATCCTGGATTAACCAGCCACCTGGTCCAAAACCAGCTCCAACCTCCCCCCCCCCGCCCCGAGGTCCCATGAAGATCAGAATTTATCTGTCCTTTGTGTTAACATAAGAACATAAGAAGAGCCCTGCTGGATCAGGCCAAAGGCCCATCGAGTCCAGCTTCCTGTATCTCCCAGTGGCCCCACCAAATGCATCCGGGAGCGCATGAGACTAGGTATCTGTCTCCTGATACCACTCCCCTGCATCTGGCCCTTGAAGGACCCCGGTTTTAAGCCTGGAGATTGCACATCTCCATCATGGCTAGTAACCTGTGATGGGCTTTTCCTCCAGGAATCTGTCCAATAAATCCCCTTTTGAAGGCATCCGGGATAGATGCCATCACCACATCTTGTGGCAGGGAGTTCCACAGACTAACAACACGCTGGGTAAAATAATATTTTCTTTTGTCTGTTCTCACTCTCCCAACCCACAATTTGAGTGTATGTCCCCTAGTTCTGGTATTTTGTGAGAGAGAGAAGAGTGTCCCTCTATCCACTTTACTCATGACCTGCATTATTTTGTACGTCTCATTTATATCCCCCCCCAGGCACCATTTCTCCAGACTAAAGAGCCCCAAATGCTTTAGCCTTTCCTCATAAGGGAGGTGCCCCAGCCCAGTAATCATTTTAGTTGCTCTCTTTCCAGTTCCACTATGTCTTTTTTGAGATGCGGTGAGCAGAATTGTACACAATACTCCAGGTGTGGCCTTACTATCGTTTTGCATAATGGCATTATAATGTTGGCTATTTTATTTTCAATCCCCTTTTTGATAATCCCTAGCATGTTATTGGCCTTCTTCACCGCTGCCACACATTGGGGAGACACCTTCATGGAGCTATCCACCAACGCACCAAGATCTCTTTCCTGATCCGTCACGGATAACTCAGAGCCCATGAGTTGATAGATAAAGTTTTGATTTTTCGCCCCAATATGCATTACTTTACATTTGGCTACATTAAAACACATTTGCCATTTGGCAGCCCATTCCCCCAGTTTGGAGAGATCCTTCTGGAGCTCTTCACAATCTTCTCTGGTTTTTACCACACGGAAAAGTTTTGTGTCATCTGCAAACTTGGCCACCTCACTGCTTATCCCTGTCTCCAGGTCATTTATGAACAGATTGAAAAGCACCGGTCCCAGGACAGAGCCCTGGGGCACACCGCTTTTCACTTCTCTCCATTGTGAAAATTTCCCACCTACTCTTTGTTTCCTGGATCTCAACCAGTTCTCAATCCATAAGAGGACCTGCCCTCTTATCCCCTGACTGTGCAATTTTCTCAGCAGCCTCTGGTGAGGGACTGTGTCAAAGGCCTTTTGAAAATCCAGATAGACTATATCCACCGGTTCACCCAAATCTACATGCCTGCTGACCTTTTCAAAAAATTCTACAAGATTTGTCAGACAAGACTTACCCTTGCAGAAGCCATGCTGATTTTCTCTCAGCAAAGTTTGTTCTTCTATTTTTACTGTCATGATCTCTATTTTAAAGTGACTTCTCCCCCAAAATCCCCCATCCTCCCATTTGCATGGCTGTTAATGTGCTTTTTTCATTCTGGGAGGGGTGATTTCCCACTAGGAACAAATTAACCCATTTTCAATGCATTCCTATGGAAAATCACATTTTGAGATAAGAAATTTTTGAGAAGAAAATCCCATCAGAATGGATTAATTTCATAATTCAAGGCATTACTGTATTTAGCTAAAACATGACTTTCCATAACTTGAGGTCATTCTTGCATTTCCGGCACTCTGGAATGGGCAAGAACAGATCCTGGACCTCCCCCGTTTGCCTGCTTGTCACTGTCATGTGGATTCGTTACCGTTTATTCCTGATTGGTTTGAGATTTTGAACATGGCCTCCATCTGTGTTCTACCAGAATCTTTTCTGGATCTCTAAAATACCCTGCGGTGCTGGAGGAGAGCTTTGCAGATACTCTGGACTGCACGAAAGGCAAGCAAGTGTGTCCTGGATTAAATCAAGCCTCTGCGAGCAGATATGTTGAAACTTAAGCTGTCCAACTTTGGGCCAACAACAACAACAACAACAACAACAACAACAACAACAACAACCTTTATTGCCAGTGTACAACCTGTGTACAGTGAAATTGGCTAAGCCTTCCCTCCATCCTGAGAAGGCAGGATTCTCTGGAGAAGGCCATCAATGTTGGGAAAAGGTGGGAGGCAGCAGTAGAAGAGGAAGACCAAATACGAGATGGATTGACTCCCTAAAGGAACCACACTCTTGAGTTTGCAAAGGCTGAGCAGAGCATTTGAGGGCAGGGCATTGACCTCCGTCCGAGGGAACTTGATGACACGTGGCCGCAACAGAGCACTCTATAAAGTGTGTTTGCTTTTGGGGAATTGCACTAGGCAGCCGTTACTTTCACAGTTTTACCTATAAACTAAAAAGCCTCTGTCCGGACTGCCGGACAGCTCTAACCATCAGGAAGTTGTTCTGAACATTAAGAAGAACTTCTTGATGGTTAGAGCTGTTTGGCAGTGGAATAATATGCTGCCACAAAGGAGGGCGGTGGAGTCTCCTTCTTGGGAGGTTTTTAAGCAGAGGCTGGATGGCCATCTGTCGGGAGTCCTGTGACGGGGGTTCCTGCATGGCAGGGGGTTGGACTAGATGGCCCTTGAGGTCTCTTCCCACTCTGTAATTCTATGGTCCTATGATCCTTGAGACAGTTAATAAGGGAGAGGAAAAGTTGCCCAAATGTATGCTCAGTGCCCAGTGTTTCTGTGCGTCTGTCTCTGGACGACCCATTTCTGCCTAATCCCCATCCCATTCTGCTCCACAGAAACGGGCATAGCTTTGCCACAACAAATACCAAGCAGCTTGCACCATCCTTCTCTCCCTGTCCCTCCCTCCTTTTCCTGGCAGAGCGGAGTGAATTCCATGCTGGGGGAAAGATGTGTTTGAGAAACGACAACTCCCAGCATGCCTGCTCCAGTGTGTGCTGGCTTGAGCCACCCGTCACAGAGCTCCTCTGCCCCTGTTTGACTGGTTGAACACCCGGGCATGGGTGGCATCCTGTCACACACACACACACACACACACCCGCCGCCGCCGCCGCCGCCAGATCCAATGGCAAAAGGGGCTTGCTGTGATTCTCTTTGTCCTCTTCTCCAAAAGGCATTGTCAGATCAATGAGCAGCCCATGGCCTGTGTTCTGACAACATGCATAAACTGAACCCTGATCAAGTATCTCCCCCCCTTTCCAATGGCTGAGATTAACTGGGAAACTGCCTTCTCGCCCTTCAGATCTGATGACTCGGCAGAGCAGCAAGTGGAGAAAGAAAGAGTTGACTCTACACAGAGAGTGAAGCGCAGAGGATTAAGCATGCCGGGCACATCATGAGAAAAGAAGACTCACTGGAAACACAGTCCGGCTGGGTGGGGGCAGTTGGAGGCAGGAGGGAATGAGGAAGACCAAAGGCGAGATGGATTGACTTCCAAAAGGAAGACAATGGGCTTGAGTTGGCAAGAGCTGAGCAGGGCTGTTGAGGACCAGACATGCTGGAGATCACCAATTCATAGGGTCGCCATAAGCCGGCAGAAATATGGGGACACATCACAATGTTAGTCGCCGAGTAAACCCTTTGTAGGAAGTAGAATTTCCCTTCTCTTTTCTTGTTGATTTTTTTAAAATGTCAGGAAATCATAAGGAGATTAGACTGGCTCCCACCACCACCAAAAAAAGGGCCTCATTCTTATTTTTAAAACAAGCTGGCATAAAACAGATTCCAAACTTCAGACGAGTTGGTTCCTTCACAAGCCAAGAGAGAAGATGACAGAAGCCGTGTACAGGGGCCTAAAAATGTGCAAGCTGCTGAGAGCATACGGCCTCTTTAGCAGCCAAGATGTTTAACGCACGCACATTCAGGGAAGGGAATTGGAAAATGGGGAGAGGAAGAGAGGCAGATCCCATGGTCCCTTTCTCTCTGCATTGTTTCAGGTTATCGTGGGTGAGAGAGGATGCGGTGGTGGTGACGTGCCTTCACGCCGTCTCCAGCTCACGATGACCCTCGGAATGAATGGTCTCCAAAATGTCTTCTCCTCAACAGCCTTGCTAAAGCTCCTGTGGCTTCCGTTGGGGAGTTGGCCAATCTCACATCGGGTCTTCCTCTTTTCCCCCTGCCTTCCACTTTCCCCATCATCCTTGCATTTTCCAGAAAATCCAGCCTTCTCGGGGTGTGCCCACAACTGAACAGCCTGTTTTCAATTTTTTTTTTTTTTTGCCTCCAGAGATAGTTTGGGCTCACTTTGAGCTAGGACCCTCTTTTTCTGTTTTTCTGGAAGGCCGAGGTATCTGCCAAGATCTCCTCCAGCACCACATTTCAAAGGAAGCCATTTTAACCCTGTCAGCTTTGTTTGGTGTCTAGCTTTCACACCCGTATGAGGTGACCTGAAATGAAAGGTTTATTTCAGATTACAATGACCAAGAGATGCTACAAAGAAGCGGGTCCCTTAATTTGTACCTCAACATTTGGTTGTCTTATATTTTCCTTGATTTCTGAGGAACCTCCACATATTCCTCCTCCCTCTTGCTTTCATTTCACAATTCAGAACTAAAAAGGAACACAAATAGTTTCCCCCCTCAAGAAATGCTACCTTGCAATCACAAGGCCCATCATGCTTTATCATGAGGGCCCCCTGTTGGCTTGCTGAGAAATACTTATACGCTAGGATCCTGATATCCACTGGGGATTGGTTCCAGGGCTTCCAGTAGCTAACAAAAACATGAATAAGAGAGAATGCCAAAAAACCCAAAACTGCTGTTTTGTGACAGTAGCTTGGTTTATGGCTACTGATTATGACAGTAGCTTGCTTTGCAGCTGCTGAATCTTTTATTTATTTTTTTCCTTTGCCGTCCCTGGATAACTGAATCAGTGGTTAATGAATCAGTGGATATAGGGGTCCTACTGTACCTCAGTTGACCATCATCATTTAAACAAAATATCTAGTTTGTAATGTTAATGCTAAAATAAACAGAATAACCCAATAACAAATTGTAAAAATAAGCATAGATAGTTGTGTCCCCACCTCCCCCGATAAATCCAGATTATATCTATAGCAGAAATTTGTTTAAACAGGCCGACTGAAACAGTGGGGATTTGGTGAGCCCCACATGTTGATGCAAATTGCAGGATTTCTACAATCCTCCAGTTATTTTAGGCAGCTGGGCCATTTTAGGCAGCCTAGGAAAGATGGACAGAGCTGCCTAGATGACCTGAGCACATCCAATCTCGCCTGATTTCAGAAGCTAAGCAGGGTCGGCCCTGGCTAGTACTTGGATGGGAGACCACCAGGGAAGACCAGGTGCTGTAGGCGCCTGGAGTAGGAACTGGCAAACCACTCCAGTATTCCTGCCAAGAAAACTCCATGGACATGGAGTCACAAAGAGTCAGTCATGACTGTAACGAAACAACATGTTGATGCAAATGGTCTCACTCTAGTTGTAGCATACTTTAGTGGAGTAGGCTCATATAAATCAATGGAACTTACAAAGGAGTTAAATCCTCACTGCTTAAATGGGCCTACTCAAGTACAACGAGTTATCGTAAGCAACTGGATTTCAGCCAGAATATCTATCATTTTATTGCAGTTGTAACCCAGGTTTCTTTGCAAAAAACAGAACTCAGGGCAGCTGACAGCAACAGGCCCTGCCCAAAATCTAATAACGGCAATAACAAATTGCAACAAAAAGCATGATGATGATGATGATGATGATGATGATGATGATGATGATGATGATGATGATGATGATGATGATGGATTTGACACAAAAACAGCCCTAGAAAGGCAGTAAAAAGAGGGAGAGAGAACAAGGCCAAGAGCTTTAACAGAGACCAGTAATAATAATACAATCAATTTCCAGAGGCACAGAAAAGTTAGATGAGAAATTTGATAACGTACAAGAAGAGAGCAGGGCACATATCATGAAGCATATTTGAAGAGATAATTTAAATGCAGAGGTAGATGGGCAGATGTTTCCAGCGGTGTCGGTTCATGGCCATAAAACCAACAAAAAGCCTAGTTTACAACTTGGAGAATAACAGCTTGGATTGATGTGATCTGGGCAGAAGCCTTTGTGGGGACGCAGCCTGCACAGGCCAGATAGCCACAAATAAATAAAGGTTTTCGCAGAGAAATAAGCAACGGGGATGGAAGAAAGGCAGAGATATATTTCAGAAAAAGCAACAGCTGTTAGGTGTGTATTAGGGTGGCCGAAGGGCACAACGAGCCTGCAGGTTCGCCAAACTCTTCATCGAGAAAGATGGCGTTTAAAAAAGCAGGGAGAATTTTGAAAGATCAGACCAAAACCAAGAGAGAACAAGAAAGGAAAAAGAAACCATTACTATTAACGGCTGGATAGCTCCGTGGTTGAGGTCCCTAGAACGGCCGAGCCAGAAGTCGAGAGTTCAAATCCCTGCTGGGCCCCCTTAGTAGGGGCTGGACTCAGTGGCCCATCGGGTCCCTTCCAGCTCTGCAGTTCTAAGATGATGGATGATGATGATTAACAACAGCACCCAGGAGACTCAAGGCACCTTTGAATAGTAGTTTTCCACTGCTGCCTCTCTGTAAGGAGAGAGAGGAAGCCAAGGGAACCCATTTTTGCTTTGGTTTCCCTCTTCCCTTATTGTGAATTGTCTGGTCCCAGCTGGCCAGGATTTCTGGGTCTTGTAGTACAAGAACAGCTATTTATTTATTTATTTATTTATTTAATGTTCATTTGTTTATTTATTAGTGTTTTTACCCTGCCTTTCTCCTTGGAAAAGGAAGGACCTAAGGAGGTTTACAGTGAGGAGAGACAATATAGAGTCCATTGCAATTAAGATTCATTCCGTTTTGAGAAACAGGGAATTGAGGGTTATCTTACAGCATTAGAAGGCAACATGGAAGCTAAAAGAGAACACAAGCAGTTAAGAAAAGATAGCTGTGATTTATTTATTTTTTTGGCCCTGTTCTGGACGTTTTTCTTCCTGACGTTTCACTACACTCTGCGGGTCTCGGCGTGTTGGCCCAGAAGTTACGGCGCTTACTTGTGAATAAGCTCAACGCAAGCGGGTTGCAACAGAGGCACGCTCAGTTCGTGCATCGTAATTACTGCAGCCGCTCAGCCCGGGGACAGTCTGCGCAGGCGCGCTCCTCTCGGGTTGCATCATGCTCCTCCGGCCTGGCAGAGACAAGGGGTGTGGCTGGGGTCTCTCGGCTCCTCTTCCGCGAGAGGGACGCTGGGAAATGTAGTTCTGCGGCAGAACCAGAAGGAGCCGAGGTTTATGACAAGCGAGGGAGGGACTACAATTCCCAGTAGTCTGTTAAATTATAGTTTTAAAAAGGCGACCCACGGCTTTTGAAAGCTCCATGCTAGTTTAATGAGTGCTGTCGTGGCTTTATTGACTCCTTGTGCTTTATGTAGAATTATTTGCAACCCTGTGGTGTTTTTTTAAATTTCTCACGGTGTTTTATTTTGCCAGGATGGAGCTCGATGTTTTAATCGTGTGTCTGTGAGGCAGGGGTCAAATATAAATAAACCAGTGGGCTGATAAATAATTTAAAATGCAATATAAATATATAATTTAAATAGAAATAGTGTATTTAAATATTTATCAGCGGCCTTCCTGGGCCACAGCTCCGTCAAGAGGCCAGGATTATAATCTTGGAGGAGTTGGGGAATGTGCGTGAAAAGAAAACACTGCGGGGTGGGGGGATAAAGATCCAGAAAACCACCCAGGTTCCTTTGTGCTGCTGAGGCTAATGGCTCCCTGTTGTTTTATTTTAACAGCCAGTGGAGATGCTTTAACACCCGTCTAATAAGATGGACTCTGCATGGTTACAGGTTCTATTCCCTTCCTTTCCATGTCAGACCACCTTGTTGGAAGGTGTTTGGGGTTTGGTTCTACAAGCATAATACAAGTTGATGCAAGCCAGAAATTTGTTCTTGATGAATATCGCATAAGGGAAGAATCCCGTTAGAATCCAATTAAACCACATTCAGCTGCCATGGTGACGAATGTATTCCTGGATGTGCATCTAATGCCATTGGGTTTACAGTAGGACCCTTGTATCCGCTGATTCATTAACCGCTGATTCAGTTATCCACGGTTGGCCGAGGAAAAAAATAAATAATTCAGCAGCTGCGAAGCAAGCTACTGTCTTAAAACAGCAGCCACAAAGCAAGCTACTGTCACAAAACAGCAGGTTTTGTGGGGGGGTTGTGTTATCACTTATCCACGGTTTTTGTTATCCGTGGGAAGGCCTGGAACTGATCAGCAGATACCAGAATTCTACACAATGTGATCTCTCTGTCTGTCTGTTTTATGCCACCAAGCCACCTGTGACTTGTGGAAACCTGATAAGTTAATTGCTTCTGAGCACTCTGCCATTAATAGCAGGTCTGGTAAATTCAAGGGTGTAGCTTCTTTTAAGGGCTCAGTCCATCTCATATTTTGTTCGCCCTCTTCTCTGACTGCCTTTGGCTGTGCTCAGCACAATTTTAATTCCCAATGGATCACACTTTCCTTTATGCAAGAGTAAATGGACAATAGGATTCTGACCAGTACAAACTTCAGGAATCTCACAACCCTGGTCTACACACCTGTTTGCCTATTCATAGTAGGGATGTGGAATCTGCAAGGCATCTCTCCCAAGCAACCCCATCAGGGCTGAAATCCATGATTATTTAAAAAAAACTCTCTAGGTTGTCCAAACTTCGGCCCTCCAGATGTTTAGGAACCACAACTCCCAGAATTCCAAGCCTGTATTGCCAGTGGCAAAGGACTGTGGGAGTTGTGGCCCTCCAAAACATCTGGAGGGCCAAAGTTTGGACACAACTTATCTCTGGTGCCATCTAGTGGCCAGTTCTGGTTGTTACGTGATGGAAATGCTGTACATATTTCTGAGTTTTTTACTTAATGTTTTTGGACTATGGGTAAGTGAAACCATGGATGCAGATCTTGCGAATATAGAGGTTTTACGCACGGGCACCTACATACACGGGCAGCTTTGGAAAGTTACTTTGGGGGGGGGCTGGACCTTCCAAAATCATCAACCATCACCACCACTGAGAGTCTGGGAATATAAGACCGTTCTTAATAATCGAGAAATATTACAATATCTTTAAGGCACAACCCAGCTAGCCTTAAAAAGAGAGCAACAGCAGTTCTAAACATTTGCTGAGCCAAAGCAAAGAAACAGCTTAGAAACCAATAAAGCAGGCCTGCCCAACAGGTAGACTGTTAGACCAGTAGCCTGCGAAGGGTTCAAAAGTAGCCCACCGGCCACCAATAAATAAGTGAGGAGATAAATTCTCCACCACTCCCTCCCCCATCATCCCAAGGACCACCACTGCCCCAACAAAGTTCTGGGTCTTCCAGCCCACTGTCTCATCTGAGCGGGGCAGTTCAAGGGCCATGGCGTGGTCCCCTGTTCAGATGATTGAGCGGGTGCAAGGGAAGCGTGTTTGTGGTCAGCCTTCCCATAGGAATGCATTGAAAATCTATTAATCCGTTCCAGAGGGAACAAATTTCAATGCATTCCTATAGGAAACTGCTGCTCTACTAACAAAAATTTTTTACTTAGAAGCATGTGCTTGGAATGGATAAAATTTGTAAGTAGAGGCACTAGTGTAGTAGCCCTCAGGCACTTTGAGCCAGAAAAAGTAGACCTCAGCTTGTTCAAAGTTGGAC
This sequence comes from Phrynocephalus forsythii, assembly GCA_029282475.1. NCBI lineage: Eukaryota > Metazoa > Chordata > Lepidosauria > Squamata > Agamidae > Phrynocephalus > Phrynocephalus forsythii. Next base: position 12,085,594 of record JAPFRF010000017.1, on the reverse strand, counting down.
AGCCCTGCAATAAAGTGTATTAATTAAAAAGATGCACAGCAAGGATTATTTTAAATCAATGCCCAATGAATGTTATGAGGTGAAGCAAGCAGGAAGCAGAGTTAAGCTTGCAAAATGTATTTTGCGATATTTTTACAAGCACAGGTGCATAAGACACACATTTAAATTTTATTTTGGAAAAAAATAAAGGAAGAGAAGCATGCAGAAATAGTTCTAAATTTTGGGACGTTATTAGTCCGATCTCCAGTACCCAGAAACCATCAGTTGATGTGGACATTGGGTGCCTATGGGTCCCATTTGCTGTTCGACTCCAGTTCCCATCAGCTCCACTGCCTGGATATGATGGGCATTGGAGGCCAGCATGGAGCTCAGCCAAGTTGCCCTTTGAGGCTAGGGTGCCCAATAGTGGGAGCTAAGACTTTGTAGTCAAAAGCAAAAAAATAAAATTAAGCTGCATTTCTGGCACCCCCACTGAACCCCCACCTCATGAAACCATCGTCCACAGCTTTCCCTGTTTATATACATTTCTCCTGACTCTGAAATGCTTCCCCTAAAGTTCAAGTCTCTGGAGTCTAGAAATGAAGCTAGCCTTTTGGACTACAAAGTCTCAGATTCCTCCAGCTGGCGTGCCATGTTAGTTGGAGGGTGGATACTGGGACATGTTATCTACAAAAGGCCCCTTTCCTTTTCTCTCTTGGCTACTAACCTTAAACATCCAGGTGCTTTGGCTCTGCCTCTTTTTGCCTTGGGCATTGCCGTCCAGTGGAAAGCAGTCTCTGCCACCCACTGCCCCCAAATTATCCTGGCTTGCCACTGATCCAGAGGCTCAAAGGCTCAGAAGAACATGATCCCTGGCACCCCCTGCTGTTTCTAACACAACAGGCAGACGAGGGTTGCTGTGGCCCCCAGTGGGCTGTTGGGAATCGGTGTCATCCTTCCACTAATACAGTGGCTTCCCAACCGGTGGGTCCCCAGATGTTCCTGGACTACATTTCCCCAAAGTCTTCCTCACTAGTTGAGCGGGACAGGATTTCTGGGAGTTGCAGTCCAGGAACATCTGGGGACCCACCGGTTGGGAAGCCACTGCACTAATAAGCCCTGGTCTTGCTCTCCCCCTCCGCCACTACAGCAGAGACGGTACATTCGGAAACAGGTGCCCAGGTGGGCTGTGGGGCAGCGCATCATGCGCGCCTAAATGCAGCTAGGATCACTGATACCTCCTAGCAGCACAGGCATGCGTTTGGGACGCCAAGCCACTCTCCAAAAGCCCCCCAGGACCCTTGTGCCTGCCCGTTTTCCCACACACCCACCCTTCCCAGGCATGCCCATTGAAGAGCAGAGGGCGGCTTTGGCAGGTTCGAATCCAAGCTGTATTTGCAAAGAAGGAAGCTCACGGTGTATTCCGTCAGGCCCCTGTTCCTTCTCCCACTTGCTCATCCTCACTGAAATCCATACCAAAAGAGAGAGAGAGAGAAAGGAATTCTCTCTCTCTCTCTCTGTTACCCTGTAGCTGAAATTACTAAGAGATTTCACTGGACAGTTGGCAGAATCACGTGGGGGAGATCCCAGATCAATGTTAGAAACTGTGTGGCCTGTTGCCCTGCATTCTCCAATTGAAAAAACAGGTACGCAGCTTGGGGGTGCTCTTGGACTCATTGTTGAGTTTGGATGCCCAGGTGGCTGTGGCTGGAAGCGCATTTGCACAATTAAGGCTAGTACGCAAGTTACACCCATTTCTTGAGAAACCAACTCTGGCCACGGTGATACATGCCCTAGTGACATACCGGCTAGACTACTGTAATGTGCTCTATTTGGGGCTACTGATGAAAAGCCTCAGGAAACTTCAACTGGTCCAAAATGCAGCAGCCAGACTGCTGACTGGGGTGGGGTACAGAGATCCTATTACACCCCTATTAAAGCAGCTCCACTGGCTGCTAATCAGCTATTGAGCACAATTCAAGGTGCTGACCTTGATCTACAAAGCACTGAACAGCCTGGGTCCTAGCTACCTCAAAAATCGAATCTCGCAGTTTGAACTAACTCGAGTGTTAAGGTCATCAGGGGAGGCCCTTCTCTCCATCCACTACCCTCACAGGTGTGTTTCGTGGGAACACAGGAAAGGGCCTTCTCGGCTGCTGCGCCCAGACTCTGGAACTCCCTCCCACTAGAAGCCAGGACTGCCCCATCTCTGTTGTCTTTCCGGAAACAATCAAAGACCTTTCTCATCAGGCAAGCTTTCCCTGAATGATGACTATTATGTGTCTTTTATATGAATCTACAGGATCACATATGCTTTGTGTTTATAACTAATTATAACCTTAAGGGTTTACATTGACACTATGTTTTCAATGTTAATTTCCATCACTCATAACTTTACATGGAACTTTACTTCCCTATAACTGCTCATGGTCTCTTGTAGCTTTAATGTAATGTTGTCTATTAATGCTGTAAGATGTCCCTCAATTCCTTGTTCTCAATATTTGAACATGTCTTAATTGTACTAGGGACGGTATATTACCCCTCATTACTGTAAGCTGCCTTGGGTCTTTTTCCAAGGAGAAAAGCGGGGTAAAAATACTCTAAATTAAAATAAATAAATAATCAATTTTTAGGGTGAACTCCACAGGAGCTACATCCAGAGGCTGAACTGCCCCTCCAAGTTGGTCCAGCTGCTTCAAGGATCTGCTTTAAAGTTCAGATGAAAAACCGGACCTAGGCTGACCGTGGGGGCGGCCTAGGGTGAGCGTGACAGAGGTTTGCCCTCCCATCTTCTAAAACAGCAGTCAGTTCAGCTCCTTGGGAGAAGGTGGTCGGTCTCCTGAATAAAGGAGAGCAAGAATTCCTGATCAGAGGTGGAGGAATAAAATGAGCCTAAGAATTTTAATCCGTACACCAGTCATTATTGAGAAAAGAACCGAGGAGAGATGGCGCCTAGCTTTACCTGACGTCATATTTGTTTACCCCCTACCCTGGTTAAGCTACCCTGTTGCATCGGCAGAACGCCTTCTGTGGCGCATCCTACTTGCCGCTTTCTAGTTCATCACTAGAGATGGGCATGACCAGAAAATTTTTTTCCCGAGTTGTCGTTTTTCGGGACGGGTCCATTTCGGGTCGTTTCCATTTTTGGCGAAATTTTTTTAAAATTTGTCGTTTCGTCGTGTCGTTTGTCGTTTGTCGTTACCACCGCGATTTCGCACGATTTGACGTCCCAGCGACGAGTGGCGTCCCGCTGGCGCTAGGTGTTTTTGCGCCCTAGGCGGCGGGCGGGGTGCGGGGGCGGGGAGGTGCGGGCGGGCGGCAGGGGCAGGGGGAGGGGCGGGTGGGCGGGTGGGCGGGCGGCGGGCGCCGCAATGACCCAGAGCAGGCGAAAAACACTTTAAACTGACTTGCTGCATAAGACTGCATCGAATAAAGCAATTGCAATTTGCAAACAAAGTGGGCAGAATGCAATATATTTCTTTTTTTCTCTTGGTCAATGCTGAACCGGCCGGCCACCCTACTTGGTCTGGCTGCCTGTTATACTTTTTTGTTGTTTTGTTTTGAAGCTTTTATCCATCCCATCTCCCCTCCACCTCTCAGAGGCAGCAGGAGACACAGACATTCCGTTCCTCCACAAATCTGGATGAGGGTCTACTCCTCTCAATGCCCCCCCCCATCTCCAAGGTCCTGGCTTCACACTGTAAAGCCAAGCAATTAAGCCAATGCAACCCTGGTCATCTAGTGGTTAGAGTCTGATATTAGGGTTAGGGTTAGGGTTAGGGTTGGAATAGGTAGGGATTGGGCTCTGGGTTGCTCTTAAGGAAGACAGCGTGCTGGCGTACGGGCACACAGCTTGGATTAGGCAGAAGAACTCTAAGTTTTACACTACAGCCCAGATCCCACTAGGCTATACAAGGAGGACTATGGGCGTCCACGTCCACACACAAGGCCAGAGTAAGGGCGTCCACAAGGCCAGAGTATGAGACCACACAGAACCTGAGTACGGGAGGCCACAACGCCAGAGTACCTGAGGCCACAAGGCCAGAGTAAGGGCGCCAGCAAGGCCAGCATGGCAGATTTTTGCCTTATCACGGCTGTGTTAACAAGTAAAATGTGTCCTTCTTAATGGGTCACAGTGTCTTGCAGCCCAGAGGACAGAGTAGGGGAGCCCAAAAGGGCTGAGTCTGAGACCACAGGGCCCTGCGAAAGGGAGGCCACAAGGCCACACAGTCCAAGCTGTGTGCTATTATCCCAGCAAACTCCCAGTACGCAGGCAAAATGTCGTTCTTAGTGAGTCACAGTGTTTTGCAGCCCAGAGTGAAGAGTAGCAGAGGACACATAGCCTGAGTGTGAGGCCACAGGGCTGCGAACCGGAGGCCACAGGTTTTCAGCCCTTCTTTGTGACTGTGAGTACTAGTACCACCATGAACCACACATGGCACTTTCTGACATATTCTTGGTGGTGGTGTGGTGACAGTACGTACGTAGTCGTACGCAAGTACAATTCCCTTCTTAGTGAGCCACAGTGTCTTGCAGCCCAGAGGAAAGAGTGGTGGAGGCCACATAGCTTGAGTGAGTCTGAGTAGTCAGTCACAGTTCCTACACCTCCAAGAACCAAGCCTGGAACTTTCAGGCAAATCTTCTATATGGTGACAGACAGAGTGCCACCAGCACGCAAGTACAATTCCCTTCTTAGTGAGCCACAGTGTCTTGCAGCCCAGAGGACAGAGTGGCGGGGGCCACATAGCCTGAGTCTGAGGCCACAGGGCCTGAGCAGGGAAGGGTCATTGACAGCTCGAGTAACCAAAGGAGCTAGCAGACTGGCCCGAGTACGGGCTGCCCAAAGGCCAGCAAGGCAGCGTGCTGCCTCTTCAAAGCTGTGCTACAAGCAGTTTTCATCCCTTCTTAGTGAGCCACAGTGTTCTGCAGCCCAGAGGACAGAGTGGCGGGGGCCAAAACATCCACCCTAACCCTAACCCTAACCCCACCTCCAACTATTCCTGATGAGTTTTCCCACTACTTCTCACATAACTCTTCAACCGCCACCACCTACAAGTGTAGCTTGGTGAACGTAACATTAAGTTTTCTTGTCCGGCAGTCTTTGTTCCAGGGTTTGGGCAAAAATGATTATAAAATGTTTAAGCAGTGTTAAGGAGTGCCAGCCTGAACATCAGGTACAGGTACTGTGTTCAGGTTAGTTGTTAAGCTACATTATGTGAGTATTTTTGCATTTTATTTGCAGGAAAAGCAATCATTGCATACAAATAACATAGTTAATGAGGTAAAAAAGGCAGAATAAGATCCATATACTTTAGCCAAGTCCCAGCAGCAGTGTGCTACAGTACTAGTACTAGTACTGTAAGTTTTCATCCCTTCTTAGTGAGCCACAGTGGTTTGCAGCCCAGAGGAAAGAGTGGCTGGAGGAGGCCACATAGCCTGAGTCTGAGGCCACAGGACCTGAGTAGGTGAGGCCAAAAGGACCGCTCGATTATCTTTGAGAAGAAGAATGCCCGAATTCCCTTCTCAGTGACTCACATGCAGCCCAGAGGACAGAGTTGCGGAGCAGAGACCCAAAGGCCTGAGTCTGAGGCCACAGGGCCCGAGTAGGGGAGGATCATTGCCAGCTCCAGTACCCAAAGTGGCTGAATGGCCTGAGTATGCCAGTAAATTGTCCTTCTTAGTGAGTCACAGTGTCTTGCAGCCCAGAGGACAGAGTGGCGGGGGCCACATAGCTTGAGTGAGTCTGAGTCTTAGTAGTAGTCAGTCACAGTTCCTACACCTCCAAGAACCAAGCCTGGAACTTTCAGGCAAATCTTCTATATGGTGACAGAGTGCCACCAGCACGCAAGTACAATTCCCTTCTTAGTGAGCCACAGTGTCTTGCAGCCCAGAGGACAGAGTAGCGGAGACCCAAAGACCTGAGTCTGAGGCCACAGGGCCCGAGTAAGGGAGGATCATTGCCAGCCAGCTCCAGTACCCAAAGGAGCTGCTGAATGGCCTGAGTACACCAGTAAATTGTCCTTCTTAGCAGTGAGTCACAGACTGTTTTGCAGCCCAGGAACACAGTAGCCCTTCCTGAGACTCACAAGCCTGAGTCTGAGACCACAGGGCCTGAGTAGGGGAGGAAACTCTTCTATTGCCTGCCAGCTCCAGTTCCCAAAGTGAGCTGCTGTTGGCAGCCCAGTGGAAAGAGTGGCGGAGGCCACATGGGGCCTTCTCAGTGAGTCCAGTCTGTGGACTGCAAGCCAATGGAACACAGCTGTGCTGGTTTGCCTCCATCCCACTCACGGTCAGTGAGTCAGAGTGCTTTGCAGCCCAGAGGAAAGAGTAGCGGAGGCCACTTCCCCCAAACTCTTCTGACCCTAACCCTAACCCCCTCCAGCTAACTTCCCTCAATCAGCCACAGCTGCAGCCCTGATGGATGAGTGGCGGAGGCCAGAAGGCCAGACTAGAGGAGGTTGAAGGAGAAGCACCTAGTTAGGAATCTCCCCTCCTTCTGCCAAGGGATTTCCCAACCTGGATTGTGTGAACCCCCCCCCATGTTGGATGACAGAGTCCCCCAATTCTAAACAAAATAGTTGATGATGACTGCACCTGTTAAAGTTGGTCTCCTCAAGTGATTTTCTGCCTAGAGGCGGGGGCAGCCGGGGTTGCTGCCTGGGGAAGTCGAGGTGAGTGGCCGACAGGGCGCATGTCGCCTCGGACTTGAAGCACTGAACCGCGCTGATAGGCTGAAGGAGAAGCACCTGGAAGGCCTCCGCTAAGCCGGGAGTCCTGGGAGCCTGACAGGCAGGCAGGTAGGCAGAGGGGCGGGCCGGCAGGCAGGGAAGCAGGCAGTCTGGCTTACAATGGAAGGCAGGCTTGCAGGGTACCACAAAGGCTAGGGAAGGCACAAAGCCAAAGTGCCAGAAGGGAGGATTGTTTCTGCCTTGGGAGGCAGAGTTTCTCTCTCCACCCCAGGAGACCGAGTTTCGTCAACCAAGGAGACAGAGTGGAAGCAGGAGAACAGGGCAATTTCTTTAAGGCTGTAAGGAGGAGAGCTAGCCTCCTGCTACTCAGTCTTTGAGGTTTGTTGTTGTAAAGTGCTTCCTGACCACTTTGTAAGCAGATTGGCACCAAAACCCCAGGGAAGGGAGGGAAGCACCAAGGAAGGCAGGTTTTGGGGTCTCACTCAGACCAGCCATGGCCAACGGGGAAAAATTGGGCCAATACAGACCCTTCCAAATGACACTTTGAGTGGTCCTTGCTGGTTTTGACCCAGGCAAGGGCTGCAAAAATTGGGCCAATACAGAACTCCTCCGAATGACACTTTGAGTGGTCCTTGCTGGTTTGGAGCCAGGCAAGGGCTAGAAAAATTGGGCAGTAATAGTACCCTTCCAATTGTGTGTGTGAGAATACATGAAGGCAGGCAGGCAGGCAGGCAGGCAAGCAGGCAGTTAGGCACTAGGCAGGTAGTCACAGGGCCAGGCAGGCAGGCAGGCTTGTAGGCAGGAAGTTAGGCTTGCAGGGAGGAAGCCAAGCTGGGAGGAAGGCGTAATTGCAGGCAGGCAGGTGGACAGGCATAAGTGTTGCTCTGGTACTAGATGTTAGGGCAAGGGAGGCCCGCTTGGAACGAAACCATGGCAGAACGACTTCGGACTTAGGTCTTGGAGTGTTGGGGTAATCCCAACATGGAAAGGTTGAAGCGGATGAAAGTCAACCTTTCCACGGTCTCCGGGTCCAGACGAAAGCGGCGCGGCCTCAGGACATCTCCCATGTGGGAGAAGACATGCTCACTCTGGACACTGGTGGGTGGGATGGACAAGAGGTCCAACGCCAGAGTCGAAAGAGCAGGACAGAGGTCTGCCTTTCTGGCCCAGTAGTGGAGTGGGTCCAAGGTGAGGGGTTGGAGGGGCTCGGCCATGTACTCCCTCACCATGGTCAGAGCGGGACCCGGTTCTTCTTCCTCCCTTGCCTCCACTGAGGAGGAGACTGCCATGGCTAGGACAGAGGCCAGGTAGTTGGCTGCTGGTACGGAACCTGGTCTCTGGGTGTACGCTCCTGGAGTAGAGGAGGAAGAGGATCCTTGCGAGGATTCCTCTTCTGGATCGCTCTGGCTTCCGTGCGCCCTCGGGAACGCCTGGCCCTGATTGGAGAGAGCCCTGCGGACTTGACGGCACAGCTCTGTCTTCCAGGAGTTTAGGTCAGCAGCGCTGCCCGCCAGGGAACCCTTGACGTGAGGGTCGCACAGGCATGCCATCTGGTACACCTTTTCCCTCCTTAGTGGGCCAAGGCGGGTATCCACGCCGGTCAGCAGCCTGTCTGCCAAGGCCCTGCTCTTTGGGAGAAGATTGCCTTCTTCCCGGATACTGGCCTCTAGACGTTGGCGAAGGGCATTAACCAGGGGGAGTACGTGGCCCAGGCTGGCGTTGTAGCTGCTGAGGACATGGGTGGTCTCCTCAAACGCCTGCAGGATATCCACCATCTGGGAGAGGGAGAGCCACTCGGTAGCACCAATGTCCAACTCCCTCCCCTCATGCAGGACTGGGGTGGTTGACATGACGTATCCCACCACTTCCCTCTGCTCCACCAGCCGCTTGACCATTTTGTAGGTGGAGTTCCACCGCGTGGTCGTCCCATCTCCGCCTGCCTCTCACGCATCATCCTGGATGCCTTGACGCTGCGAGACAAGTGCCCGACGATTTTCCGGCACTTGTCCAGCAAGGCCTTGGTCTCCAGGGTCCCCTCACCCCAGGAGTCCTTCGGTGTTCCCAGCCCAATGGCATCACTCACCACCAGATGCAGTTTGTGCCTGGAGAAGCACCACCCTATATCCTCTTGGGGTGCTGCCTTGTGGCTCCCCCTCCAGCTGTTCTTGGGATGTCCTGGGCTCAAGGACCTCCTTGGGTTGCCACCAATGAGCTGTCAGAGAGAGGTATCCGTGGTGCCCACCGGTCCAGAGGTCGGAAGTGAAGTGGATCTTCCTTCCTCTGGCCGCTTGCAGCAGGGCCCGGATCATGTCCCTGATGGACTCATAAAGGGAGGGAATCACCCGCCTGCTGAAGGTGCGCCGGGATGGAGGCTCGTACCATGGAGCCACGTGCTTCATCAGGTGCCTGAAGCCTGATGACTCCACAAAGGAGAGGGGCAACCCGTTCATGGCCACCATTTCACCCACCACGCGAGTGGTGGTCTCCTGTGCCTTAGCCCTATTTCGCTGGCTGAGAAAACTCCCACACAACGGCCCCACTTCCTGCAGAGTGGCCTGCCTCTTCCCACTCTCAGCAGCGGAGCTGTGTTTTTCTTTCCCCATGCCTTCTTCCCCTCTCTTCCTCCCTGAGGAACCAGGGCCTGACACCGTCCCAGGCAGAGTCCCAGGGTGCTTCTGCAAGAGGTGGCTGCGCAAGCCACTTGAGGAGAGGTGTTTGGGGTCATTCCCCCTGCGCACCACCACCCCGCATTTCTTGCACACTGCCATCCTTGCGTCTTCTGGGCTGTTCTCAAAATGCTCCCAGAGACACCCGCGTGGCTTAGAGAAAGTACCGGCCCCTCTGGTATTGCCTGCTGCCGCTGCTGTGGTGGTGGTGTGGCCTGTACCCTGCCTGGAAAGTAGAGTACTACTGCTGTCACTGGTGGTACTCTGGGTGGAAAGAGGGCTGCTCCTTCCATCACTGCCTGGAGCCTGCCTTAAGTCTGTTCCTGCCAATAGGTCCTCAGAATCTGGCAAGTTTAGATGCAAAGAGCCCGATTCTGATTCTGATGCCATTTCCGACTCAGAGCCCTCGTCTTCTTCCTGATAATGGGTGGGGGTGTCAAGTAACGGTGATGTAGGGCATGGGATTTGTATCGCCTCATCCATGCTTCCTTCAGTGACAGAAGATGGCACGGTGCTGGTTGTGGCGGTGCTGCTTGGGGACGGAGTTGCAGCAGTATCACTATCTGCACTACTACATCTGCCTTCCCTCAGAAATGTGCCCCCCTTCCCTCTGGCTGTGCCACCCCTCCTCATTTTTTTCATTTCTCAAGGTATTAGAAGAAAATAGATTGTCTGATTCTATATTAAGGAAGTACAAACTATTCTAAAAAACTTATCCTTTTTCCACCCACAACAAGGTTACTGTCATACACTGTGTTCTTTGGTACAAGCACAGAGCACAGCACAGTGTAGTTTTCTGGCTGTTGCTCAGGCCAAGGAATGTATAATGTATAAGTGAACAAAACCACAAAGGAACAGTGGAGTAATAAGGATGGAATCCAAATAAGAGGTCAGTTTAGTAGTTTGTGCACGGCTGGCACTGTGTTGTAAGGAAGGACAAGTAGTAAACAAAGTAAACTGGAGCTGGAACCCACAAAAGGTGTGCCTTGTAAATAAATGAACGAGCAAGCACACTAGTACAGGTCAGGAGTAGTTTGTGCACGGCTGGCACTGTTTGTACAGTAATATTAAGGACAAGTAACCAAAGTAAACTGAAGCTGGAACCCCAAGTCTGGTATAAAGGCAGATCTCAGACTCAGAGGGCAGTGCCCGCGCAAAAGGTGTGGCTTGTAAATTAATGTATTGTACAATGATAAACAAACAAAGGAAACAGTGTTGGAGTAGGATGGATGGAACCCCAAGTCTGTTAATAAGGCTGATATCAGAATGGGCCTGTGTTGTTTTACTGCAGTGTCCTCACAAAAAGTTTAGGAAACAAACAATGTAAGAAAAAGTAAAGTACATATAATATTGTAATGTATTTCTAAAATGTAAAATATTCTCCACTAGATATAGAGGTGCCCTTGGCTTGCCAACAAATGTGTTTCAGTGCACTGGTTGGGGAAATCTGAAATATACTACTATATATTTTTAAAATAATTCCACACCTCGCCTCCCAAACCTCCCCTTTGAAGCACTATCAGAAATGAAATCCTCAATTGGAGAATAAAAAAGAAAACTGCTAGGCTTGCTTGCTAATGCTATTCCCACCCACAGCAGAACTGCTGTAGGCAGGGTATGAAAGGACCTTGGCTTGCCACCAAGCAAATGAACTTTGGGAAATAGAAAATAAATGGTAGTATATTTAAATATATATTTTTAAAATAAATCCACACACACCTCGCCTCCAAAACCTCCCTTGAAGCACTATCAGAAATGAAATCCTCAATTGGAGAATAAAAAAGAATAAACTGTGTTGCTATTCCCCACAGCAGACAGGGAATGAAAGGAATTATTATTATTTCCTAAATATTCAATTGAATCAATTCCCTCCCTGCCTGCCTAACTGAAATCTAAAGGCTCCTCCGCGAAATCGAAACTAGCACAGCAGCCAGCTACACACCTCTCCCACCCACATCCAAGCCCGGACTGCGACTGTTCTGGGAGTGCCTCGCCTTTTTATGCCCTCTGGCACATCCAGAAGTATCAGTCAAAACCTGACCATGCGATTGGTGGAATGGCTCCAAAAATTTGCATGGTCCCATCCCATGGCCAGCCCATCATTGCGCAGGTGTAAAAAAATAAAAATAAAAATATAATAAAATCAATGGAGACGTTTTATTGCTAGAAAAACCCACTGCTGCTACTGTAAAAATTCAAGCATTTAAAATAGCTAATTTTCGCATGTTTCTGTGGTGCTTTGGTTTGGACCACGATTTCAAAAAAAATATTGTGGTCGCCATTTTGGACCCCCCCCCCCCGCACCGCATGGCAAATGGAGACGACGAGACTGATGCCCCCCCCCAGCCTGGTACCAGGTCCAGCAGCCCAGGACAGGAGAGGGGGGGGAGGCCGGGGACCCCCCCCCAGAAACCACCCCTTTGGTAGGTGCCCTCAGACAGGCATATTTTCGCCTGCTTTTTTGGCCGGAAATCGGGATTTTTTTATTTTTAAAACTTTTTTTCTGTGCCGCTTGGCATCGCGTGATCGCCGCGCGATGCCAGGAACGACAACGATAAATCAGACCCAATTTTTCTTTTTTTGGTTCGAGTTCGAGTTCTGACGGCCCTCCGTCCGAGTGTGCAATTAGGGTGGTTAACGAAGTTCCCGGGAGAGTTAGAGGCCCTTGCTTTGCCCTTGTGCCTTTCCCTTTTTAGTGTGCAGGAACAGGAGGGTGGGTGGGGCAACATCAAGGGCCCTCCGTCCCTCCTACCATAAATGTTTAAACGTGTTTGCCTGCGGCCGCATCTGCTGCTTGGGTGTTAATAAGCGACAACTTTAAAGCGACAATGGCCTGCTGCCCTTAATGGCTTGCTTGATTGCTCCTGCCTCAAATGTGGGCAACTGAAGTCCCGAACATTTCTGTCTCTCCTCCCTCCCACCCCCTCCGCCCAAGCACACACAATTCTCTTCTCCCCCCTCCCCTTGTCTTTTGTATCCTTCGCCTTTTTGTAAGAAGGCTTTCAATGGAGTATCTGGTGTTTTTTATTTTATACCCCGGCGGGCATTTGTGAATGTTTCTGATGGTGATATTGTGGCCAACTGAGTAAGCCTCTCCGCCGCCAAAATATGAGGGAAACTCTCTCTGCTATTGTTATTTTCACAGTTAAGAACCTAAGAACCTAAGAACAGCCTTGCTGGAACAGGCCACAGCCCATCCCGTCCAGCATTCTGTCTCACACAACAGCTCCCCATTTGCTTCAGGTTATTCCCAAGCAGATGTCTTCACCTGATTACGATTCCCAACAAGTGGCATTCAGAGATATCCTGCCTCTGTCTCCAACCCAGAGGTTGTCCTCAGGTATCCATCATGATAGCCATTGATAGCCTTGTTCTCCATACACTTGTCCAATCCTTCCTTAAAGCTGTCAAGGCTGACAGCTGTCACCACTTCTTCTGGCAGGGAGTTCCACACACCAATGATCCTTTGTTTGAGATCTAGCACACAAAAGTTTCACGGAGTGCCCCCTAGTTCTAGTGTTGTGCGATAGGGAAAACAGCATTTCCTTATCTACTTTGCCCACACCTTGTATGATTTTATAAACTTCACTCAGGTCACCTCTTAAATGCTGTTGTTCAAGAGTGAAGAGGCCCAGCCATTACAGCCTCAGATGGTAAGGAAGGTGTTCCAGTCCCCGAATCATTCTGGTTGCCCTCCTCTGCACTTTTTCCATTTCCATAATATCCTTCTGGAGGGATGGTGACCAGAACTGGATACTCCAGATGGGACCTCAACCGTAGATTTATAAAGAGGCAAAATGGCACTTGCTGGCTTATTTTCTATACCCTTCCTAAGGATCCCTAAACATTGAGTTTGCTTTTTTCACTGCTGCGGCACACTGGGTTGACACCTTCACTGAACTGTTCACAAGGACACCAAGGTCCCTTTCCTGGTTTGTTGCAGAGAGTTCAGACCCCATCAATTCATAACTGTAATTGGGGTTTTTTTGTACCCCAACGTGCATCACTCTGCAATTGCTAATGTTGAAGCTCATTTGCCAGTGGTTTGTCCACTCCCCCAGTGTCAAGAGAGAGTGTCAGTTCTGTCAACTGCCTCGGCTTGTAGTTGGATGTTCTTAAGATCGGGATTTTTGGAAAGGGGGAAAGATCAAGAGGGTGGCATGAGAAACAACCAATAATCTTGTGATACTTTAAGATTAGTATATTTAATTTGGCACAGTGTGTAGACTTGAGCTCTTGTTGTTGGATGCAGCCCTCACAATGTCAACCGAATAATAATGATAATGTCAGTCTTCCAGGTGCTACAAGAGGTGCATTTAAAAAAATATCAAAAGCTTATTTCATTATTCAAAACTCAGGTGTGGTCTGTGGTCAAAGCAGAAGAGTCACAAACTGTCGATAATCACCAGCTACCATTGAGTCAAAACTGTTGATTATCACCAGCTACCATTGAATTAGTTTTTAAAGACACACTAGAGTGTGTAAAGACACTCTCTGGTGGTACAAAGTGTTGCAGAATTTTGAATTTTTGGTTAAATTCCTTTAGAAGTGCAGGGATTCACAAAGTAGAATAGCTTTGTATTCCCTGGATTAATCCACTCGTTTTCTGTCCTTAACTGGCACTTACAGTTTCAGTAAACTCTTGAGACATTAGTAGAAGAAAGAATAAAGGTTTTGGGGATTCATTCCTTACAGTTTGGACAGACCAAAAACCAAACTGACAAACATAACTGCTTTCAGCAACAGACTCTTGAGAGGGAAAAGAGGACTGAGCAGAGAGGTGGGGCTCTATTGCAGTTCAGAGACAGGAGGAAATGATTAGCTATTGCTGGATAGACTGACAGCTGCCCCAGCCCCAAAAAGTCCCTCCCAGCCACACTTTCTCCAGGCAGCATGCAAGGTTGTAAAAGCTCCAATACAAGGCATACCCCAGGAGTGAGACCCTTTTAAAATTATTACAAGTTCCCAGAACGTTGATCTTTTTTCAAATACACAAGCTCAGCACTTGCAAATGTTTTGTGTCTGTAGATCCCATCAATAAACACAGCTGACTGTTAGAGTTTTTGAAACTTTGCATATTAGGAGGGACTGTGTTTTTGGCTGGGTGACTGTCATTCTGTCCAGCTCTAAACAATCATTCCCTCCCAATGCTAAATTCAAAGAAAGCCCCCGCTTCTCTGCTCTGACTTCCTCCTTTTCTTTAGTTGGTCAAAAGCCGTGTTTGTTGTTTTGCTCACTGTTGATCTGTTCACAACTGGGAGTAAATGGAAGGGTTTTTTTTTTTTTTTTTACTACTCATGCCCTGAGTGAGTTATTGAGACTGTATGTGCTAATTAATGAGAAAGGGATGGATTATCTGGAGACGGTATTCATCTTGATGGATTTTTGTACTTCCTCGGTGTCAGAAAAAAATAATTTTCCAGAAATTTGAAACTTGGCAACATAGTTGTGGATTATAGGGGCTGCATTAGGGAGGCTGCAATTCCCACGATGACACTGAACCAATTGCAGAAGACCTACACTTGAGGTCTCCATGTTTCTTGCCCTGCCTGCCTCCCACCTGGACACACAGCCGGGAGGCGGGGACCCAAGCGCTTCTAAGGGCGTTTATACATGACCCCTAAGCTCCACCGCAAATGGCTGCAAGGTCTGGACCTTAAAAATGTTTACCCACCAGCTCCGGACTTTGCAGACAGTTAAGTGCGACCCCGCCCACTTTAGCGCAACCCAGAGCAGTTTTCTTGTACCTCCTTTTTGGATGTGACAAAATTTTGATCCGGTGTAAGGATAGTGAGTGTGGGGATCTCCTGGCTTCTGTTTATTCTTTCTTTGCGCCCCGCCCCGTTAAGAGATCTGTATGCTGCCGGGAACAAAACGGAGGTAAACCGGCATTCTTTTCTTTCTTTTTTCTCCCTCCCTCACGCAGCCAGCAACCATGAAGCGCGGAGGGGGGTGGGGACAGAGGAAGAGCGAGGAACCCCTAAGATCTCTGGTCCGAATTTAAGGGGCCAGCTGATCTTAGGGGTCATGTAAAAAGGCCCTAAGACCTTTGGTGACAAAATCGGCTCCTGCTCAAGAGCCACAGAAGATTGGTGGGCTACGCTCTTTCCCCTGGGAGAATATTAAGGGCGTTGGGCTGGAAGGCTGGGGAGCCTGTCAGGGGCAGGCATCCTCATCCACATGGTCTGCTAAGGTGACCTTGTCGGAGGGTGGCAGCAGGAGAGAGACCCCAGACCCACAGCGTCCAGGAGAAGCTGTTCTAATTCTGGGGACAGGGCACACACACACACACACACACACACACACACACACACACACACACACACACACACACACACACACTTAATCCTCAAGTGAGCAGAAGACTGCATATAAAGAACAGGTTATGCCATTATTGGACTATTAGGAAAATGTCCTGATTTTCTCCTGGGCAGAGTGAATGTGAATGAATAATCTCTTCTCTCTCTCTCTCTCTCTCTCTCTCTCTCTCTCTCTCTCTGTGTGTGTGTGTGTGTGTGTAAGCCCTGAGTAGGTATTTATTTATTTATTTATTTATTTATTTATTTATTTATTTATTTATTTGTTTATTAGCCCCATGGCACAGTGGTTAAATGCCTGTATTGCAGGTAAAACTGTGCTCACGACCTGGGGTTCAATCCCAGACACTACTCAGCCTTCCATCCTTCCGAAGTACTCAGCTTGCTGGGGGAGTGGGGTTGCAATATTTAGCCTGCATACTGTAATTAAACTGTAAACCACCCAGACACTACTTGAAGTAGTATGGGGCAGTATATAAGCAGAACACCCTTTTTTGCTTTTATTTATTCATTTATTTACTAATACATACATACATACAATGTATATTCCGCCTACTACCTGAAGGTCTCTGGGAGGCTTACAATTCAAAATTAAAATGAACAATTAAAAGCAATTAAATGTTAAAATGCAATACAATTAAACTACATTAAAATGCAATGTGCTAAAAATACATAAACAATAAAGAAATGAAAGTGTGGATTCGTGCTTTGTTGCAGGGCTGGAATCAGGGATGTTGGGGAGTCTTTGGGTTCAAGTCCAAGTCTTGGGTACCAAGTTTGAGTCCCTCTAATAGTCAAGCTTCCCCACCACCACCACACACACACAAAAGGGAAGGTTGGTTGGTTGGGGAGGTTCCAAGTCACAAGTTGAATTGAGGTGATTGGGGTGGGGGGAAATGCTCAAGGGTGCAACTTAAGTCTGACATGACAGCGAGGCTCATGACTTGAGTCCTCATCAAGTCAACAGGAACTGAACAAAGCTATATTAAATGTATGGGATGGGCCTCTGCTTAAAAACCTCCAAAGAAGGAGACCCCACCACCCTCCGCGGCAGTGGAAGATGCTGCCCCAAAGGAGGGTGGTGGTGTCTCCTTCTTTGGAGGTTTTTAAGCAGAGGCTGGATGGCCATCTGTCAGAAATACTGTGATGGGGGTTCCTGCATGGCAGGGGGTTGGACTGGATGGCCCTTGAGGTCTCCTTTTCTAACTCTAGGATTCTATAATTCTAAGAGCGTGCTGAAGATGAGAGCTGTTCAACAGGCCTTTCCCCCCTTCTTCAAGAAAGTAGCAGGACTTCTCATAACAGGGGGTTCCCAAGCTTGAGTAACCCGAGTGTTCTTAGATGACAGTTCCCATAAGCCTTTGCCCTACAGGCTGTGATGGCTGGGGTTTCTGGGAGTTGCAGTCCAAGAACACCTGTGTTACCCACGCTTGGAAGCCTTGAGTCTTACACTCTAGGAGGCTAGGTTTTTTTCAACATAGGGCGTTTATACACGACCCCTAAACTCTGCAGCAAATGGCTCCAAGCTCAGGACGATAAAAATGTTTACCCACCAGCTCTGGAGTTTGCAGACAATTAAGTGCGACCCCGCCCACTTTAGCGCGACCAAACAGCAGTTTTCTTGTACCTGCTTTTTTATGGTGAAAAATATTTGATCTGGAGACTGCCTGAGGTCTCCTCGTTTCTGTTGTTTTTCTTTTGCCTTCGCCCCTTAAAGAGGAACCAGGAAGTAAACGGAGATCGGAGCAACTTCCCCCAACACCGGGAGATAAGCCTTTTATTCTTTTGTCTCTGTCTAAGGCTTTTTTTTCCCCCCCCTCCCGCAGACAGAACAAAGAAGTGCCGAGCGGGTGGGGAGGGAAGAACAGCAACGAACCCTCAAGATCTCTGGTCCAAATTTAAGGGACCAGCGGATCTTAGGGGTTGTGTAAAAAGGCCCAAAGGTTGGAAGTCCACCTGCCACTGACAATTTCCTTACAGAATCGCTACCTTGGTAGGAGATTGGACTAAATGATCGTTAGGACCCTCCTCGTCTGCAGTTCTGTGATTTTGGATTTTTGGGTGGTGGAGCCCCTGGTGGTGGAGCCAGAGGTCTGGAGTTCAGTTCTCCACTGTGAATCCCAGGAGTAAAGCCATCCTGGGTGGCCTTGGGCAAGCTGCACCGTCCCAGGGGCAAACCCACGAAGCAAAGCAAATGTCTAGTGGTTTTATCACTGCTCAGACATGGAAGGGTGGGTCTCCTCAAAATATGTGCAGAGAACCTCCCAAAATGTGCACTTAATATTCAGCTTAACTCCCACTCTGTCCCATCATGGTTATTTCCCTACAGTCACTGAAGCGGTTAACAGATCCCATCTGCAGGGGGTTTTAATTGCTACCCAGAGAACCAGGGTGGGTTCGTTACTCTACATGCTCTGCTTTTGATGTCCAGCGCAAATTGCCGATCAGAAATCGGGCAGGCTATTGTGGAGGTTCACAGGTTGGGAGATGGATCAACCTAAAAGGGTTGCCCTGGGTGCTTAGGAACGGGTGGATTTTGTGCGCTACCGAAAGAGAGCAAACCCACTGCATGTGCTTCAACAACTCACCCTATAATTAGGGAGCGAAAGCATTCCACTCGGAATGGAATAAAGAGATGGCCTCTGAAAATACATTATTGTGTTTCTGAAAATACATCAATGTTCTCCCGTGGCTGATTCTGACTGCTAAGTCCATTTAATGTTCTCCAATCAACTGGGGAAAGGTGCCTAGTGAGGTGTAGTGGGTAGAGTAATAGACTAGGACCTGGGAGGCCTGGGTTCAAATCTTGACTTGGCCATGGAAATTCAGGCGTGGAAATGGTATCGCTACTCCTTAAATGTCTTAGGGCCTTTTCACACGACCCCTAAGATCCGCTGGCCCCTTAAATTCGGACCAAAGATCTTAGGGGTTCCTTGCTCTTCCTTCCTCCCCACCAGAGAAAGAGAGGAAAAAATGCAGCTCACCTGGAGGAGCTTCCAGAGCGTTTCTCTTCCGTTTCTCTTCCGTTTCTCTTCTGCTTGCTTTTATGCCTCCCACCTCTTCTCTTAAAGGGGCGGGAGGCAAAAAAAACACAAGCAGAAGCCAGGAGCCCCGCACTGACCAGATTAAATCCGGACCTGGGGATTTTCACCCACCTCAAGCAGGTACAAGAAAGTGCAGCTGGGTCGCGCTTAGGTGGGCGGGGTTGCACTTAATTTCCTGCAAACTCCAGAGCTGGTGAGAAAACACTTGTAAGGTCCGGAGTTTGCAGCCATTTGCTGCGGAGTTTAGGGGTCGTGTATAAAGGCCCTTAGTATAGGTCAGTGTCAACTTGATGGCACCTAACTAATGAATGAACTGGCGTGTTAGTGGCACTTTATAGGGAAAGCCATTTATTTATTTATTTATTTATTTATTTATTTATTTATTTATTTAGATTTATTAGATTTTTATACCGCCCATCTAAACAAAGGGCTACTCTGGGTGATTTACAACACTGTAAAACAAAATAGAAATTATAAACAACAAAGTAAGATTAGACTGTGAAAATGAATTTTTGAAACCAAATTATAGGCGGGCTGGAGCGCTGGGCTGAAAAGCTGGAAACAACAGAGTGACATTTAACAGGGATAAGTGCAAAGTTCTACACCTGGGGGGTGGGAGGACAAAGTGCACAGTTAGAAGATGGAGGTTTACGTGACTCAGTTATGCTACTAATAAGAAGGATCTTAGCATTGTTGTAGATCAAAAGCTGAATATAAGCCAACAGTGGGATCCGACTGCATATATGCAAATATGACTTGAGGATGCATTAACAAATGTAAATTCTCCAAATCCCCTGAAGTACGAGTCCTCCTTTATCCAGAACAGGCTAAGCCTCATCTAGCATACTGGGTCCAGTTCTGGGCAACCCCCCCCCCAAAAAAGGAGGGCAAACAATTGGAACAAGTTCAGACCAGGGCAAACAAGGGTGATTAGAGGACTGGAAACCAAGGCCTCGCAGGGAAGACAGAAAGGACTGGGCATGTGTCGCCTTGAGAAAAGAAGACCAAGGGGAGAGAGGGGAACACTTTTATAATGCAGTGGTACCTTGCATAAAGGAATTGATTCGTTCCAAAGGAAATTCTGCGAGGCAAATTTTCCTTTGTACAGATTTCCATTTTGTTAAGCAAATTTCCCCTATCTCTGATATTTTTATGTGTGTGGGTTCTCCTTTTGCCCAGGCGCCCCGCCCTTCAGGTTTCAATAAGGACACATTCTTTTAGAGGAGTAAACAGGACTTTTATTTTGTTCTTCCGCTGCTAGCCAGGCTCTCTTCTTAATTACAGTTCCAACATCTTTAACTTCAGTAACAAACGGATTGTCTTTGGATTCATAGAAGGGAGTTGATACAGACGAGTCTAACCCTCCCCCTCTCCTTGGGGAGATTTGGTCCCACCACGTCTCTTCTCCTCCCTCCAGAAGAGGCTCGGCTCCCCCACCTGCACCCCAATCTCCGAAGTAAGTTTGGGCCCATGGACGTCTCTGTGGCGGTGGGATCGGAAGAGATAATCTCCTCTCAGGGTTAACCCCCTCCCGGCACAAGGCTTCCCGGTTCTTTTCTCCTCCTCCTTCAGCTTGGCTATCCATTGCTCCAAAGCCAACTCTTTCCGAATCTCCTTCCTCTTGCGGTTATACTCACAGGCTTCCCGCTCAGCTCAGTACGAACAACCTTGGCGGTGGGCTCGTCTCCTGTAACTTTCAGCTTCAGGTTTGGCATCATCATTTGCTCCCACTCTCCAGTCCATGGGTTCTGCATCCAAACCCATTCCCAGTCTGGGGGCAAAACACATGGCGTACCCTTTTTACATTCTCCAAACCCCACCTCCACCACAGCGGATTGATGGGACTCTCCCTCCCTTTCTGTCTCTTTCTCCTCCTTCCTCAGGGCCTCTGTTTTCCCCTTCCTCCTTCTCCCTTTCCAGAATCTTCAGTGAATCTTGGAACTGCTTCCAGAGCATCTCCCTTTCCCGAGCTTCCTGGTCCTGGGCTGCTCTACGCTTTTCCCTTGCCTTTTGCTTCTCCAGCCACTCATCCCTGTCACAGTCCGGTTGTGCAGGTGTCACTCTCCCACCTTCGGCCCCTCCAGGATAGCTTCCCTCACACTATGTTCTACAGATTTTATGCTATACAAACTGTTTGTTATACAAGGGTCCACTTGTACTGTAGTTCCAAATTAAATTATGTTAAGCAAATTTTCCTTTGTACAAATTTCCCCTAGGAATGCATTGAAAACAGAATAAGCCCTAATTGCAACCGTTTTTCTGTTGTATGGATTCGCCCCATAGGCGATTCTGTTAAGCGGTTTCCCTCCATCTGTGGAATTTTTTTCCTTTAAGCGGATTTTCTGTGAGACAAACCGCTGGTTCTACGAGGGTCCACCGGACTTGAAAGCCTTCCCTACAGAGGAAGGGCAGGATCTGTTCTCGACACGCAACGAGGGGCCGAAGCCACAGGAGTTCAGATTTAGACTGAATATCAGGAAAAGCTTCTTAACTGTTAGAGCAGTACAACAACGGGGCTGGTTTTCCTTGGGAGGTGGTGGGCACTCCAACGCAGGAGGTATTAAAAAAAAATTGGACAACCACCGGGCTGGTGGACTTTGACTTGGATGTCTTCCTTGAGCAGGGGGTTGGGATAGATGGCCTCATAGGCCCCTTTCCAATCCCATGATTCCATGGTCAGCCTCAGCCACCATGACCAGTGCCAAGGAGTTACAGAGGCTGTGGCTCAAATGACCTGGAGGCCAGCTAGTTGCCGACTTGGAATGGTATCCCGTCAAAAAGCCCCCACACATACACAAAACACACACTCTCTGCCACCCTGACTGCTGTTGGCATCGTGTGGTGGATCCAGTGGCAAGGCACCAGTGGTTTCTGACTCCAGGCCCTGGAGAGGGGACGTGCGCGCCAGTTAATACATGTCACAGGAGCTGCTGAATGCATTTTGTTTGGTCAAGCGTGTAATTTTTCACCGTGAAAGGAAATCTGAAAACCTGAAGTTGCAAAAAGACACACACACACACACACACACACACACACACACACACACACACACACAGAGAGAGAGAGAGAGAGAGAGAGAGAGAGAGAGAGAGAGAGAGAGACTGGGTATGATGGTTTCAGCATAATAATCACATTTTAAGCCACATGGGATAGGAAGGAGATTGCGAGCAGAAACGTAATTTCTATCCTGTCCCCGTACCCATTTATTGCTTGTTATCTAAAAGGAAAACTAGGTGAAAGCAACTCACGAGTGGAGGGGAGAAAGGGGTCTGTCCCTCCCTTTTAAGGACCACAAAAGCCAATCTACCCAACTTTTCCAGCCCTCCAAGCTCTGCTGCCCTTAGAAGAAAAATAATCATAATAACTCATTCCTCATGGCCATTGTTGCAACCCCAGGCCACCGGGATTCTCTCTCCCTCTCCCTTCCTTCCTCCCATCATGCATGCATATCTCTCAGGTTATCATGGCCTGCTTCCCCGGTCCATTAAGCAACCCAATGGACAGCTGGGGGCAGCCAAATGGAGCAGGAATGGGTGGGTGGTCACAGGTGATCGGTAGGAGCGGGGCATCTTCCTCTGAAGGACAAAGCATGGGGTGCGGGGGAATGAGACAAAAATGTCACCCTGTACAATGGCGTAACCTCTGCGCGCGTGCTGCAGCTTGGCTGGGCTGCCAAGTTCAGGCACACACCCTTCCTCGGAGTGATCAGAGTCACCAGTCTTCTCTGCTCCTCGGGGCACACTGGGTGTACCCCATGATGAACCCTTCATCCTGGTTGTGGACCTTGAACCCTTGTTATTTGCAATGCATTATTTTCAAATTTGGTAGGAGGTGGGATTACCTCTCTTAGGTTCCATTGTGCCACTCACAAGGTTTTTATGTGATAAAATGACTTTATATTTTGCAGGTATGGTACTCTAGCAATGGGGTGGCCCACCCCAAAAAGGCTTACTCCTCAAGCCTGCAGGACCCAACCTATGTTGCTCATTCTTCTCCCGCCTCATGTATAAGGGCTCAGCCTCTGGGGATTTTCCTGGAGAGTTTTAATCTGTGAACCCACCATTAAGGCTTGAATAGGACTGGAACTTATTTGTTCAGTGATTTACAGACTTAATAAATTGTTACACTTCATTATCTCTGTAATAAATCTGGAAATTGCTTCAGACTGTCAAGTGGACGTTGACTTTAGAACCCAGCTGCTTTTTTCTTTTTTCTTTTCTTTTTTCTTTTCTTTTTGCCCTTTGAAGATGACAAAAAGATGTAAATGGAAAAGGGTCAAGGAATTTGCCACAGGTATTTGTTGCCAGGAAGAAACAGATAGATAGTGTGTCACAGAATCAAATCCCTCTATGCAGTGGCACAGGGCCGTGGCACAGTGCAGTGCAGGGATTCCTGAAGCAGAATAGCTTCAAGTTCCCCAGGAGCAGACCACCGCTTTTCTCATGGACTGCCACTTACGTTCTCAGTGCTGCACTTGGCGATTTTAGTAGGCAGACAAATGAAAGAGGTTTACTTACAATTGTGAACACATCAACAGCAAATGAACAAACGTGGATGCTTTTCAGCAACAGACTTCAACAGACTCTAGAGATGGGGGATGGGGAGACACTGAGCAGAGACAAGAGGTAACAATTGGTTTGTGCCGGGTACGTCAGTGTAAGTCACCCTAGTCCAGAATGGTCCCTGCCAGCTCCACCTACTAGAGGTACCATGCGAAGCTCCAGCAGGATGAAGGATGCTTCGTAGCAACTGGAACCTGTTAGGACAGAGGGAGAGCGGCTAGGAGGAGGCGGAGCCATGGTTCTAGCTGGGCGGAGCCAGGGTCAGATGGTAATTGTGTTCCTAGAGTCAATGGATCTACTTTAGTTCTAAAACATCTATCCAAGAATGCTGAACCTATTCTGGAAGAAAGAGTTAGAGACCTCCTGCAGAGTTCAGGCTAAAACCCGGAGCAGATTCCAGGTTCAGGGCCTAGCCAAGTAGGGGATTCTAAGGCCTGCGAGCTCTGCTAGAGGAAGGAATCTCTGAGATTATGGGGTAGGTGTTGTGTTTGTAGACTTTGGGGCATTTGTAAACTTCTCCCCCTGAAAAAAAGCAACAACAGCTGTGCCATGCTGACTGAGCCGTCAAAGGTTTAATGAACTAAGACTGAAGGGTGTGTGTGTGGGCTCACTAGCCACTTTCCGGGGAAGGGTTAAGCGGATCCCTTTTTGATGGCTGATTGCAGAGGACAGCCCACATCTGCCATTAAGCCAACAAGGGAGGCGGCGGAAACAGGGATACCTCTTTTGCCACCTGTCAGTTGATATGACCGGCTGTGCAGCCGGGGAAATAGTTTTGCTGCCAGCACCAGGGATTTTAAGTGTGGAGAGGCTGGCTCGTGGTTTCTGAATTGTTTTTGGAAACCCGGACCTAAATAAATAAATAAATAAATAAATAAATAAATAAATAAATAAATAAATAAATAAATAAATAATGTGCAACCCTTCTGGGGAAGTTGAAAGCTTGCTGCATTTGCACATTTTGAAATGACCCAGTAGCGATCAAAACTCCTGGATCACAAGGGAGACTTTTGAGAGTCTTTTAAGATTGCATTTAAAAATGACTGCATGACTGTATGGAGGAAGGAAGGAAGGAAGGAAGGAAGGAAGGAAGGGAAATTGGGATCCATAAAGAGTGAGGATGTTTCTGCACCACACAGTTCTACTCTCTGTGATGGCCCTTTAACTGACTTGCTTCCATCCTACAGGACTTCACAGCTTGGTGTGCGCATGTCTGTGCCCACGTACACACACATATGATATGATTTGATAAAAGACAGGAAATGATACCAGAAGCTGAAATGCAGGAAGTCTGAAAATACTATATATCCATGGTCTGAAAATATTTAAAATATTAGAAAGAAAATATTTTAAATGTTTAAAGAAAAATCCTAGAAGTATACAGTACAGTATATTTCTAAAAGTGAAGTTGCCAGAACCTGCCAGTAGAGAGAGACAGAGATCATGCAACCTATAGGGTTTGCTGGAGAAATACAATACTGTATTTTTTTCCCATTTATAAGACTATATTTTTGTCTGAAATTGTTAGACTAAAAATTGACGGTTGTCTTATACATGGAAGTAAGCCGAGGAGAGAACTGACAGTTGCAGGACTGTAATTCTGGGTTGGAATCGGGGGGGGGGGGCTCTTATAGATGGGGGTGTCTTATAGGTGGAGAAAAATGGGTATATTTCTACAATGTCATTACCACAACTGACCACTGGAGGGGGACTGAGACCATGCTATGTATTAGCATTTGCTATTTAAATAGTGTTTGCTCTCTGCATTTTTTCAACCTTCCTGTGTGGGGTATGGTTTGGAACTATTCTAGACCTGGATCACTGGGGGAGTCTGGCTTTTAAGACCTCTATGTTTCTGATCTAAATTGGGCCACTTTTAGCAAAGGGACATGGAAGTCAGATTCCCACCTGACGCAGGGGAACACGTTCCGGTTCTCATTCTGTGGGCAAGACTGTGCCCCTTGCGATGAGCCACTTCTCTGTCTTTAATCTTCCTCTGTCTGGCCCTTGATCTTTAAATCTGTCTGTGCAAAGCAGGGGGTTCAAGTGGAGGGCCACTCTTTCTTTAAAAAAAAAAGAGGTCTTTGTGTGTGTGGTGGGGGGGTCACCTTCTTTTCCAGCCTTCCTTTCTGGCCCATGTTTTACGGGGCTGAAGTCTCAGTCTTCAGCCACTGCCTTCTGTGCTGCAAACCAGCCGGTTGCCATGAGGTTCCTCTTAATAATGCATCCCCTTGGGTCTTATCAGATGCACTTAACAGAGCGCATGCAGACCCACGCACATGCGCACTCGCACGCATGCACACACATACACAGAGAGACTTTGTGATTCGTAGTATCTCAGCAATGCTGCCTTTAGCCCAACATTTGCAGAGAGAGGCATTTTTCCCAGGGATGGGTAGCTCTGAGAGAGATTATATCCCCCCTCCCCGCTTGGAATGGTTGAAAATTTAATACAACTGCACATTTAATTGAAACTGGTGAGTCTGTGTGTGTTTAAAGATGACACACCAAAGAGCCAACTAAGCAGAAATATTGGCCTATATTTTCCTCCAGGTTTCTATGGTAACTTCCGTTTCCTGGCGTACGGTAGAACCCTCAGGTGCCACTTTTTCTTCCCAGTTCATGGCAAGGAAGATTCCAGAGCTCTGTGGGACAGACACCCCCCCGCTTCCCCTGCCAAAGGTCCCAAGGTTGACCTATATATAGGGTTTAAAGGCAGGACTGGCGACAAGTCAGGAGTGTGACCGCAAGGAGCTGTTTCCCCTCCCTGTCAACAATGCAGTCAGACACCCTTGTCAGTATCCATTGACTCACTTAACCACGCTCTGAACATATTTGAAACATTAAAAGAAAAAAACTCTAGAAATGCCTACAGTGTTTCTAAAGATGAAGTTACCCAAACTGGCCACTAGAGGGAGGGAGAGGCCATGCTATGTGCAGTAGAGAGGGTTTCCTATTAAAATAGTGGCCTCTGTAATCCACACTTTTCAGCATCCGTGGGGTTGGAAGTTTGGAATGGATCCCCCACGGATAAGGCAGTCCTACTCTGTGAGGCCATTCTAAGGGAGTTCAGCAGAAGATAAATGTTTTCCCCTCCTAAATGTCTGAATAGCAGTGGAGGCACATGCTTAAGGCACTGGGTGATCCCTTTACCGACACCTCGGATCGCCATGGGTGGACCTTTATGGCAAGCCAATGATAGTGGCAGCCTCAAGTCACTCAGGTGGAGCATTCTCTAAGGGCCATGAGGACCATCCTCCACTTGGAGGCTCTCCAGAGGACAGGTCCTCGATTAAAAGTGTTGGTTTTATTTTCAACCTTGCATGCTGTCTGTCCCTGGGGGTGGGGACTTACTTCAGGCTGAAGTGGTTGTCTGTCTATCCAGCACTTTGAGTTCAAAGAGAACCTGCCTCTCTGCTGAGCACCTTTTTCATCTGTGGGAGGCAGTTGTTTGTTTGCTGTTGATCGGTTCAGTTGGTGGCTAAGATGTGCATGCAGTAAAGAAAGCAGCCAGAACTAGCTATTGGGAGGGATTTGGTGTGGCCTGCAGATACAGGACCCTTGAAGGGTCATGGTTGGATCCTCAGGAGAGTCACACAGGCTGACAAGAATGAGGCTGCTAGGTGAAATATCAGGCTGCTGTTAGAGATTCCCAAGGATCCTCTGATGCCAGCCTGGTATTTCATCTAGCTGCTCCTCCAGAGCAGAGGCCTCCTTAAAGGAAATATTTCCTTGCCACTGTGATCTAGGGACCAAGCCCTGCAGCTGGAATCTTTCTTCAACATCAGGCCAAGATCCTGGACCGGGGTGGGGTCCAGCAGCCCTGCTAGAAGAACCTTTCGGCTGATTATGGTTGCCTGCTAGAGGCATCCGTTCCTTTTGCTCCAGGCCACCAACTGAACTGATCAACAGCAAACAAGCAACTGTCTCCAACAGATGAAAGAGGCACTCAGCAGAAAGGTAGAGCTCTCTTTGAGGGCCCTACTGCTGGTTCTTTACAGCCTGCAACTCCTGGACTGTAAGACAGGGTCTTTCCTTGCTTGTCTATAATGACACAGCTGGGCTGGGTTGACCCTGGATTGCCTTTAGATGTTTCCTTTGAACTCCAGGCAGGCTCCTGCCTGCTATGGCCTGTGCTCCTTTCCCCATGACTCTGGGCTTCTTTGCCTGGGCCTGACATTAAGAAGTTTTATTTCATTTATTTTGTGAGGGTTCCGTCTTTGCCCAGGCTTCCTGCCCTTCAAGCTTTAAAGAAGGCATCTCTCGGAACGAACAAACAGAACTTTTATTCGGTTCATCAACATTAAACGAAGTTTTTCTTCTAACTACAGTTTCAACATCTTTAACATCAGACATAAACGGATTATTTTTCCCTCCATAGGTAGGGGTTTCTAGAACGTGATCAAATTCCCCACCGCCACCGGAGGATAGCTGGCTCCCCTCCACCATTGATCCCCCTCCCTCTCTGAGACTCTGAGAGGTTTGGGTTGTCCCAGGTTCAGCCCCTCCACTTGTATCCCAATCTCCTTCACGGAGGGTTTGGGTTGTCCCTCCTTACTCATCATTTGCACCCCCAACCTCCATCCACACTCACTCCCATCCATCTGGGAGCACCCGTGGACCTGGGACCAGGGCGTTTCCGCTGGGGTTTCTTCCTTCTCCCTTTCCTTCTGTTGCTCAATTATTTTGAGGGCGTCATAATATCCCTTCCACAACATGATAGGTGACAATGTTGGTCTCTGCAGCCACTCATCAGGGCGTCCTCTTCCCATCTGGGTCCAGTTTATCTATTTATTTATGCTGGTTTCTCTTGTTGTCACCCTCAATCCCTCCCCCATCCCATTCATTTAGTGTCCCCCATTGCCCCAGCAAAGTTTGGCAAACCAATGGCATGGGTGCCAAAGTGGCACCAGCCCTTTCTATAGGCACCCAACATCCCCCACTGGCCAGATGCTGTATATTGGCACTTTGCAAAAAATAGTGGGTTTTGCCACTGTCTTGTGACCAGCTGAGTAACCAGTCTCACTAATGAAGTGCGGCTCAGTGGAGGGAGGAATCATGAGGGAGAAATGGAGAGGGCTACAGACACATATAAGAGAGGTAGGGGTTTTATCAGGTGTGCCCATCTCCTTTGTGCAGTGACATCTCCCTTCTTTTTCCTCCCTGGACAATTCCCCATCCATAACGGAGTAATTGATTTTCAATGCATTCCTATGGTCCTCCCTGAAACACGCTGATTTTCTGCTACTTACAATTTCTTTACTTATGACCATGTGCTCGGAAGAAATTGATAAAATTTGTAAGTAGAGGTTTTAGTGTAGTAGCCCTCAGGCACTTTGGGCCGGAAAAAGTAGACCTTGGCCTGTTCAAAGTTGGACAGCCCTGGTGTAGATGGTCTCCTTAGGAAAAGATTTCCCTCCCAGGGAGACCAGAGGGCCAGATTCTGCAGCTAAAGTCCTATTTAAAACTTGGCTTGGTTGTCGGTCGGGGATACATACAACTTTTGCTGTTTTGAAAGGACTGTCGTGGGAATAGGGCGTCACCTTGTGTTCAAGTGGGAGGATGGTCTTGACATTCAGAGAGGGCTCCTTTGAAAGTTCCTCAGGGCAGAGACCATGTATTGAATGGGCCCAATAATGTCTCACATGTATGAGAGAGAGAGAGAGAGAGAGAGAGAGAGAGAGAGAGAGAGAGAGAGAGGTAGTAGCTACAATGCCCAAGAAGCAGAGCGAGCCGGATCTTTTGAAAGTGATTCGTTGTGCTTATTCATATTTATTTCACCTCCACACCACAGGTGTCCTTGGTGATGAACAGTGGTCAAATTCTTTTTATTTTATTTGTTTATTTATTTTATTTTGAATATTTTTATCCCACCTTTCTTCTTGGAAAAGGATCCAAGGTGGCTTACAGTAATGAGGGACAATATACAGCCTAGAACATATAAGACATATTTAAGTTAAAAACAGGGAATTAGAGGAGGCATCTTAGAACATTAAAAGGTAACAGTAGAGCTACAAAGAGCACACAAAAAGAAAAGAAAAAGGAAAGTAACATGGAAAACACAGGTGTTCTTATGAAAAATCAATCACTGCAAGCATGTATGGTAATCCATGTGTGTTGTGTCATTACAATCGTGACCCCATGTCCATGGAGTTTTCTTGGCAGGAATACTGGAGTGGCTTGCCAGTTCCTACTCCAGGTGCCTACAGCACCAGGTATTTCCTGGTGGTCTCCCATCCAAGTACTAACCAGGGCCGACCCTGCTTAGCTTCCGAAATCAGGCGAGATCGGATATGCTTAGGTAATATAAAGTTATATAGTAGGTAGTTCCCCATTCCGGGAAAGTTTGCCTGAAGAGGAAGGTCTTTGGCTGCCATTTTCATTCACTGCTGTTTCCCTCCAGTAATATGGTGTTATGTCTTAGATTACTGGTGTTTTCCCACCAATTTTCACCCCCTCTGCATCCAGTCTGGTTTTCCATATATGTTGTTTTCCATGCAGATTGAAGAGTTATAATGCACTCTTGCCTGACCCCTTTGCCTACCTGAAAGTGTTGTTTCTTTCCAGCTTTTTGTCTTAAGTGTATCTTCTTGGCCCCTAAGCAG
The DNA here is from genome assembly GCA_029282475.1 of Phrynocephalus forsythii. Classification (NCBI taxonomy): domain Eukaryota; kingdom Metazoa; phylum Chordata; class Lepidosauria; order Squamata; family Agamidae; genus Phrynocephalus; species Phrynocephalus forsythii. Next base: position 12,055,732 of record JAPFRF010000017.1, on the reverse strand, counting down.
GTTACACATCAGGACAATCAAGTTCCATGATTTGCACCATCAAAGGCTCTGTTGTAGTTTATAAAGCATATCTTGGCCGTCTGGAATTCTCCATCAACCAGGGAATATTTGCAATATTATCTCACGTGGCTCTTCCTATTTGAGTCCATCTTGGCCACACACATTCCACTCGGAGTCAGTCTCATTGATCCTGGAGGCTAAAATTTCTTTAGCACCACTGTCCACAGCTAAATAACCCCTGATGGCTGCTTGAATTTGTTACCTTTTGAAATAACACTCCCAAAATCCCAAACTGGCTGGGATGGGGAATATCAATTAGGAATAATGTATGTCATTTTTGGAAGAGGTTGCGGTGTTAATCTGTGCAGGCATATGGGGCAAAATCCAAAGAAACCTAGCAAAACAAAAGGCAAAAAAGTGTCACAGCTTAAAGACTAACTATATTTTAATGCGAGCTTGTTGGCTGTAAAGTCAGCAGCTTGGCGGTTCGAATCCCATGTGCCACGCAGCAGGGCGAGCTCCCGCTGTTCACCCCAGCTCCTGCCAGCTGAGCAGTTTGAAAGCATGTAAAAGCAAGTAGATAAATAGGTACTGCCGTAAAAAGCGGGAAGGCAAAACAGTGTTTCCTTGCAGCCATGCCGGCCACATGGCCACAGACTTGCACAACACTGGCTCTTCGGCTTGAATATGGAGATGAGCACTGCCCCTAGAGTCGGACACGACTAGCACGCATGTGCGGGGGTGGGGGAACCTTTTTCTTTACCAATCTCAAATGATATGTGCGTGTAATTCCTATTGCGGTCAGTAGGCGGCAGAGTTCACTTTCAAATCCTGGTGCCGAAATAATTTCAACGGTTCTACACTGAACATTTTCTAACCCCTTTTTTCCTGACTTTTGTGGCTTTTAAATTTTTGATTTTGATTCATTTCTTCCTCTCTAAGGTGTGGGGCAAAGTGCAGTTCTAAAGCAACAAAGCTGACCGATTTTTTTGTGTTAATAGGAACAACTCATGAATAGCAGCTCACTTGATCTTAGGCCCACCTCTCAGCGTGCTGATTTCTTTTGATTTTTAGACTCTCAGCAGAATTGAGCCTGAGTTGGGCTTGGGTTGTAAGGGAGGACATTTGACTAATTATATATTTATAAATATATATGGCTGCTTCACTAACCACAGGTATGGACAAGCCCTCATGTAGTCAACAACAATGTATTCTAAGCAATACATATATATATATATAGCCACACTAGTGACACGAATAATGTAGTTATATTCACTTAAGCACTCCACGTATATATATATAGATAGACATATATGTATCACATACACATGTATCTACAGTGTATTCTTGTAAACTTAGAATCTTTGGTCAAGCCTTTCCGGCTAGAATAGAGAAAGGAACTTCCGCAAAGTCAGCTAAGGCAATTATGAATTCAAGGATCCAATTAAGTTCCAAAGCTTTGAGGATCACACACTAGCAATTAACGTGTGTCCAAGGCGTACCAGGAGGCCTTATCTCAACGTCTGGTGTTCGTAACTGTCAAAATGTCCAAGGACATAAGGATGATCCTACCCTCCCTGGTTGTGAGGGGAGGAGATCAAACGTACCAGTTAGAACTTTTAGGCAAGTGTACCAAAGATGTCAATTAGTGTTTGATGCATGTAACAAATGTATATGACGTAAATTCGGATGGGCGGAGAGAAAAAAATGCTGGAAAAACCTTATAAAAATATCTCCTTTCGTTTTCTGGGTGGACTTCTCACCACCAAAAAGTGTGGAGGTCCCTTGATTGATCAATCAATAAATTCTCGTCTCCTAAGACTCAGACTTGGTCTTTTGCAGCCCATGAAGCGCAGGCACGCTGGCACGGGACCCTCATAAATTTAAATTCCTTACATTTCTGGTGGAGATGCCGGGGAAAAGTGCCACTGCCCCAGCGCTCTTGGGAGTCTGACTTAAATCACAGTGAGGATTCATGCTGACCCTTGAACAAATCTAGTCCGGACCCTCTGATTTTGAGAGGAGACTTGTTCTATCAGCATTGGACACAATACTGTTATTTAAGGAGAAAACAAAGCCGGCAGAACAACGGAGGAACTGTAAGAGGACTGCGCAAAAGAAATCTGGTAAGAAGAGAAAACTAGTTGTGGGGTGGCGTGAGTTCGAATCTAACAGCTCTGTGGAGTGGAGAAGATTGCGGATTCTTATGAGTCGGCCCCGGGGAGGGAGGAAGACGAGAAGAGACACTGTGTGTGTCTCTAGCATCCCGCGGACCAGGGTGGACTCAGAGTTGAGAGACTCTGAGGGCCCCCGAGGGTGGAGGAGAGCTCCTCTCGAATAACCCTAGTGTCCCCCTCCCCAAGTGTTTGAAGAATTAGAAGCAGAGCACTGCTCTGGCTTCCTCAGAGGATTTACTGATGTTTAAATATATATGTGGGTGTTAAGTTGAATTCTTTTTGGGTAACCATAGGGAAGTGGCCATTCCCTGTGTCTTAAGCAGGGGCAAAGACTGGCAATCTTTGCCCACAATACCAACGGAGTTCCACCATCTTCGTTTGATTTTAGAGAAGTTAGAAAGATCTATTCTTAGGCAAGGGATCGCAGTTAACTGGGGAAACAGAAATGTGGGAGAGTGGTGTATGGTTGCTGAATCACATGTTGGCGTGTATGATGGGCATTTGAGTGTTGAGGTGTGAGTCCGTTTGATGCTTGTGTGGGAGAAATCATAGGAACACAGTTAGACCTTTAAAGTAAGCCTATGGGGATAAATTAGTGCAGTTTATGCACCCCCTTTTGATGTGCGATGTGGTAACATTGGAATTCTGCCACAAGAAGTAATGATTTTAGTATTAAATGGAACATGAGTAAGCTTTAAGAAGAACCCCTCTAACTAGGATGAGGCAGGACTTTACCATCTCAAATTAAGATTCTAGCCCTCAGGGAGGACAGACCAATTATGACCTGCTAGCAAGAGGTGTGTGAATGTACAAGGACGTGCTTAGTTAATTAATATAAGAGACTAAAAACTCTGCCAACTAGGAGACCCCTCCAGCAATTTTGATAATACCAGGGGAATATGGGCAGTGAGAAAATACTTTTGAATACTCAGGGATAAACAACATCCCGCATATTTTGTGACTGGCTGGTCACGCAACAAAATTTACCAGCTGAAGGGATATTTTACAAGGAAAAAATCATAGGGTATCTGAGTAATGCATTTTTAGTACGTTATTTCTGAACTATTAATAGTCAAAAGCAGGGAAATCAAATCTTAGTATCAACTGTTGTGTGTGCTTGATGTGTAATTAATTGAGTGTGAGTCCGTTTGGTATGCGGGGGAATTTATGAGCATACTACTAAACCTTTAACAAAAAGGTAGATGGGCATAACTTAATTCAGCTTCTGTGCCCTTTGTTAAGGAACCCTGTGGCAAGATTGGCACATTGCCATAAGGAGACCTGATTTTGATATTGAATGCAACAAATGTAAATTTCAAGAAAGTCCCCTCTGACAAAGGCAGGACTTTAACATCCCAAAGATTAAGTTTCTAGCCCTCAAAAAGGGGAGGGTGGCAAGCCATGTATTGCCTGTTAATATGTCCAGAGGCAGTAAAAATCACCCAAAATGAGAAGACCCCAATTTTATAAACCAGGGGAAGCATAAACACTGCAAGAAGATATTTTTGAATACTCAAGCTGCATGTTTTGTATAACTTAGCCTGGCTTGTGAAGAAATCATCACAGGGCGTTTGAGAAATACGTTTTTTTTTTTTTTGCGCGGCCGGTCCCATGGGTGAAATGAACATCCACCCCTTTTCAGACCGACTATGTGCTCTGAAAAGACAGCTAGCATTTTTGTACTCATAGCCCAGCAAGCTAGCAATTAAAAAACCAAGTGATAACATCATTCCTTAAGATTTTGCACCTAAAAGGCTTAGGGCAGCCTTTCCCCCCCCTCCCCTTGCAAGTAAGCCCTGGCTGGAACCATAAGACAATTTAATTTGGAACAAGGAGATTCTTAGGAGCAACTGAAGATAGAATTCCCTCCCATCTCCTACCTAGATCAGGACCTTGGAGATGCCATTAGAACGGGGAGAGGAAAGGAGAGAAAGAGACGAAGAGAGAAGGAGAGAGAGAGAGAGAGAGAGAGAGAGAGAGAGAGAGAGAGAGAGAGAGAGAAGGAATAGTTAAAGGAAACGAGGTAGAAGGAAAGTGTAAGTCAGGGACGAGAATGGGCAGGGTTCATGATGGGCAGACTGAGGCAGCAACCCACAGAACGCTCCAGCAATTGAGAAGCAGAGACTCTATTTGTATCCCATTACATTATTTAATCCAAGCTTTTAGACAGTTCCTATTTCCCCAACAAAATTTGTCTAAATCTCTGAATATGGAATCTTTATCCAAATCCCTTGTAGTACGTCAGCTCCATGAGGAAAACGAAGGGCCTGAGACTTCTGTGCTGGAAGTGGTCCAAAGCAGGGACTCCCCCTCCTCTTTTTAAAGCAGCTGCTAACAGGTTTTTGAGAGCAGGACAAGGTTTTTTTTTTTTTATTTAGAATACGAAGGGGTTCTTAAAAGCCACCAAAAGTTAAAAATAACATAAAATAAAATCATTTCTCTTGTTCTCACACTCTGGCTGGAAACGCCTGTGACATGATTTTTTTTTTTAAGGCGTATCAATAACGCGGGGTCTCACACTCTGGCTCTTGTTTCTTTGTACGAGAGCCATGCATCCCAAATTAGGCTTAAGTAGATAACTTCACAAACCACAGGGATAATAGGTTGCCTTAATTAGTTTAGTGCCCTTTTTTTTTTCACCTAATTACAGGGTAATTGAAGGGGCTCACCTTCCTGCCTCAGGCTGTGTAATGCAGCCTGCGGGGAGAATTCAAAAGTCCATTGCCCCGCCTTCCTTTTTCTGCCTTCACCCCCCCCTCCGTCCCCTTCACAAAGTTGACCCCATCCTCTTCCCTCAGGAATTTCAAGCATGCTGGCAACCAGCCTGATTTTTTTTACACCTCTTTCACATCCTATGTTCCTAAAAATCTCGAGCAGACGTTCTCCTTTTTGACTTAATAATGCTCACCTAGCCTTATTTCCGTCTGAGTTTTTTTTAACCCTTTCCTTTCCAAGTAGAACACCTGCTGGAAATAGACTCTTAGTTACTTGATAGCTATTAAACTACTATCAGCCTTTTTTCCTCTCCTTCTCTCTCTGTGTGGTCAAGCAGTTTGTGCCATGGCATGTGTCACTCCTAACCAGCCAGCAGAGACACTAGGAGAGGGCTTCCTGCCTTTTCCCCCCCCCTTCTTTTTCTCTCTATTGTTTTGTGGGGGGGAATGGGGGTTTTTGCAAGCACCTGACTTTTACTTTGAGGTGAGGCTGACAGGCCAGCAACTTCACCCTTTTTATACCCTTTTGCGCCAGCATGGAGAATTAGCTGTTTTTGAACCTGGTGACATCGTCACTATTTTTAAATCCATGGCAGATGCCAACATGTGTGAGGCTGTGTACTCGTGGGTGTTTGCATGTATTTTTTTTTTCTTGAGCGACGAATCAGAAGAGCTCGTCTTGCCTCGCACACACACACACACCAGCCCCCGACACGCACTAGGACAGATTGGCGCCTTTGCAGCCTTGCAGAGAGACACTAATTCTCGTTTACCATTTTTTTCTCTCTCTGTCTGCGTGTGTGTGTGTGTATAGTATGGGCCATGGCTTCTATAAATCCTAACCAGCAACCAGAAGAGGGCCACCCTGCCCGACCCACCACACAGCCCCGACGTGCACCTCCGATTGCTGGACGTGGGGGGCGTAATATTTTACGTATTTTAAGGCCAATTCATTGCACGACTCGCCGTGTTGTAATTCTGGGGCATAGTTTTATATACTGGGCGTTTAGATTTGCCCGGATGTCGGCGTGGGCGTGAATTTATGCCTTGGCCGCCCCCTTCAAGTGCTTTGGAAAGGGATCAGGGAATGTCCTGGGATTCGTTCTTGAAACCGCGACCCTTATGGCTCGCGAATGTGAAATTGATATTTTGCTCATCCATTTGGGAGGCAATGATCTGACCACGGTGAGAGGTCCGGCCCTGACTCGCCGCATCATAGCTGACTTGCGGACTTTTAAGCAACTTTACCCACATACAAAAATCATTTGGTCCTTCATGCTCCCTAGGCTCATATGGAGAGGGGCATCTAATCCCCTCAAGATTGAAAGGGCTAGGAAACATTTAAATCAAAAAGTTGCTGCATTTTTACGTCGGCATTCTGGCTATGTGATTACTCATCCAGCTTTGACACTCCCTCCGCCTGACTTATTCAGGAGGGACGGTGTTCATCTCACGGATGCCGGATTACATATATTTCTGCACGATTTCCAAATGGGAATTCGCCGTGCCCTTGGGGACTTGGTAGTAATATGAATGTGGTGCCTGCTCCTATTTTTCCCCAATCCTGTATCAGCCGTACTTTTCCGAGACTATACCACGCCACATTCCAAGCCCATCTCCCCCTGGCGCATTTTGCTTCATGCTCAGAGATCACTTTGCGACCCTGGGACGTTTTTGCCTGTTCCATTTTTGATTGTCCCCATGTAGCAGAGCTATTTGACTTTGGGGATGAGATCTATCTCAGGTGCCTGTTTGGGAACGCCTGAGCCCCTCGCTTGTGAGATCCTGCGAGATCATCTTGCAAGCACTCATCATACACGGCTGACTACAGATGCGTCCTCACCATAAACTTTGGCTTCCCCCATTCACAGACTGGTTCTACAAAAACGGAAGCCTTATCCTACCTTTTGCAACATTTTTTTTCCTCTCCTTCCTGTTTTTAAGACTGTCAGATAGACTGTGCCACCCTGCCTTGCAGCACAAAGACAGCTGCGGGGGCATTTCGTGTGTGTTTGTGTTCTGTGTCTGTTTGTTTCGTTCGTGTGTGTGTGCTTAATTTTTGTCCAGATATGCCTGGGATGCAGGACTTTTCGCACTGGGAAAGCACCCCTGCCACTCCTCATTTCTGGAGCCTGGAGTCTTTTGGTTTGGACGACCGGCAGCGTCTCTCGTGAATACTGTCCGTGGGACCTCTCCTGTGGTCCATGAGGCTATCCATCCCACACCCCTGATGACATCGCCGCGATGATTTCGCTCTGCACGTCCTTTCGGTGTGGACCCCCCCCTTCTACCTGCGTGGACCTGAGCCAACTACCCAGAGGGGAAGAGCCCGGACCGGTGTCGCCTTGCATCTCCCTGGACGAAGGTCGATGAAGTGCGCCTGACCTGCGGTCATCCTGCCTGTTCTTGGGGGGCGCCTTGGCTTTATGCGCTCTGAAGACCCCCACTGCCGTTCGTTGCCTTGCCCCCATGCATCCCGGGTGGACAGGTTGTCATCCTGTCTATCCGCCGCCTTTCCTTTATTCTTTTCTTTTCTTTGTTTGTGGGGGGGGGAGAGGGAGATTTACAGCCACGAAGCCGCACAGCCATTGATTCTGGTTTTGGACTGCGGCCAACAGACTTCACGTCTGCAATTTAACCCCCTTTTCACCGGGACAGAGACTTGGGGTTTAAATACTGCTTTCAGACCTTCATTGATGCCTGTGCGCGTGCCCTGGATCACCATGAACTTGTGTTGCCACACACGCACACACCAGCCTCCCAGCATCCGACAAGTGAGCGCTTATTTTTTTTTCTCCTGCGTACGGTAGGCTCCAGAGCAACTTTAAATATTTACATTACCCTGGGCTCTATTATGATAGTGTTTATTGTTTATTATTGATAGTCACTGTGAAAACTCTTACTGAAGTGCTTCTCTGGATGTGCCGTTTTATGTAATGATCATGCTTGGCCACTGAAAATGCTTTTTACTCACAAAGCATTGAGTGCCAGAGATTATGACTTGCCTTTCTATGCAATTTGTATTGAATGAGAGACATTTTGGTGCCCATGGGTGTTCACGAGCCTTTATACCTAAGAAAAAGTGGCTTTATGAAGTAGCTATATCTACATTATTTTCTTCACCAAAGACACTGATGAACTAATCTTGGCCCCATGTTTACGAGGCAGATTTTTGTGTGTAAACTATCAGCCACAGAGACATTTCTGACTGGATTTCAACGGCTCATTCATGACTTTACCATGAGAATGTATGGCGCAAGGTGGGTTTTCTAAAGCACCATCTAGATGTGTCTTATGCCTTTTTCAGCCTTCATGATATGTATATTACCTTTATTTAGTATCATTGCAAATGTCTATCAATTGAGAATGCACACACAACTGGGTGATTCTGCACAGCCTGCTATTATCTGAGTTTGAATGCACACCACACACACCTAAATAAGGTTGGAAAAAACCTAGCAAAGTAGCCTGGCCCACATATTTCCTTGGTGGGCTAAGAAGGGCATATTTTCCTTATAAGTATTTGGTTTGCAAAATGAACCTACAGTGTGGTGCTTTGTTAGAATTCAGGGTTCTCAGCCTGACTACCAAACACACAAACACAAGATCTCACATGTGCACTGCTGTGGCAGGCAAATTAATTTGGGTTTCATGATGGTCCTAAAATAAGGTAATGAACAAATCTGCTGTTTAAAGCATGTTTAATTATCGCTTTGGGACGGGGATCGTGATATCCAAGTCTATCACATTATTAGCAAAAATTCTTATGCCAGCCCCCTTTCAAAAGTTGAGAATTTGGGATCTTTGAGAAGTGTACAACATGGCCTGGGAGGTTACCTGATACTGCTGTGACCACGATGCATTTCTCCAACAGGGGAAACTTAAATGCTGTGGTCCATGGAACATATCCATCCATTGCAGTCTGTGGAAGTCTTCTTACATCCCAAAGCATGGCAACACTTCATCTGTTAACTTAACATTTTACTCTAGAAAGTGCCCTAATGAATTAAGGGGTATTCCCTTGGCCTTCACCTATTTGATGCGTCCCCCTGACTTGAGACGCCACAAATCATTTTATGATAATTCATTTTCTTGAACTGTGCCTATAAGCCCCTTGGGGAAAAAGGACTGAGAATGTTTTTCTGACTGCCCTGCCTGAATTTTTGTCAGGAAAATAGAAAGTCCTTCCATGAGCCATGAAGACCATCTCACCCCAGGAATGACATAGGGGGGGGGCTCACGCAATGTTCACACTTTTGTACATATACCTTTGATATGTTTTGTTCGTCCCTTACAAGTCCATGACGTTTTCTGGGAAATTTACTGGCATAAATTTCCAGAAATCCGTTCAGGGCCGAGTGTAAGGGAGGACATTTGACTAATTATATATTTATAAATATATATGGCTGCTTCACTAACCACAGGTATGGACAAGCCCTCATGTAGTCAACAACAATGTATTCTAAGCAATACATATATATATATATAGCCACACTAGTGACACGAATAATGTAGTTATATTCACTTAAGCACTCCACGTATATATATATAGATAGACATATATGTATCACATACACATGTATCTACAGTGTATTCTTGTAAACTTAGAATCTTTGGTCAAGCCTTTCCGGCTAGAATAGAGAAAGGAACTTCCGCAAAGTCAGCTAAGGCAATTATGAATTCAAGGATCCAATTAAGTTCCAAAGCTTTGAGGATCACACACTAGCAATTAACGTGTGTCCAAGGCGTACCAGGGAGGCCTTATCTCAACGTCTGGTGTTCGTAACTGTCAAAATGTCCAAGGACATAAGGATGATCCTACCCTCCCTGGTTGTGAGGGGAGGAGATCAAACGTACCAGTTAGAACTTTTAGGCAAGTGTACCAAAGATGTCAATTAGTGTTTGATGCATGTAACAAATGTATATGACGTAAATTCGGATGGGCGGAGAGAAAAAAAATGCTGGAAAAACCTTATAAAAATATCTCCTTTCGTTTTCTGGGTGGACTTCTCACCACCAAAAAGTGTGGAGGTCCCTTGATTGATCAATCAATAAATTCTCGTCTCCTAAGACTCAGACTTGGTCTTTTGCAGCCCATGAAGCGCAGGCACGCTGGCACGGGACCCTCATAAATTTAAATTCCTTACAGGGTAAAAGACCATTCCAAAATTACAGGCAGAGCTAGGAAGGAACTCTGTCTAAAATCTGGACCGCAAGTACGACCAGATGGGGGTTGGATGACCCAAGAGTCTTCATTTATTTTGAGGCCATTCCCTATACAGCCCAGAACATTTAAGACATGTTCGAGTTTAAGAACAGGGAATTAGAAGAGGCATCTTAAACCAATGAAGAGGCAAAATTAAAGCTAAAAAGAACCTGTGAACAGTTAAAAAAGAAAAGAAAAATAATCAATTATGAGAATGGAAACTAACAAGGAAAACAGGTGTTCTTATGAGATCAGTCAATGCAATCATGCATGGTAATCCATCTAAAAGTCACATAACAGATAGCCCCTCATTTCAGGGAAACCTTGCCTGAAGAGGAAGGTCTTTGCCTGTTTCCGGAAGGACAGCAGAGATGGGGCAGTCCTGGCCTCCAGTGGGATGGAGTTCCAGAGTCTGGCCACAGCAGCTGAGAAGGCCCTTTCATGGGTTCCCATGAGACGTACCTGTGATGATGGCAGGATGGAGAGAAGGGCCTCTTCTGATTACATTAAAACCCTAGACCAGGCATGCCCAAACTTCGGCCCTCCAGATGTTTTAGACAGCAACTCCCACAGTCCTTTGCCATTGGCAATCTCAGCTTAGAATTCTGGGAGTTGTGGTCCAAAACATAAGGAGGGCCGAAGTTTGGACATGCCTGCCCTAGACAGTTCATACTGTGAGATTTGATCTTTGAGGTAGCTTGGAGATACTGTACTTAAAAGGAAATACTAATACCAAAAGTCTCTCTCTTTTTTTGTAACAGCTAAGGTATAACCATGATCCAGTGTGTGGTGTGCTGTATAGAATGATGGACTAGGGCTTATAAGACCTAGGTTCAAATCTCTTCTCAGACATAGAAAATCGCACCCAGGAAATGCATAGTAAAACCACTCCATAAATATCTCTAATGACAAGCTGTCCTCTAAGAGGGCTTTTAAAAATTTGGTTTATTTATTTAGAGTATTTTTATGCCACCTTTATCTTTGGGAAAGGCGGTTTACAGTTATGAGGGACCGTATAAAGTCCAGTACTATTAAGACAAATTCAAGTACAGTGGTATCTTGTATAAAGGAATTAATTTGTTCCCAATGAAATTATGTTAAGCACATTTTTCTTTATACAAATTTCCCATAGGAATGCAATTAGAAACGGATTAATCCCTAATCACGACTCTTTTTATGTTGTACAGATTCGCCGCGTAGACGATTCTGTTAAGCAGATTTCCCCTATCTCCGGAATTTTTTATGTTGCACAGATTTTATGTTATACAAACTGTTTTATATATGAGGGTCCACTGTATTGAGAACAGGGAATTGAGGGACATCTTACAGCATTAAAAGACATTATTTATTATTTTTTTATTTATTTATTTATTTATTTATTTATTTATTTATTTATTTATTTATTTATATACTTATTAACCACCTGATTTTCCTGCGGGAACTCTGGGCAGTGTACAATACATTACAAAAAAATTAAAGCTACAAGAGAACTTGAGCAGTTGAAGAGAGTGTAAAAAATTCCATGTAAAAGTTATGAGTAGTGGACATTGAAAACATAGTGTCAGTGCAATTACACAAGGTTTAAGTGGTTATAAACACAAAGTCTATATGATCATGTATGGTAGATTCATATAAAAGACACATAATAGGCAGTCCATCATTCCAGGAAAGCCTGCCTGAAGAGCAAGGTCTTGGCCTGTTTCCAGAAAGACAGCAGGGATGGGTAAAGCAAAGTAAGGGAGATAATTTACAGTTATCGTGACCCTAAGTTGTTCTCTTGGTTTATATTAGTTTATTTTTAGTCTGTTCTCCTTTTATTCTTTATTTGTATCAATCTCTTATTTGCATTATTTCCCTTGTTGTTCACTGCCCAGAGTTCCTCTGGGAAAGTCAGGCAGTATATAAATGGAAATAATAAATAAATAAACAAACAAATAGTACTACCTTCAAGGTAGTTGTGGTTCCACTACCACTGCCACAAACATGTATGATTTGAGACCAGCTTCTGTGGTTTGCCTGCTATCCCGGGACCCCCCCCCCAAAAAAAGCAGAGTCTAAATATAATGTCAAGAGACAGTTGGACAACCCCGTCAGATCTGCTGCAGTTTAGATTCCTGCCTTGAGTGTGTGTGTGTGTGTGTGTGTGTGTGTGTGTGTGTGTGTGTGTGTGTGTGTGTGTGTGTGTGTGTGTGTGTGTGTGTGTGTGTGTTTGAACTCCACGGCCTCAGAGGCCCCTCCATGATTATGTGACTCTATAATTCTACGCCCTAAGTTAGGTCTGCAGGAGGCCATCAGATGCGAGGGAGGTGTGAACCCCCCCCTCCAGGACCTTTCCCATTGAGAGGAGAATAAACAGGAGGAGAAGGATGCACTCCGGGCAGTTGGGGGGGGAGAGGGGAGGAGAATAAGAGGGGAGCCTGGGCCAGGGAGTAAAATGGGGAGGAACCAGACCCTGTAATAGATGTGGGGTACGTAGTTCCAAAGGGGGTCCCCCTTGGGCCTCATCCTCCCTTACTCTCTGCTGAAAGGGTTAACCATACAGGACCCCACCAATGGGAGAGGACCCAGGCCTAAATCAAGCATCACGAAGAAGCGTTGTGATGATGTTGACTCTGATGCTGCAACTGCGCCAGCCCCAACCCAGTTGATGCAGGGAAAAGGCTGTTGAAATGTTTGCCAATTGCCATAGCTGGCCCAGGATAACCGTGGCGGGAGAGTGAAGGTTCATCAAAGCACAGAATGAATGGAGTTGGAAGGGGGCTCTAAGACCAACCCCCTATTCCGTGAAAGAAGACAAAGCAAAGAACAACCGCCACGTGGTTCCCTCGTGTTCCCTTAAATACCTCCAGTGTGAGCACTCACCACTCTCCTGAAGTCATGGGTTCCGTTGTCGTACTGCTCTAACAGTTAAGGCATTTCCCCTAAACCTGCCCCCATATAGCTTGAGCCCATTGTTACACGTCCTCCCTCCACTCTGGAATCGTGGAGGACAGATCCTGCTCCATAAGACTACCGGTATCTTTCAAGTATTCTAAAAGCTCTCTCCTATCTCCCCTCAAGATTCTTAAACTTTGACTTTACAGTATTATCTTGGATATTAACGAATGCCTCTGTTAACAAATAATTTGGATAGCAAATTGAAGTTTCCGAGAAGAGAGATATTTCGGAAAACCAATTTTCCTGATGGGCTGCCTCGGATAACGAAGTTTTCATGATGCTTTGGAACAAAGTCTACCTGGGATGAATTGTACACAAACACACACACACACACACACACACACACACACACACACACACACACACACACACACACACACACACACACACACACACACAGAGAGAGAGAGAGAGAGAGAGAGAGAGAGAGAGAGAGAGAGTCTGTGGAGGGGTGGGAGGGGTTAGAGTGGTTTTTTTAACATCATGTTTTGGAGCCATTCTGGACATTTTTGCAGCAGGTTTTGGACCTTTCAAACTTGGAAAAGTAAGGAGCGGAGGCTTCTCTGCTTTCTTTTGTCCACCTTTGCATTCTTTTACGTTGCTCTGCAGGCAGGAATGGGCTGGGGTGCTTTTGTTCATGTTTGCATTTTATTTTATTTTTTTACATTGCACGTTTGGTGGGAACAGCCTGGGTTTTTTCTTGCTGCTTAATTTTGTCCCTCTTTGCATTGCACTGCCGGGTTTGTGTTCCGGCTCTGCATGTCTTTAAAGTGCACTTTATAAAGAGATCTGGGGGTGGCTTTTTGGACCTCTGGAACGTATTAATTGGTTTCCCATAACAAATTTTCCGGTTAGCAAATTGATTTGCAGAACGAATTAAATTTGTTATCTGAGGTATGTTGGACAGTTTGCATGTGAGAAGAAGTGAAGCTCACCACTTCTTGTGGTTGTTGTCGGCTTGTTGGACCAGAGCTGATTCCACAATAGAAGTGGTCCCCAAGATGTGGGAACCAGATGTTCTTGGACTGCAACTCCCAGAAGCCTTTGCCTCTAGCTAGGCGGGCTAGGATTTCTGAGAGTTGTAATGCAGCAGCCGGACTGCTGACTGGGGCGGGGTACAGAGATCCCATTACGCCGGTATTAAAGCAGCTCCACTGGCTGCCAATCAGCTGTCGGGCACAATTCAAGGTGCTGACCTTGACCTACAAAGCTCTGTACGACCTGGGTCCTAGCTACCTCCAAGACTGAATCTCACAGTATGAACCGACTTGGGTGCTAAGGTCGTCAGGAAAGGCAATTCTTTCCATCCCACCACCCTCACAGGTACACGTCTTGTGGAAACCCATGAAAGAGCCTTCTTGGCTGCGGCACCCAGACTCTGGAACTCCCTCTCACTAGAGGCCAGGACTGCCTCATCTCTGCTATCCTTCCAGATACAGGCAAAGACCTTTCTCTTCAGGCAAGCTTTCCCTGAATGATGAACTACCATGTGTATTTTATATGTATCTATAGGATCACATGTCCCTGATGTTGGGGAAGATTGAAGGCAAAAGGAAGAGAGGACAGCAGAGAATGAGATGGTTGGACGGTGTCATCAATGCAATAAATATGGATTTGACCAAACTCCGGGAGGCAGTGGAAGATAGGAAGGCCTGGCGAGCTCTGGTCCATGGGATCACGAAGAGTCAGACACGACTGAACGACTGAACAACAAAAAACCTTGTAGTTTTAATGTAATGCTGTCTATTAATGCTGTAAGATGTCCCTCAATTACTTGTTCTCAAATACTTGAACATGTCTTAATTGTACTTAATTGTATATTATTCCTCATTACTCTAAGCTGCCTTTTCCAAGGAGAACTGTGGGGTAAAAATACTCTAAAATAAATAAAAATAAAGTCTCAGGACATATGGGAACCTTACAGGGACACCTGTGATGACAGCCATGGAGGGAAAGCTATCTCTAGTTTTTTAATAAACATTAACTGGTTGAGTGGTGAACTGAAGAGGCTCTTTCAAGATGATGGATGATAATGGGCTTATCTCATGAGGCTGCCAACCTATTGGATGAGGGTTAACCCTTCAAAATGGGAGGCCCTGGATTATTCACCTATGGGTAACAATCAGAAAGAAGGGACAGGCCATCAGCACATCCAGAATGCTGGTGTAGGAGTTAATTTGTTTTATATATTTATTTGTATTGAGCTGGTGTGTTTTAATTTTGAATATTGCTATCTTTAGGCCTCTTTTGATATCGTGTGAGTGGCTTTGAATGGTCAGGAAACAACTTTAAGAAGAGTCGCCACGGTACTCGCAATTTATCTAGACTAAAACAGGTAAAGCTGTTATCTGTCAAGAGTTAAAAGGCCTGCTCTTTACAAGTGGTACCTCCACTTATGAGCGGCTCTGCTTACGAGCATTTTGACTTAAGAGTGGGGAACCGTTGCCATTTCAACTGCTGCCTTACAAATTTTAGATACAGTCTGTTCTACTTACATTATTTTCTGATTTATTTATTCATTCATTTTTAAAGATACAGCTGCTCTACTTACAAGTTGTTCGACTTATGAGCATGCATTCGGAACGTATTAAACTCATAAGTAGAGGTACCACTGTATTTGTCACGAGGATACAAACAAACCTGCATTTTTAGGATGCCATGACAAGTAGGGACAAAGCTATGATCCTGGGATAACAGGCAGCATTTTCTAGGTTATTATTGTTTTTTAAGGACTTTTAAATGGATGTCAAAAGAGCATTTAAGCCAGGCTTCCACCCTGAGGGTTTGACGCCATGGGCTTCCTATGTGGAAGGGTCAAGTTCTCCTTGGTTCAACGGATTGGCCCTGTTGGGACTAAGACACATATTCATCATCATCATCATCATCTTAGAGCCGCAGATCTGGAAGGGACCCCATGGATCATGGAGTCTAGACCCTGTAAAGGAGGCCCAGTGGACAATCATAGAATCATAGCGTTTGAAGAGACCTCAAGGGTCATCCAGTCCAACCCCCTGCCATGCAGAAACCCCCATCACAGGACTCCCAACTGATGGCCATCCAGCCTCTGCTTAGAAACCTCCAAAGGAGGAGACTCCTCCACCCTCCTTTGGGGCAGCCCAACCTTGGGATCAAGTGTGTGTGTGTGTGTGTGTGTGTGTGTGTGTGTGTGTGTGTGTGTGTGTGTGTGTGTGTGTGTGTGTGTGTGTGTGTGTGTGTGTGTGTGTGTGCTAAAGCTAAACAACCAACCAACATGATAAGTTCCTTTTCCTAGAACCACCCAAGTTATGCCAAGAGAGTTCCTTTTAAGGAATATGACGATTAATGATACCCAGTTTCTTGTTTTTATTTTTAAAGGGGGTCTTCCCAAGCTGTTTTTTTGTTTTGTTCCTATAAATAATTTTTGACAATGCTTGGGAACTCTTCTTGTTAAACGTGGCAGTTGCTCAGCCGCCGTTGGGGCGAGATCAAGTTTCGACATTGTTCCGTAGACCGACCTCTTCCTTTGGGTTTCCCTTTCCTGCAGAACCCAACACTTGGAAAGGCGTGGGGTTATGAAAGGACAAGGGCTTGGGATTCCAAGGCAGCGCTGGGTTTTCCAGAAATGTCTCCTTCATTGCAGGCCAGAGCCTTGAAAACTGAATAGCCAGCCTCTCCCACCCTTTTGAGCTTCCCTGGGAACTGCGCGGGACTGAACAACTCTCCCCCTTGATCAACCATCTCCTTTATATTCCAGAAGATGGAGAGCCGGGCACGGATCCGAACATGGTAAGTCATTTGCAGAACTCAACAAACAGGGCTATTGTGCCACCGAATCCAGCCGAGGGCTTAGCGGGCTGGGCTGTTTTAAGTCCTTTGACAAGCCACTGCAGCTGGAAAGGTCGAAGGGGATGGTGGTGGAAGAAAGTCTTTGAGAAACATATTCCACCCCACCCCCACTTTTATATATATTACCTTTCCCCTCTGCCAAAAAGCTGGGTTCTTTTCTCTTCCTTGATCTCCCTTTACTGTCTCCTGCTCAGACCTTTTTTGGGCTGGTTCATGTTTTCCTGGTACCATTTTTGTTCACCTCACGGCTTCCAGCTTCCCCTCCAACTTAGAGACTTCTGATGTGAAGGACTCCAAAACCCAGCAGGCACGGGAAGAGAGGATGGGATGGTGACACGGCCACAACTGGGGTGTGTGCGATGCAAGTGGGGCACATGCCCCGGGGTCTGCCCTGGGTGGTGGTGGTGCTGATATGACAAAACACGGTCAGCAATGCTGAAGTTAAAATGTGTTAAATCTATTTATTCTACTTTTGTTTTATTTGCAACCCATGGCTGGTGGGGCACAGAATCCATGTTTCCTCCAGGTGACACAGTCCCTAGTTGAGGGCCTGGATGCTGGGAGTTGTAGTTGAATGCCACAAAGCAGGAGAAAATAGAGCAATAAGAATATATGAGGAATCCTGGCAGGTCAGACCAAAAGCCTCTGCTGTCCATGATCCGATTCGTTAATATTAGTACGAGAGGGGACGTCCTGCCCCAGCTGTTTTTACACCTGACCCATTGATACTTCAGAGGTGTTGTGCTTCTAAGTAGTGTGTAGATGTTCACTGTCTTGATTAAACACATTATTAGAATTGTGAAGTTGGAAGGGGTCGATAAGGCATAAGGACATAGGAACCTAAGAAGAGCCCTGATGCTGGATCAGACCAAAAGCCCATCGAGTCCAGCTTCCTGTATCTCACAGGGGCCCCACCAAATGCGTCCAGGAGCGCACAAGAGTAGATCTCTGTCTCCTGATGCCATTCCCCTGCATCTGGCCCTTGAAGAACCCTGGTTTTAAGCCTGGAGATGACACATCTCCCTCATGGTTTGTCACCTGGGATGGACTTCTCCTCCAGGAATCTGTCCAATCCCCATTTGAAGGCATCCAGGCCAGATGCCTTCACCACATCCTGTGGCAGGGAGTTCAAAAGACTAACAACACACTGGGTAAAAAAAATCTATTTTCTGTTCTCACTCTCCCAACCCTCAATTTGAGTGGATGTCCCCTAGTTCTGGTATTTTGTGAGAGGGAGAAGAGCTTCCCTCTATCCACTTTATTCATGCCCTGCATTATTTTGTATGTCTCAATCATATTCTCCCCTCAGGGGCCTTTTTTCCAGACTAAATAGCCCCAAATGTTTTAGCCTTTCCTCATAAGGGAGGTGCTCCAGCCCAGTAATCATTTGTCGCTCTCTTTTGCACCTTTTCCAGTTCCACTATGTCTTTTTTGAGATGTGGTGACCAGAATTGTACACAATACTCCAGGTGTGGTCTTACTATCATTTTGTATAATGGCATTATAATGTTGGCTGTTTTATTTTCAATCCCCTTTTTGATAATCCCTAGCATGGAATTGGCCTTCTTCACCGCTGCCACACAGTGGGTAGACACCTTCATGGAGCTGTCCACCAGCACACCAAGATCTCTTTCCTCATCCATCATGGATAACTCAGAGCCCATGAGTTGATAAAGTTTGGATTTTTTGCCCCATATGCATTACTTTATATTTGGCTACATTGAAACACATTTGCCATTTCACAGCCCATTCCCCCAGTTTGGAGAGTTCCTTCTGGGGGCCATCAAGTCCATGCAGGAATACAACAAATCAAAGGAAATGGTTGCCCCAATTTCTCTTGAATGCTTCCAACGTTGGACCGCTCACCACCTCTTGAGGTCATCGGACCCACTGCCATAATTCTCAGCCAGTTGGGAAGTTTTTCCTGATATTCAGCCGAAAGCTGGGCCCATTCTTGTGTTTCACGCACTCGGAGATTATGGAGAACAGACCCTGCCCCTCCTCTGTAGGACAACCCTTCGTATTTGAAAACTGATATTGTATTGCTCCTCTGTCTTCTCCAGGCTCAGCATCACAGGTGCCTGGATGCATGTTGGATGTTCTTGAGATGCCTTGAACTACAGCTCTCTTCACCCGTGCTAATGAGGGGCTGATGAGAGTAGTAGCCCAACAAGTTTGGACTAAGATTAAATCTCATTGCTTTTGCTAGCAAACTCAGGTGAAAGAAAATCCTCCCTGCTGTGGCCACCCAACAGATAGATGCCTCTAGGAAGGCCAAGGCAGTAGCCCATTCTCCCCCTTGGGTGCTACAGACATGTTCCAGACATGTCCCTAGGCTTTTTTTCTTTTTCAGCATGACTGTTGCTCCCACAATTACTAAACTACAAAAAGTAGGATTCCCTTTTAATGTGCTGGGATTGATACCCCTTGTTCCTCAAAAGGGGTTGTAAATTCCTCCACGATTCTAGGAATTTCTCTGGATTCTGACCCATGAAAGCTTTCTGTGAAATAAATCCATTTCTCTTTAAAACACTTTCCCCCTTTCATCTGCTTTTGCTAATCAGTTCTTTGGAAATAAATAGCCTCATCGTCATCATTCACTGAAAGAACCAGGACTGCTTTTTTGTATTTATTATTGCTATATTTATTTCATTATAATCATTACATATTATTTCATGTTACTGTTATACTATTATATATATTACTGTTATCACCCGAGTTTATTTATTTATTTTAAATACTGTATTTTTTACCCTGCCTGTCTCCTTAAAGGTCACAAAGCTGCTTACAGCACTAAAAGACAATATTTAAAGCTAAAAGCAGTAAGTATACAAATATTAAGAGGAAACGAATAAGCTTATATTGCTGGAGAACCACACCGATCTTGCTATTCCAATGAACTAAAACCCCGCCACTTTCCGCCTTGGTCCTCCTGACCTTAATGCATTTTTTTTCCTCTGCCTTCGGCGTCTCTTCCTCAAAGCTTGGAAAAGTTACTTTTTGGGACAACGCCCAGACTCCCCGAGGGATAAGTCCGAGCGCTTGTCTTTTTTCACTCCTTAAATGGGGATGATGGGAGTTGGAGTCCAAACCCATTACTTTTTCCAAGCGACTCTTTTCCTACAAAGAGCAATGCATGCTCAGGGGTCGCGGTTTTCATTTCCTCCGACACCCTGGGAAAGAGGAAAGTCTACAGAGTGAAAAGCACCCTTTCTAAGTTCAAGCGTATCACGAATCTCGGAATTCACACGTTTCCTCCTCTCGGGAGAAACGGGGCGCGGCCCCTTTAAGGGCCGCCTCCGCGGCTTCCACGCGCCGACCCGGCCATGACTAGACAGATTGTCCCAGATAATTGGCTCCGCCCCCTGCCCAACCCCGAGGTTGGGTGAAGCTCCGCCTGCGCCGCGTCAGGCTGGTGGGCGGAGTCCGGGGCACGCCCCGCCTCTCCGGACCACGCGCGCCCGAGGCTCACGTGGTCCA
This sequence comes from Phrynocephalus forsythii, assembly GCA_029282475.1. Classification (NCBI taxonomy): domain Eukaryota; kingdom Metazoa; phylum Chordata; class Lepidosauria; order Squamata; family Agamidae; genus Phrynocephalus; species Phrynocephalus forsythii. The sequence continues at coordinate 12,035,393 of JAPFRF010000017.1, read as the reverse complement.
AGAATGCAGAGGGAGGGAGGGAGGGAGGGAGAGCGCTCCGAATTAACCCTATAAGCGCCGGGATCGCCGCTGCAACCTGGAGAAGGGAGGCCAGTGTCCAAGAGGCCGCTTGCTCGCGAGTAAGCCACGCAGGGGTCGCGCTTGCTTCCGAGTCGAACGGACGAACGACGCCGAAGACAAGGGGCTAGAGTCCCCTTTGGACGTGCCCCACTGGAGTAGACCCATAGAATCCATGGCTCTTCCTTACTTCAGGGTCGACATTATCAAAGATCCCAGCGGGGACTTTGGAATCGGGTTTATCCCGGGGAGGTTTTGCTCCTGAGTCCAAGGCGCACAGGATCGGGTCTTTCCCCTCTTGAACCCCTTAAGTCAGTTGTCCTATGACTCAACTTCCAGATAAACTCACCTGGATGACTGAGAATCTTCACAGACACTCAGTGAGGGATCGCTCGCTTCCAAGCGCGGGCAGGGCAGGGCAGACACCTCTGGCCAGCTGGACCTCAGAAGGATTTCCTAAGCAGCAGCAGCAGCAGCAGCAACACCAGCACCGAGCACCGAAGCCACAGACAAGAAGGGCTGCCTTCTGTCATGTCATAAAAAACCAACTTTCCTATGTCGTCTCCATGGGATTACAACTCCCATGCCCCCCCCCCCAAGATCTGCTGGGGCAGATGAGTTTTGGAATCCGCACAACCTTAGCTTCTTCTTCTTCTTCTTCTTCTTCTTCTTCTTCTTCTTCTTCTTCTTCTTCTTCTTGTGGGCTTAATCCCGGTTCCCGTTCCCATTATGTAGAATGAAAAAAGTGTATTGAGCCGTGTGACCAGAAAAACAAATTCAAAAGTAGGCTAGGTGAACATACTGACGGCTCAATCGGCCCACAGTTGTACGCGATGAGCCTTGACTGCCACGCATTTCTTGGTCATCGGTTATTGGAGACATGCTTTTGCGGGCTAAGAATTCTGGGTTTTGTAGTCCCCGCGGCTTCACAAATCTGCCCACCTCTTAAGACTCTCACTAATGCCCGTCTTCCTTCCGAGGAACCCAGGCGGCCCCCCACGAGCCTCCCGGCTGACCCGCTGAACTCCCGAGCGAGGGAGGCTCAGTCCCCCACTTAACCCCCCCCCCAAATTAGAGGAGGATCCGTTGACCCAAATCTCTTAATTAAAGCAATAATGAATAAATATTGACAAGAGCTTGCAATGAGGATGCAATCAAGGTAATCATATTTTAAAATCCTAGTAAAGGAAAGCGCGGTTCCTTCCTTGCGCGGCCTTGCAAAAGGCGCGGTGGCTGTTTATGCAAAGAGAAATCGGTGGGTTTTATTAGATTAGTATTAGATTTTATTAGTACAGTATTAGTATCAGATGACGGGTTTCCCTTCTGACCTGCCAGCGCAGCAGCAGCAACGTGGGAAGGCGAAAAGCCCTGGGCGAGCAGATGGAGCAGCGCCGTCGCCCCCCCTCCCCGCTCCCTGCCGCCGCCCGAGTTCACCAGGGGTGACCACGTGCCCCTCCTGCCCCCCCCCCATCCATCTCCTCCCGCATAGCCACGGGCGGGGGGGGTGGCAGCGAGGGCGGGGAGGCGGCGGGCCCGGGTGCCTGTCCCTTTAAAGGAGGCGCCGCCGGAGCCCGAGTGCCCATGTGGAGCTGCTCCATGCCTTGTTGTTTTGCGAGGCCATTGGCCGGCGCCCGCGTGACGTCATTGAGCAGCATGCGAACGCACTGCGGGGGGGCGGAGTCGGCCGCAAAACCCGGAGTGCCGGAGCGACACCCGGGCGGAAGAAACGGGAACCAAAAAGAGAAGCCGGTTGCAGGCTCCCCTGGGAGCGAGGAACAAAGATTAGGACCGTTACTTTACTCCTCCCCTCTTGCATGCAAGATCAGACTGCTTTAGTTCTCACACAGCAGCAATCCTTAATTAGCATCTTTTTTGTTATTTTTCTTGTAGCATAAAGGTATCACCAGTTCTACTTTTGTACAGCAGGACCCCACTATCTACTGGGGATTGGCTCCGGGCCTTCTGGTGGATAATGTTAACCATGGATGAGAGAGAACACCCCCAAATCCCCCAAACTGCTGTTGTGTAGCTTGCTTTGTGGCTGTTGAATTATTTATTTATTTATTTCCTCTCCCAACTGTGGATAACTGAATCAGTGGATAATGAATCAGTGGATACAGGGGGTCCTACTGCATTTGGTTTTTGTGATGGCTACAAGGCTCCTCAACTTCCTCCTTTTTGACAGCAAAATCACACAAGAGTCCTGTGGCCTCTCAAGGGGTGCCAAGTTTTATTCAGGTTTGAGTGTCAGCCTTAAAAAACAGTACAGTCTTCCTGGTGTCACACATCTCTTGTTTCTGTTTTTTAAGGAAAATGTCAACAATTGAGTCTTTTATGTAACAAATAAGTGTGAAGGATGCTTTTTGTTGTTGGAGGGTAATTCCCAAGCATGTTCTGCCAATTGTATGGCCACAGTGCTTCCAACCTGGAACTTCAGGGGAGACACCAGGCCACCATTCAGTTGAAAGAACAAGAGACCACTTCAGACTGATCACATCCTGTGGAGGAAAGATGGAATAATATAAAAGCCTAAACAGGGAATCCCCCCACCTTTGTCCCCAAGTCTTTTAGACTAGATGCATTGCAAATCTTTATTTTATTATTATTATTTTGTAATTAAATGTAACACTGAGCTCTTTCCTTTTGCTGGAAAGACTATAAGGGAATGTTAGTCATGCACAAGAGATGTCACCCCCACCACCACCCTTTACCACCTTGGAGTAAGAGTTCTGTGAACTCCTGAGCCTGGCAGAGTAAAGATCCGAAGTCACCATTGCTCCTGGTCTAGACATTGTGGTCTTGTGTCAACCTGATGGAAAATAAATTGTGTTGAACTCAAGGGATCGTTTTTTATCAGTAAGGATTAACATGAAAATGGAAAACATTGGAGAGCAGAATGGAATAGTATGGATGGAGCCGGGCCAAGACATTATTGGATGTGGTAGGCCAATAAAGCAACTTTTCTGGGGCTGTACTTATTACTTTAAAAACATTATGTGTTGCAATTAGTTTTCTGTTTTGTCATTTATTTTTCTTTTGTATGGTAATAAATAATAGAAATGCCCTTGCATTGTGCTAATGGTGAACACTAGCATTAATGCTTTGTTAGTAATACTGTAATTCCCCAGCTTCCATACACATGGGTACTTTGTCCCTCTTGCTTCAACTCATATCCTTTGTCCATCATGGTTTCCTGAATAATATTAGCAGGATTTGGTTCATCCATGGATAGCTTGCCTTTTGAACTCAAGAAACAGGCAAGATGTGTGCTTTGCCTGAAGGAGAGCAAAGGGCATCATCCTGCCTAGAAATTTTATAAATCAATGCATTTGTCAGTGTATTTATGATTCCTGTCTGTTTTAAACTCTGCTGCTGCTGCTCTTTTTAGTATTGTTTTTATAGTATTGTATAATTATTTTAAAGCATCGTAAAAGTATTCTATTGTATTGTATTGTTTTTATAGTTTTGTATTGAATTATTGTTGTAAGCCAACTTGGGTCCCTTTGGGGGAAAAGGCAGTATAGAAATAAAGTTATTATTGTTGTGGTGAGTTTTTCAGGCTGTTTGGCCATTTTCTGGAAGTTTTTCTTCCTGATATTTTGCCAGACTCTGTGGCTGGCATACAGTATTCAAAAGGCAAGGAGGTATTATATACAGTGATTTTGTTGTTGTTGTTGTGGTCGTCATCATCATCATCATCATCACAGCAGAAAAGATAACCACTGGATTTTGTATTAAAAATCACTAGTTGAACACTTCCCAAGAGCATTTAGGACTGCATGATGTATCAGTGAATTATAGGAGCAGATCTCTTAGGTGGCTTTCTGCAGCTGACTGATGGTGACTTTGTCAACTCCAATTGGTGTTGTTGTTATCTAATTAATAATAATAATAATAATAATAATAATAATAATAATAATAATAATAATAATAATAATAATAATAATAATAATAATAATAATAATAATTGTTATTATTGGTTCATTGCAGCATTGCTGTCAAAGCATTTCATGTTTAAGTTTTCTTTGGATTAAGCTCTCGGGGATGAGTAATCAATTAATTATTAATTTGTTAATAAATACAGACCCTTTAAAAAAAAAGCTCTGCCTTTTTGCTTCCCCTGAGGCGGCTGGTTGGTTGAGACGGAAGCGCCTCTGCCTTCCAATCAATTAGGAAAAGGAAGCGGGGGAGGGGGAGGGGAAAGGATAGGACCGCCCGAGCACTCCCGTCCAGAAATCCAGCGCCGGGGTTTGCCGGCCGCTCTCCCTGTAGTAGCCGAGGGGCCGTGTCAGTGCCTTTTTTCCCCCCCCCCTTGTTGTGTTTCTGTTACACTTCGCCATCTTGTTACAAAGCCTTTTTCTTGTCTGGAAGCTTCCCTAAGAAGCAGGCGGGTGATCGCTGGGGCTTTTCGGATTTATTTATTTATTTATTTTCCTTACGCCCCCTGAAAAGAGATCCTGCTCGGGGTTGGGGGTGGGGTTGGGGGGGAAAAAAAGAGAGGGCCAGGAGAGGAAATATAAACATATATTTAAACAGATCTCTCTTTTCTTTTTCTGATCCTTCCAAAAATTTTTATATTTTTTAATTTAAAATTTTTAATTTTTTACTTTTTAAAAATTGTGGTGGTTTTGCAAATTTCCGCAAGGCTTGGGAATCCTCTCCTGGGACGCAGCCTCCGAGAGATGAGCATTGAGACGTTGTTAGAAGCGGCCAGATTTCTGGAATGGCAAGCCCAGCAACAACAGAAGACACGTGGTGAGCCAAGGGAGAGGCGGAGGGGGGGGACGACACACACGCACACACACACACACACACACACACACACACACACACACACACACACACACACACACACACACACACACACACACACACACACACACACAGGCGGGTGGGGTGGGGTGGGGGCGAAGGAGGATCCGCGTGGAAAATGGGGTGGGTGGGTGTCTTTTTCTTTCCTTCCTCTCCTCCTGCTTGGAGGCGATCGCGGACGGGTTGTTTTTTTTTTTTTTTGTCCCGGGACAGCAAGTCTCGGGCTGTTTTCCGCAGGGCTTTGCTTCCTCCCCTCGCCCCTCAAAACTCTCTCCCTAAGGCGTGCCCGGGAAGGCCGCGATCCTCCTTATTGAACTGCTGGCCTTGGTGGGTTTCCCTGCGCCGGGATTCCTCCGCAGGCTTCTTCTACTCCAAGGGGCGGGAAAGGGCTGACTCCCGAGTAGCACCGGCGCACCGGGTCGGGCCCGAGCCCTGCAGGGAAGGATCTTTCCTTTGGATTTCAAAACCTGCATTTATTTTAGTTATACGGGCTTTCAGTTTTGTCCCTCTTTTTTTTTTTTTTGCTGGCTCGGGTGTTGCAAGGAAATCAGTCACCTGACTGTCGAGTGAGTTTCCCATTGTCCTCCCCCCTCCCAGCTACTCCGTTTCTTTCTTATTTATTTATTTATTGCAAAAAAAAAGGCGGGGTGAGGGGAAAGCGTTGTGCGTTTGTGGGGTTGCGCTCCCGCGCTTGTGCGTGCAAGGGTGTGCACCGCGGTTTGAACGCGCTTTGCATCAGGCGGCCGTGCAAGGATCAGGCCTCTTGGCTGGGTCCCGTTGGCAAGTTGACTGGGGAGCCACCCCGGGGGGGGGCGGGAGAGAGAGTGGGACGTTACCCCGAGTTACAAGACGAGGCTGGTCTCGCTGCCGGCTTGCATTGGGTCCGAATTTGCTGACACACGGTAGCCCGAGGCGGGAGGGGGGGAGGATAAAATATAAGATCCTTATATGCAGTTTCCGTTGATCTTATTTTGCTTTGATCTCCTTCCCTGCTCGTTAAGAAAATAAATAAAATCCCCATCACTTCCCGGTTTGCAGTGCAAGGAAGAAATTGTTTTGAGGGCTGGGCTGGGGGCGGCGGGTTTGCAGACAGATCCCTTTGCTGTCACTGTCACGTCGTTCCCTCCTGGCGACCCACGTAATTACAAGGGCCGTCATTAAGGGCGGTGCGTGCCTTTCCGCCTACCCGTGCCTTTGCATTCGCACGACCTGGGTATTTGGTACTGAATCAGGGGTACTGGAGGGCAATCCCTTCGCTTGTCCTGGAAGGGGCGGCGGCGTTGCAAAGACGCGTGTCAAGCCGGGTGGGAGGGCGAGGGGGGGAGGGGGGCGTCGTCTGAACGATGTCATGTCGGTCTGCGCCACAAAAAAAAAACACTATTGGGAAATTAAATGAAGCCAAAGGAGTCCCTCTCGCCTTCCCCGCCGCCGACGCAGCCTCCCGGCCCCTAATTAGGATGATGGCACTGAGGGGGGGGCGGCTCAGACAGAGGGAGAGGGATTCTCTCTAGAAGAGGAAAAGAACCAGTCCAGCTCTAAACGGGACTGAGAAGCGTCTCGGGTTTCCTGATGGGGAAATCGCCGCCTCTTCCCCCGTGGGTGGGGGTGGGGGTGGGGGGTCGGCGGGCGGGCGGGAGGGAGACGCGGGTTTCCTGGGCGGCGGCGCTGTTGCATTCCAGACCTTGTTTTTATTTCAATCTATTTGCATAATGACAGCTAAAAAGGGAGGCGCGTTGCTGCGGCGGCGGCGGAGGCTGGGGGTTCATACGAGACGCGTGTAGTTCTGCTTACTCCCCCCGTGTTTTTTAATCGCTCCTCCCCCCTTTATGGCGAAATCCTCTGTGGGGGGATTCATACGATTCCCTTGAAACTTGTTCCTCTTGATCCACCTCCTCCTCCTCCTCCTCCTCCTCCTCCTCCCCCTTCCCCCGATGGTGACACGCCTGGCCTTCCTTCCTGCCTCCGCTGAGGGGGGGGGAAACTGCCGAGGGGGAGGGATTCCGACGACACCCTTTGGAACGGGCGTGTTCCTCTCCTTCGGATCGTGACACGGTTCTCTCCCCCCGCTTCAACGGGGCGAACTTCTGCTCTCTCCCCCCCCCCGTTTTTTTAATTTCCTCTCCCTCCCCCGAAGGCGACCCGGCTTTCTGTCCTCCACCCTTTCTTCGCCTTCCCTTAAAATGAAAGGATTGTGCCCGGTGGGTGGGTGGGTCGGTGGGGGGGGAACATTCCCACGATCACTTGAGCTCGCCTTGGCTTTCCCCCGTTTACCAATTGGGGGTGGGGTGGGTGGGGTGGGGGGGGGAAATCGGCTGGACAAGATCCCGAGGCCGTTTGTGCGGGCGGTGGTTAAAATCGGGAGGTGGGGGGGCTGCCCCACTAAACGCGCGCGTGTGTGTGTTGGAGGGGGGGGCGCCTGTCGCGCGTGGCCTGGAGATCAAAAGGGGGCACAATGGAACGTTGGCGCCGCGTGTAGCATTTCTCCCCCACACGCCTCCCCCCCCGCCCGCCCGCCCGCAGCTTTGGAACGTTGCGTGTCTGCTCGGCGTTCCAAACCTCTCCCATTGGCTGGGGGCGGCGGCGGCGGCGAGAGCGGGTGACGTGTCGATGCCCCGCCCCCGACCACGTGCGCCGGGGTCCCGCCCTCGGCCACCGCCTCCTCCTCCTCCTCCTCCTCCTCCTCTCCCCTCCCTCCCTCCCTCCCCCCCCCTCCCCCCCCCCGCCCGCTCTTGGCCGCCTTCTTTTCTGTCTGCTCTGCCTGCGGTTTCATTCTTGCAACACCCGCGTCCGCGTGTCGGGTCCGGGCGGGGGGAGGAAAAGGGGGAGCGCGCGCGCGCGGCACTCTGCCTGCGCGTGCACAGGGACGCGTGGGCTCCCCCCTCCCTCCCGCGCCTGGTGTCATCATCATCATCATCATCATCATCCGCCAGTCACAAGGAAAGTGCATGGCAAAGGGATGGTTTTTATTTATTTATTTATTTTATTTTGATTATATATCTTCTTTCTCTTTGGAAAGGGATTCAAAGGGGCTTACAATAATGCGCGCGGGGGGGGCAATATACAGCCCTGAACAGAAAAAAAAACCTCCCATGATGAGGGTTGGAAAGGTATCATGGAAATAATCGGTGTTCTTATGAAATCAATGCAGTCCTATATGGTAATCCATATAAAAGTGGCAGAATAAGTAGTCCCTCATTCAGGGAAAGCTTGCCTGAAGAGGAAGGTCTTTGCTGGCTTCCGGTTGGAAGGTGCCTTTGCTGGCTCATCGCTTCCCTGGCAAACAGCAACATTTCTTGTAATTAATTCATTAATTAGATGAGTTTGTGGGTCCTGATTGAGTTGCCTCCTCTGCAGGTTGGAGCGTGCGCTCCAGAATAAGCAACATTATCTGCATATATAATCACAGAAGGGAGTTTTAAGGAGGGGGTTCAAATCCAGGAACAATAATAATTATAATCATCTTCATCATATTGTCTTGCATCATATCATGCTTTTAATCGTAATCATCCTGCACCTCTTATACAATACCAGCCAATTTTTTATGATTGTGATTGAGTTTGGTATTTTTGAATGATTATGAACATCAGTATTAGTATTGTTTCAAAAGCAGGAACACCCGCGTTGCCTCAAAAACTCACACCAAAATAAATCTGTTAGTTTCATTTGCCCCTTTTTCTTTCTTTTACTTTTGATTCTCTCTCTCCCCCCCCCCAGTTTGACAGCCCATTATACTGTACTGTAGTCTTGTGGTCAGTTTTGACCTCGGCTCAATCCTGTAACCCCACCTGTTGCATGAAAACCTGCAAATCCCATTTTAAACTTAGCTATGCTAGGTAGCTGGTCTACGGAGCGCTACTAAATTTCAAATTCTAACAACCGTGGAGGCAGACGGCACCGAGGACTGGGAGGGATCCCAGTGATGCCTTCTAGACATTTAGTAATAAAATAAGGTGTGTCCAGGGATTGCGTTGAGACTGTTTATGGCCCTGCACTGCTGGCTGTTGACCCTCATGCACCACCCCCGTTTTAAATCCAGATCTCTCTTTAATTTGTCTATTTATGGCTCACAGTTCAACAGTTGCATTTGGGAAGTTATATTAGTCTAAGCTGTATTTAATAAAAAATAATAATAGTTAGGATTAGTCAGGCTTTGGCGGTTGAGTAGGTGCCAGGAACCGGGTTCTTAATGAGTAGGCTCTACTTATATAGCTGTAATTATTTTAATTGATTCCTCTTTCAGAAGAGTTGGTAACTTGGTTGCATTTTGATGTTCTAACTTGTTGACTCACCCCATTACATTATGGTGCATTGTTGTTTTATGAGTGCCCATCTTTTAATAATGTTGGCCCAGTTCTGAGTGACAAGTGAGATATACAGTACTACCCTGTATCCACTGATTCATTTTCCACTGATTCAGTTATCCTCATTTGGCAGAGGGAAAAAAATAAACACTGTAAATATTTCAGCAGCCACAAAGCAAGCTACTGTTGCAAAACAGCAGCCATAAAACAAGGTACTGTCACAAAACAGCTGTTTGGGGGATTTTGGCATTCTCTCTTATCCACTGTTTTCATTATCCACTGATCCCCAGTGGAGGTATACCTTGGACAAGTTTGTGACCCAGCACATTCTTTGAGTCTGGCCTGTGATTCTCTCCCCTCCTCTTGTTATAATCCTTGGCTTGTTTTAATGTATGTGTTTGAAAGAGAACAGGACTTGCTGAAGCAACTCAGAAGCATTTGTATCATTATTTACTCCTGAAATAACTTGGATGTTTAAACAGAATTTGTGGTGGGTTCCCTTCATGAAGCATTAACATTACTTTTATAGAATAGAATAATGACTAGCAATCACTGATGGAGGAAAAAGTTGAGATGAAAAATACGCATTAGATCTTGAAGTCTCTCCTCTCCCTCTGTTCCCCCCACCTCTCGGTTTCAAGGCTTTGAATCAGCATTTCATTTTAACATGACATCCAAGGAAAAAAGGGTAAGGAAATTGACAGACCCTGACGAACCCAGGAAAGCTTGTTTGTAAACTGATGGGTGTTTGGCCTGTCAGCAGTGGTTGTCCACAGTGGTGAAGTGGAGCCCCCATGTGCAGCAGCAGTCTTGCTGAACATTCATTGCTGAGGCAGGAGACAGGGCTCTTTGCTTGTGAGCATGCCAGAGGCCTGGAAAGGGAGTCCCTGATGTCCTTTAACCAATCCCAGCTGATGCATCAGCAACAGGTAGCTGTATATATAGATTTTATTTGTAACCTAGGAGGTACGAGTCCCCCTCTCTTTTCAGCACTGGTTAGGTCTCATGAGTCCTGTGCCCGGTTCTGCATGCTTGAAGAAGGATGTTTCTAAGCAAAGGCTGGATGGCCGTCTGTCGGGAGGACTTTGATGAGGGTTCTTGCATGGCAGGGGGTTGGACTTGGATGGCCCTTGAGGTCTCTTCCAACTCTGATTCTATGATAGCGGAGCAAGTTCAGAGGAGGATGATCAGGGGATTAATATGTTTAGCCTAGTGAAATGAAGACCGAGGGGCGATAGGGTAGCACTTTTCAAATATTTGAAGTGCTGTCCTGCAAAGGAGGGGCAGGATCTGTTCTCCGTCATCTCTGAGTGCAAGAAGCGCAACAAGGTGCCCCAGATTTAGGTCAAATACCAGCAAAAGCTTTTAAACGGTTAGAGCAGTAGGAGAAATGGAACCCGTTTTCCTTGGGAGGTCGGGATTGCTCCAACACTGGAGACATACCGGAGAGAACTGGGCAGCCCCCACAGAAGAGGTTTCCCGCCCCTCCTTCCAGGAGCCCTCTGGGACCACTGGTGCGTCTTGCCCAGGGCTGTAGAGGTGGAAGGGAACCCATCCCGGCAGACTCAAGTCCCACGAAGCACAGTGGGGTTTCAAGTTCCTGGCCTCTGGTTCCTTAGCTGGGTGCTGCGACCTACTGAGCCGTCCCAGTTCAGGTGGCCCATCTGGGCTCCTTCTAAACTCCTGAAGAGTGGACGGTGTACCATCTTCCGAGGCAGAAAGAAGCCTTGGCACCTCTTACCGCCAGGGAGCTTCATCAGGAAGCAGTGATCGATTTGTTTCCGAATGCACTCAATCAATCTTACATGTTATCTTAAAGAGCTGTCATCCCCCGCCCCCCGATTTCTGAATGTCCAGATGAAGTCGTATCTGTAATTGCCTAAAAGCCTTGCCCTTCTCCTCTGGAGGCCCGTGAAACCAGACCTGTCCATTTGGCGGGACAGCAGGCACAAGTAGGGGACCCATGATGGTGATGGCATCTGGCCTGGATGCCTTCCAAAGGGGATTGGACAGATTCCTGGAGGAAACGTCCATCACAGGTTACAAACCATGGTGGAGATGTGTAATCTCCAGGCTTAAAACCAGGGTCCTTCAAGGGCCAGATGCAGAGGAGTGGTATCAGGAGACAGAGATCTAGTCTCATGCGCTCCCAGGGGCATCTGGTGGGGCCACTGTGAGACACAGGAAGCTGGACTAGATGGGCCTTTAGCCTAATCCAGCAGGGCTCTTATGTTCTTATGACCACCCAAGGGCCATGTTTGAGGCGCAGCTTACGTTCTGCATCCATTTCAGGCCTGGACCAGGCCCTGTAGCCGATCCTGATGTCCTCCTGTCATCAGCACCGGGTTCTCTGAGGCACAAGGAAGAAGCACCAGGAATTTCCTTGTGGCTCCTCCATTGGAAGTCTTGAATCTAGCCTGGGTTGGTAGCTTCATTGGAGCCCACCTCATACACCCTTGAGTTCACAGCATCTTAGAATGACCGAGTTGGAAGGGGGCCTAGAAGGCCATCATTATCATCATCTTCTTCTTCTTAAACCGTAAGGCTGGAAGGGGTCCATCCCCTCTCAAGGAGGCCGGGGGGGGGATTGAACTCCTAACGTCTGGCTCCACAACCAGAGACTTCAACCACTGAGCTATCGAATAGTTAGCCTTCTGCTCAATGCGTTACTCCTTGCTGTGCTGGGAGGGGTTTCTGGGAGTTGCAGTCCAGAAACATCTGGGGACCCACAGGTTGGGAACCACTGCGTTAATCCTTTCAAACAATGCAGGAAGCATAGGGTGCTCTGCATGTTCTTGGACTACACCTTCTCTCATGCCAGTCATGAGTTATATGCTGACAAGGGGTTGGTGGAAATCCATTTTCAACAGCACGAGTGTCTGTCTCAGACTAGGATGTGTCCAGGGGCCGTGGTAGCAAGCTGTCCCAAACCCCTCTGAATTGGCACCCTCAAAAACAAAATGAGCGGTAGGCAAGGAAGCCACCCCCCACCCCCAAGCTGGCCACTGAAGCCAGCCATTCCTGTTTCCCGGCCAGAATAGATGGATCAGAGGTATACTGCCTTTCTATAGGGAGGGTTTTTATATTTTATCGGCCTTAATGTCTGTAAGGACGTGACTTTTCCGTTCAGCAAATGAAGAGCAGCCTATTGTCTCCAGCCCGGGGCTGTTTCCTGATGGATCAGGGCCCTCTCTTGCGTGCACCATCTTTGTCCCTGTCTTGGTCCGCAGTGGTAAATAATAGTGTCTCTCAGAAGGGGCACACTTGTGCCAGGGTTGTGAAGAGTTTCTTGCCAATAATGGGTAGTTTTCAGAGAACTTTCCATCCATGACTTCCCTTGCCGTTAGATGCCAACACTAGAAGGCTTGTTATGTTCCGTCAAGGTGGAACAGGCTTATAGGAACCCTAATAGGTCTTTCACGGTAAGCAAGGTATTTAAGGAGCGGCTTTATCAGTCCTCTATCCCCTGCGAGCATTCAAGAGGATTCGAACCCAAGCCTCTGGATTCCCGGTCCGCCACTCTGCCCGCTACACCACACTAGGTCTCCCGCTCTGCAAAGGTACGTTGGACTTAACCCACCTTCTTGATTATAATTGAAAGGCACTGAGAGTAAAAGAGTTGCTGGTTCTTGTGGCTTAGTTTGGCTCCGTGTGAACCGGGTACTGCTTACGGCCAATCGTGACAATTGGCTGTCCTATATTCCCTGCGGCTTTCCAGAATCTTCCTTGCCTGATGCTTGTTGCTACAGAGACTGTCCAGGGAAGCATCCTGCCTCCTGTTTAGTTGCTGCTGGTATTTCAAGGTACACTGCTCTTGGACTGGAGGCTTTGCGTCACTCCCTGACAGAGCCATTGATAGATTCTCCCCACCCCACCTCTACCCCTAGAGATTGCAAATGTTACCTATGGGGTTGTCCAGAGATGACATGCATGCAGATTCTGACCTCCTGCTCCATAGATGTTGTGATCTCATAGGTGAAGGGGTCGTGATCCCTAATGGGCATTCACATGTAATAAAACTGTGGACTCGCCTTGTTACCCACCCACCCACCCAGCTTAAACTGTGTTCCGTACATCTCTTGGTTTGGGAAGAAGGGGTTTCGTGCTTCTGCCGTGGGAAGTGCCACCAGACAAAAGTTGGGTGTACCTCTCCCCGAAACAGTGGCGTCACCAGAGAAGGAAGGAACGTGGCTGTCCTAGAAGGACCAAGGCATTGGATAAGGGAACTTTCCAGCTTTATTATTGACCGAGAGTTCCTTGACAGGCAGGTTAAAAAAGGTAAATAAAATCCCTCCCTCGGGATGGAATGGGGCCTGGCCAATTCCTACCCTTCCTAGCTCTTTGCTGCATTTTTTTGAAAGAAGAAGAAACGTTTGGTCACTTGGTTTCCCATGCTGGATGCGTGCCTGATGGTGATATCATAGCTGAAGGGGAAGTCAGCGGCCGCCGCTGGGCAGACTCCCAGAAGGTCAGATCCACCTCCAAAGACGGAGTTTTCCAAGCCCAGCCTTTTGGCCGTTATTACTCCATGGCCATCTACCTCGGAGGCTGGTTGTCAAACCCATGCATTCAAACTGCCTTTCCCTCAGCCTGCCCATTACGATGTGGGATGTTTTCTCCCCCCCCCTTGCTGGGGATGATGGGGGCTGTTGTTGCAGGCAGTTTAGAGGACTGCCAGGTTAGGATTGTTAGGCGTGGGTGCTGAGAAATTAAGCCGCCTTTCTTTTGCAGAGTTGGGGAAGTCACTTGCCGGAATCCCCTTCCATACATAACCTTTATTGGCATATGGATGCATACAAACATGTGCCATGATATAATAAATATTAACATGATTAATATTTTTTTTAAAAAAAGTTTTAAAGGGATTGTGGGTCTGTTAATCAGGTTAAAAACGTTGATAGCACTGTTACATAGATAGGAACTAATGAATATCTTCAGCATGGATCCTAACAATCTCCGATTAAAACATAGCAACTTTTTCAGTTATGACGCCGGACTTAGACGCAAGCAGACATCGGATTTTATCCAGATTTGTCATACCTATCAGCCTCCTTAGAACTTGGTCCAGAATGTCCTTACGTAGTTTATTATGAAGGGGGCCGTGAAAGAGCACGTGGGCAAGAGTTTCCACGCTACCCGAGCCACAAGGACAGCATCTCATGTCATTAGGTGGGCCATTAAATCTACCGCTCAGGACTGCAGATGGCAGAACGTTCCATCTGGCTAAGGTGAAGAGGGCTCTGGGGAACTTGTGGGGATTTAAGCAGTGTGAAAGAGAGATATGGGGCCTGCTTACTAGGGATAAAGGCAATGTGCCAATATAAGGGTGAGTGCAGAGCCTGTGTGCAGAGTCTCCACACTCGTCTTCTTATGGCCCCTATCCCTACCCTGATAGTATGGGCATCATAGCCCCCCCCCCAAAAGTAACTTGGTTTCCGTTTAATTTTCATGGGGTTTGTAGTTTGGTGAAGTGCTTAGTAAGCTGGGGTGCCCTGCCCTGAACTGAACTACAGCAGGTAATTCCAAGAGCAACGCCAAAGCCCATCGTCCTGACGGTAGAGCCATGCCAGTTAAAGAAATATCAAATTGATGGAAGTGTGTTCCCTGCAGTAGCTGGGGTAGAAATGAGTCTAACACCCCACCTCACCAGACAAGAGATTGGTACGTGCTGTTCCTGTTGTGATGCAGGATTGGATAGGTTTGAATTTGCTATGAGAAGCCGTTAACTTGACAAAAGAGCCGCTCCTCATGTGTTGATGCGGATCAGGCCAGTTGCTAGCATATTGAACACTCTCCTTCTCCAGCCTATGAGAATTGTCACACTGAGTATCCACGCCTCTAAATTTACTATATACGCACCTAAATTTATTACTGCACCACTTCTTGTATTGGCACTGGCAACCACTGGGCCTCGCTGTCTTGGATTATGAACCACGCTGGCAGCTTGCAATGGGAGTTAGTGTGAAAGCTGCCCCATTTCACCAGCCTTGCTTGCGCCACAGGAGTGGAGTGGCAAACGCAGGCACGAGCCTGTGAGGAGGAGCGTGGTTGGTGGCCTTAGGTGAGCCGCTCCTGTTGAGCCTCAACCCCTTCCTTATGCAGAAATTATCAATGGTTTTAATTCCCTGTCTTTCTAAAAGTGTCCTAGTCTTTCTAAATGTTTGACATTAATTTTAAAGAAATCTAATATTAACTGTCTCTCATTTTGAGAGCTCTTCGTATTTAGACTGCTTAGAAACATGCTAATAAATGATAGATAATCCTGCTGGCCTTACCTTAAAGAGTTATTGGAAAGTTCTCCCATCTATTTATTTATTTATTTATTTATTCTTGAGTTTGTATCCCGCCCATCTTCCCAACGGGAACTCTGGGCGGCGAACATGGCTGAGCAATTCAGTTAGGAAATACAAACAAGGAATAAAAGTCAATCTCTCTGTCAAACGTTTCACAAGGATTTATAACTTCCCACCTGACGTTAGAGGCAAAAGTGTGACTCGGCTGCTCCCATTTTACAGATTTAAGCAGGAGAAAGACCGATCCCCATGGCCACTTCTTATACCCATGGCCGAATCAAAGGGGATAAAAATCAGTGATTCTTTAAAAACCAGATTGGTTTAATTCATGACGAACAACAATTTAAATTTTAAAAATCATTTTTAGTTTAAATAGTCAAAAAAATTCTGGTTTTTAAAATTAAAGTCAGTTAGATGTAAATCAACTCCGCCTTGCCCTGAGCCCAGTTTTTCTCTCTCCATCCTAGCCTCCTTGATCTCATGATTTCACTCTCTAATTAGAGCTTAATTTGTACAGGCGGCACATCCTTAGGGCTTTATCTTATTGTTAAGTGTTCTTTCCTTTGGAATCAGGAATTCATGGGCTGTTTGGGGTACCGGCACTAGTGGTAGAAGAATGATGGAGTGGCTGGTGATGTGGGGTAGTGGGAGACCCCCCCTTCACCCCTAAATCTTGTTTTGGTAAATAATGATTTGTGTGTGAGAGAGTGTCCCTCCTGGTCCATCTTTCCTTGTTGTTGTTGTTTTTGTGTCGTACAGTCATGACTGACTCTTTGTGACCCCATGTTCATGGAGTTTTCTTGGCAGGAATCCTGGAGTGGCTCTGCCAGTTCCTATTCCAGGCGCCTACAGCACCTGGTATTCCCTGGTGGTCGCCCATCCAAGTACTAACCAGGGCCAATCCTGCTTAGGTTCCAAAATCAGGCGAGATCAAATGTGCTGAGGGCATCTAGGCAGCTCTGTCCATCTTTCCTAGGCTGCCCAAAATGCCCCAGCTGCCTAAAATAATTGTAGGATTGTAGAAATCCTAGCATCATGGAGTTGGAAGGGACTTACTGAGACCAAATCTCTGCTCAAGGCAGGGGAAGGCATGCCATTTAGGTACTATTAAAGTTTCTCTTCAGACGCTATTTAGGTTTCCCTACACAAGGGGCTCCCAAGCTTGAGTAACGCAAGTGTTCTTGGACGGCAACTCCCACAAACCCCAGCCAGCACAGCTAGTGGTGAAGGCCTCTCTTGGGAGAAGATCTGGACGGGAGTGATTTGGGCTGGGAAAACCTTATTTGCCACAAATTCCAGAATCCCCCAGCCAGCCTGGTTGCTGGACTACAGATCCCAGCATCCCCCTGCCCCCTGCCAAGAAGATGTCTGGCAGGGGCATTCTGGGTGTTGTCATCCAGGAAGACAACTGCTCAAGCTTAGTTTGAACGCTGCAAGGTTTCTGAAGGAAGGAAGGCCACTCTAGGAACACAAGTTGAGTCAACTTGTTGGGTTTGTGTAACAGGAAGTGGGCAGAGATTGTTGGGGGGCGGGGCGGGGACAGCAGGTGACTCAGCTTCAGGTTTTTCATCTAGGTCAAGTGCCACCTACACGAACTGGGCCAGAGGTTCTCCACCCCATCCGGACAGATGGGGCGTCCCTTCTCCCCACAAGCCATGAGTCACCCCTGCCGACTCAAGGAGATCCTCGAAACTGGAGCAGTCTTAGGATTCTCACCAGAGAGACTGAAGTCCAGTTGCCATGATTCAGCTTCCAGATAAACTCACCTGGGTGACTGAGAATCTTCACAGACGCTCACAAGGTAGCCAAGATCTCGTTCTCATGGCCTGGGCTAATTTGGATGGCCGTTGTGCCAGAAGCAGTGGCCGACCAAACAGTGGGCAGACAAAATGGCAGCAACAGGGCTTCTTGAGTTTCTCTGATCTGGCAGGGCTTAGACTGCACCTCCAGGTTGCATTCCCAGCTAGCTCCAGTTCTTGAACTGGGAATAGGATGGGTTGCTCACAACTGACCAGGTTTTCTTGGGTGTAACCCCAAATCCTAGCCTAGGTAGACTGCCGAACCTTGCACGTGCATATCATCAGTTCACTTCTGGCTTACGCTGACCCTATGAATTATTTGGATGTAGAAGTCTACCAGTTCCCAGTGGGGTGTAGAGGATGGAGTGACGGAGTAAGCCTCTGGAGAAGAAGGTTTGAATCCCCGCTCAAAAAGGGAAACGCACTGGGGTTGGGGGTGGAAGTGGCCAGACCACTCGTTAAGCACCTCACTTACTTTGAAAGAAGCATTTCAGAATGGGGGCAAACCTACCTCAAACGTCAACAAGACGCAAAGTTTGACTCCATCCAAGAGGCTGCAGGCTTAAGCCTTGTGAAAAAAAAAGTGTTTCGAGCAAGGAATTCACGGGGAGATCTGTGACCCTCCCCAGTCCACAGAGTGGGTTGTGCGTGGCCCATGGTCTGTAGAAGACTGCCCCTTCCAAAATGCATATATATTTTGATAGATGTGTACCCCTGATTGAACAGAGCCGCAGGATTATGTTATGTTTGACGGAATCCTGCTGGTTTATTTTTCTGGAGCTGCAGAGTCAGAAGTTTGAGAGTTTGATCTACCAATGAACCTCCTGGAGAGGGTCAGGACTTGATGATCTTTAGGGTCCCTAAACCAGGTATGAGCTGGCTAGATGCCCTGAGCTCATCTGATCCCACCTAATCTTGAAAGCTAAGCAGGGTCGGCCCTGGTTAGTCCTTGGATGGGAGACCACCAGGTAATACCAGGTGCTGTAGGCGCCTGGAGTAGGAACTGGCAAGCCACTCCAGTATTCCTGCCAAGAAAAACTCCATGGGCATGGGGTGATGAAGAGTCGGTCACCACTGTAACAACACAACACACGCACACAAACCAGGTATTTCCAGCCCATCCAATTTCCTTTCCGCTTGGGAGATCTAGGATCAGTCTAACCCTGCAAGATTCTCCTGGCTCCTTCCCTCGCAGCTTTTAAGAAAGTTTTGAAAACGTGGCTGTTCAAAGAAGCCTATGGCGATTGCTAATGTCTGTTTTATGCCCCTTTGTTATTCGTTGTCCTTTGTGTTAAGCATTTGTGCCTCTTGCCAGACTCTTCTCTTTTTCGTTTTGTTGTGTTCCATTTTATTTGTATCTGTGGGATTTTTAATAGTTTTGTTGTTTCATTGGCAAAATGCTCAGAGTTTCCGTGGGAAAATTGGTGTGATATATAAACTTAAAAATAAATAAACTATTCACAACCCAATATTAGGAAATACAGTAATACCTTGTAAGATGAATGCCCCTTAAGACAAAACATTCAGAAGACAAATGAAACGTCCTGGAATAAGAAAACCTCGTAAGATGAATTTTCCTATGGAATGTTTTACAAGATGAATTTGATGCATTCCTATGAAATCCGCATTAATCTGTGCTTCGTGTGATGTATTTTTGTGTAAGATGAATTGACCTGTAAGAGGTAGCACTGTACAAGTGGACCCTTGTATAACAAACAGCTTGTATAACATAAAATTTGTACAACATAAAAAATAATGGAGATAGGGGAAACTTGCTTAACATAATCACCTATGGGGAGAATCCATACAACATAAAAATGGGATTACTCCATTTTCAATGCATTCCTATGGGAATTTGTATAAAGGAAAATTTGCATTTGGAACGAATCAATTCCTTTATACAAGGTACCACTGTATTTTGTTTGTTGGTTCCAATACACAGAGGACACGTGTAACTTGATTTTTCTTTATTTTCGTAAGGAAAAGTGTCTGACTTGCAAAATGCCTTCCATTAAATTCCTAGGGGTTGAGGAGGGAGCCGATAAAATAACGTATACAATTCCGGGGGGGGGGGGAGAGGCGAGTTCAAGAGGTGTTGTGGGTGCCTTGGGAAGCACCAAGTAGATGACGCAGAAACGGGTGGCCCCATTTTGGCGGATGCGAAGTCGGCCACCAGCGCATGCCAAACACACACACAGACACACACACACACACACACACACACACACACACAAACGGGCTTTGGCTTCTGGATTGTTTCCCCGTACGCGCTCCTTCTCATGTGCTGCTGTGCCTTTACAATTGTCCTGCCGAGGGCTGAGCTCTCTCCGCCCGCCTCCAACCTCCAAAATTTAGCTGTGTCAGTCTCCCCCCCCCCAACACCACCCCTGCGGCTGCGGAGGGACTACGGTTCGTAGCCCAGCCCTGCAGCTCCCGTGTGGGATTGGACCTGAGCTTTGCAAGCTGGGCCTCCCAGGTGACGTGTGTGCCGGGTGTCGTGGGCTGCGAGGGAGGGAGGGACGGAGGGAGGGAATGGCCGGCCGGGCGGCTGCTGGCTGCCGTCCAGGTGACCCGTCGCCTTGGGTTCCAGCGTGTGGAGCAGGAAAGCACGTGTTTTCAGGCTGGCCGGCCTCTCCTGCCCGCCAACACCCCCCTTTCTGCCTCCACGGCTTTCCAGGCCTGGAGACTTTCTACGATGCCCTGGACCTGTTTACGTGGCTTTTCTAAGCCCCCGCCGAGCTCATAGGGAAGAGAATTCCCCCGCCATGTGTTGGGAGCAGCTTGTCCCCAAATACCGGACGTGAGCCTCAGACAGTTCAGGGGTGGGCCGCTTCCTTCCTGACCCCCGCTTACACCGCCGTACCTAAGAATCCGGCCAGCAGCCACGGACGGACACAACAAACTGGCTTATGGGCACATTTTACTCTGTCAACTCATATCTTTGGAAAGGGGATAAAGGAACAGGAGGACTCTGGCTCCCATCTGCCCCAGCCAGCATGCTAGGTAGCTGGGTGGTTTAGGCTTTTTGACTGTGGAGCCTGAGGTCAGGAGTTTCACACACACACACACACACACACACACACACACACACACACACACACACACACACACACACACACACACACACACACACACACACACACCTCTTTCAGAGGGGCTTGGACTCCACTACCCATAGTTTGTTTGTTTGTTTATTTATTTATTTATTTATTTATTTATTTATAATATTTTTACCCCACCTTTCTCCTTGGAAAAGGACCCAAGGTGTCTGACAACAATGATGGACAATATACAGCCCAGAACATTTAAGACATATTCCAAGTTAAAAACAGGGAAATTGAAGAGGCATCTTAGAACATTAAAACGTTAGAAGAAACGAAAAATCCACTATGAGGGGTAAAAAGCAACATGGAGAACATTGGTGTTCTTATGCGATCAGTAATTGCAATCATGCACGGTAATCACTAAAGTCATAGAGTAGGTAGTCCCTCATTCCTCCCAGCTCTACAGTTCTAAACTGAGAATTATCTGAGGATCATGGGTGTTGCAGTCAGAGGCATCTGGGTAGCTCCAGGGTCCCTCCGCCCCCATCTCTCTCTCTCTCTCTCTCACACACACACACACACTTTTGTGCTTCCATGCCACTGGAGTCAACCACTTCTTGACTTGCATGCCTGGCCCAGCCACGTCTATATAATGACAATTAAGGGTAGCAAGGTTGCATTTCTCAAGGGATGTAACGAGTTGGATTGGAGCTGCTTCCTTGACGTAATGAGTCCATGTTCTCCAGTTACTTCCAGATGCTCCTTAGAAAGGTCCCGTTAAAGCGTTTTTTAGAGACCTTTGCACAGGAAGTCTTGATGTTCTGTGCCATTAATTTTCCAAGCCTGTTAGGAACACGGGAGGATAAAATGGAACCTCCATGTTCAGAGTCAGCCTACCTGAAAGAATCTATTTTGCTGGGGCATGGAACAAGTGGATCCCTGTCTTTATGACATGATGATTGGTGTCCTGCAGGCATTGGGAGAGAGTTAGGTGATCCGTTTGGGAGCTGATCCTACTAGACCCCCTTTGGGGGAAAAACTATGTTTCTTGTGCACAGGATTAAGTTAGATTTAGCAAGCAAAAGAGCAGGGTCTTTTTTTTTCCCAGAAAGAGAGGGTTTCTTCCTCTCAGTTAAAGTATCTCATTTTTCCTTGGCTTGTACAGTGGGCCCTTGCATAACAAACAGTTTATATAACATAAAATTTGTACAACATAAAAAATTCTAAAGATAGGGGAAATTTGCTTAACAGAATCGCCTATGGGGAGAATCCGTACAATATAAAGATGGGATTACTCCATTTTCAATGCATTCCTATGGGAAATTTGTATAAAGGAAAATTTGCTTAACATAATTTCATTTGAAATGAATTAATTCCTTTATACAAGGTACCACTGTACTGTACTCTGAAAGGCTCCTATAAGCAGGGCCGGCACGTCCATTAAGGCGAACTAGGCAGTTGCCTAGGGAGCCAAAATGGAGAGGGGGTGCCAAAATGGAGAAGGGGTGCCCGCTGCCCCCTGCCCGCACCCCGCCTGTTGCCACCGCCGCCCGCCCGCGCGCCCACTGCCACTGCCGCTGCCGCCCCCTCCGCTGCCTAGGGCGCAAAAAAACCTAGCGCCGGCCCTGCCTATAAGCTGACTAAAATAAAACAACACATTTTCAAAATACGTGCTTTGATTAATTCCATCTTTCCATCGGTGGGGGGGGGTAGCTAGAGGTGGTGTATGCACTGAGGGGGGGGGGAACAGGGGTCCTGTTGTCCCCCCATGCACCCCAGTAGCAACCCGGTGCATGAATGGCCTTGCCATGTTCCTGCCCTAAGAGCCTTGCCAACCCAACCTCTTACAGGTTTGAGGCTGTGGATTCCTTGAGGGAGTCAGTCCATCTCACCTTTGGTGTTCCTCTTTTCCTGGTGCCTTCAACCTTTCCTTCCCCCTCCTAATAAGTCTCATCTTTGCGAGCTGCATCCAAAGTAGGACTGTCTTCATTGTATCATTTTTGCCCCCAAAAGAGAGAGAGCCCCATCTGGATTGATCCGGGAGCGGCTTTTTTAGTCTTGCTGATGGTGTGTCCACACAACTCTCCCCCTGCACTGCATTTCAAACCATCCTTTTCTTTCCCTGCCAGCTCTCCTCTCTCTGTTCAGTTTTGGCATCCGCCCGTCTTAATTGGAAATTTATTTATATCATACAGCATAACAGAATGCAACATTATCATCGTTTTAAATTTCGGCATCCATGCCAATTCTTCCGGGGAAATCCTTGTGATGTCCAGCAACCGAAATGTGCCGACTGTTTAGTTGTGACGCATTTCAGCCGGGATGCACCAGGAGGAAGCCAATCTGTATTGTACTCCATAATCGGAGACACGGTTGCGTGAATGTTTTTGGCCTTGGTTTCAAGTGACACGTGCTTATACTTGATGATCCTTCCTACTTTTTGCTTGTCATTAATGGCTCGACTAACCTGTTTTTTTTTCCACAACTGGCTTCCCATTCACAGGGATCTAATCTTGGTCTTGTGACTGTGGCCGTGTGGTGTGAGGTGCCGGTTGCCACAAGATAATCAAGCAGAGAAGGCAGATTCCCCCCCCCCCCCGGCTGTAATTTCATGAGGGTTGACAGGACGATTGGTCTTCCTTTGGTTTTTTTTTTTAAATGTTTAAGCATTAAGAATTGAATTGTCTGGCTTTATAAGATCATAGAATCATCAAGTTGGAAGGGACCTCCAGGGCCATCCAGTCCAACCCCCTGCCATGCAGGAACCCCCCATCACAATATTTCCGACAGATAGCTGTTGCTTTAAAGCTGCTTCGTGGATTGGAAAGAACGGAGGAGCAGGGCTTCCACCGCCCTTAGCGTTTTCCTAAGCGACAGCTCTCTCTCGTTGATCACTTTGAGTCTATGAGTTGTCAGAACTTAAACCGGTGGCATGCCGGCGGATGGTAGTGATGTGGCGCCGGCGTCCGGCTGGATTTGGCTGCGGCCCGGCTGGCTGGTTTTGCCCGTCTGCTGCTCTGCTCTGTCAGGAGAGAAAATAACAGAGGAATCTACTCCGAGGCAGAGCCAGGCTTAGTGAATTGGGCCTACGAGTTCCTTGAGGGATCCCTCTGTGCATGTGCAGAGTGCTAACACTCCCAGGAAGCTGCCAGATTGCAAGCCCGATCTATGGACCCTATAGGTCAGTAGTTTCTCTGCTGTTGGCACTACCTGTGACTGGCTAGGGCAGTGTTGGCGAATCTATGGCACGGGTGCCAAAGGTGGCATGGAGAGCCCTTTCTGTGTGCACGTGGCATCGCCCCACGCACAGCCACAGCACTTTCCCCCCCACTCGGAGCACGCCACTGTGCTCCATGCAGAGAGCTGGGCCAAGGGGAGACAGCGGTTTCTGGGTTCCTTCGTAGCCCCAGTTCACTCTCCAAGCCACGCCGTTTTTGGGATGCCCAGAGCGGCATGGCTGGATAGTAAATTGGGGCTACAAAGGAGCCCACAAATCGCTGCCACTTCCCCTCTGGCTTTCCTGCCGGCGTAGCACCCCATCTGTCTCTGCCCAGGGTGGATTGGGTGCTGTGGCCAGGGCCGGCGCTACCATTAAGACGAACTAGGCAGCTGCCTAGAGTGCTGAAATGGAGAGGGCGCTGGCAAGCCTGCTGCCTCCTGCTCCCCCCGGCCTCCGAGCTCCTCCAGCCGTCCGGGAAGGCGTGCGCGTTCCAGCCAGGTGGCGCCCTCTCTCCAGCGGACTCCGGTCACCCCAGAAGCCTGAACGAGAGGGAAGGAGGGACGGCCGGCGGAGCCCCCACGCCTTGCCAAGGGCTGAGCGGCCAGAAAGTGAGGGGGAGGAGAGACAGAGGGGGATCCGCCCCCTCCCGCAGCTGCCCTGGAACGAGGAGTCTCGTGGAGGCGGCGGGGGGGGTTATGGCACTCTGTCCATGCTCAGAGCCATTCCCCCCCGCAGAGGGTTATCCGCGGCTCCCGCTCGCTCGAGAGCCCAGCCTTGGGGAGGGCTGGATAGGCTGCGGGCCACCCCCTCGGAGGGGCTCTGCCTCACCGGATTGGCTGCTGCTCGCCCCACTAGGCATGCCGCCCTCCTCTTCCTCCTCCTCAGTGGTGCTTCATAAGCCCAGATACCTGCGTAGCCCGGGCACAGTGGAGGGGCGATGATGGGGTGGCGGGCGCCCGACTGGGGGGCGGCGGTGGCGACTACACCGCCTGCCATCCACCTGTCGCTGTCTGCCCATCGCTGCCTGTTGCTACCCCTCACTGTCCGCCCGTCGCCCCCACGCCCATTGCTGCCCACCCCGTGCCCATCGCCATCCCCCGCCATTCCCCGCCCCCTGCTGCCCCTCCCCTCCCCGCCCCCTGCTGCCTGCCCCCACCCCACACCGCCGCCCCCTGCCCCGCCTGCCTGACCCCCCGCCCCTCGCCTAGTGCGCAAAAAAACCTAGCACCGGCCCTGGCTGTGGCTGCGGTAAATTCAGAAACCTGCTCTTTGATCCTCGCTTTCCCGAAGGGTAGAACCCGAAGCATTTGTAACCCGGGGTACCGCTGTATTCAGGTTAAATTGCCATATTGGCACTTTGTGAAAAATAAGTGGGTTTCGAATCTAAGTTTGGGCACTTGGTCTCTAAAAGGTTCGCTATCACTGGGTTTGGGCTTGCCTTGTACCCCCCTCTTCCAATCCATCTAAAACTAAATAGGGGGACAAGATTGTCCCATATTAATGTTATTTTTCTCACTCTGGACCCAAAAAGTTGCCTTTTTAAAAGCCCAAACAAACTTCCAAGCAACCGCCTGGTCACTTCCCCCAAGCCCAGGTACTCAAGGGAGGCATGGACTGGGAAGACACAGATGCTGTGATATTTATTACATGGCAAGGCCTCTCCAGATTCTCTTCCACTGGACATGGCATTAACAAGAGATTAATTTACACCTGCAATGCAGCTGCAGCCTTTTCCTCTAAAGATAAATCTCCTAGTCCTCATGGAGCAAAATGTTTGGAAAGGTGACCTGATCTCCAGCCACAAGGCAGGAAGGGGGCAAGGTAAGGGTGTCTGTTAGCTGGTGGAAGAGGTACACAGGGTAGTGGAAGATGCTGCCACCAAGGAGGCTGGTGGAGTCTCCTTCTTGGGAGGCTTTTAAGCAGAGGCTGGATGGCCATCTGTCAGGAGTCCTATGATGGGGGGTTCCTGCATGGCAAGGGGGTTTGGATTGGATGGTCCCTGGAGGTCTCCTTTTCCAACTCTTATGATCCTGTGATTCTGAAAGATTAGGTTTGCTGCCGTGTTGTTTGGAGTCACTGTCTGAAAAAGGTAACTTTTTCATGCTCCGTAGGTTACTGCCAAGAGAGGCAGACGGAAGACTGGAAAGTAGGCATGGGCACGGCCAGAAAAAATGACGTTTCGAGTTTTCGTTTGTCGGAACAGGTCCGTTTCGGGTCGTTTCCGTTTTTCGCGAATTTTTTCAAAAATTTGTCGTTTCGTCGTTTCGTTTGTCGTTTGTCATGATTTGACTTCCCAGAACATGGGGGCGTCCCGCAATGACCCAGAGCAGGCAGAAAACACTTTAAACTGGGTGATGAATAATATATTTAATAAATATATTGTAGCATAAGACTGCATCTTATGCAATAAAGCAAACAAAGTGGGCAGAATGCAATATTCTTTTTTTTCTCTTGGTCAACGCTGACTGAGCCGGCCACCCTACTTGGTCTGGCTGTCTGTTATACTTTTGTTTTGTTTTGAAGCCTTTATCCATCCCATTTCCCCTCCACCTTTCAGAGGCAGCAGGAGACACAGTATTCCGTTCCTCTCCAAATCTGGATGAGGGTCTTCCAGTCTCAGTGTCCTTCCCATCTCCAATCTCACTGTTGTAAAGCCCATCTCCAACTAGCGGTCAGAGATTCAGTCTGGTACAGCCATGAGAGATGCTGTCCCCCCCCCCCACTCTTTCTCCCCCCCAAAGTTCCCTGCAACCTCTCGGGGAAGCATCGCCAGCTGGAGTATCCAAAGGAGCTGACTGGAGCCAATGGAGGCCCTCCAGAAAACCCTGGAGTTCAGTCCACCACTCTTTGGGCATGGAGGATTGAGTGCTGTGCTGCTGGGATGGGATGGCAGCCGCAGAAGAGCCAAGAGAAGCCAGAGTGCCAGCAGGGCAGGGATTGTTTCAGCGGCCTACTTTGGAGGACACTAGGCCAGAGTTTTGCCTACCCAGTGGAGACACAGTTCACACAGGGAAGCCAGAGCGCCACAGTTCAGGGAGGGACATTTTTGCAGGCCAAGCCAGAGTTTTTGCAGGCCACCAAGCCTGAGTTCTTGCAGGCCACCAAGCCTGAGTTCTTGCAGGCCACCAAGCCAGAGTTTTGCAGGCCACTTTTGCCTGCCCAGTGGGACTGGAGACAGTGGAGAGGAGACAGTTTTTTGCAGGCCACCAAGGCAGAGTTTTTGCCCAGTGGAGACAGGCCACCAAAGCCACGAAGTCAGAGCACCAGCAGGGAACTGAGGGAGGGACATTGTTTGCAGGCCACCAAGTCAGAGTTCTGCAGGCCACCAAGTCAGAGTTTTTGAAGGCCACCAAGCCAGAGTTCTTGCAGGCCACCAAGTCAGAGTTTTGCAGGCCACAGAGTTCTGCCTGTCCAGTGGAGACACAGTCCATGCAGGGACTTAACTGGCAGGAACAAGCTGCTGCAGCGGATGCCATGGGGTGCTGCCAACCTGTGTGACTGCCTTGATGCGCCCTTTTGCCTAATCAGAGTCCCAGCTGTGTGCCAGGACGTCAGTAAGTTAGCTGTCCTTTGTGGGTCGGAGTATCCACCAAGAACCAAGCCTGGAACTTTCTGACAAACTCTTCTATTTGTAAATGGTGACAGTGGGGGGTGTTGTTTGTTTGTTTTGTTTTTGATAGGGGAGAAGTTGATTATTGTTTGTATGTAGCATTAGCATCATACAGTCACTAAAACAGTAATGAAAAAGATAAGGGGAAGGAAAATAACACGTTGAATGTAAAGTATGTTTATTCTGTCTTGCAAAAAAATATGTAGGCACATGTTTGCATTTTCCTGCTTTCCTTAAGTATGTCTATTCTGTAATTTAAAAGTCACAGATTCATAATTTTAGATGGTTATTATTTGGAGGCCACCAAGCCAGAGTTCTTGCAGGCCACAGAGTTTTGCCTGCCCAGTGGAGACACCGTCCACACAGGGAAGCCACGAAGCCCAGAGCACCAGCAAACAACAGAAGTGTATAAAAACAAACACAAACAGTGGAGTAATGAATGAATCAAAAATATGTAAGGCTGATATGAGATTCAGCAGGCAGCACTAGAATATATTTGGGATATAAATAAACAAACCCGATATTGTTAAATGTTTACTAGTCTACTAGTAGTTGTTCAGGGAATGAAATGAAAATGATATCACACTTCTCCTGATCCACTTGAATGCAATGGGCCTGTGTGTGTTGAACTTCACACACACAGAACAACAGAAGTGTATAAAAAGAAACAAAAACAGTGGAGTAATGAATGAATCAAAAATATGTAAGGCTGATATGAGATTCAGCAGGCAGCACTAGAAGATATTTGGGATGTAAATAAACAAACCCAATATTGTTAAATGTTTACTAGTCTACAAGTAGTTGTTCAGGGAATGAAATGAAAATGAATATCACACTTCTCCTGATCCACTTGAATGCAATGGGCCTATGTGTGTTGAACTTCACACACACAGAACAACAGAGGAAAAAAAAGAATAAACTGCTATTCCCTTCAGCAGACAAAGCTGCAGAGAATCAAAGAAATTATTTTCTAAATTCAATTCCCTCCCTGCCTGCCTAACTTAAATCTAAAGCCTCCAGCCTCCCTCCAATCAGCCAGCAGCAGCCAGCCACACAGCCCTCCTCCCTCAACCACATCCATACACCCAACTGCGATTTCTGGAAGGTGCCTTTTTTTTTATGCCCTCCGAGACATCCAGAAGTGTCAGTCAAAACCTGGCCATGCCATTGGTGGAATGGTTCAAAAAAATTGCATGGTCCCATCCCATGCCCAGCCCAAATGGGCAGGTTTAAAAAAATAAAAAATAAAATAAAATAAAATCAATGCGACGTTTTATTGCTATAACAAACCCACTGCTGCTACTATTAAAAATCAGACATTTAAAATAAACAAATTTCACATGTTTCTGTGGTGATTTGGTGTGTTTTTTGACCACGATTTCTAAAGAAAAATTGCGGTCGCCATTTTGGACCCCCCCCACTGCATGGCATGCGAGAGTCGAGGATGACCCCCTCCCCCAGCCTGGTGCAAGCAGCCCAGGACAGGTGAGGGGGGGGAAGGCTGGGGACACCCCCCCAATAAACCACCCCTCTGGTAGGTGTTCTCAGGCAGGCATATTTTCGGCCGGGAGTCGGTTTTTTTTTTTTTTACTTTTAAAAACTTTTTTTCTGTGCTGCTTGGCATCGCGCGATTGCTGCGATGCCATTAACGACAACGAAAAACCCGACCCAATTTTTCTTTTTTCGGGTCGGGTTC
This sequence comes from Phrynocephalus forsythii, assembly GCA_029282475.1. Taxonomy (NCBI): domain Eukaryota; kingdom Metazoa; phylum Chordata; class Lepidosauria; order Squamata; family Agamidae; genus Phrynocephalus; species Phrynocephalus forsythii. The sequence continues at coordinate 12,006,561 of JAPFRF010000017.1, read as the reverse complement.
GAGCTGGAGCGGCGTAATTATCGTTACCGTTTCCGTTACGTAACGGAAACGATAACCGAAAATGGAAATGACAATTTCGCCGCTCCCTTCCCATGTCTACTGGAAAGATAAGGCAGGTGCGTGGGTTGGTGAGGTAGATAGGGGAAGGCAGTGGAGGGTCTGGTTGCATGTGAAGTGCTTGTTTTGAATCAAGGGGGGGGGTCAGAAACGGTGGTGGTGGAAGGAAGCAGTTCTTCTAAAATGAGGACTAGAAGCCTGACTCTTGACCCCGAGCGGCTGCAAGGTGGTTTCTTTGGCATCTTGTCTCTGTCACAATGGTGTGTTTCAGTCCCATTAACGGCCGGGGTTGGGAGGTGGAATAGCAGCCCTATTTAGCCCGATCCAGCCTGGGACAAACGCCTGAACTGCCTAAATCGTTTACCCTCGCGGTGCGCCTGTGTGTCCTCCGAAGTGTTGGAAGGCAGGGAGAGCAAGGCCCTAGTCACGCGATGACTTTCCGAGGGGAATTTTTGCACTCGTCCTCTTCTGCTCTCAGCCTGTTCTCTCATTTTTCTAAAAGGTGTGCCATCCTAACTTGTTTCCTACTTAGACTGGAAACTCCTTGGGGCAGAGCCCTCCTCCTGCTCCCCCTCCCCTCAGCTCCCCATATTTATTTGTCCGGTCCTGTCATCTTGTACCCGACTCACAGAGGTGCCAGTAGGCCTTTTCCAGATATGCCAGGGATTTAAGGTTTTACCCATGCCGTTTCCTCGGTGGTCCTTGGTTTCAGTGGTCGAGGGGGATTTGAACTTGGGTCTCTGGCATCCCAGTCTTTGGCTCTTACTGTTGAATGTCCTACTTATTAACTTAAGCCTCGTCAACATCCGTGGCTTGTTGCCTGCCTGATTTCTCTTCAGTGGAAACTTGTGGGTAGATTGGGCAGAATTGAGTATGGTTTTCTCTGGTTCAGCATGTGAGCTCCTTTGGTTGGTGGGGGAGGGAAATTTGTGCCCAGATCTTGCTTGTCGTCTAATACTACCCCACGCTGGCTCGTTTTAGCTTACTTTGTGAAGCAAAGATAGGGCCACTCGTGGGCCTTGGGGGTTGAAGACTAAAACTCCCATGCTCCCATGTCTTCAGCTGTGGCAGCCGGAGAGGTTTGTGTGTGTGTGTGTGTGTGTGTGTGTGTGTGTGTGTGTGTGTGTGTGTGTGTGTGTTGTGTTGTGTTGTGTTGTGTGTGTGTGTTTGCAGATGGTTTAGGCCAGTGTTTTTCAACCACTGTTCCGCGGCACACTAGTGTGCCGCAAGATGTTGCCTGGTGTGCCATGGGAAAAATTGAAAAATTACTTTATATATAGTCAATATAGGCACAGAGTTAAATTTTTTAACATTTTCTAATGGTGGTGTGCCTCGTGATTTTTTTCATGAAACAAGTGTGCCTTTGCCAAAAAAAGGTTGAAAAACACTGGTTTAGGCAACTGGCTGCGCAGCCCGGGGATTGGGGGTTCGATGAGGGTGGTGGTGGGAGTTGAGAGTCCAGCTCAGTGGTTCTCCACCTGTGGGGGTCCCAGATGTTCCTGGACTGCAACTCCCAGAAGCCTCCACCACTTGCTGTGCTGGAAGGGATTTTTGGGAATTGCAGTCCAGGAACATGTGGGGACCCACAGGTTGAGAACCACTGGTTCCAGCTGTTTCTGAGGGGCTACCTGTGGCCCACCCCTGCCGGACAGCTCCCACCCCTCCTCCCGAAAGAACGGATGGTGTTGTGTCAATGCCAGCAGGATTGTGCTCCTTTTTTTTTTTTAAAAGGACAGGATGCTGACAGTTTTGTGGTTAACGGGCATGTTTTTTTTTCTCCCCCCCGGCCCGGCTTCCAGAAGAGAATGAAAAACACGAAAAGCTGCACCTGGCGTGTGAGCAAGAACAGAAGAAAGCCAGCCTGACGCGGCTGAACCATGCTGCTCATCCCGAAGAGCTGCCGTGCCACGACATCCCGGCGGCGCCCTCGTCTCCGCCTACCCCGGCCCCTCCCCCTCCCCTCCCGACCCCCATCTCCGTCATCCCCATCCCGGTGGTCGCTGGCCCGCCTCCGCCGACGGCCCTGAGCCCTCTGTCGCCCCCGATGCTCCATCACCACCTGCCCCTCAGCAAGGAGGTCCCCCTGGTGGCACCCGTGATCCAGAAAGCCTCTGGCCCACTCCTTCCGGACCTTAAGGTCCCCCCGCCCTTGTCGGGGAGCCCCGTCCAGTTGCCCCACTACCCGCCCCAAGTCCTGGCCATTTCGCAGCACCACGTGGTCCAGCAGCCCATCCAGCCCCAGCCGCCGCCTCCACTCACCCCGCAGGTCCTCCCGGTGCCCCCACCGCCCCCGCTCGGGGTCAAGATGGTCCCGTTGGACGACACCAAGCCCAGCGAGCAGAAAAAGCGGCCCGGAGGGTGAGTGGCATGGCTTGGAGTAGCCACCATATATATATCTCTAGACAATGCTGTGAGGATGTGAACACCAGCACCGCAGGTGCAGATGCGAACCACAACCCTCCCCCCCCTACACACACGATGGCAGTACTCATGTTTTTTCCCCTATGGGAGGCAAATGCTGTACAGATGGCCCATGTCTAATTTAAGCACCCAGCCCGGGTGTTCTTGGACTGCAATTCCTAGTATCCTTCGCCACCCGTGGTGCTGGCTGGGGTTTCTGGGAGTCCGAGAACATCCAGGTTGAAAACCACTGGCCTGTCTGGATGGTCCGTGGAGGGTCGAGGTTCCTGAGCTAGCCATACCGGTTGACACGAATACCAATCTGTGTCTTCATTTCTGCTCCAAAATCTTTCTGTTTATGTACTTGGGGGCGTTAGGGTTCTCCCTGGGGCATCCTTTCATCCAGTCATGTAAAGCGCTACTGGATTCCCCTGTTGTTGTTGTTATTGGTGGGATTCCTACCCACCCTGGCCAAACACACAACAGGTGGTCTTCACCTGTTGTGTGACTTCAAGGAACCGGCTGCCAGATGCAAGAAACGTCTTCAGTCACCCAGGCAGTGGGGATGTGGTGGTCTTTGGGGTGCCCCATACATCTTGAGAGTGGGTGTGAACTGTGGGGCCTTGCATGAGAAAGATCCAGGTTCTGCCACTTGTGTGGATATACTAGTGGAACCCGTGAGTGACACAGCTGAATCCAGCCCTTCGCCCCACCTGGGTCAGACCCATTGTGCCAGTGGGGCTTATAAGAAGCCTCATGGCGCAGTGGTTAAATGCCTGCCCTGCAGGTAAAACTGTGCTCACGACCTGGGGTTCAGTCCCTGGTAGCAGCTGGCTTGTGGTTGACCCAGCCTTCCATCCTTCCGAGGTCAGTAAAATGAATACCCAGCTTGCTGGGGGGGGGGGTGTAGTCTGCATTACTGTAATTAAAATTGTAAACCGCCCAGAGACTACTTGAAGTGGTAGGGGGCGGTATATAAACAGAACATTTTGCATAGAATCATAGGCTCCTAGAGTTGGAAGAGCCCTCAAGGGCCATCCAGTCCAACCCCCTCCTGCCCAGCCGTTGATTTCTATAGGTGCCCTTTGTTTGGGACTAGCACCTGGGTTGAGGCCAGGGTGGGCCAGTGGGTGTCCCCACGGGCTAGCTGGATGCTTCTTGTTCTGAACCAGAAAACAAAACCTTGAGGTTCGAAAAGAAGCCACCAGGTAAAGTGTTCTCTGGGAGCTGGGTAGCCCCTGATTTGGAAGTATCTTGGGTCTAATCAGAGTAGATTTTCTGAAATCTGACACTGATGGTGCTTTTTCCTTTTCCCCTCCCCCTTTTTTGGATTTTAGGGTTGGCACCAGGGAAGTCCATAATAAATTGGAGAAGAACAGGTATGTAGCTTTCAGAAACAGAGGCAGTCTCCCAAACTCAACGGTGACACCATTGAGAAGGGCGGGGGCAGCTAAAAATGTCCTTCAAAGACTTTCTGAGCTTTCTAGATGAGGTGTTGATGGACAGTTGTTCTCCCCCCAGTGACCTTCTGCTTCCCGGGAGGATCTCAATGATAGACAAGCTGATTAAAGCCCAGTTCAGACAAGGCTCCAGACTACGATTCTGACCTGCACTTGGGGGCAAGTTCCTTTCTCATGCTGGCCCCAGGGGATTCAGGGTTTTCAGGGTTGCCACTATTTGGCAAGTCACGGAAATGGCAATTGGTCAGGGAAAGTCAGGGGAATTGGTCTAAAGTCAGGGAAGTTGTGATTAAAGTATAATAATTTCTAACTTGATTATTACTGCAATTTCAAAACTATGAAGTTTCATAATGTGGCTTCAGAGAAACCACTTTAGATGGAACATGTGTTTAATTTTTAGTGTACCTTTAAAATAATAGCAGAAATGTTATGTCATTTGTTAGCATTGTGAATTGAATTGAAGTTGGTATCTTGGTGTAATTTTTTGGTGCAATTGCAAAACAGATGTTGGGGCAGTTTTTTTTTTTTTAATCCGCCATCGATAACTTGCTGAATGTTGAAAGAATTTAAGCTCCTGATATTAAATCTGGGCGGGATATAAATTCAACAATAAATAAATAAATAAATAAATAAATCTCTTACTTTGACAAATATTTTTGCAGTTGAGACTTGTGTAGTTGTAGAGCGGAACATTTTATTAAACCTTGCATTAATGCAAGGTGGCCTCTTCGTTTTTAAACTCATGGTTGCATTTGAATGTTAGCGGCAACCCTGGTTTTGCACTTTTGCACACCTCCAGTGTGAGCTGGTTGCTTGGGTCTCCTTTTTCGATGTGCCCAACCATTCAGCACGAGGGCTGCCAGAACAGAGATCTGAATCTCTTGGGGGGATGGAAGGCTGGTAGAAACAAGAACCTTTGAGTTAAATAATAAGGGGAAGACATGGAGTAGTGTTCTTAATCCAGGCCCCCTTCTTTTCAAATTCAGTCTTCCCATTTCTGTTTTATAATAAACCCTGATTTTTCTGCGGTTTGGCTCTTGTCTTTTCTCTCTCCTCACAGCAGCAGCCCTGTGAGGTAGGCCAGCGTAAGAAAATACAGCGGTCGCAAGGTTGTAGGCTAGGTTTTGTGTGGTGGAGTGGATTGCAGACATGAGGATTGGTTTCTTTTTTTCTGCTTTCCATTTTCCAGTGAGTTTGTGGCACTGAGAGATTGTGAGCACAAACCATGGTTTTGAAAACTTGCCTCAAACCACAGTTTCAGGTTCCTGTCTGTTCTCCAGCCGTAGTTTGGTTGGTTCTGGGTTTTGGCTTCCTGCCATGTTGAGTGGCTTGCAGATCCACATCAAAACCAAGTTTTTAGTGCTAGGTTCGAGCTGCCGTTCGTCCTTTCAGGCGTCACAAAAAGCCGGTGCAGTGAGGAGCCATGTCTGAATGGGCACGATCGGCAGTAACTGGTCTCCTCCTGCAGAGCAAAATATTTGTCTCACTTTGCAGGGAACTCCTGGGCTGTATATACGGGAAGCCTGCTTGGAGCCCCAAGTCATTAAGGGCACTCCATAAACTATGTGTTAAGGAAGTGCTTTCAGTCCGAGCGCAGAATTCCGTTCCAGAGAAGAGAGGGGGAATGGGCGGAGCCAGTGAGAAGAGGGTGGGGCCACGAGGCCTGGAAGAGTTTTCGCTTAATGCTCCTGCTATCAATCAAACCTTAAATTGAATTTTTTTCACCATTTTAGAATGAGAGATTTTAGAGGCTGGGATGGACCGCCAGATGTTGGGGGCATGGGGAATGGGGTGCCCCTCTGGGACTTCCCCGTGCTGGCCCCCAAGGAGATCTGAGATGTTGGCTCCCGCTGTTCTGACCCACGGGGTGACGTTTTGGGTTTTGCCTCTGCAGACGAGCCCACTTGAAAGAATGCTTCGAGACCCTCAAGCGAAACATCCCTAACGTCGACGACAAGAAAACCTCAAACCTCAGTGTCCTAAGGAGTGCCTTGAGATATATCCAGGTAGGTTGTGAAACCCTGGCGGTTGTCTGGACTGGATTCTGTGGAGGCTTTAGGGCTGCTGCCTGTTCTCGGTCCTGTGTCGGCTCGGCTGAGTGTGGCACAATTTCGGGGGCACTGCTTTTGTGGCCCTGGATGGGCAACCTCTAGCTGGAGTTTTGTCTCAACTCCCGGTTTCCTGAAAACGTGGGTTCTCTGCATTTCCGGAGTGGCCTGTGAAACTGGTGGGCAGCAGCATAGGAAGTGGTTTCATATTCAGCAGCATCCCTGACCCATGAAGGCCAGCGTGGTCGGCTGTGGGTGTCCGCCATGGCCCTTGCTAGATTGGGGAGGAGTGAAAGAACAGGCAGACCCACACGGGGTGCAGTTGAATCGATGGGCGTTCGCATTAGGGGCTGGTCCTGGCATTAAGAGAGGGTCAGATTTACGGAGGAGCGGTCGATCAGCAGATGGGTCTGTAGGGCCTCTCTCTTTGTTGGCACTGGGCTTCTCAGTTCTTCTGGATCCTGACGGGCGGACAGCAGAGAAAGGCCACTGTCTTTGGGGCCGTGAGAAATAGGATGTTTGGCTGGGCTGGTTGAACGGGAATGCTTTTCATCTGCCAGTTTGTGGCAATAGTGTGACTCCCCCCCCCTAAAAAAAAAGCTTCAAGCCAGGAGAAGTAAGTTTGTTCTTCAGGTGAGATGTGACGAAGCAAAGGAGTACACTGACTTTCTAACTGGTACCCATTTGTTGGCAAATGATCCATCGTTTGCGCTGTACCAGAAAAAGAGTTTCCGCTGTTGGGTGTCTGGACACAGTCAGATTCGTAGCGTGCCAGCCTGTTGGAAGAGCGGATCTGCTCTCCCATCTCCCCTCGGTCTTCTTTTCTCCAGGCTGCACATGCCCAGTTCTTTCAGGCTTTTCTCCGAAGGCTTCGTTTTCTGAATGCGCTGGTGACCCTCCTCTGAACTGGCTCCAGTTGGTTGGCACCTTCCTTAATGTGGCGGTTGTGGTGCTGTTCCCTGGGAAGACAGCATGGACGCTTCTTGTGGATCCCTTGGCAGATGGCAAAATGTTTGCTTGGTCCCCTCTTGGTGTGGACGCGCTCTAGAGTGGGGTTGTACGGTTCTGAGTTGGGGAGTGGGATGTGGGCCACCCAACACGGCAGCCACAAACTGGTGAGCCGGCCCTCGACTCTCTCTCTCTCTTCTCTGTTTCTCTGTGCATCTGAGCCTGAATTACCTTGCAGCGTGGTTGTTAAGAGGATTTATGTAGTAATATTTGGAACATAAGAAGAGCCATGATGGAGACGTGTAATCTCCAGGCTTAAAACTGGGCTACGTCAAGGACCAGATGCAGGGGAGTGGGATCAGGAGACATATATCTAGTCTTGGGCGCTCCCGGAGGCATCTGGTGGGGCCACTGGGATGTACAGGAAGCTGGACTAGATGGGCCTTTGGCCTGATTCAGCAGGACTCTTCTTATGTTCTTATGTTCTTAGTTTGTAACCTGTGATGGACTTTTCCTCCGGGAATCTGTCCAATCCCCTTTTGAAGGCCTCCAGGCCAGATGCCATCACCACCTCCTGTGGCAGGGAGTTCCACAGACTAACAACGCGCTGGGTGAAATAATATTTTCTTTGGTCTGTTCTTACTCTCCCAGCCCTCAATTTGACTGGATGTCCCCTAGTTCTGGTATTTTGTAGGAGGGAGAAGAGCGTCCCTCTATCCACTTTACTCATGCCCTGCTTAATTTTGTATGTCTCAATCATATCCCCCCTCGGGGGCCTTTTTTTCCAGACTAAAGAGCCCCCAATGTTTTAGCCTTTCCTCATAAGGGAGGTGCCCCAGCCCAGTAATCATTTTAGTCGGTCCCTTTTGCACCTTTCCCAGTTCCACTATGTCTGTTTTCAAATACTGCACAGTATTTTTCTGTGCATAAGACTATATATTTTGTCTAATCTTGCTAGACTAAAAATTGAAGGTTGTCTTATACATGAAGTAAGCCAAGAAGATAACCATGAGGTTGTAAAACTGTAATTTTTAGTTAGAAAAATGGGGTTGTTTTATACACAGGGGGCTTCTTATAGATGGGAAAACACTGTACATCTTCAAGATTTTTTCTCCTCCGTCTTCCAGCCTCCCCTCTGTTTTGCTGAGAATGTAACCCCCTTTGAATGTTCTGTTGCACCTCACTTTGAAAACTTCAACTCTGAACTTAAACCGGTCATATTTCCAAGCTTGGAGGTGGCGTGTGTGAACACCAGCGTATCAGGTGAAAGAAAGGCCTAGAGGTGTGGGTGTGGATAATTGTGTTTATTTTTGTGGATATTCTGCCTTCCCCATTCAAAGGTGGCTTGAAAAACTTGTACCAGGGGTATGATTTTACAGGAAATAATTTTTTTAAACAGGATGCTGAGATTGTCTATGGGAGGGGCATGTAGAAATGTAGAATTGGATGGGCTCCTTTATCTCCAGAATCTCTGTGTGCTGACTTCCTGGAACCAACTGGTTGGTGTCCAGGGCAGAAACAAGAGTCTGAATTAGAACCAGAACTTGGAAAAGTTTCAATTTTTGGAGGACAGCTCCTGAAATTGTGTAATGCAGGGCCTAAAACAGGAGTTTTCAATCTCCCTTTCCCCATATTTTCTGGACTACAACTCCCAGAAGCCTTAGCCGGCATATAAGTAGCCAAGGATTATGGGAGTCCAAGCCCCAGAACATCTGGATCCCACGCGTGAGAGCCATGGGCTTGGAATAGTGGAAGACCCAAGGGTCTAGTCCTCAGCAAGGTGTGGAGCCTGCTGGAAGGCAATCCGGCCAGCTGTTCTTTCTCACTGTGGTGAAGGGTTAAAATGGGAAAGAAAGTCCACCAGGCGTGTTGCATCCGTAGGCTGTGCACAAGAACAGATATCTCGTTAAGTAACTTAAGAGGGATGCTTTTCAGCTGTCATGCATGGGTGGTTTGAGCATCTGAAATGCCAAGGTGGGTGGCCATTGAGTGTCCTGTGCCCGTTGACAGAGAAATCACCTCCATGGTTGTTGTTGTTTTTTTTTGGGGGGGGGACAGAGTTTTCAGGTTAAAAATATTACCGGTAATAATAATCAAGACACATCTTTGTAGAGGGTGGTCTGTGCCCTCTGCAGAAGTGCCGTTCATCCACCCTTGCCCCCTGGCTCCGTTTTTCCTTTTGCGTTATGTTGAGAGGCCAGTGTCACCAGCGATGGCCCATCCTAATGAGGTTTGTTTGTTTGTTTGTTTGTTTGTTTGGCCTCTGGGCAGCCACTGACCTTTTGCAAAATCTTCTCCTTCTCAAAACAATCTGGTAAAAAATCCTCTTTGGAATACCCTGATGGAGGGAGTGTCAGCCTCTGCTTACCCCTCCCTCTCAGCTTACCTGTAGATACTTGAGTCTAAGTTGACCCAAGTGTAAGTTGAGGCCCCTATTGTAAACTCCCCCCCCCAAAAAAAAAACTGGGAAAACTTGATGGACGTGAGTAGAAGTCTAGGGTGGGAAATGCAGCAGCTACTGGTACATTTCAAAAATAATAGATAATAATAGTAGGGTAAACTATTTCCGAATATTTATTTCGACCTTGGTGGCGGGCGAACAGGAGCAAAGCCAGGCACCACCATCACCGCCTCCCCCCACCTTCCCCACCCTCTACTTTATGTTGACCTGAGTATAAGTCGAGGGCCCTCCCCCACCACCACCCAAACTACCTCCTCCTCCTCCTCCTCCTCCTCTTCTTCCTCTGTTCCCTTCCACTCCCTGCTCCCATCAGACTCCTCTGGTTATTTTTCCTTTGATGGAGCTCATTGCCGGCGAGGAGGAGGAGCGGGTGGTGGAGTTGCAGAGCCGTGCCCTCGGGCACCGAGCGGGCGTAATCCGCCTGTACGGCGAGCCAAAATATAATCCCCGAAGCAGCAAAAGCTCTCGTGCTCTCTCTCTCTCTCCCCCCTTGTGTATCCTTGCTCTCTCTGCCTCTTGGCGGGGCTTCCCTCTTTGGCCTCTTGGTGCTTTGGGGGCTTCGTCATGAATCCCAGGGGGTTCCCTCCGGTTGGTGATGTCTGGGGATGATGATGGGTTCTAGACAGGGCTGGGTTGACCATGAAGCACAAGAAGCAGGTGCTTAGGGGGCATCATCAAGGGAAGAGGGGGCGCCACAGGAATTTTTCATAGCCGAATTTACCATGGGCCATATGGTGCAATACTGCAAATGCAAATCTAACACAGTATGAACCGACTCGGGTGTTAAGGTCATCAGGAGAAGCCCTTCTCTCCATCCTGCCATCCTCACAGGTATGTCACGTGGGAGCCCCTGAAAGGGCCTTCTCGGCTGCTGCGCCCAGACTCTGGAACTCCCTCCCACTAGAGGCCAAGATTGCCCCATCTCTGTTGTATTTCCGGGAACAGGCAAAGACCTTTCTCTTAAGGCAAGCTTTCCCTGAAGGAAGAAATACCTATTATGTGTCTTTTATATGAATCTACAGGATCACATACAGTAGACTTTGTGTTTATAACCACTGTAACCTTGTGTGATTACATTGACACTGTGTTTTCAATGTTAGTTTGGATCACTCATAACTTTGACTTGGAATTTTACTCTCTTTTTAACTGCTCCTGTTCTCTTGTAGCTTTAATGTAATGCTCCCTTTTAAGGCTGTATAAGATGTCCCTCAATTCCTTGTTCTCAGTACTTGAACATGTCTTGATTGTACAGTATTGGACTTTATATTTTCCCTCGTTACTGTAAGCCACCTTGTGTCCTTTTCCAAGGAGAAAGGTGGGGTAAAAATACTCGAAAATAAATAAATAAATAAATGGTGCTGCTGGATCAGGATCTGCAAAAAGGGCCCCCACATTAAATGAAAAAATTACATACACATATATACAATAATAAGAAGAGTACTTAGAAAGTGTAAATGTCTGCCAAGGGTTATGAAATCAAGGGGGTGGAATCCCCCCCCCCAAATAAATGAAAGCAGGGGAAACTTTGTATGCAGTCAGTTGTCCACTGAGAATGAGACTGCAGGGGTGCTACTAGCTGATTTATTATTGTTTGTATTTTGAAGTACATATACCCTGTTTCCCCGAAAATAAGACCTACCCCAAAAATAAGCCCTAGCAGGATTCTATGCATTTGTTAAATATAAGCCCTAGCTTGATAATAAGACCTAGTGATGGGCATGGCTGTGCCTACACACACACACACACACACACACACACACACACACACACACACACACACACACACACACACACACACACACACACACACACACACACACACACACACACACACACACACACACACACACACACATGTTGCCCCTCCCTTTCCATCCATGGTCCTTCCCTACTTCGCTAGGGCCACCAAAGTTACCCTACTTTGTAGCATGTTTGCTTTCAGTTCCTGTTTCCCCGAAAATAAGACCTACCCCAAAAATAAGCCCTAGTGTACCTTCTTGGGGAAAAATAAATATAAGACAGCGTCTTATTTTCGGGGAAACACGGTATATACATATATGGGGAGTGCCTAGATGCCCTGACCACATCCGATCTCACCTGATTTCGGAAGCTAAGCAGGGTCAGCCCGGGTTAGTCCTTGGATGGGAGACCACCAGGGAATACCAGGTGCTGGAGGCGCCTGGAGTTGGAAATGGCAAAGCCACTCCAGTATTCCTGCCAAGAAAACTCCATGGACATGGCGTCACGAAGAGTTGGTCACGACTGTAACTATGCAACACACACACACACACACACTTGGGGAGGCACCACACACACATATGGGGAGGCAGCAAAATCTTTTAAGCGCTTAGGGCCTCTAAGGGTCTTAACCTGCCCCTGGTTCTAGAGTTCCTTCACCTCTGGAGAGCCAGCCACCATGCAGAAAAAGGAAATATAGCATGGATCTCTTTCATGACCTGCTTAGAAACGAGGGGCCCGGCATTGATCTATGGCTCTGCTTGCCACCCCCCCAATCTCCCTCCTTTCTGTATCTCAGCTTGCAGGAGCTCAAGACATGCAGCTGCCACCCCCCCCCCCCGAATTCAAGCTTCCTGTTGCAGGCATCATAAGAATCAAATAAATTAAAAAATCAAGTTGCTAGTCCTTGTGACTGTGGAGATATTATCAGAGACGTATCCAGTAAGCAACCAGGCAGAAGGAACAGCTGTTTCTGTGTGTTTGGTTGGATTTACTGTGGAGTCTTTTTTCATGTTTGGGTTACTAGGACACTTTCCTTGTCTTTGGGTATTTTTGCACACGCAACGGTAGTCTGTTTGCAAGGGAAGCATCTGTGTGTGTCGGGGGGGGAGGACAGGGGAGAAGTGTTCCTAATCTGGGGGAAACCAGTTGATATCCCTCCCTCCCTTATGCTGGTGTCCCAAGTTCTTGGTGGCAATTCCTAGTTTTGAAGCAGAACCTGGATCGGCTAAAGCCAGATTTACTCTCATAGACGTTTTTGGGGTGTTACATATTCTAGCAGAAGGATGGAACCTCCAGATACCACCCCAGTTTATCTTAAACCTCACAACTCGTAGTAGCTAAAAGTGGTGAAGAGGCAGCCTGTAGAGGGGAGAAAACTGGGAAGAATCTCAATTAATAATAATAATAATAATAATAATAATTAATAATAATAATAATAATAATAATAATAATAATAATAATTAATAATAATAATAATAAATTTATTGTTGTTGTGTATATATACACAGTATACACATACAGTGAAATTCACAAACACCCAGAGACCAGACTCAGCGCCCACACACGCAGCCAGGGGATGGATGGAAGGCAAGGGAGCGCATCCAATACCCTGTGGGATGTCTTTTTCCTTTTTCCTTGGCCCCTGATTTGCAGCCGCTGTCCCCTGTTCTTCTAGGCAAGCTGTTTTCCTAGGCCTGCTTGAAGATGCAGGAGTTGAACACGGCATCTGGTGACACACAAAGCTTGTCAGCGCCTGAGACTTGTTTGTTGTGCGTAACTTTCACAGGGGGGGGGAGGGGGAGGGGGGAGCTGCATCGGTGTCCTGTCTCCATACTGCGCTCCCTCAACTTTGATGTTAAGCTGATGTTACAACAGCTAAGGCCAGAATACATATCCTGGGCATGCTAGTTTTCTGTGCATAAGGTGTTTTTGTGTTGTTGTTGTTGTTTTGTCCATTTAGGGTTTCACTTTGATTTGTTCTTCTTGTGCATCTTCTCCCATTCATCAGGTCCTTTCCAGTTTTATGGGGGAAGGGAGTTCATCTTTTTTCTTTTTGTGTTTCACTGTATGTAGACTCAGGATAGCGTAAAGATGTAAAATATCCAGAAATTTTGAAACCATGCTATGGGAGGGGGGGGATGGAAAAATTAGGGGGTAAAACAGTTTTTTTCCTTGTTTCCCCACCCCACCCCCTCACCCCCAATATTTCTGGAAATGTTCCATCTAGGGAAGCACAGGCATGTCATCCAAGTACCCCAGGTGAGTGTTATTCAGGTGACAGCTTAGAGGCAGGACTATTAGGCCAACTTGATTTTCTCTCTCTTAAAGTATCCCCGAAAGATGTTAACTTTTTTGTGTGTTTTCAACTGGTGATTCTTCATCTTCTCTATTGTTCTGTCCCCATTGCCCTCTTAAAAATCCCTTTTAAAAATGTCCCCTAGAAGGACATTTTCACATTTCTTTACTCTTGGAGGTCTCTATTATTCCGTTTATAGTTCAAAGTGCTGTTTGAGGAATTTTTAAAAAGTGGCCTCTTTAAGTTGGGACTGAATTCAGGCAATCAAAAAAAAATCACCCTCGCCCATTCATGCCTATAAGGTGCCACATGTTTTGTGTCTTTTCTTTTCTTTTCTTTTCTTTTGTTTTGTTTTTCTTTGATTTTTGCCTGAAATGCCTGTAATAATAAGTTAAACATTGTTATAATTACTACAGCAATTGGTTATTAATGATGGTTATAAAAACCACATTTCCCACCCAAATGACATTGAAGAAGGGACTGGATTGTTTTCTATGGCTTCAGAGATGAGGACACGGGGCAATGGTTTCAAACTATAGGAAAAGAGATTCCATTTGAACATTAGGAAGAACTTCCTGACGGTTAGAGCTGCCTGGCAGTGGAATAATATGCTGCCACAAAGGAGGGTGGTGGAGTCTCCTTCCTTGGAGGTTTTTAAGCAGAGGCTGGATGGCCACCTGTCGCAAAATACTGTGATGGGGGTTCCTGCATGGCAGGGGGTTGGACTGGATGGCCCTCGTGGTCTCTTCCAGCTCTATGATTCTCTGATCTCATCGGGGTGCCCTTATAGCTTCTGGTTTTGATCACGCCACAACACACACTTATTTTGTTTCCGTATTTATTTTGAAACAGTGTCTCACCCCAAATCTGCCCCCCATCCCACCCCTGTGAAACCGGGTGGATTTGATTTAAATTAGATTGAGTCAAACCACCATTTAAATTTTAAAAATCAGATTTTTGACAATTTAAATTGGAAAGAAAAACCCACAGCTTTTAAATTTAAATTGTGATTTAAACCGGGGTTGCTGTTGTTTGTAAATCATTGATTTTTAGCTACCCTGCCCAGAAACCAACCTATTATTGACCTCCGGTTTTGTCCCTGGATGAATCAGGGTCTCTCCCTGCTGTAGAACATGTACCTTGGCCACTGGTTGCCTTTGGGGCTTGGTCATAAGCCAAGGAGAAATTATTGATAAGGTGTCAACAATTCCTGTGGGAGGCCCGTGGGGCCAGAGAGAGGTGCCATGGGAACTTCCCACCCCCTCAGCTGTTCTTCTGCCCCCCAATGTCCTTCTGTCCGGATGCCTGTGGGTCCAGTAGTTCCGCTTTTTACTTTTCAGTTCCAGAGGCTCCACCCTCCTGCTCTACGCGCGTGCATGAATGGCCGTGCCGTGCTCAAAGAAATGGCCCCGGCCCTGTTTGCACGATGCTCACTTGCCAAATCCGCTCAGTTATTTTCTGCCTTGGATTTTTCTCAGTCTCCGCTCCCTCCTCGCACACTTTCCCCTCCTCTCTACAAAATCCAGGTCTGGCACCCCTTGCGGGCACGGTTTGGAGATTCCCCATTGCACCGCCCCTGTGCAGTTCAAGCTTGTTTTCAAGGCGCCTGGGCGTAAACATCACCCTGGTGCATTGGGCTCCGGATCTGTGGTTGCAGATGGGGCTGTGTGTGTGTGTGTTGTGTGTGTGTGTGTAAGACAGAGGCATAAAACAAGAGGGGTGCATTATTAGGGAACCCCCCATGCCGCTGTTGCCACCTGGCCCCACCTTGCTCTGGCTGCAACCCCCCCCCCCCCGCCGCCGCCGCTGCCGGTTTTGTGCCCGCAATGGCTTTTGTGTTTTTCCTGCCGGCTGCCTGCCTCCCTCCCTCCCTCTCATCAGGGCTGCTGGCCCCGTCTCTCTCTCTTTCCCTCCCTGCCTGCCTGCCGGCCTGCCTTGCGCTGCCAGTTCCTCCACGTGTACAGGGAGCACATGGCAGGTTTCAGCGCATGACGTCACTGGGACTTGCCTGCCCGGCCAGCGAGGCAGGCTCACAAGCACAGGCGGTGTTACGGCCACGCCAGCCTCACATCTATCCCCCCGCCTGCTTTCTGTCTTCTGTATTTATTCAGTGGAAGCCTGGCTCTTTTATTGGCAGCGGAACGATATGAAATCCACAAAAGGGGAGGGGAGGGATGCAGGATTAGGTGCTCAAAATGAATCCATCTCTTTATATATATTGAGAATACCCCAAAGCAAATGGGGAGCCACTGTGTGAGACAGAATGCTGGACTTGGGTGGGCTGTGGCCTGTTCCAGCAAGGCTGCTCTTATGTTCTTGTGTTCTTAATTTCATGTGCAGTGGACCCTTGTATAACAAATGGTTTGTATAACATAAAATGTGTACAACATAAAAAATTCCATAGATAGGGGAAATTTGCTTAACATAATCGCCTATGGGGCTAATCTGTACACAACATAAAAATGGGATCACTCTGTTTTCAAGGCATTTCTATGAGAAATTTGTATAAAGGAAAATTTGCTTAACATAATTTCATTTGGAACGAATTAATTCCTTTATACAAGGTACCACTCTCTTTACATTGGCTGCTTGCCTGTCCGGAGAGTCCAGTATCTTGCAAATTGACATGTTTTTAAAAACAGCTCCAGTGGTGTGTTGTGAGGAGAGGGATGGAGCTGAGTTCCAAAGGTTCCAAGTTCGAATTCCCCACTGAGCCAAGTAACCCAACGGGGAAGGGGTGCCAGCCACTCTCTCTCGCATCCCGGCCTGGCCCTACCTTACAGGAGGACTGTTGCAGAGAGAGAGGAGGAGAGGTGTACGCTGCCGTGAGCGTGCAAATGGGAAAGGTAGACTAGGAAATCAGATCCCGGCCGTGAAAGCCTTCGAGAATAAGTAGAATATGAACTTAAGGAAAAAATATATATAAATGTCCTGCAAAAGCCCCGCTGCCCACCCGCTGCTTTCTACTCAGTCCCTGGGAATGTGTGGCATGAGAAGTATGAGCTTAACTTGACTGTTTTATGAGAGGCCACCTGGGCAACCGGGTGTGTGGGGGGGAGAAGCAGGGGGGGGGTTGCTGGCACTTTTTGCCTGGGCTTTTTATCACACCACCTGATTTTTTTAACCTCTGTGTGGCTTGTTTCATTTGGACAGGTTGCAAAGGACCCTTATCCCTTTTTTGTTTCTCCTTGTTAAGGTTTTATCGGAATTGTATGTTTTATTTATTTTTTTGTTTATTGCTTTGTTTGTGGGCCTTTGTTTGTGTTTTTAAAATCTCCCTGCTCCCCATTGTTCACGAGGTGATCTGAAAGTGATTCCCTGCAAGCCTGACCACTTTTCAAGCTTTTTAATTAATTTTATTTTTGCATTTCTAGGGTGGGTATGGGTGGGCTTGGTTGTGCCCACATTTGCTTTATTTGATTTTCCTGACCATTGCTGAATCACTTTTGACGGGTGTTTTTATTCTGTTTTCTGGGGGGCGCACTGCCTCAAGAAGTTGACCTGGTCTGGCAGTGAAAAGGTAGGGTGCATGTTTAAGCCGTACATAAATTTAGAAATAATGCAGTGCCGGCAAATTCCAGAACCTGGGCCCACGCCGTGTCCCAGTGCCACTTGGTGTGTCACCGACTGGTTGCACGTGGCAATCAGGAGCCCTTTTTGCGATGGCTCTTGTCTGCTTGTATTTTTAAAGCAAGTTTCTAGCCCTCATTGTCACCATTCCTTGTCTCTCTCTCTCTCTCTCTCTCTTTCCCCCTTCTCTATCTAAGCTTTTCTATCTCTCTGTGTGTCTGGGCTTGTTAACCCTGCTGCTGAGGGCCACATGCTTCCCCTCTGGGTCGCCAGAAAGTTTCCTGGAAAACAAAGGGACGATCATGGCTCCGCGTATCCCGCCTGGTGGCCCCCCCTCCCACAGCCCCCATCATGTGCCTGAGCCTCACGTGCTTCTCGGGTTGCTCACCTGCCCGCCTCGTATTCAGCGCTCTCGGTTCAATTAACCTGGATTTCTCTGCGAGGCACAGAAGCCTTCCTGGGTTCTCTTGGCAACCTTGATCGCTGTGGTGGTGGCCGAGACTGGGTCAGGGGCGGGCAGGGGAAATCATTCGTGGGTGGCCCTCATACAAGTCCTTTATGGCTTCAAATTTATGGAGAAGGTAGCCGTGTTAGTCCGTGCCAGAGTTCCGGGCAAAAGTCGGAGAAAAATAAAACAGAACAAAAGACAAAAAAACATGTGGCACCTTAAAGAACAAGGCTCATATTTTAAATGTATATTCCATGACATATTATATTGTACACCTCATTCTGCTGCTATACGCCTGAAGAAGTGGACATGTCCATGAAATGTCTCCCCTTCTGTTGAATGCAGGAACCTGCAACCTGAGAGTTTCAGGAGCAGAAACTGTATTTATTTTTTTTTTAAAGAAAAAAACACCCACCCAACCACCCTATTTTTTTTTACAATATATTTAAACTTGGGGGTCTCTTGGCTGGCTTGGGGGTCAGTTACCTGTAACCCTTAGCCCGACTGCCTGTTTTTTTTTTTTTTTTTGGGGGGGTGTTCAGTTTTGTTTTCCAGCTTGTGGTTGGTGATGAGGCAGCAAAAGGGATTGTCCCAGGAAAGCCCTCTTGTTCTAAGAATGGCTATTTGGGCGTGGAGGGGAGATAACCGATTAAGGTCACGAGCCAAACCAGGCGCCTCTTGGCTTGCTTTAAATAGCTGCCCGCCAGCCGTCCAGGGACGTCCCCTTGATTGGAGGGCAGTGACGTTGAGAGGGGTGTCTGCAGCTAACTGGGTGTCCTAATGAAAACATGGGAAGCCTGTCACCCCTACCCTGGGCCCACCACAAGAAACAACCCTTATTGTTGCCTCTCTTTTACTCAGTTCCACGGGTTGCCCCTGCTGGGTTTTGTTTTGCTGAACTCGGAAATGCACACATGCCTCTAACCAACACGAATGTGTGTGTGTCTATATTTGCTGCTTTCTGTTTTTGTGAAGAATTTGCAAACTCGGAAAAATTGGGGGAGGGTGTGTGTGTGTGTGTGTGTGTGTGTGTGTGTGTGTGTGTGTAAGGCGTGCACAAAGCAAGGAGGTCTTTTTTCCGCATCTCTCTGCTGCCATGAGGGCTAGAAACATGGGGTGAAGATTTTTCAGCCACCGGTCTCCTTGAGGACGCCATAATCCTTGTGGCTCCGTGTCTGTTTCCAAACAGGGATATTTGTAGTCTTACTCGATTCCAATTTCAAACCCTACCTTTGCTATAAATGCTCGGTTGGGGATTGGAAATAAATTGACGCAGCTTCTGGGTGTTTGGGGGGGATACCCAGCAGTAGTGTAGTGGAGACCGTTTTCAGCCTAGGATACGATTCAGGGGGCCTGGGTTCAAGTCCCTGTTTGGCCATGGAAACTCAATAGGTGGAATGGAACTGGTCATTAACCACTCCTTTGATATTCCACTTACCCTGAGAGCCCTATTAGGGTGGCTATAAAGAGGGTCTAAATTAACTAAAGAAGGCCTGCAGGTTTTAAAATGTTTCATCAATGCAGGTCCATTGAAATAAAAGAGGGGAGCCATGCATGCGGCCAATACAAAAATACAAGTGCAATTATTATTTTTTGCCACTTATAAAGTACACAGCATACAGTAGTTCAACTTTCTTAGCTGAAGGAGCAGGACGTGAATAAAAAATTCAGAAATTTTAGCAACAGCCTTACGTCTGTGAAGATTCTCCATCACGCAGGTGAGTTGATCTGGAAGCTGAGTCGTCCGACTGATGAAGCTGCTTGGATGAGTAGATTCAATCTCTCAAGAAAAGAAGTCTAGTTGCCATGACTCAACTTCTAGAAAAACAGCCTTGTAAGGTAGACCCTACCTTGGTATTGCTGTTTTGTAAAAAAGCAGTTGGGAATATTTGAGACTTTCTTGCACCAGATCAGAGTGCTGCTCCAAGTGGATCTTGGAAAACCAATGACAGAAGCCGACGGATTGCTATTAGAGCTCCATTTTTTAAATTGCTAATTTCCCTGAAGGTGGCTGTGGGACTAAGCTGGAAGTCTTGTGTTCAGCTGCAGAGGGAAGAGCCCTTTTTGGAAACTCGCACAAGGAGAGCCTTGTCTACGTAAGCAGTCGGGTGCTATTAGAAGTGTCATGGTTCCTTGCTGTGGAATGTGGAGTTTGTAGTTCGGTGAGGCAGGGGCTTAGAATGTGCTGCTAAAGAGCATCCGGTCCCTCCCATTCCTTTACACCAGTTGGGGTGTTACAGGGAGAAATCAAAACAGATATGAAAAAGAGGAAAGTGGACATGTAAACCTAAAAAACCCATACTGCCCATAAGGCCCAATGGTATCACACTGGTATGACTATGCAGTGTTGATTTTGGACTGCAGGCACCACAATCCCCCTGCTGATGGTGGGTTCTGGGAGTTGTAGTCCAAAAAGCAGGCTTGGCATGCTCCTAGGCTTGGTTTATTATTTTATTTTAGAGTATTTTTACCCTTCCTTTCTCCTTGGAAAAAGGACCCAAGGTTAACCCGCTTTCCCAAAACTACTGCCCTCTGCACGCTCCTAAGCTCTCAGATTCCGCCCCACCCAAGCTAACATGTCAGGGGCTCCAGGAAGATGGGCCTCGTAGTCTAGAAAGCACTGTGTTGTGTCAGAGTGGTAGAGATACCAGGGAGAAAGATGATGAAACCGTGGCCTGAAACAAGGACAGCCACGCTGGATCTCCGGGGGGGGGGGAGTAAGAGTGGATCCCACGTCGGGATTTGAACTGACCAAGGCGGGCCATTTTCTGCAATCCGGGAGTGACCGACACCTCGCCATGTGCCTGTTCTGGGTATGTCTAGGGCTGGTAACATCAGGGGGCTTGGGGGCCCCAACGCAGCCCCCCCCAAGCAGCTGCAGCAGACCCTAAAACAGGGAAGGGCCACGGCCCCCATTGCCCTGGATCAGAAGGCCAGTGCTCTTAGGGCCGTCTGATTTTGGGGGTGGGGGGGTGGGAGGGAGAAAAATTGGGGGGAGGGGGCAAGTTGATGAGTAAAGGTATAGCTCGTTAGGTCGGAAACCTTGTGGGCTCCGGTCCCCCCTGGGCCACCCAGGAGAAGGGCTGCCTGAGAGATCACGAGGGAAGAATTGCCGTCGGAAGTTGGAACGGATGTGGTGACACCGCGGTCAGTGTTGTTATTACAGCTCTTATTACTAATGGACACTCATAATTATTCTTGGTGCTGCGGGGGTTTGAACTTGCGGGGCAGCCAAAGCGCAGGCGGCTCAAGAGAGCACAACACGTGCACTCCCGCTGTCCTCGGTTGATCCCGGTTTCCCACCCATCACCACCCATCACATTTAACTGTGCAATGAGGGGAGGGAGAGGGGGGAAATGGTAGCTCCCATGTAAGCTGCCGGGGCCTTTTTTGGAGCGGGGCCTTTAGAAGGGTGGCCCCCACTTTTTAGAACAACCTTTGGTCAGAGCCTTTCAGAATAAACTTTTTTTAAAGCCATTTCCCCCCGCATATTACAGACACTTTTCCCAGAGTAAAACCTTTCCCCCTCTCCTCTGATTTACCCACTCTCTCCTTGACAGTATAAAAATATTGCATTTTTTGACCAGTGGTTGTTTGTGAGCTGGCCCCTCACTCAGTGGTTTGCTGGGCGGTTGAACCGGGGATCAGGGTTTGCATTGCCGTATGCCTCGTGAGGTCATGCATGGCTGATAAGGGGTCCCAGATCCCATTACCTGGATGGCTTTGAGCAACCTGTGTGGGAATCCCGGAGCGCCACCCAAAGGAGGGACTGAGCAATTGCATCTGAGGACTTGGTACCTTAAAAAACACCCGGCTGGGGTCAATTTCCGAGAGGAAATTCTTCTGCTCTATGTGGTTTAATAACCTCTCCAGCTCTGAAAATTGAGCATTTTCTTATCTGCTCTGGATCCCACCTTCCTTTCTCGTGCACGCTACGAGGGGGGATCCTGCAGGGATTCACCCGCCCCACCCCAGATCCCAAATATCTCCGAGCCCGTGGCGGGAGCCTTGCAGAAAAGAACCTTTGCACCCGCATGCGCCCCGGCTACCCGGTCTGAAAGCGCACTGGGTTTGCACGAAAGAGTTGCCATAGCAACCCTCGCTTCCGTTCCCTTGGAAACCCAGCAGAGTTTTCCCTGCATGGAGAATACAAAACACCAGGCCTGTCACCTTGAGAGCCACTCAGGCTTGATCCGGGCCCTGCACATTGGGGCGGCCAGGGGGGGGCAGTGAGCCGGGGGGGCATCACATGTTAATGGGGCAGATGTTTGGTTGATCTGGGGGGGGCTGGGGGGGTTTCACTCCATTGCTTTGCAAGCTGGATAGCCGAATCTTGGCTGGATGCAGGTGGATAATTCTTGTTTTTCTTTCATTTCATTTGTTAGGTTATTGGGGGCCATCCTTATATTTATCCAGCAGCTGCCATTTGGGGTGTGTGTGCAACGCTTAAGGATAGAGAACTATATTTTGGGAAAGGAGAGGCAAGTTACTAGACCAGATGGCCATGGGCTAGTGAAACTCCTGAGGAAGGTGCACACATACATGAAAGGGGTGTCTGAAAACACACACACACCAGTCTGGGAGTGAAACTTCATCGTGTCTCTGGCCTCCAGTGAGTAAAAGTGGAATAAATGAGCTAGAAATTCCCTCTGCAGATGAATTTATTTGTTACTTCCTAATTACATTTCTAGCTTCCTCTTTCTCCAACCGGCTCAAAGCAAAGTGTGCTGCTTCTATGCCACCCCATAATAGCCCTTAAAGCACTCTCAGGGAAGTTTACAGCATAATTAAGCAAGGAAAACTTTGCTCCCCCCCCCGGGCTTTGTAGTCATTTTACTGACCTTGGATGGATGGAAGGCTGAGTCAGCCTCCAGCCTGAGCCTGCAGGATTGAACTCAGGTCATGAGCAGAGGCTAGACTGCAAGACTGCAATTTAACCACTGCACCACGAGAGCCAAAGGCAGTGTAGAATGGGGCCCTCTGCTTGATCCTTACAATAACCCTATGAGATAGATCAGTGGGAGACAGAGGGAGTATTTATTTATTTAGTTAGTTAGTTGAAATATTTTACCCCCCTTTAAAGTACTTAAGGCAGCTTATGACATTGAAATGCATTATTTAACTCTAAAAACAAGTTTGCAACAGTGGCACACATCACTAAAAGACAAAAATTACGGCTATGAATCATGAGTTGTAGTGAGGACTAGAATTTCATTCTTGAGAATCTGGCTGTCTAATGATTTTGTGCCACCAGTTTGTCTCAAATTATAGAAATCTAGCTTTTTAGGGGTAGGGTCTAAAGATCCTGCACTTTTAGGAAAAGTGCAGACCAATAATGGGGGGTGGGGACGTGAATTGTCATAAATAAAACAAAGCTAATTTGCTATAAGCATCTATTTTATTTATTCAGTATATACAGCTATGCCTTGAATGACGAAATTAATCCGTTCTGGTGGATTTTTCGCAATTCAAAATTTTTGTAGTCCAAAATGCAGTTTCCCATAGGAATGCATTGAAAATCAATTAATCCAGATTAATTGGTTTTCAATGCATTCCTATGAGAAGCCTACCCCGATCCAGCAAAGCAGGGGAAGATCTCCCCTGCCCCGCCCCCCGCTGTGCTGGGTTTGGGGTGAAATCCTTCAATCAACCTGCACCCCAGCTGTCAAAATCACCTGGCTGTCGGCTGGTGATTTTGACAGTGCCCTGCAAAAAAGGGGTTAGAGCAGTGATGGCGAACCTTTTAGAGACTGAGTGCCCAAACTGCAATTCAAAGCCCACTAATTTTTTTGCAACATGCCAACACAGCCATTTAACTTGAATCCAGGTGGCTGTGAAGGGGCGATGTCGGGTGCCCACAGAAAGGGCTCCTTCGAGGGCCACCTTTGGCACCCATGTCATAGGTTCGCCATCACTGGGTTACAGCATCAAGGTTCTGATTTTAAAACATGCATGCACACAGTGACTCCACTGCTCGCCAGCTAACCATCCCCTGCTGTCAGCCCCAAAGCCAGCAAAGGGCTTTGGCCCAAAGTCAGGAAAGTGGCTTGTTTTCCTTCATTGCACCCAGAGAGCAGGTAGGACAGGGGTCGATGCCTTCACATCCCTGCTGCCTGCCTGCCTTCCAGGCAAGAGGGGGGGGAGCACCGTGAATTACAGAAAACTTGAATTAGGAAGGAAAAAGCACATTGGCAGTGGAGCTGTCAAAACCACGTGGCTGTCACAGCCAGGTGGTTTTGACAGCTTGGGATTTCCATTGGTAATTTAAGCCATTCGTAATTCAGGGCATCACTGTATATATAATCTCCCAGCATCCAAGTATCTACGGGAACATCCGGCAGAGAAAGTGTCAGAAAATGACCAAGTTACGATGCTGCAGGACTTTTGGATTCCTATGGAGGGACACCTTAAGCATATAATGCACCAACCGTAACAGTGTCTCCCAAAATACCAGAACTAGGGGACATCCACTCAAATGGAGGGCTGGGAGAGTGAGACCCGCTGCTCCTTAAACATCTGTCATAAATGTCTCACCCCATTGTGTGTCTGCGTATGTGGGTGTGTGGTCATATAATATAAGGCCTCGTGGCATCTCACTTTTCCCCAGCATAAAAATACTTTTCCCATCTACGTATTCAATGCTGTTGTTTTTGCAGGTTGCAGCCTCCCTGATGTAAGACTGCTAAACAGAAATTTCCTGGGAAATTCATCAGTGAGATAAAAATAGAAATGATGATTGTTTCAGGGAATTTGGTTCAGAAGTATCCATTTGCCAGAACCGGGGTGGTGGTGGTGATGTCCACCTAAGGGCGATTGGCGTAAACTGGGGCAGTTAGCCACCAAGGGCGACGCCGTTGCATTTACATTGGTGTAAGTGATCAAGCAGATTCTGCCCGGGGTGTTGGGTTCCTTTTGGATCTGTCTTCTCTTTCCCAAAAAGGTGCAACGATCCAAGAAGCAGGTTGTGAGGTAATTGAAGCAAAAATAGCATTTAAAAAGAAGCTAGGTTTGAAATGCGGGTGTAGAGGTGCAACAACTGCAGAACGGCTGCCCGCCCCCCCCCATGCGGGATCCCTGTAGGTCTGTGGTTGCCATGGCAGCCGGTCCCTCCAGGAAGCCAGCCTCACTGTTTGTGTATGTGTGTGCTTTGTTATTTAATTTAAAAATTGCTGCATGCTTCTGAGGGAGAGGTTTCCTTCCTCAGAGACAGGCAAGGGCAAGAGGAGCGCCCTGATGGGTGATTTTGGACTACAGTGCCCAGAATCCCCCCCAAGTGTCTGACAGATCTGCTGCGCCCCTCAAGCAAAAAAAAGCAAAAAAAGTGTTCTGCTTATATACCGCCCCATACCACTACAAGTAGTCTCTGGGCGGTTTACAGTTTTAATTACAGTGTGCAGGCTACACATTGCCCCCCAGCAAGCTGGGTACTCATTTTACCGACCTCAGAAGGATGGAAGGCTGAGTGAACCTTGAGCTGGCTGCTACCTGGGATTGAACCCAGGTCGTGAGCAGAGTTTTACCTGCAGGACAGGCATTTAACCACTGCGCCAACGAGTTTGGTTGTATCTTACCGACAAGTCAGTCCCATAGAAGTTTGTCAGCATTTCTTAGTTTGCCCCTCCCCCGATAATTTGGGATGAGGAAGCTGTGGCCCTACTTCTTGACCTTTGACCTTCATTGGAGGATCATGGAAGTTGGAGTCCGAACCATGGGGGGGCAGGCATTCCTCACCCTTGTCCATCCAGCAGGCCATATATGCCTTCCATCCTTCCGAGTTCGCTAAAATTAGTACCCAGTTTGCTGGGGGGGGGGTAATGTGTAGCCTGCATACTGTAATTAAGCAGAACACTTTGCTTTGCTTTGCTTTTCCTCTTGGTTGGCCCTGAACCCCCCTTCTAAGGCAATACTGATCCCAAGGGACCCCCCCCCCAATTGCTCCTGTCACTTCTGGGTCATCTCTAGGGGTGCCAGCTTCACCCTTGCATTACCCAATCCCTACCCAGGTCTTCCAAAACCAATATTTAATTATTATTTTCAGTAGGTTGCCCATATCCGGTGGTTTCACTTATCCAGGGTCTGAAAATATTATGCAGAATATGGTATCTGGCACCTAGTGACCGGTTTTGCTAATGCATGCTAAAAAAATTAGTTCCCCCCTCCTTTGCATACTATATATTTAGTATTCGCTATTATCCACAGATTTCAGTATCTGCGGGGGGATTGGAACCAATCTCCCGTGGATACGGAAGTCCTAATATGTTTACTAAATGTGTATGTTGTACCGACTAGCAATAATCACTGCTCTGGGTAGTTTACATCCAGAGAGAAATGAAAGTAAAATAAAGTAAAGCTTAAATACATATCAGAGACAATCAGACAAAATAAGTCAGCAGAAAATGAAACGATAGTGAACAGGCTGTCGGGAAAGACTCCCTACTGTTTTTAAGAGGGGAAGCTCTGTTGAGCATCTCCTGGAAGGAAGGAAGCCAGGGGTGGCTCCACCAAGGAGCTCGTTCCAAAGGGATGGATGGGGCCACGGCCTTGTTGACCTCCTGGCCTCCCTCCGAGTGGCAGCCCAGAGGACCGTGGCCTGGGAGGGACAGGTAGCGTGTGAGTGGACCTTGGCATTTGAAGGGTTCCCGCATGGCAGGGGGTTGGACTAGATGGCCCTTAAGGTCTCTTCCAACTCTAGGATTCTATGATTCTATGAAGCATAAATCAGCAGACTTAAGTTTTATGGGGACCTATGTTTTTTGCCTTGTTTTGGTGATGCATATTCTCTCTCTCTCTCTCTCTCTCTCTCTCTCTCTCTCTCTCTCTCTCTCTCTCTCTCTCTCTGTGTGTGTGTGTGTGTGTGTGTGTGTGTGTGTGTGTGTGTGTGTGTGAGAGAGAGAGAGAGAGATGTATAGATGGCCCATCTCCTGCTTCTTTCCTAGACATCAGGGTGTTCACAGCTGGACACTTTGATAGAGAAGGCCTTTTACCTATTGGGGAATGTAGTCCCTAGGCCTCTTGATGGGGCTGATGGGTGTTGTAGGAACCCAGGAAGAGAACGCTGCAAGGCTTGTAAAATTGGTGGACTGTATAGGAAGGTTTGAATGAAACAGATCTATTATGTGGGGGTTTCCTTCCTTCCTTCCTTCCTTCCTTCCTTCCTTCCTTCCTTCCGGTGTGCTTTGGAACACCCTCCCACAGGAAGCTAAGCTGGTCCCATCTTTACTGTCCTTCCTCCAGCACGCAAATATCTTTCTCTTCACACAGGTGTTCTCTGAGCGAGTGGGGTTTTTTAGGGTTTGTTGTGCCCTACTGCATTGAAAAATGCTTTTGGTGATGCTTATGGTTTTTAAAATGGTATTTATTTGATCCTTTTGAGTATTTATACACTCACTGTTCTTAGCTTCAAATACTGTCTTTTAGCAGTGTTGCAAGCTACCTTGGTTTTTTTTAAAGGAGAATTGAGGGGGTTTAAACATATTCTAAGTAAATAAATAAAGGTGGTGTTTCAGTCTTTTTTTGTGATATTGGGGCTCACACCTCCCTGTTGCCCACAAAAGTGCTTAAGACACCCAAATGGATTAAGAACTTTTGGGGTAAATGGAGCCACGATGGACCTGGCCCCGTGTGTGTGAGAGAGAGGAGGCCCTTCTTACTTCCTCAAATCCTTGCACGCTCTTCAGCCATGATTAAATTTAAACCCTTGGGCCGATTCCGGTCGCTTTCCAGGAAGAGAGGTGGAAGTGATGGAACTGGTGAGATTGCACGGGCGATGCCAGAAAAATAGGTGGCGATCGGGGGGGGGGTGGGGGAGGGAAGGAGCTCTGTAAAAATCACAACGGACTCCACTCTCGTTGTCGCTCTTGCCTTCACACTTTGTTCAGTGTTCGAGCCGCTTAGCCACGGAACCCTTGGTGAAGTATCGAAATGGAGGTTTTGTGCAGAGGACAATTCTGGTCCGATTTTAACCCTGCTTTCTCAAACTGGGAATTTGCAGTGCCTCTCCGACCACCTTCCACTTCTCATGGGCCGGCTTGAGAGAAGTTGTGGATGGTTCTCGGACCCTAGTTTCTTATCTTGAAATGGAATGAGTTCCCGAACCGTGCCAGCTTCTTGCTCACTGCTGGAAAGACAGGGAGAAATAAAACCAACCATAGAAAATGCAGTTTTGTTCTGATGGGTTGGTGTCTTGGATCGGGTTTGGTGGATGCTGAAAATGCAGATTACAGCAAACACGATCTTAATAGAGAACTCAAGATTTTAACAGCATAGCCAGTGGCTCCCTCTAGTGGCCAGTTCTGGTGACTTCATCTTTAGAAATACACAGTATTTTTCCATGTATAAGACTATATTTTTGTCTAAAATTGTTCAGAGTAAAAATTTAGGGTCATCTTCAAAAGGGGATTGGACAGATTCCTGGAGGAAATGTAGATTCCTGGAGGATTTATGTAGTAATATTTGGAACATTAGAAGAGCCATGCTGGATCAGGCCAATGGCCCGTCTAGTCCAGCTTCCATGATGGAGATGTGTAATCTCCAGGCTTAAAACTGGGCTACTTCAAGGACCAGATGCAGGGCAGTGGGATCAGGAGACAGAGATCTAGTCTCTTGCGCTCCCAGAGGCATCTGGTGGGGCCACTGTGAGATACAGGAAGCTGGACTAGATGGGCCTTTGGCCTGATCCAGCGTGATGGCTCTTCTTATGTTCTTGTGTTATGTTCTTAACCCTGTTGTTGCGAAACAGTAATTTTGGGTTGGGAAAGTGAGAGTTGTCTTATACGTGGGAGCGTCTTATAGATGAATAAATACGGGTGTATTTCTAGGATTTTTCTTGTAACATATTTCAGACTGTGGGTCAGTGAATCAGCAGGTGCTCATCCCATGGGTACAAGGGTCCTGTCATAGGATGCTGCTGAGCTGCAGGGTCTGTGACAAGTGATGCAAAGACTTGTGCGTGGAATAGAGATTCTGCTTCATGCCTGCCAGTAACAACCGGCACGTACACTTCTTTATACACCTGAGTGTTGGGAAAATCCTATCGCCTGGCGTACTATGCAGCAGAGCGAGCTCCCGCTGTTAACCCCAGCTCCTGCCAACCTAGCAGTTTGAAAGCATGTAAATAAATGCAAGTAGATAAATAGGTACTGCTGTAAAAAACGGTGTTTCCTTGCAGCCATGCCGGCCACATAGACACATACTTACACAAAACTGGCTCTTCGGCTTGTAAATGGAGATGAGCACTGCCCCTAGAATTGGACACACAATCAGCACACATGTGCGGGGGAAGCCTTTACCTTTACCTTTATTCTTAGAATGGCCATAAGTTGGAGAATACTTGACGGGCACATAACATTTCTTGGAAAACGAAGAGACTCTGAATTAAAGTTTCCCTTTTCCAAGGGTGTTTTTGGCAAGGGGGTTCATCACGCAAGTGTGGGAGGTTTGTATTCCACACACTCTCTCTCTTTTTAAAACCATAAGTTTTATTTTCTGTTTTTAAGTGATTGTTCTGTCTTTCTTTAAGCCTGGTTGGGAGGGTCAAGGCAGTGCTGGATTCTGCCTGCATAAG
This sequence comes from Phrynocephalus forsythii, assembly GCA_029282475.1. Lineage (NCBI taxonomy): Eukaryota > Metazoa > Chordata > Lepidosauria > Squamata > Agamidae > Phrynocephalus > Phrynocephalus forsythii. The sequence goes on along the minus strand of JAPFRF010000017.1, from coordinate 11,977,570 downwards.
AGTGTGTGGCTGGCCAAATGAATGATTTTCACTGGGATCGGAATGTGTGAGCCCGTCTGCTAGCGAAGAAGCATAAGTGTTACTGTGTGTACGGGGGGGTCAAAAAGCTGTAACAAGGTCCCTCCGAGACCTGAGCTGAGCACTACAGGGTTTCGGCCTGTGCTGGAAAAAAATATGACTTCCACAATTTAACACATGATATCCTTTGCTTGCTTGCTTGCTTTTGGTGTCTGTCGTAATATTATGAAGCACGCCACGATGAAGTTGTCGTAGAATCATAGAGATGTGAAGTTGGAAGGGCCCCCCACCCCCGCTCCTTGCAGGGATCCAAATCGAAGGATATCTGCCAGCTGGTGGTCCGCATTTCTCTTGAACGCCTCCAGTGCTGGAGCCCCCTGAGGTCATGGGTTTCCGTCGCCGTACTGCTCGAACAGTTAGGAAGTTGTAGCCAAGAGGGGGACCCTGCCTGGACCTCCCAGCTGGGAAGAATCCCTGCCATCCTGGGCATCTGAGGACCCAGGAGGGGTGGGCTCTGGAAGGCACCCTTCGCAGTGGCCTCGGCACTCTGCTTAAGCTCAGAGAGGTCGTTCTGAGGACTCCCTTTGGGGGACAGACCCTGACGGACTCATCCTCTCGGTGCCCGTCTTAACTACAGAGCTTAAGAGGGAACCTAAGGGAAGAGTGCCATCCAGGGATGGAAGGAGGTGGGTGGCTTTCACTTTTGTACTACAACTTCCATCATCCCCCCCACCCCCAGCTTGTCATGGCAACTGGGGATTCGGGAATCCCTTAACAAAGTGCTGTGAAATGTTTCTGACCTCGCTTTCCATTCATCAACAGGCAGGCTTCAAATTGGGCTGTCCATCAGTTTCCTAAGGTGGCCTTTGCAGCGTCCGCTGTAGGGTCGGAAGAGCCAAGGGGGTGCCCTTAAAAGGCTTAACACACACACACACACACACAGTCTCCTCTTTTCCTCTTCTGAGATCACAGCAGCCACCGCGGGGAATGATGGAACTACGTCATGGATGCCTGCGAAGCTGATCTCATCCATTTCCGTGGAGCCTTGGCTGTTTCCAGGGAGCGTGGGGCTGCGGGAAGGAAACCCTGCAGCTCTCTCTCTCTCTCTCTCTCTCTCTCTCAATGGGGAAGGCCTCATTTCTGGAGAAGGGAGGGGATGTCCTTGGGCCCAGATCCAAAGAGTGTATAAACCTCCAAGTTTGGTATCATCTGCAAATTTAATTAGAGAGTATGCTAATTAAATCTGCAGATGATACCAAATTGGGAGGGGTTGCTAATTCCCTAGAGGATAGGATGAAAATCCAAAAGGACCTTGACAGACTAGAGCGCTGGGTCAACGCTAACAGAATGGGTTTTGACAGAGGGAAGTGTAGGGGGCTGCACCTAGGTAGAAAGAATGAATTGCACAGATATAGGATGGGAGACACCTGGCTGGAGGATAGTACCTGTGAAAGGGACCTGGGAGTGGAGATGCTGCGTGAGCTGATCTCCCCTTTCTCTAGGGAACCTGATTTAATTTTTTTAAAAAATCAGATTTTTGATTGTTTCCATTTAACAGTCCAAGTCTTGATTTAAATCAATTTGATTTTTTTAAAAATCACCCTGACCCTTATGGATATTGGACCTATGCAGGTGTCCTTTCTAAATGTGTTTTGAAAGATTGTTTTTATCTTTTCTGTTTCCAAATGATGACGGTCTTCTGTTTTACAGCCCTGTCGGGTCTGACAATTTCACGGCTGTGGCTCCCCCCCCCACTTTTTTTGAGTCAGCCCATCTCATATTCAGTTTTATTCTTTCCTTGCTGTCTTCAGCTTTTCCCAGTGTTATTGCTGTGTCTACTGTGGCTGGAAGCGAGGCTGCTCTGATGGCAGAAACACAACCAAAGAGATATTTTTAATGCATCTGATGGAGAAGGTATCTCCTGCCAAATAAAACATAGGTTTATGGATAGAGACTCATAGAATCATTGCAGGGTTGGAAGGGACCCCGGAGGTCTTCTAGACTAACCCCCTGCTCAAAGGCAGGAGAACTCATACCATCCGGGACAGATGGCGGTCCAGTCTTTTTCTTGAAAACCTCCAGCGATGGATGGGGTGCCCACAACATTGGGAGGCAAGCTGTTCCCCTGCCCTATTTGATGGCTCTGAATGTCAGGACATTTCTCCTGGTTTCCACACGGGGTGTCCCTCAGATGAGTTTCCACCCCTTGGTTCTTGTCACACCCTCAGGTGCCATTGAGAACAAATCCATGCCCTCTTCCCGGGTGGCCACCTACAGGTAAAACATTTCTGTCTTCTTTTTCCTTGGGTGCTTGTTGCAGACCTTAAAGCGCAAGGAGAAAGAGTACGAGCACGAGATGGAGCGCCTGGCGAGGGAGAAGATCGCCACCCAGCAGCGGCTGGCCGACCTGAAGAACGAGCTCAGCCAGTGGATGGACATCTTGGAGATCGACCGGATCATCCGGCAGACGGTCCAGCCGGAGGACGACCAGGCGTCCACCTCCACCGCCTCAGGTACGCCGCCGGTGGCCGGCCCGAGGGTCAGGGGGGTTCCCAGAAAAGGCGCCCTCCTCCTCCTCTGGGGTGGTTCACGGGGCCACACCGGGCGGCCAGACCACCATCCCCGTGCCTTCCACTGGCCACGGCAAGGCTAGGAATAACCCCAAATGGCCAAAATACCCCCTTTAAATGTTTCTAAAATCAAACCCAGGAATGAGGAAACAGCTGCTTCCATTGTCTTCCCACCACTACCACCATTTTTTTTAAGGCGGGAGGGTTTGGGGGTCAGGAAAAGCAACCTGTTTAATGAAAAAAAAAGATTTCTGGAAGTCTCCAAGAAAGTGGACTAATCGCATGTATATATTTTATTAAAGGTTTTAAATTTTTTAAGTGATTGTTTTAAAGGTCTGCTTTAGGGGTATCTATGTATCTATCTATCCCTTCCTTCTTTCTTTTTTTTCTTTTCTTTCTTTTTTTTCTTTCTTTCTTTTTCTTTCTTCCTTTCTTTCTTTCTGTCTTATCTATCTATCTATCTATCTATCTATCTATCTATCTATCTATCTATCTATCAGGCCTGTCCCATTAACAGCCATGCTCAGCTCTTGTCAGTTCAAGCCCGTGGCTTGAGTTAGTCCATCTGATATTTGGTCTTCCTCTTTTCCTGCTTCTTACCACTTTTTCCCAGCGCAGCTGCCTTTTCCAGCAAGGTTTACCTTCTCATGATGGGAGAGAGATGAAAAAATACAACAGCCTCTGGTTTCTTCTTTCTTGTTTGTTTCTTTTGTCCCTCACTCTGGGCAGTTCAGCCTTGATTTGATCTACGACCCACTGGCTAATCTTTCTGGCAACTCTGTGGACAGTCCGCAAGGCTCCACCCCGCCTCATGTGGTGTGATTTTCCTGTCAGCGCTTTTTACTGGCCGTCTTTTTTAACACCGGTTGCTCACACTTTGTTTCTTCTTGCCTCCCGTTGCAGAGGGTGAGGACAACATTGACGAAGAAATGGACGATGACCGTCCCGTCAACTCGTTGCCGAAACTGTCCCACCGCCACCCCCCGGAGGTCCTGAAAGCGGTCCCTCCTCCCATTGCTGCCGCCACGGCCGCCCACCACCACCACCACCACCAGCAGCAGCAGCACCAGCAGCAGCACCCTCCTCCTCCACCCCCGGTGTTGCCTCTGGGGCAGAAGCACGCCTCCCCGCACCACGGCCAGCCCCCCCTCCAGCCCCAGGCGCTGGTCTCGACGCAGACTCACCTCGTGACGGCCTCCCCCGTGCCGTCGACGGTGATCGCCCACACGGCCACCACCCACGCCTCCGTCATCCAGACTGTCAACCACGTCCTCCAAGGGGCCGCCCCCGCCTCCCAGGCCAAGCACATCGCCCACATCGCCCCGTCCACCTCCAGCCCGGTCCAGCTGACCCCCACGGCGCAGCCCATCGGCCACATCACGGTGCACCCGGCCGCCCTCAACCACGTGGCCCAGCTGGGCCAGCAGCTGCCCCTCTACCCGCAGCCCGTGGCCGTCAGCCAGCCTGTGGTCAGCCACCTTGGCCACGCGCTCTCCCACCAGCAAGTCAACGGGACCACCGGCCTCAGCCAGCCGGCCGTCATGGCCAAGCCGCCCGTCGGGACTCAGGTGGTCCACCCCCCGCAGCTGGTGGGCCAGACGGTCTTGAACCCCGTGACGATGGTCACCATGCCTTCGTTCCCGGTCAGCACTTTAAAGCTGGCTTAAGAGAGAGGAGACAAAAAAAGAGAGAGAAAAGAGAGAGAGGCACCACCTCCCACTCCGCACATTCCAACCAGGTCCCCGTTCGAGAACGCGACGTTCGCCCGAGTTAGAACAAGCCCCTCGGAGGCGTTTGGGCGAGGCGCGCCCTGAGGTAACAACGAGAGCGAGAAAGGAGAGGAGGGAAGAAGAAGAACCACCTGCCAGAAGGAAACCTGGGCAGGAGGGCTGGGGGGACAGGCAAAAATAAATAAATAAAATAAAAGTAAAAGTAAAAAAAGCAAACCCACCCCTCCCTCAACCACCCATTCTTATTTCCCACTTTTCTGATACGCAATTGGGGAAGGGAAAATAAGTTAATGAATTCAAAAGCCAGCGGCTGCTTCTGCACTTGAATTTCCCTCCAATCAAAGGAAACATTTAACAAACGGCCCTTCATGTGATTATGGCTATCCCCCCCCTTTTTTACATGTAATCAGTGAAATTACGTCTATGACAATGTTCTTAAGACTTTCAATATTGTTTTCCACTACCATCACCACCACCTGTTATTTTTATTTTTATTTTTATTCAAATTGATGTGTCGCTTTGTAGGTTTTTTTTTTTAAACAGCTGATCACCTTCTTGAAACTTTGACTAGATTAAGAAGAAATCATAGAAATATATATATATATCTAAATATATATATAATATTATATTTATATATATATCTACCTGCCTGTAGCTACATATATATATAAATATGGTTATCAAGGAAGGCCTTTGATGAGGCTGTTGTTTTTTTCTTTTTCTTTTTTTTCTTCCCAGGAATATTAGACACAATGTTAACACAATTTATTTTCTTTTCGGTGAAAAGAAGACAGAGCATCCTTTAAAAAACAAAAAAGCATCTTTCAAAGACATATGGTTTGGTGGACCAGGGTAAACCCATATTTAAAAAAAACAAGAACTTGACATTATGGTATTTTCCTTTCAAGTATATTTACATTTCAGTAAAAAAAAAAACTGAAAACAAAAAACCCATAAGAAACATCTATAATCACTGTGACTTGTTACGGCATTTTAAGGAAACCCTCTGTCTAATAAAAGATTTTAAAGAAACACGGCTACCCTCACGTTTTGTAGTTCTCGTGATTCTGAAGCCTAGCCCGTTTTGTAGATTATTCTGTGTCATTCTGTGTTTTGTTTGGCCTTGTGCTTTCTCATTTTTTTTTTTTTATTATTATTATTTTTTTGCAAAGGTAAGGTCATGTAATAATGCTCTTTTGACAGGTCCGGGATCATGCCTCCTCTGTGGTTTACTATCTGGTAGTATCAGCTACTATCGGTTCGATACCAATTTGGCTGCTGTGACCCCTTTCAATGGAATGTTTGGGATTTTGCAATTTAAAATGTTCTGCAGTCAAGCCACCAATTTGCAAATTCCTGGAATCCGTAGGGAAGGAACCATGGTGGTTAAAGTGTTACCCAATTAAAAAATAGCTTTGTGGTGCTAGTGATTAAATTGCATCACTCCAGCCAAGACTCTGCTCACAACACGAGTTTAGGTCGCCAGCTCAGGGTTGATTCAGCCTTTTTTTTTTTTTGTCCTTCTGAGTACTCAGTTCACTAGGGGTGGGGTGGGGGCCAGCATGGAGCCTACATAATTAAATTGCAAATGGTAAGCTGCTCAGAGAGTCCTTTGTACCCTGAGTTGGCCACCTGGAGCCTATAAGGAGCGGACTTGGGTCTGGAGCAACGTCTTGACTGCGGCACTATGATTTAACTCCCGTGCCCTGTTGCTGGACAAGAGCTTGGATTTGCTGGGGTATTGAATGCCAAAGAACTAAACCAGGGAAGTGGCTTGGGGGGGTGTTTGCAGTGGAGAGATGAAACTTTTGGAGAACTGAAAAATTGCACGCACAAAGAGGGGTCATTGTTCATCTGTTGATCTCTAAAAAGAGAGCCCCCCCCCTTTGAGGTTGTTTATCGATCACACTCGCTCAATTTCCATGGTTTTCTCCATTTGGCCAGCCAATAGCAATTTAGCAAGTACGGAATTGTGTGTTTGTGTGATTTTAAATCTCGTCCCATGTAATTATTCATCAAAGCTGTATGTCAACCTCTTGCAGTAAAACACATGCCATAGTACTTTGGTTTAGTACGAATAGACTCCAAGCCGCACTTCCCTGTGGCTTCTGAAAACCGTGGATTATAATGGGCCAACCCTAGTGTGGTGTCTAGTGGCCCATTTTGGTAACAACCTTGTGGAGATGTGTATCAATACATATTTCTTGTTTGTGTGTGAGTTATTATTTTTCAGGTGGTGGATAAGGGAATCCGTGGATATTGAACCCACAGATATTTGCTGGCTTTCCAGGCCACAGAAGTTGATTATCCTGAATATTTTCCTCTTTTCCATGAGAGCAAAGCCCAAGCATGATGAGTTGAACAAGTTCCTTTTTTGGCTTGTGGGGCTGGGGCCAAGTTACATTTCAGAAGTCAAGTAACAATAGGGAGTGAAGTTGCTCTTTCAGTTTAACAAGGAACACTGACTCTTTTCAAATGTAATTTTTTAAGAAGCATTTTGATGTCTTTTTTTCCACCGTTAAATTGAAGGGGATAAAAATCCTAATTCCTTTTAAAAAGGAACTTCCTGAGTTTTGTGTGCTTCCACCTGCCGAGAAAATCACATATTTAGAAGTGTGTTTGTGACTATGCATTTAAATGTAGTTCACGTTTAGAAAGTTTGCTCGATAGAAGACAGTTCTGCCTCTTTTCACCAGGACGTTCTGTTTTTCACCTGCCGCCAACCTAGGACCCGTCTTTGGTGACCCAGGTTTTGGCTTAACGTTAAGGGCAAGTTACTCGGTGAAAGACGGAGCTCCAGGTCCAACGGCGTGCTCCCACTTCTGCCCATGGGCTGCCTCTGGCACGTCACCGGAAACTGCCAAAAAATGCGGCCAAATCACGGGGATCACATAACACCCCGCACCCCCCACCATGGTTGCAGCAGCTCCACTGGCTGCTGACCCATTTCCAGACAATTCCAAATGCAGGTTCTAATTTAATTTAACTTTATTTAATTGACGTGGGGCAATGGTCTCAAACTACAGGAAAAGAGATTCCATTTGTACATTCGGAAGAAGTTCCTGACAGAGCAGTTCGGCAGTGAAATATGTTGCCCCAAAGGAGGGTGGTGGAGTCTCCTTCTTGGGAGGATTTTAAACAGAGGCTGGATGGCCATCTGTCGGAAATATTGTGATGGGGGTTCCTGCATGGCAGGGGGTTGGACTAGATGGCCCTTGAGGTCTCTTCCAACCCTATGATTCTAAACGGCTTGGGTTCAAAACGATCTCCCAAAGTCTAATGGGCATCTCTCAAGTCCAAGTCCAACATTTTTAGTACACCACCATGCAGGACAATAAGGCCCATCGTTCCCAACCTAAAGTCATCTCTAGAAAGGGCAGTCCTGTTTACTGTGGTTGTTACTGTTAAATCTGGGTCCAAGCAACCTCAAGGACCACATTCCTCTGTATGAGCCTGCTCAGTCTTAAGATCTGTGGCTGCTCCCAGACTGTGGAACTCCCTCCCACTGGAGGCCAGCCTGGCCCCAGTCTTTGCTCTCCTGCAAGCCGGCAAAGTCCTTAATGCAGCCTTTCCTTTAGAGACTGGCTGCCAGAGTGGGGCTTTATATGGATGGTTGTGCCTTGCTGCTTTGAAGGTGGTTTTTTAGTCTTGGTTTTGTTTATTCTCCTTTAGTGTGGTATCTGTTTGATCCTGTTTGGTGCTACTTGTAGTATTTCATGCATTTGCTCTATTTAAGAGCAATTCGACTCAAGAGCGAAAACCGTTTGTGTTTTAATTGCTGCCTTACAAGTTTTAGATGCGGTCTGCTCTACTAACATTTTTTTTAAAAAACATTGGTTTACTTTTATGAATTTTTAAGATAGGGTTGCTCTTCTTAAGAGTTGTTTGACTTAAGAGCATGCATTAGGAACAGATTAAACTCAAAAGGAGAGGTACCACTGTATAGCCAACGGTGACCAAGGGAGCTACTTGATGCTGAGTGAAACGGGTTGGGGTGGTTGGTGGTGCTGGGACATTTAGTGCCAGGGAAATTTTTCCAAGCTCAGTGGTGGAAGGTTGATCTGTTGGCCCCAGAGCATGGGCCCTCCCTGCCCAGCCCATGGAGGGTGGGACTGCAATGTGGAAGCTTCTCGGGAAGAAATGGAGGGTCATCTTTCCTAACCGGCCTTCTAGTCTTGGATGAGAGGAGCGGGATACGGGCAAACAGGAGCTAGGAGGAGTGGAATTTAAGGCCAATCCACTGGATCTGCCAGTGGATTTGGTGCCAGGGGACAAATTTAGGCGGGATCCTCTCCAAAGCTTCCCCCAAATCAAATGGGGTGGGGCTGTTCAGAGACCCCCTCCCCATCTGTGCCACACCAGGAGACATTGCTTTTTTACTGACACCAGAGCACTGTTGTTGCTGGGGACATACACACCGGTTGGTGGACTACAGCACCCATAATCCACCACTGTTTACTTTGTCTGGGGACTGAGGTTCAACAACATGTTGTGGGGGAGGGGGTCCAGTGGGGCATTCCTTGCTGAAGGAGAGGCCATGCTGCGCCAAAGGAACCCAACGTAAGAGCTGGCTGCCTCAACACAGACCAGGAGGGAGTGGGGTGGCCCCTTGGCAGAAGGGGAGACCCTCAGAACAGGGCAAGGTTCTGGGCTTCTTCTCTGTCTTGAGACGACAGGATGCTCGCTGGCTTTCCCATCCTTTACAATTCAGCGAAATCAACACGAGGAGGACCCTCTGGAAGAACTAGGGATTTTAAGGAAGCTCTAGACTGGATTCTGGGATCAGTGTGTATTGGGGGGGGGTAACAGGTGGCTGAAAAACACGTTTGAACACTCCTGGCACCCCAAATCAGCTGTGCGCTCAGGAGATGCCACCGAGGGCTCCAAAGTAAGGTAAGGGTAAAGTTTCTTCCTGCACATGTGTGTTAGTTGTGTCTGACTCTAGGGGCGGTGCTCATCTCCATTTTTAAGCCAAAGAGCCAGAGTGGTACAAGTCCGTGGCCATGTGCACGGAATGCTGTTTGTACATTCCTGCTTTTTACAGCGGTACCTATTTATTTACTTGCATTTGTTTACATGCTTTCGGACTGCTAAGTTGGCAGGAGCTGGGGTGAACAACGGGAGCTCACTCCGCCTGCGTGGCACCCGGGATTCAAATCGTCGGAGCTGCCGACTTTACAGCTGATCATTTCAGCACTCTAACCTGCTGAGCCACCTCGCCCCTTACCAAAGTAACGGGGGGGGGAGGAAACTTAATTCATTGGGGGGGGGGTTGCAAGACTCTTTGAGATTCAAAAGCCCACCCCAGACAACACATAGGAGGATTCAAAGCTGGTTGGTCCCGGGAGGCTGCAGGGGTGTTTTCAGGGAAATAAAAGCACCCATATCAGGCAATAAATTATATCGGGAAAGGACATGGTTGGCTGGTCCTTGGATTGGGTTTTGGGGGTGGTGTGTGACATGCTCCTTGGTAGAAGCCCTCCTTGGTGGGATTCGCCTGCCACCTAATGTTCAAGGGTCACATTACAAGGGGGAAAAACCCTTATGTTCAGTATTGAACACAACAAGGCTGGCTTACCCTTTTCCAGATGGGTTGTTTTGTTTGCCAGCATGCCTAAAATATATATACAGTGCTACCTCGACGTACGAATTTAATCTGATCCAAATGCATGCTCTTAAGTCGGGGTACCAATCTAAAAATTTGAAAAAAATGAGTTTTAAAAAATCGAAAACATATTTGTAAGTCGAGCGGACCATATCTAAAATTTGTAAGGCGGCAGTTAAAATGCCAACAATTTTCCGTTCTTAAGTTGAATCACTCTTAAACTGAGCTACTCTTAAGTCAGGGCACCCCTGTATATCCTTTCAAATCCGGGCTATGATCCTAGTGTGGCTTCATGGTCAGCAAAAGGGTGTCAGGGTTGGGTAGCCAGCAGCTGTGTGTTAAAAAGGTTGGTTGCATTCCTGAGAGTGAATAAACCATCTGATGATATATAAAAATAATAATTACTTGATTCCACAGCAGAGGACAGGATTGTACCAACAACATGCAAGGTTTACAAAGGTAAGGAACCCTAATGGAGGACTGGCAGAGGGAGAGGAATTAAAAATGACCTAGGAGTTTAAAAAGTTCCCCTTGCTCATGTTAAACAAACTAACAAACAAGTAACTTAGCCGTGGCTATGGTGGTGCCTCAGTTTATTTTAAAATTACACCTCCTGTGTTAAGGGTGTGTGCCTCCATTTCTCTGGCGTTGAAGATTGTGTGGCTTCCTGTCCCACTAATGGGTACAAAAGGAATCTTTCCCCCTGAGAAATGCAGGCAAGGGCTGACGGGTGGGGAAGAAAGACACAAACAACCCATCCAGGGCTTTGCAATGCTCAAACAGTAGAAATGTCCACACCTTGTGGCAGGTGAGAGCTCTGAAACCTGCTTTGTAGTATTTCTGGAAATTGTTGATGCACTTCCACGAGACGCCCGAATCCAGGCCACACAAGCCTTGGGACCAAAATGGCAGGCTTGCTTGGAGCCAGTCTGAAAGCCATCAGGTTGTCATTGCTTCCCGTGATGTACATCCCGTTGCCAATTAAATTAGGGGTGCCATTTTGAACAGCCATTGGGCTTCAGCTGGACAACAGGACCCTTCCACTTCCATGGGGCTTTTTTGTTCTGTGGGTGGCCAGTAGCTGGCGTGGCTTTGATGGCCACTGGGACACCCTTCCACCTGCGTGATCCCAGCAGCTGCTGTTGAACCAATCAGTGGACAAGCAAGCCCTGTGGATGGGGCAAGGCAGCTGGGACTCCATCCTGCTCCACGTGGGATGACAATGGAGCCACGGAAGCTGGCCACGCGCCCCCCAGGACAAAAGAATGTCACCAGGCAGCCAGCGCGAGGAGGCTGGAGTTCTTGGCTTGGGAGATGAGCCACGGCTCTGTTTTTCAAACATATTAAAACAGTTTTGCTCTGGGTTAGAGATGCTGTAATTCACAGGGGGCGGGGAATCTTACTGTGGATTATGTTCTTACGTTCTTATACAGAGACCTCAACCACTGAGCTAGCCAGGGTTATCTGCAACACGTCATCCAGCCACGTTGGCCAGTTTTGTGAGACAGGATGTAGCAGTACCTCGGCAGCCAACCAGTAAAAAAATGCCACACTGTACAAGTTCGAAAAAGCTGTCAACAATATGTATTTTTGTTTCCTTTTATCCATAGGTTGCACCTGAAAGATAAATAAACTCTCAAGCAATAAGGAAAAATTGTATGTTTCTGACAAAAATAAATAAGGCAGTACACAATATTCATAAAATACCACTATGCAGAACGTTGGTATAATAAACAGGTACAACAAAGTCTGCACAGTTAAATCCATTTCATTTGGTTGCAGGTACATCTCGGGGAGGGGGTGAGTGAGCGACTGCTTTGTTTCTGTTTCCACACAGCCAAGTCTCAAATATAATACGTTCTCCAAAAACTTAGTGCAATGTTTAGACTTCCTCTGTTGTGGAACATTGATCCCGCAAGGCTAAGAGCACCCCACGGGCAAGGGTTTCGTGTGTGTGTGTGTGTGTGTGTGTGTGTGTGTGTGTGTGTGTGTGTGTGTGTGTGTGTGTGTGTGTGTGTGTGCACATATCATTAAGACAACACATCTCAACCAAACAAGAAAAGGCATAAATTAGAATACCACCTCCACTCTCATCAGTGGAGACTGTCCTGAAGAACCACGCACGGATCGAACAGGTGTTACTCCCCACAACAATACAGACCAAAATAATGGTGGCTGAAAAACATCAAGCAGGCCAGCATTCTCATTCTCTCTCTCTCACTCGCACTCTCTCTCTCTCTCTCTCACACACACACACACACAAAAACTCTGACACACACACAGAGTTACCTTTCCTAATAAAAGGTTTTTGTTTTTTGCATTCCAAGGCAAACAGAAGGAAAAAAAAATACCTCAACAGTTCAACCTCCTTGGTACATTTAGGATGAATTCTGTACACCATTGTCCTCTTTCATGGCTTTGTGTGTGCCTGCTGCATAGACCACGTGGACAGTGGCTGCGGAATTCTGTCCCCCCCCCCCAAAAAAAAACATGCACATATGACAATGGACCCCCTCCCCAGCCAACTGGGGAAGGGGGACAAAGATCTGTCACCGGGAGCTGAAATTTTTCCTACAATTATGACATTGCTTCACAGGAAAAACAGCCTGAAAACTCCTCAAAGGGGGACCTCACATAATCTGTAATACAAAAGTCATTCAGAGAATTCAGTCACCCCCCTTTTTTTTTTTTTTTTTTTTTTTTTTTTTGAAAAAATGAACACCTTCAAGGTTCTAGCCCTCAGGGTTGTGCAGAAACGCCTGGGAAAATGTTCTCTGGCTGCCTGATGTCTAGGAATGGGCTTGAGAGAGAGAGAGAGAGAGACCCTGTAATATATGTGGGGTACGTAGTCCCAAAGGGGGGTCTGTATCTTTTCCAAAAGAGCTACGGGCGAAATCTCATGCAGAAGGAAAGACAACCTGCCTTGGGCATTTGATTCTTCATCTCCCAGGATTAAGGGGGGGGCAAATGAGCAGAGATTCTCCCTTTGGCCAGGAAATATGTCCACCCTACACCTACAATCGCACCCCACCGCTGTTGCGGCCAGCAAAACTAACTGGCAGGTCCCCATTCCCCACTGAAGACACGGGAGGCAGGGAGGGCAGTGGGAAGGTCCTCAAGAGGAACCGAGGAGATACGGTGATAGAAACAGAGAAACGTTTTGCAAATTCACAGCAGCCAAGCTGGTAACAGAGGTGGCTGCTCCTTGCACACTCGGGAAACACAATAAACCCAGAGAAACAAAAACCCAGAGAAACAAAACAAGGAAAGAAAACAGGATGGGCCCTACAAAAGTCTGGGTTCTGGAGGAGGGCATGAGTCAAACCCAACCTCACTGCTCCTTAAAATAACAGTAAGAATTATAATCTCATAAAACTTCTCAAGTATTGAGACGGCACTACATGGAAGAGGCCATGAAAGCATCTGTCGAAGGGACCAAAGTGCAATTTAAGTGCTCTCTTTCTTCCTACCCCCTAAAAGGTCCAAGAACCGGGCTTTGCATTTTGTTGTTGTTGTTGTCTTTTGCAGGAAGGTTCTTCGCTTTTCCCTCCGGTCACTGTCTCCGGTCACTTGTTTTCAATGAGCGTCTGAACTTTGTAGACCAGGTCTCGCGCAATCTTGAGGATGTCTTGGACATTGTGATGTTCAGCCATTTCTGCACAGGGAATAATATATATATATTGCCAACAATTGCTTGTTTGTTTATTTAAAATATTTTTGCCCCACCTTTCCCTTCAAAAGGTCCTGAGGCAGCTCTTTGTTTTAAAGGCAATATTTAAAAGTCACCAAGAATGAGGATATAAATATTACAAAAGAATCAAAGACCGCACTAAAATGTTAAACAAGGTCAATGCCAAATTCACGTGGAAATCAGCTGGGGCACAACCATCCATTTAAAAGCTTTACTCGGGCAGGCAGTCACTAAGCCTGCCTGGACAGAAAGGTCTTTGCTTGCTTATGGGAGGCTGGCCTCCAGTGGGAGGGAGTTCCACAGTCTGGGAGCAGCCACAGAGAAGGCCCCCTCCTGTGTGTCCCCACCAAGGACACCTCTGAAAGTGAGGCGGAACAGAGAGAAGGGCCTCTCCTGATGATCTTAACTCTCAATCTGGCTCATGCCTGATAATATATAGAATAACGCAAGTTCAGAGGCTGCGTGGATTTCAAATATTATGGCTGAAATCCATAACAAGCCACAACAAAAGGAGGCCTATTGGATCAGTGAGGATTTGATGAGTCAACTTTGGTTCGATGGGACTACTGTAGTGGCAGCTTACTAGTGGATTTCAGTTTATAGGATTGGTTGCAAATTGCACTTAAAATACACCCAGAAAAGCTAGGTTTTACTGCTCTACTCCTGTTCTTGGTGAGTCTTCCCCTCCACCATTTCTGCGCCTTAGGGACGTGTTTGCTTGTTTGTTTGTTGCATTTTTAGACTGCACCAATTTCCCAGGAGGGACTCTGAGCGTCTCACATTAATGCAAATAAATAGCCTACAACTAGGTACAAACAAATAATAAACAACAAGGCAAATTAGATAATCTCACAATAACACAAAAATCCAGCAAGAGGCAAAAAAACAACCAACCACTAAAGAATGGGGGAAAGAAAGTAAACAGCAAACGGGGAAACACAAAATAAGTTGCCAATTGATGAAGTAAATTATTGAGATTGTAAGTGCCAGCTGATGAGACAAATAAGGGGTGGTCTGCTCTGTGGAGACTTGAAGCTCAATCTGCTGTCTAGGTGCCTGCCGTTCTGCTGTGCAGCTAGGCGGTTTTAACCCACATTCAAAAGGCTGCAACTTAAACACCTTCATGACCCCCCACTGACCTTCTGCAACCTTACCGTTAAAAAACTTGATGATGTCTGTGAAGTCCATGTTGTTATCGCGGATAATTTCCCGGTAGGCTTCCACCAACGCTAAAGCAATGAAGAGGACAAAGTGTTCAGAAGAGATGTGCTTGGCCACCCAGATGACTTCCCAGACTGTAAACACGTCCTCGTACAAGAGTTCTTAAAGGGAGGATGGGGGGGGGGAACAGTACAAAGAGCATCCCGTTAGTCCAGAGTGTTCATCACCCCCAAACAAAAGACACACAAGCAACAACAACTTAGGGGAAAAAATGCAGGCTCAGTACGCTGAAAGTCAGGTGTTCAAATCCTAGTCACACTGAATCCCGTTTTGCTACATCACTAACATTTTTATCTTAATTTCCTAACATTTTCCATTAAACAGTGGAACAACTTGCCTTCTGATGTTGTGGGGGGCCCCATGGCTAGAGGTTTCCAAGAAGAGATTAGGCAGCCATCTCTGTCTGGGATAAGGTACGAGGTCTCTTGCCTTGGACCGGGGGGTTAGACTAGATGACCTCAAAGGTCCCTCCCAACCCTACGATGAGTCTGTGATTCTCTGACACACACACACACCCCACCGGCAGAAAAGCAAGATGGAAAGCCAGACCCTGGAGGCTAGTCAGAGCAGGCACACAGGAATGAGGCAAGAAATGATTTACCTCTTTTAAAATCTAGCAGGAACCAGCGGTAACAAAAGTAGAAGTGAGTGTAATCTCCGTTCTGGTGCATCAGTTCAAACAGCTCAGAATCCAGGATCTGTTAGAGAGGGTAAAAAAATCAACAACCACAACCAAGGATGAAGCTAGAAAGGAGACATGTGGCGTGGCCTCCGTCTCATTTGAAAATGAATGGCAGCCCAAATCCTGTTGCTTGGTGTAAGAAAAGGTGGCTCGGCGCACTAGAGCGCTGAAACTGTTGGCTGCAAAGTCGGCAGCTGGGCAGTTCGAATCCCGGGTGCCACGAAGCGGAGTGAGTCCCCGCTGTTAACCCCAGCTCCTGCTAACCTAGCCGTTCGAAAGCATGTACAGTAAATGCAATTAGATAAATAGGTACCGCCGTTAAAAGCAGGAAGGTAAAACAGTGTTCCGTGTGCAGAATTGCATTTGGCCATGCCGGCCACATGGCCACGGACTTGCACAACACTGGCTCATTGGCTTGGAAAGGGAGATGAGCCCCTAGAGTCAGACACGACTAGCACATATGTGGGGAGAGAACCTTTACCCTTTACCTTTTACCTAGTATCGATGCATTTATCTCATTTTCCAGGGACAATGTCAAAGGCGGGCTCCATCGACTCAACCTGTGGCAGTGAGTTCCCTAGTTTAACCACCACTAGCTGCCAGCAAAGGAGGCTCATAAACAAAGGCAACCAGTTGGGTCCGAATCCAGCAAAGTTGGAATACAGAGCCCATTATCCTCAGCCAGCCTGGCCAATGCAATACAATGCAATAAGGTTGCACCCTATCAGCATCAGGTGTGTGTGTGTGTGTGTGTGTGTGTGTGTGTGTGTGTGTGTGTGTGTGTGTGTGTGTGTGTGTGTGTGTGTGTGTGTGTGTGTCTGGTGTCCACAGAACAGGGAGGAGCAGGTCCAGTTCAGGCGAGGTCTGTAATAATTGTGGGACTTTTAGCAATCCTGTGTGCTGCCTTTTAGTTGGGAAGGACCTTTCTGCACTTGGGAGACCGTCAATCTACCCAGCACTAATGAATCATTCATTCCCTGCCTCTGAATTAAAAAAACAGGCCTGCCTGCCTGCCCTGGATCTCTTTTCTCTCTTCCTACTCTGTCGGAAACAGCCAGTGTAGTCTGTTGAGGCCTTTGCTGCAAGCAGTCATATTTGTTAGTTCTGCCGTTGACCTGCAGAACTCTAAGTAATGAAACTTGTGAGTGATTGAGAATGTAAGCGCAAGTCAATGAGAATAGGGGTGGCCTAATTCGGGGGAATTTGGCGCTATTCTACTCATTGAATCGCTGCACAGCTCAAGGAATTTAACCAAAGTTCAAAACCCTGCAACTATAACTACATGCCCTCAATTCAGTTCCAACTTATAGTGACCCTTGGAGATGCTAAGAAGCAATTTACCCTTCCCTTCTTTAGCTTCCACCAGGCCACCTAGGCTGGTTCTCCCCCTGGAAGCCTCAGTGGGGAATTGAACTTCCCAACCTTTGGCTCCCCAGCCGGACAGCTAAACCACTGAGCTTTTAATCTGGGCAAAACTGGACATGTTTGCTAGCTATTTACTAAAGCTTTCAATGGTTGACTTTTAGGGCCAGCGGAATTGCCATTGCAATGCCTTCCATGAATTTGTACCGGTGCTTAAGTCAGGTTCGGGTGCATCTCTAAGGTGCAGTCAGACAGGAAGGCATTGCACTGCTACCAGCTCTTTCCCAGAGATCAACCAATGCATCACAGATCAGTCTGGCCTCGACCCTCTGCCAAAGGTCAAACTTTTTGGCCTGGCAAGAGGGCTGCTTTTCCGGGTGGCCCAGCTGCAGATACTCCTCCAAGGACACGTGAAGGGAGTTTGTTCTCAGTCAAGCATCCTTTTCCAGCGTGTTCTTTCTGGACATCTGACAGCACCCTAGATAGATAGATAGATAGATAGATAGATAGATAGATAGATAGATAGATAGATAGATAGATAGATAGATAGATAGATAGATAGATAGATAGATGGATGGATGAATGGACAGACGAATGGACGGACACAGAGAGAGACAGAGAGACAGTGTGTTGTTAAGTAAGTGGAACTCTTTGCCACTGGATGTGGTGATGGCATCCGGCCTAGATGCCTTTAAAAGGGGATCAGACCGATTTCTGGAGGAAAAGTCCATCGCGAGTGACAAGCCATGATGGGGAGGCGTGTGCTCTCTCCAAACTTAAAAGGATGGGAACTTCAAAGTGCCAGGCGCAGGGGGAGTGATATCAGGAGACAGGGATCTCGTTGTCTCCTGTGCTCCCAGAGCCATCTGGTGGGGCCACTGGGAGATCCCGGAAGCTGGACTAGATGGGCCCTTCTTGGCCTCACCCGGCATGAGGGCTCTGCTGAGGTTCTTATGTTTTCCTAACCTGCTTTGGCTTGTGAGGGTTATCAGATTAGGCTCCTGAGCATGGGAAAGTTGATTTAAATCACAATTTAAATAATGATTTAAAATGTTAAAAGTCAGATTGTTTTGGACAACTTGATTTTTTAAGAACTTATTTTTAAATTTAAATTGTGATTTAAATTAAAAAAATTTTTTTTAAAAAATCATTGATCGTTATCCCCCCCCCCCCCCGCTCCTGAGCATAAAGGAGAACAGAGAAGGGAGATCTAAGTAGGAGGAAAAACAACTGGTAAGTCATTTTCATCTGCTTCATGTTTCCGGGGGCCACGGAGGTGAAAGGAAACACAGAAATAAGTCTCCAAGGTGGGTTAAGCCCAACATCAGTGTGGCAGAGTTTTGAATCTCTGGTAAAATTCCTTTTGCTTACATGACTGGACTCTTTTTCTCATTAATGAACTCACTGCAAGACATTTGAGGAGAAAGAATAAAAACACTTCATTACGTACAGTTATGAACAGATCAACAGCAAACTAACAAACAAAACTTCCAACGGACTAAAGAGAGGGAAAGGAACACTCAACAGGGAGGCGGGGCTCTCTCTGAATTCACAGGCAGGAGGGACCCATTGATTAGTGCCGGATAGATTAACCGTCACTCCAACCCCAAAAAGGTCCTGCTCAGTTGAACAAACTACAGGCAGCATGCAAGACTGTAAAACCTCCAACAGTAAGTTCTTCAGAAGGAACTCAACATTCCATCTATCCTGTCAGGGTGCTCAGATTTCACAGCAAGGAGAATGTGTCCTGGGTTCTTTTTAAATGCATGTATATATTGAAAGACTCACCTGGATAAGGGATCGCATGTTTGCAAAATGGGTGTCCATGGCACCTCCGTTTGGGAAATTTTGGCTCATTCTTTTCATTAACTGGGTGAAGCAACTGTAAGCCAGCTCCTCTGAAAGGAAACAGAGTGACAGAGAGAGAGAGCAATTGGTTTCTGTGAGTTGCCAGCCTTTAAAAGATGAAGAAAATAAAAATGCAGTAGGATTCACGTATCTCTGGGATCCGTATCTGCTGATTCACTTATCCACAGCCTGAAAATATTAAAAGTAAATTCATAGAAATACATATTTTTAAGGTTGAAGTTACCAGAACTAGCAGCCGGAGGGAGATAGATGCTATGTGTAGGGTTTGCTATTAAAATCCTCTTTGCTATAATCTGGGTTTTTTAGCGTCTGGTCCCCTGCAGAAACAGGAGTCATGTTGTAGATTAATCTGCTTTTTCGCTGGCATCTCGCCTTTCCCCCCTTTATTTCAGATCCAACTGTTCACCCAACCAAGAAGCTGAAATAGTTCCCAACATTATTACAGAAAAAAATTCCCAAGAGCTCTGACTCCTTAAATATGAACAGGTTTGTTGCAGGAGCGAGGTTTCGTGGACAGCAGCCATATTCCTCAGATAAAAAAAGTGTGTGACACAACGGCTGAGATCCTGTCGCCCATCTAACCAAAATGCACACGTTTTGAAAGCAAATAATCTCAAATTAAGACTTCTCTACCGACATTATCTGTTGCACACAGAGTAATTTATTTACTTGAAGCAAATTCCTTCTCAAAGTTATGCCTTTTACATTACCTGCAGGACAGAATTTAGGCTGATACGTTATATGATTAAAACACAACGGAATGGACTGCCATTTTTCATCAAGCTACTGTATTTCAAACAAGTTGAAACGCGCCAGTGGAAACAGCCTAAGAAGTCCTGCGTTCACAGGAACTCACTCCCTTGTATAAACAGACCCAGAGAAAAGTTGAATTCCCCCCACTTTTTATTTCAGTTCCCAGAATCCTACATTCCATGAGATCAAACAGAGTGCAATCTCTGGCTTCCTCTAGTCTAGTGACAGTTCTGATAATACATGGTTAAAATACATACCGTATTTCTGGATTTTTTTCTTTTGTAGCTTGCAGAATTATAGACTCATAGAACCATAGGGCTGGAAGAGACCTCAAGGGCCATCACAATGTAACCCGTAGAAGCTGTACCACTAGAAGAAAAATCTTACCTCCCCTGTAAGAATCATTATCTAAAGGTGGTCTTCCATAAAGGAGGCTGCTTACGTCTTGTCAGGAAATTACTGTTTTTAAAGGAGGTGCCAGTTGTATTTCTGGGCATGATCAGGGATTGGCATGCAACTAGCCACACAGGAAAATATACCAGCTGAAAGTTAGAATCTCTGAGAACTGAAACTGTTTTTTACCCAATGGTTTTAGAACACGGATGCAGGAGGGCACAAGGATCCCAGATGTATGCTTTTTCTTACCCTTATCAAGTATAACCATCAGTGGCGCTAAAAGGTCACACATTCCTTGGACATAGCCAATGTCTAAATGTTCCCAAACATAGCTGCAAAACAAAGAGGAAACAGAGTCACCCCAAAGAAGCATTCCGTGGTTCCAGCATACACATGGTTCCAACCATTCTGCCTGACAAATGACTTAAGGAGAAAGGGGTGGCCTCCGTCTGAGAACTTGGAGCTAGTCATACAGAGAACTGGTGTGCCTTCCTCTGTTAAAAGAACACTTGTTTTTGACAGTTAATTGATTGGGAATATGTGCTTTATATGCTAAGTGCAGTTCTTCCTTGTTTGACAGTTTGGATTCAACACTGTTTTGCCATAAAATGCCAGAAAAGTTCTCTTGGTGCTGCTCCATTGGACCCAAGCTGGCAAGGATTATTTCATGGCAACCCCCCCCCCCAAAAAAAAAGCCTGCTTCACTTCAGCATCTTCCACACCGTTAGGGTCCCCCTAGGCAGCAAGTGGGACAATGTCATCTTTACTCCCTTAGCCGTGTAAACATGGTTAAGGACAGCTGTTTTGAATGAGGAAGAGTTGCTCTCAGGCCTCATTTTCCTTACAGATAAATGGTACTGATTCAAACACACCTTTTTTGCTTTAAACCGAAATACTTCACCCCTCCCTTCTTACAAATAAATGCCCTGGTTTTTACAAATGCTGGAAAACACCCACACAGAGATATTAGTGCTGGGGAAAGAAAGACTGTCTTTATAGAACAACCGAAGGTAAAAAAAAAAATTAAGTTAGTTTACAAATAAGCAAAGCAAACAGGTAATATAGCAGACTCCTATACCTGTGAGACCAGTATCTGCAGTTTAACTTATCCTTGATCTGCAAATATTACAAATATTAAAATACAGTGGACCCTCATATAACAAACAGTTTGTATAAGATAAAATCTGTATAACATAAAAATTCCAGAGATAGGGAAATTTGCTTAACAGAATCACCTATGGGGCGAATCCGTACAACATAAAATGGTCGTGATTAGGGATTACTCTGTTTTCAATGCATTCCTATGGGAAATTTGCATAAAGGAAAATTTGCTTAACAGAATTTCATTTGGAATGAATTAATTCCTTTATACAATGTACCACTGTAAATATTTTCATGAAGTTTTTTTCCAGAACTGGCCTCTAGAGGGAGCCAGAGACCATTCTATGGATTCTTAAAGAATACATATTACATAGCATTTCTGTCTGCCTCTAGTGGACAGGTTTGGTAATACATGATAAAAAGACATTTGTGGATTTTTTTATTATGCTATGTATACGATTATCTTCAGTTTTCTGCATCTGCAGCAGGTGGGTGGGTTGGAACCTTTTGTATCAACAAAGCACATTGGATTTCAGTTTAGAAAGGAGAGGATTGCTAGTTCTCTTAAGAGAGATAGGGGCCATGTGCTACTTACAAATCTGTCCCCAATCCCGCAAGCACCTGGTACGTTCCACTGCGTTGTTCCCCTAAGAGACCTTTTCTGGGTCCATATTATGTTCCACTTATTCCTAATGTCACCAACAGCCAAGACAGGAAATCAAATTTCCACCCCCTTATCTACCACTATAAATTGTTCAGTTCAATGAACAAAAGAAAGAGAGACTTCCAAAGACTGAGAAGCACAAGTCGAGTGCCAGGGAACAAATTATCCAAAGTCTGCCCACTAGAAATAATCATCATTTTAAAAAGCAGTGACATGGAGGTTGACCAGGCTCCGCCCTTGGGTCCAACAAGCCCCGCCCCTCACCTTCTAGCCTGCATCCAGTGCTGGGCTGGAGATTCCAGACTCCGCCCTCTGTTCTAGGGAGCGCTATCTCTGACCTTGGAGGCTCCACCCCTGCTCTACCAAGCCCCGCCCCTTGAGACCCCGGAATCCTCCCCTGCACCCCAGGACTGGAGTCTGGCAGGGTTTCTGGTGGAACGTACCTGCACATAATGCTACGAAGTTTCTCCAGGTTCTCGTCTGTGAAATACCAGTAATTCCGATCGCATCGTTGTACATCTTTATCTATCCTATGCAGATTTAAAGCCACAGTGTCCAACATTTCTATCTAGAAGATAACACGGAGGAGGGACAAACTTCACATTAAACTGAGCAGTGGTTTAGAAGAGCAGCAACTTTTGACTTTCGGCTTTTGTAAAAACAAAGACCTGCAACTAAAGAGACCAGAGGCAGCCATTCCAGAAAATGACCAAACAAACAGGAGTTTAATACTGTATATTCACCCCAGGAATGTAAATCTCTTTTAATTGTTGCCACAAGTGGAAATGAAACATTTCAAATTATTTCTGTGCTGGATGAGATTACAGGAGTCACTGTATTTTCTTTTTATTTTAAGATGTTCCTTTTTAGGGGTTTTCTAGGTATAAAGTACTCAGAAGTGGTTTGGTGTTCCTTTCTGGGGGTGGGGGTGCCCTGGCTGGCTCTTCCCCCAGGAAGTGCAGGGGGAGAAATGGACCCCCCCCCCCGGCTCCACCACCAGAGACCCATACCAGCTAGAAAAAAATCACACAAATAAAAAAATATTGACCAACTAATTGCAGAATACCAATCCAAAACATTTGAAAGCTTTAAAAGACACACACCTAAAAGAACCAGCCCACTTCCCCAGTAGTCATGGATTCAATAGTCTGAATTAAAAATCTGTGTGAGAGACTGGTTGTTAATGGTTAAGGAATAAAGGGGAGGCAATCTAACCCCCTGAGGGACAGCATTGCATGGAATAATACTTATAATTATTATTTTAGTACCAAAGCACATTAATGCAGCTTCCTGTGTGCGGGTCTGATGACAAGGAGACCCATCGCAAAGGCGCCCCCTGGAGGTTTGCTTTGACATTGCACTCCTTCACCCCACACCTCTCGGCAACTACCTACCTACCGTGTAAGCTGCAGAACACACGGAGAGGCCCCCTTCCTCTGCAGGAGCTTTGTTATCCATTTGGGAGGTTCTCTGCTCCTCTGCCACCGGTTCTGAGGCCTTGTTTTGGCCCGCTTCTTCGGCATCCGCCCGCCGAGGGCTGGTGCCGATCTCGTCCTCAGCTCCGTCCTCGAAGCAAACGCTCTGCCCATCGTCAATGCTGGAAAGGATCCCCGAGGTGACCGAGTAGTTGCGGGAAGAGGGCAACCCAGAATCTGGAGAGTCAAATTCGACCGAGTGTTGCTGCCCGACGGCCACCATGACCGTGGGGGCATCGGGGGCGACCCCCGTCACTGATGGGTCTTTCCGGGCATTCGGGTCTTGCTCTACTGAGTCCATTTCATCGACAGATACAAACACCTGATGGGGGGGAAATGCAGGCGAGAGGGGGACAGATTAAAACAGCCTACCTGGCAGACCTCAGCACAAGAACAGCAACTAAAGAGTCAACAGGTGAAAGGGATGCAAAATTAGCCAGTTATATAAGTAGATAGACAAATATATGGGAAGACCCTCATAATTGCAGGAGATTGTTTCCAACTCACCAATCCCCATGAGTGCTGAAAACAATATGGATAACAGTGATCATTATATACAGCATGGTAAAAAGGAAAAATAATAATAATCCAGAAATATTTCTGCCATGCCATGCCATGCCATGCCAGAACTGGCCACCTGAGGGAACCAGAGACAACATTATGGATTCTTGAACAGGGATACATAGCATGTTGTTTGGCTCCGTCTACTGGCCATGTCTGATAAATACATCATGAAAATACATTATTTCTAGGCTTTTTACTTTTCAATATTTTTAGTATTTTCAGACCACTGATAAATGGAAGACATCTCTTCCAGACCTTCAACCATCCTGGAGGAGGGGGACCAGGTTGGTTGAAGGTCTGGAAGCGACAAGGAACGGCTGAGGGAACTGGGAATGTTTAGCTTTTCAAAAAGAAGGCTGAGAGGGGATAGGATAGCCATGTTTAAATATTTGAAAAGGATGTCATATCAAAGAGGGAGCAGGTTCGTTTTCCATGGCTTCAGAGACCAGGACACGGGGCAATGGTCTCAAACTACAGGAAAAGAGATTCCATTTGAACATCAGGAAGAATTTCATGACAGTTAGAGCTGTTCTGCAGTGGAATAATAAGCTGCCCCAAAGGAGGGTGGTGGCGTCTCTTTCTTGGGAGGTTTTTAAGCAGAGGCTGGATGGCCATCTGTCGGAAATATTGTGATGGGGGTTCCTGCATGGCAGGGGGTTGGACTGGATGGCCCTTGAGGTCTCTTCCAACTCTAGGGTTCTACGATTCTAAGTAAAACCATGTACACACACACACACACACACACACACACACACACACACACACACACACACACACACACACACACACACACATTTTAAAAAAACTATAGAGGTGGATATGTCCCTAAAAACACCCGTAGATTCCAGCACATTCCTTGCTTTCATGTCCTCACATTTGGGCTTCCATCAGGAATCTATTTCACCAGGACCATCCAACTAACTTGCAGGCACTTTGGCCTGAAAGCAGGCTGGGGACTCCCAAATTGCTTAGTGGGAGGAATCCTCTCCTGGTTTTAGTTGGAACTTTAAAGGAGCTCTCCAAGGTGCTGGGTTCTAATTTGGAGGCACGATTCAGCACTTGAGACAGCTCCCATCAGATTCGGGCTTTAACAAGAATCATCTTGCAATGAATTTTAGCCCAGCGCAAAGCATCTGTAACATCACCCGGTTCTCATGTCCTCTTGGGCGCCAACCTCCAAAATTGAGCCCCCATTTTGGAAGAAAATTAAATGACATCCAGGTAAAGAGAAATAAATCCCATCACCAACTGGAATATTGGTGAATAGCCGGGCTGTACTCATTGCATTACGACCTCTGCCACCACAGTCACGGGCCTTGCTGGCCGGGGACCTGGTTTCTCCTCCGTGGGATGGGATGCCAGGCTTTTTGGATCTTCTGACACCCCAGAGAGGTTGCAAGCAGCACAGGTGGAGGAAAGGCACCCACTTACATCGTTGCTGATGGTGGAGTCCCTGTGGAGCAGCCGCTGGACGTGGCTGTCGATGCTGCTGCCAGAGGAGAATTTGGTGGCTGTGTGAGACTCCTTCTCGCGCAGCTTCACGATCACCTCGCAGGCTTTCCACTCGGCCATGACCTTCTGGTAGTGGAGGGCAATTTCTTCGTCCACCTTGACGGAGGCCAGGAAAAGAAAAAGGGAACGACAGTCACTGGGGCATCCGCTGGCGTTGGAGGGTCCCACCGAGGCACCTCTATTTCCGTTGTCCACCGTCCAACAATTGGACAGACTGAACGGCCACATTCCATACCCATAATAGTCCTTGAAAGGGTGCCCTCTTGAGAAGAGGCAGGGGCTGTTCTCCATCACAGAGTGCCGTACACGCAACAAGGGGCTCAAGAGGCAGGAAGCCAGCTTTTGGCTGGACATACGAACAGCCTTGCTGGAATAGGCCACAGCCCCTCCAGTCCACCATTCTGTCTCACACAGTGGCTCACCATTTGCTTCAGGGTATTCCCCAGCAGATGTCTTCACCTGCTTAAGACACCTTGCAAATGGCATTGAGAGATCTCCTGCCTATCACCCAACCCGGAGGTTGTCCTTCAGCATCTATAATGATAGCCAGTGATACCGTTGTCTAATCCTTTCTTAAAGCTGTCAAGGTGGGGGGGGGACTTCCTAAATGTTAGAGCTGTTGTACTGTTAGAGCAGTACAACAGTGGAACAAATTACCCCAAGAGGTGTTGAGTGATCCAAAGTTGGAGGCACTCAAGGGAAATTTAGACAGCTTATAATCTGAATTCCTGCATGGAGAGCAAGGGGGTCGGACTTTGAGGGCCCCCAAAGGCCCCTTCCAACTCCATGGTTCTAGGATAAAGACCAACAGGGAGTTTCTATTTGGCAGCCAGAGACTGTGACAATCGCTACAAGATATTTGTATTTGGACTCCTCTACGGAGCAGCTGATTGGACTGGGTGGCCTCTATGGTTCTATAATCAGCAAGTAACAAGGCATTCCAAAACGAAACAGAAGAAGGGCAAGTGACCAGAATTCTCCAATACTATCCCAAAACCCCAGGATCAACTCTGGGGCTTTTCACTGTTTGGGTTACAGTAGGATCCCGGTATTCATTGGGGATTGGTTCCACGCCTTCCCGTGGATAATAAAAACCGTGGATAAGAGAGAACACTGCCCCCCCCCCAATAAAAACCCCTGTTGTTTCATGACAATAGCTTAAGAACATGAGAACCTAAGAAGAGCCATGCTGGATCAGGCCAAAGGCTCATCTAGTCCAGCTTCCTGTATCTCACAGCGGCCCCGCCAAACGCATGCTTCTTTTATGGCTGCTGTTTTGCGAGAGTAGCTTGCTTTACGGCTGCTGTCTGTGACTGCAGCTTGCTTTGAGGCTGCTGAATTATTTATTTAATTTATTCCTCCATCAACCATGGATAATTGAATCAGTGGATACGGGGGTCCTACTGTATTTTATTTTTAGGATGGAAAAAGTTGCTGGTTCCCAGAAAGAAAGGGGTGCTGAGCTTTTTGTGGTAGGTGGGCCAACGTGTGGCCTGGCCCGGCTTGTGGGGTCTGGCCTGCCCCACACCTGTTGGCTTCCCATAAAAGATTGGAAAACAGTGACCCAAACCCACCAATCTCCTTATGGGGACCATGGAATACACCAGTTAGGATGGTTCCCCTGTGGCCAAAATGGGCAGGGACCCACACCCTGACTCTCCCAGGCGCTCATGAACCTGAAACCACACGGCCCCCTCCAATGACACACTAAATTTTGGCCTCTGGCTTCCTGTATTTGCAACACCAAGGAAGCTGTCATCCTCCTAAGGGGCCCTTGGAGCTTCTCCAGGACAGAGCTTTCTCTGCGGTGCCCGCCCCCATTAACAGAACACCCTTCCACCAGAGAGGATGGTTGCTCCTCAAACGTTTCTCTCTCTCCTAAAAACACGTCCGCTTGTACACATTGCCAGGAAACCTGCAGGTCTTTTTCGATCTGCCTTTTACCGCCGGGTGGCTGTCACTGCTTTTGTTAGAGGCAATGCCGGACATTTCCCCCTCTCCATCTTCCCTTCCACAGGCAGACCTCACTAAGCTGCAGTTTGCAATTCAGATATTTGTACGTTATGCTTTTAGGTATTTGTCCCCGTGTGTGTGGGGATTTCATATTCATACCCCGATAGCTCTGTACCCCAAGAAATGGGCAGAGCACAAAAGCGCACCTAGAGGAAGCTGAGGACCTGGATTTCCCAGAAATCCCCAGGGCTGAGCAGGCACCCAGGTGCAGCTAAGCTTGATCTAAGCATAGGTCAGAGGCCAGGAAAACAGGATATCAGGATACACAGACCAAGAGCCCCTTTCCGTCCTTATCAGTAATCACTCACTAGCTAGGGAGCCTTCTCCCTCCCACTCATGGAACCTATTTCCTTTGTGTACCTGTTTACTGAACAGATAACGCTTGCATTCTTTCCCCCCACCGAGGAATGTTTCTCTGTATCTATTGTGTTGCTCTCTTATAATAAAGACTGGGGCTCAGGCAGCAGGGGGAGGCTTAGAATCATCACCACACAGAAGGGAGAATCATCATCAATCTCACATGCACGAGGCAGACACAGAGAGACACACAAACATCCATGGAACCCTGACAGACAGACAAACAGGAATGCTGCCCTGAGCACTATTGCACCCGAAACTCTGTGTCCCCAAATATGGTGACCCCTTCCCCCAACTCCATGGTTTCCCCAGGAGAGGTGATTCCCCCAAGAGACGTGATTCCCCCAAGGCAACAGCAGACGTGATTCCCAGAAGGCAACACAGATGCAATTTGCAGCAAGGCAGATGCAGAGGAACCACTAGGCACAAGGACCAGGCTCCAGGCCAGAGATATTCCTCATCTCCCTATTTGAAAAGGCTTTGAGACTCCAGACATCCTCCCCAGGGGATCCCAAAGGTGAGATGGGAGCGTTCTTCTCGGTGAAGAGCGAAATGAATTCAGTGGGTCAGCTAATTTTCGGAGCAAAAGCATGCCAGTAATAGTACAGCCTTTGCCCACAGTCCCTAAGGTGGGATCAGGGGGCAGGGAAAGCCTTCCAAGAGTCCCAGATAGAGTTTTGGGAGTCACAACAGCCTTTGGGTTGGGAACCAGCAGTAGGAAGGAATCTACAGGCTAGAGCAGAGTCTGGGCAACCCCTGGGTCAGAAACCAGTAGCAGGAACGGAGATTCAGGCAGAAAATTCCAGGATTGGCAAGCAGAATGCAGGTGATAGAGCAGAGCAGCACTGGGGACGCATGGAAATGCCCGCTTCAAAACTTCCCCACAGATTTTCAGATGTCCCTACCAATAATTTTTCCACCTAGTGACCTGCAGT
This sequence comes from Phrynocephalus forsythii, assembly GCA_029282475.1. Taxonomy (NCBI): domain Eukaryota; kingdom Metazoa; phylum Chordata; class Lepidosauria; order Squamata; family Agamidae; genus Phrynocephalus; species Phrynocephalus forsythii. The sequence goes on along the minus strand of JAPFRF010000017.1, from coordinate 11,949,052 downwards.
TAGGAACAGTGTCCCACAATCAGGAATTGGTGGAGGAAAAAGGTTAACCCAAGAAGATTTAGGAAATTCAGCAACAGAACATCTGGAAGAGTTAAAATCAAAAATTTCCATCAAGAACGGTCTCAGCACAGGGCAAAATGACACTCAGGAAGAGTTCATCAAACCCCAGAAGCAAGAGGGGAAAAATTTTGTCCTGCCAGAAAATGTATCTCCAAAAGGCATGCCCCAAAGGCAGTCACTTTCTTGCAGCAAAGAGCCAAGTGAGGCAAGATTTCCCAAAGAAATGCAGAGAGGCCAAAAACTTGTCCATGGCTCAGTAACGCAAGCCTTGAAACCATTTAAAGCTCAGGATTCCATTTCCCAGGGAAAGCTCCACAGGCTTCAGAAGCAGCCAGCTTCAGAGCAAATGCAGAGTTCAGCCTTGGGCTGGACCAAAGCAGATTTGCCCAGAGAGGGAATCCCAAAGATAGACCTCTTTTCCAAAAGGACAAAGTTAAAGGCCAGCCTTCCGTCTGCTTTGGCAAACGCCAGGCACCCTCAGTACAAGTATAGGAGAAAGTCCAATTTTTTTCAAAAAATCTGTACCCTATTTTTCCCTAAGAGATTTTCATCTTTCTCCAAAGCCATGGAGAATTTAGATTTTCTCTCTCAGAAAGCTTAGGCAGCCAGAATTCCCCTCATACCTTCTTTAGCAAGCTACAGGAAAATTTAGGAATCAAAAATGCTTCTCTCTCTCTCTCTCTCTCTCTCTCTCTCTCTCTCTCTCTCTCTCCCCCCTCTCTGTCTATCGACTGGAAGCAGCTTGGAAAGCAAGCAAGCAGGGGAGGAAAAAAGGTTTTTGGATAAGAAAGTTTGCTGGAGAACGAAGTTTGCTGGAAAGCAGGCAGGTATCAGTTGTCAGTCAGGAATTGTGAGAAAGATTTCTGGAGATTGCAAGTCCTTTAGAAAAAGTGTCCCAAAGATCTAATCTGTCCACTATTCTCATGGGGTAAAAAGGAATTATATGGGTTTGATCCATCTCATCAAGATAGCAGGAAACATGGAATGGAATCAGTTTGCTAGGAAGGGTAGACTGTTATCTTTAGAGACATTGTATTTTATTTCCTTTGTAATTACATCAGCAAAGAGGCATCTTTCAGAGTTGGTTCCCATATGCCTTACATTTTTGGGCAGAAACAGGGTTTAAAAGGGTATAAAAATCATCACTAATCGTGTTCCTTTTGCCTCCAAAAATCAAGCAGGAAGAAAAAAAAACCTTCCTCTCAGGGTATGAGTTTCAAATTTACAACAAAACAGCCAAAAGAATTAGAAAGAAAGGGGAGAAATGCCCCCCCTTCAAGCCTCTTCAAGCAAGGCTTGATTTTAACTATACAAGATGTACCCTGAGAGAAAGAGAAATATATTCTCACAGGTATGCCTTCCATGGCAGTTCGAAGTTTACCAGCAGAATGATCCCAGAAGGACATTTAAGGAATATTCTCATTCCTCATACATTCCTCATTTTCTCAACTGCAAAGGCTTATGGACTATGGGTAATCTGGGAGCTGTTGTTACCATTCATGCACCTGGTTCACCACCAGAAGAAGAAGACATTTCCCAGACCCATGAACTTTTAGCAAAAGGACTCTTAAAAAGACTTTTCAGCAAACAGCCATCCATTGAAGCAGAGAAGAAATATAGTTACTTTCACACTTCCCCCACAAAAATGTAAGTCCCTAGCACAGACAGATCCTGCTTACTTATGTATTCTCATGTATTCATGTATTTTGAAAATATTCACTGTCTATACCTGCAACTTCTTGCTATAAGTTACCTCTTAGCCACAAAATAATCTATTCCTGTATTGCTAATGCTATAGCTTATTGCTTGATTATTGTTAATGCATCTATATCTGTACGCTAGATACGCCTATGTACCATGTACCTTTTGGGTTTTGGGAGACAGTCATGCTTATTATGCCATTTCATTTCTTATTGCAAGTTATGAGGAGCTCAAGTTTATATCTCTGAAAGTTATATGAATATCGGGTGCTGTGTAACTCGGTGGGAGAAAGAATGCAGCCAACAGTCCAGAGGGGTACCCACATTAGATAACACATCACAGCCAATGATTTATGCCATGCACTAGCTTAGTGCTCTCACAATGAGCATGGGAGGGGGAGAAATGGCCATGGAGTGTCACCACAGCAACTCTCATGCACAGCCATAAGACATCTCACATTTTAGGGCATAATTCTCACATCTCAGCCCAGATATATGAAGCTTGTCTTGCCAGAGACATGTCACTCCCTCCTACATCTGAGTTTCCTCTTGGGCCAAGCAATGAGGCCCCTGGGGCAAAAGACCTCAGGGTGCCAGGCTTTCAAGGTCTGCATGGCTTGAGCACCAGATGAGTGCCTGATTTCTGGTCTGTTTAGGTTTACACCTGTGCCTCCTGTCTGGTATGCAAAAGGGTCACAGCTCTTGCCGGCACTCTCTTAATTAAAAGGACAGGGAGAGATGTGGGGATTTCATATTCATACCCTAGCTCTGTACCCCAAGAAATGGGCAGAGCACAAAAGCGCACCTAGAGGAAGCTGAGGACCTGGATTTCCCAGAAATCCCCAGGGCTGAGCAGGCACCCAGGTGCAGCTAAGCTAATGCTGATCTAAGCATAGGTCAGGAGGCCAGGAAAACAGGATATCAGGATACACAGACCAAGAGCCCCTTTCCGTCCTTATCAGTAATCACTCACTAGCTAGGGAGCCTTCTCCCTCCCACTCATGGAACCTATTTCCTTTGTGTACCTGTTTACTGAACAGATAACGCTTGCATTCTTTCCCCCCACCGAGGAATGTTTCTCTGTATCTATTGTGTTGCTCTCTTATAATAAAGACTGGGGCTCAGGCAGCAGGGGGGGAGGCTCAGAGAGAAAAGGCTCAGAGGCAGAATCATCACCACACAGAAGGGAGAATCATCATCAATCTCACATGCACGCAGCCGAGGCAGACACAGAGAGACACACAAACATCCATGGAACCCTGACAGACAGACAAACAGGAATGCTGCCCTGAGCACCAGATATTGCACCCCGAAACTCTGTGTCCCGTGTGATTCGTAACGCAACACGTGTGGCCGTCCCATTGTGTGATTTCATATACAAGGTCAGCTGCTCTGACCTCTCGTGACTGCCACATCCATGAAATCAATTCACTTACCTATTCACTTACATGGTAAATATATATGGGTATTTATTATTATTATTATTATTATTATTATTATTATTATTATTATTATTATTATTATTATTATTATTATTATTATTATTCATTTTTATTTTCAGCCACATTTTTCATCATCCACCGGTTGGACCTGGTACAAAAGAGTGACGAAAATGATTCTAGGGCTGGGGCACCTCCCTTATGAGGAAAGGCTAAAACATTTGGGGCTCTTTAGTCTGGAAAAAAGGTGCCTGGGGGGGGGATCGGATAGAGATGTACAAAATTATGCAGGGCATGAGTAAAGTGGGTAGAGGAATGCTCTTTTCTCTCTCACAAAAGTACCAGAACTAGGGGACATCCACTCAAATTGAGCGCTGGGAAAGTAAGAACAGACAAAAGAAAATATTTTTTTACCCAGCGTGTTGTTAGTCTGTGGAACTCTCTGCCACAGGATGTGGTGATGGCCTCTGGCCTGGATGCCTTCAAAAGGGGATTGGACAGATTCCTGGAGGAAAAGTCCATCACAGGTTACAAACCATGCCATCTCCAGGGTTAAAACCGGGGTCCTTCAAGGGCCAGATGCAGGGGAGTGGGATCAGAAGACAGAGATCAAGTCTTGTGCGCTCCCAGAGGCATCTGTTGGGGCCACTGTGAGATACAGGAAGCTGGACTAGATGGGCCCTTCTTGGCCTGATCCAGCAGGGCTCTTCTTATCTTATGTTCTTATGTTGACCTTTGGCCTAATCCTGCAGGGCTCTTCTTATGTCCAGCCAAAAGCTGGCTTCCTGCCTCTTGAGCCCCTTGTTGCCTGTCATAGAATTGATGGAGAACAGCCCCTGCCTCTTCTCAAGAGGGCAGCCTTTTCAGGGTCCGACTGTCAATGAAATTCCTAGCAAGGATGCTGCCCACAGAGAAGAGAGGCGATCTCCCCCCCCCGATCTGCTGAAGGCACGTACCCTGTTCATCTCCTTCTTCCCCAGGCCAAACTTGTAGTGCCCCAGCAAAAACGGCCATACGTCCTTCCGGATTTCGTGCTGAACACCACCATAGTACACGCGCCGCAGTAGCTCCAGCTCCTTGTAATTCTGGGATGAAAAAAAGAAAGAAAGAGGCAGCAGTTGGGAGGGGAGAGAAAGGGATCATTAAGGGACCAATTAACCAAAGCCTTTAATGAAGTGTGTTTAGAGCCTTTCCTTATAAGAATGCTCGGCCTCTTCCGACATTTTCTGAGTGCCTCCGTTCCTTCAAGTTTGTTTTCTTTCCATGAAAAATATGAAGCCAGCTTTGAAATCACTTTGAAATCCAGATCCACCGACTCTTTGCTCAATTTCCTAATCCTGGCACATTTAGGGAGCCTAGACCTGGTTGAGGACATTTTGCACTCTGTGACGCCCCGCGCTGCATCTCCTTCTCTTCCTGGTTGCATGTCAAGGGCCTTAGCTTTTGCCTTCGGAAAGCTAAGGGGATGCATGTGACAAGCAGAGGAGGACAAGCTGATGGTTGGAAAAGATGCGAACAACCCATCGCATGCTTCTGATTCATAAATGGTCGTGAAACCCAAGAAGCCAAGGTGGTAATTGTGTGACGTGTGTCCTGTTTTGCACACCCACCCTTCTCACCGATGCATTGCCTTCAGTGATTGCTCTGTGCTTTTGGGGCATGATTCTGTGGCAGGAGGAAAGCACGGGGACCTCACCTTGGTGTGAACAACCAACAGATTTTTCTGTTTCAAACAGCAAACTGTGGCTGCAGTTGTATATAGACGTGAGCAACTCTGAGGCTTGTGGCCATGCAACCATGACTCGGTGCATGCATGCCCGCATGGCTGGGTACATTTGTCTGTCCGCAGGTGTAATGATGGCTGCGTGGCCATGGGGCCACACTCAAGAGTCCACAGCTGGGACGACATGGGAGTTGTGGTGCGCTTTTGGGACCATTCACCTCTGCACATATACAGCTGTGCCCCCCCATCCATGTCTAGGGTACTACCAGACAGGCCATGGGCCTATGGAGATGTGTATGCCTGTGGTTGGGGTGTCCACGGTTGTGAGTCTGTGGCCAAGCAGCAGTGGCCCAGTACCCATGGCTCATGTGTGTGGAGGTATAGCTAAATGCACATATGTTTGGGAGGAAGGAATGATGGACGCCCTTGAGGAGAAGAGAGAGAGAGAGAGAGAGAGAGAGAGAGAGAGAGAGAGAGAGAGAGAGAGAGAGAGAAGCATGTTACCTTCTTATCTTTCTGGTATTTGCTCCAGACCTCTTTGGTCAGGCCTCCTTCAGCGCTGGTGGGTTTATCTGGCGGGATGATAGTGTGGTTCACTAGAGCAGAGAGGTGTGTCCGGACGGTGGACAAGTGGCGGCAGTAGGCAAGCCCTGTGAAGGCAAACAACCCGTCCGTTGGAGGAGGTGGGCAACGAAAGCAGGGCGACAGACCCCAGCGTGGACATCTCTCACCATTTCCAATCTGTGGTTTGTCACGCCCTGAAATGGGTTTGTCCCTGCCCCCCTCCCCCACCGTGGATGCCAAAACCTGCAGATAACAGAGAACCCTCTCCATAGACATGGCTTGGGCTTCCTCTAGCCAAACAAAAACTACAGTGGAGATAAGCAGGAGCTTATCAGAGCACACTTACACTGACAAGAAGAGCCACTGTTGAATTGGTGTTTGCAATAAAAATAATTAAATAAATAGATATATCCAAGAGACCAATTCCACCACCACAACCACCGCTGCAATGCAGGTTTTTGGGTAGAAACAGGTGAGGCCTTTTTAAAAAGCAAGCCTATTTAAATTGAATGTCTGTGGTGTTTAAGGATTTCGGACGGCACTGCCAGTACGTTGTGTCTGATTTTTAAAATTTCATTTCATTTCATTTCAAAAGGTTTAGCACTGCACTGCAAACATGCACGCACACCCAAACACTGCATGCATACAGTGAGCGACCTCCCAAACCTGCTTAAAGCTCACATTCTAAACTGGAACAGCTCTTTCCAAACTGAAGGTGACACACCAATATGTCAACCACATAAAAATGACAAATGATATTATGGGATGCATCCACAGAAGCATAATCTCAAAACCTCACAAGGTAGTAGTTCCTCTCTATTTAGAACTGGTTAGTCCTCCTCTTGAGTCATGTGTCCTCTACCCTAGGAAATTTCTTTAACATATACTGTAAACCTCCATTTTAATCTCTAGAACGTAATTATTGCTTTGGAGACTGTGAAGATATCTGTGAAAAATAAACAACAGTCCAGGACATTTAATTCATGGTTGCCCTTGCAACCTTTGCCCTTTACCCATGAAAGGACTGTCCTATCGAAGCACACACCTAAATAATAACGGCAATAGCATTAACAGTAATAATCTTCATTTAGGTATGATACATCAAGCCAAAGTCACGTGGCATGATTCTATTTTGGCTCTGTTTAAAAAAACTCGTTTAAAAGAATCTCTCTTTCCCAGCCAAAAATTAATATTAAATAAAGCTACCTTGGAACAAGTTTACCTGCTCTGGTTTTGGCGTAAAGGTTATGTTATTGAGTTATATTTGTTCTTGTGTGCAAGTTTTTGCTGCTTTTTTAAATGCTTTTGTTCTGGTTTTATGCTGAATTGATATAGGAATGTATTTCAAATCAAATTTTATTATACGGTCATTGACCCGAGTAGTTAAAAACAGGCTTATAAAATACAGTATATAAAATACATAAAATACATAAAATACATAAAATGTTAAAATATTTCAGATAAGATTAGTCCCTATCATATGGCTATCTAGTGATAACTTTTGTGGATTTTTTTAATGCTTTTATTCTGGTTTTATGCTGAATTGATATAGGAATGTATTTCAAATAAAAAAAATATTTTGTATTTTGTCTGGTCAGTGACCGAAATAAAAATTCAGTCAGTCAGGTCCCTTCCAAAGGAATCATTTCTATGATGACTTTGAGTTTAAAATTCTGCTGATCTGAAATAATGAGTTTAAAATTCTGCTGATCTGAAATGGCTACAAATCAGCAGTGTAACTGGGCCCCGAGTGGAACTCATTTTTCTGGAGTGCTGAGAAATCAGGGGTTGGTTTTTGGGGGATGGGAACTGTCAGAATCTTAGAGCCCCCACCCATCTCTTTGGGGTGAAGAGCCATGGCCCTTCTCCATTGCCCCTCCAAAAAGGTACTTACATCCATAGAAGGCTCTGGAAACAATTTGTCTCTTCATATTTCGGCAGAGCATTTTCAGAGGCATCCTATTGGTAAAAAATACCCAAAATGTTATATAAGTCATCCTGAATGCATCCTTTCATTCACATAAGAACATGAGAACCTAAGAAGAGCTACGCTGGATCAGGCCAAAGGCCCATCTAGTCCAGCTTCCTTTATCTCACAGTGGCCCCACCAAATGTGTCTGGGAGCGCATGAGACTAGATATCTGTCTCCTGATACCACTCCCCTGCATCTGGCCCTTGAAGGACCCTGGTTTTAAGCCTGGAGATGACACATCTCCATCAGGGTTTGTCACCTGGGATGGACTTTTCCTCCAGGAATCTGTCCAATCCCCTTTTGAAGGCATCCAGGCCAGATGCCATCACCACATCCTGTGGCAGGGAGTTCCACAGACTAACAACACGCTGGGTAAAAAAAATATTTTCTTTTGTCTGTTCTCACTCTCCCAACCCTCAATTTGAGTGGATGTCCCCTAGTTCTGGTATTTTGTGAGAGGGAGAAGAGCTTCCCTCTATCCACTTGACTCATGCCCAGCATAATTTTGTACATCTCAATCCTATCCCCCCTCAGGTGCCTTTTTTCCAAACTAAAGAGCCCCAAATGTTTTAGCCTTTCCTCATAAGGGAGGTGCCCCAGCCCAGTCGCTCTCTTCTGCACCTTTTCCAGTTCCACTATGTCTTTCTTGAGATGCGGTGACCAGAATTGTACACAATACTCCAGGTGGGGCCTTACTATCATTTTGTACAATGGCATTATAATGTTGGCTGTTTTAATTTCAATCCACGTTTTGATAATCCCTAGCATGGAATTGGCCTTCTTCACTGCTGCCACACATTGCCTCACCATTCCTAAAGGGAAAACCTAGGAGAGAAGAAACTGGGTCTTCTTTGCACTTGACCTGCACAACGACCGAGCAAGGTACCTCCGTCCCTCTCTTTCCCCTGGTCAGTTTGTCTGTCCTGTGGGGTCTTCCTGTGGGCCCCCCTCCCCTGGTCTTAACTCAGCACTTTGCCCATGGCAATCCTATTGCGGTGGGCCTGCCCCTCCCATCACACTTTCATCTGGGGAGGATGGGCCCTGGAGTTCTAAAAAAAATCTGGAAAGGAAGCCCTTCCCTGGCCATTCACTGCCCTGCAGAACAAAACTTCTGTGACTGTGGAGAAATGCAACCAAGGCAGCTCTTAATGTGCCTACAATTTATGTCCCACCACGTGGACTAAAAATCCAGCGCATGGTTTAGATAACAATATTGAAGTAGGCGGCTTCTATTCACAAACAGTTTAATTATCTTCAGAGTTTAAGTTGTGCTTATTTTAGCCGGCATTTCGTAGGTCTCCGTAATTGAAAGTGGTGCAGTGCTTTGATCTGAACAAAGAAAAGAAAGCATTGCAACTTCATGAAAGCATGCCTCAATGTGACTGTAACCTATAAGTTGTGGTGCCCACCCACTGTAGTCTGAATGTTGAAGTAGGACAACCACACAGCAGAGGTGCCAGCTGGGGCTGCTCCATCACAAGCATTGAGGCAGTGACAAGGTGGATGCCAGAAAAGCTGTCTATACATTAACCACAGGGCTGGAACACCCAGGCACTTTCGCCAATAAACAATTGTGTGACAACCCAGCAAAAGACATGCAAAGTCTCTTGCCTTCACTTGCTGTGAAGTCGAACCAGGAAATTCACACCTGTTGGCTCTAAGTAGCTACACAGAGAGAAAAGTTTTGCTTGGTGCCTCCTTGCAGCTCTACTGGAGCCCTTTAATAGGCAAAGTTAAAAGAATCTGCCTTAACCAGCTGCAACAAATGGTTTCCTTCTCTGGATTCCTCCTCTTGTTAGCCTTTTATCCCTTTTGCATGTGTTTAAGTGCTCTAGCACAAGACTGCTGGCACCAAAGTGTTTAAAAAATAAATTACAGCAGGACCTCCATATCAGTGGGGGACTGGTTCCAAACACATCCGTTGATGATGAAAAATGTGGATAACACCATTTGCTACTTTAATAGTGAGTGCTATACATATAATGTTCTCTGACTCCCTTAAATGTCCAATTCTGGTAACTTCATCCTTAGAAATACACATCTAGGTTTAAAGGTTTAAACCTCAAAAACTAATATGGTGGGAACTTCAATCAGAGGAACTAAATGAAGACATAAATAAATATGTGTTTAGTTTCCCCCAAAAAAGGAAAAGTTACCCAATTAAAAATCCTCTTCTAAGTTCCCTATTGCTCACTTGGAAAAAGTATGGAAAGAAATTGATACAGGAAGGTTCCCCGCTTGGTGCGGTGATCGATCAGATAAATTTCCCCACGAACATGAAGAAATTGGGAGACTTATTTAAATTAAGGAAAGTGGCAAGACTAAAAGATTGGATTAAAAAGATGACATCAAAACAAGAAATTAAACGTATTCTGCAAACTCAGGAATTGTTGTGGCTGAATTACGCCCAGTTAGAAAGCTGGACGAAAGAATGGATTAGGAGAAATACACAACTTAGAGGATATACAAAATTTGAGCAATTTCTGACAACATATGAATCAGAGAAAGGAAATACAGGGAAAGGAACAGTTGGCAAATTATATAAAATAATTCAAGATTCATTTGAGAATAGGGAACAGGACACAATAAGAGAGCTATGGAAACAAGACATAGAGAAATAAATAAATAATGATGAATGGAAAAGAATTTGGAATTTGAGGATTTTACGGTCATTATCAGTCAGAATAAAAGAAAACTACTTCAAACTAGTTTTAAGATGGTATATGACTCCAGTCAGAATGAATAGAATGAATCCAAAATATTCCAAGCTCTGCTGGAAATGCGAAAAAAGATAGGTACCTATTTTCATTTATGGTGGGAATGTGAAATAGTTCAAAAGTTTTGGCAAGAGATTATTGAGGAGATAAGAGAAATACTACAAACTGATATTAAATGTGTACCGGAAATTGCTTTGTTATCATTATCATTACCATCTATCAATGAATATGATGTGAAAACTAAAGAATTAATAGCAAATCTTATGACAGGAGCTAGACTGATTATTGCTAGGAACTGGAAACTGAAATCAGACCTTAAAATTGCTGAATGGTATAAGGAAGTGTGGGACATAGCACTAAATGATAAACTATCTTGTAATATAAAAGTTTTGAGAGGTGAAATAAAAAAAGATACTTTCTATGATGTTTGGGGGAAATTTATAGATCATATACTATTAAAACGGAAAGGGATACAACCAACTTATAACCCAACACAGTTCTGGCGTAAAGGACCTTAAGAAGCCTATTGGAAGAAAAAGAAAAAAAAAGATGAAGAAGAAAGAGAAGATGCAAGAATACTGGACGGTTTCTTGGGGGTGGGGGGCACTTTGTACTGTTTATGATTGTCTATTACTTTTTTTTATATAATTGTTTATCATTGTTATTTTGTCTTTTTTTATGTTCAATAAAAAAAATATTTTAAAAAAAAAGAAATACACATCTAGGACTTTTAAAAATATGATATTTTCAGACCACGGATAAGTGAATCAATTAATAACAAATCCTGCAGATAAGGGGGTCCTTCTGTAATTAAAATCTTGCTGGCATTCCAAGAGAGGCTGCGTTTCACCCAGAGCTGTGTAAAAAGTAAAGATAAAAGCCTTGCCCGTTGGTTTTGTTTGCTAACTGTGACCTGGCACGACAGCTCTTTTCGCACCTGGTTCAAGGGAATCACCCACCCCAAACCATCCAAACTGATCTGCTGTATGAAAAGGGAGAAGTGGCAGCGGAGGGGGGAACTTCCAATTTTGAAAGGGGGGTTCTGGGTGGATTCGCATTTCGATTTGCTTTGGGGAGATCAACTGGGGGCGGGTGGATCTCCCCACCTGAACGCTGCCGCATTCCTGTAGGGCAGTCAAACTCAAACTCCACAAAGAGGACAATCAAGGTATCAAGTGTGGGGATTCCATACCCCACTAGGCTGAACCCCGAAATAATCTGGCAGCACCGAGGCAGCCTGGCCCTGGATTTGCAGGGACCAAGCAGGAACCTGGCTAAGCTGACCTGGAGCTGACCTACCAGCTCATGGAGGCAGCGAAGCAGATGGCAATTCCAGAAAAACAATGACAGGATATCAGGGCACATCTGGTCCGTGACCAAGCCCAAAGCTCCCCTTCCTCTGTCCTTATCAATAACTCCCCACTAGCTAAGTATGTTCCTCTGAGATAAGGTGCATTTCTCCCCGCCCCACCAATGGAATGCATTACGTGACCAAGAGCATACTTCTTCGGTCCCTTCTTATTGTGTTACTGTTATCAATAAAGCTCTGAGTCCCAGGCGCAGCTCACAAAGACACGCAGAGACACCGAGAGACACTCTCTCTCTCTCTCTCTCTCTCTCTCACACACACACACACACACACACACACACACACACACACACACACCCACGTACGGAGAGATGCAGCCTGGGGCCAGATGACTGTACCCCCAAATCTGTGTGTGCGTAATTAATAATGCTACAATCCAGCCCAAGCGTCACCTGTCATGGATGCAGCTACAGCAGCTGGGCAGGTCGCAAGGAGAGCCGCTCACGGGGCAGGAGAGGCAGGAGGGCTCCAGGTGCCAAGACAAAAGGCGGGCGCCGAAGCCTTGCATCTCCGACACGTCTGCGGCATCTAAGGAAAAGAGGAACAGACGGCCATTCAGTCGACAGGGAAAGCCTTCCAGCCTCTTCTCAGATCCTGCGTCTCACGGCTAGAATTGGGACAAGACCAGGGGACAGGCATACGTGCCCCCCTTCCACCTAGATCATTGGGGTAGAAGGGGAGTCTTCCTTTTATTCAGACGATTGTCCCCAGATCCTTTGCCTCTGGGCCCCTGCCATTCTGGGAATGGTGGCCCCCGCAAACACACTTTCCCAAACATCGCCTCCTTGTTCTATGGAAATACTTGGTGTGAGTCCTTTAACCCCTCCAAATACCAAATCAGCTGAGCAAAGGCAGGTATAGCGCAAAATGCTCTCCAAAAGACGTCTCGCCACCGCTGCTCAACGTAACCGTTTCAAAATGCAGCGGGACCTCTATATTCACAGCACCCCCACCGGATGCTGAAAAATCTGCAATAGCAGGGGCTGCGCCCAGGAGCCTGGTCTCTGTCGCCCTCGAGTGGCTGGATTTTGCAACGTCGTTGTTAAAAATATATATTTTCTTGGAATATATTTTTTTAAAAATATTCTGAATATTTTGTCAGACCGCAGATACATGGATCAGTGGATAACGGGTTCTACTGTATAAAATAAACACAGACGATAACTTTCATAAATGCCTGGCCTTCAGCTCATCCACGATGTCTATTAAGGCAACGGAGCTAGCAGGATGGAAAACAGAAGCAAGCAAAAGGCGGAATGTGGGATTCTCATTTGATGACGTGACTTCTGAATTTTGGGTAGGAAAGAGAAGGATTAAAAAAAAAACAATGACCCACTAAAACTACTGTGTTGCATCACTTTGAATCATGCACTTGGTCAAGAGATGCAGAGGTTTTTCCGCTCCCCCTCCCCCCAAAAAAGAAACATTTTGGAGGAGGGAAGGGGATGATGAGGAAAAGGTGACTGAAGACAGCCAGGTGTTATTGAAAAGTGCAAATTGTTAACAGGCCAATACTGGAGTGCGAAGGACACTCATGCGAAGAAAGCCAATCAGCACAAAGAAGCCAAAACAGAAAAGACATGGACAACAACAGCACGCCGAATGCTCTTCACCTTAATTCTTCAGGATCGAGCTGAACCAGCCAGTATTTATGGCACCATCTCCTGCAGTCCACCCATCATCTTAAAGGGGCAGGGGAGCATGGGTCTTTCCCCCCTCTCCCCCTGCCTTTTCCCTCCGCCGACAAGAAAAAGAAGAAGCTTCAATAATATTATTTCAGTGGTATCTTAAGCAATGTCCTTTTGTTTTTAAAACAGTGAACCCCACAGAACCTAAGAATTCAGATGAAAGGTACCTGAACCGGTGAAGAATTAGAGTGAACAGCATCTCCGGAATGAGTTTGTTTGCATTTGGTTTTGCGGCAGTGGATTCGTGGCTCAAAATGTCGGCCTCGCATGCAAAGAGTCAAAAGAGGTTGCAAGGAAATCAAAGCAAAATGGGAGAGAGCAGCCCACGTACAGCAGTGTTGTCATATATATATATACACACATATCTTTAAAAGCTTTTATTGAGCTCACAAGGTCCTCTTGTGGGGCACGGGAGCAGTAGTTTTCTTATTCGGAGAGGGTTCCCGTGTTCTCGTTGGGGTTTCTCTATGTGCGCATTGGCCACTACAGGGAAGGAGGGGGCTTTTTTAAGTTTAAAGAAAAAAACAACCATCACCCTTTTCCTAACAATTTTTTCCCCACCAGGAAGTTGTGGGTGAAAGAATGGCCCTCCAAGGCTTTGGGACAGGTATAACTAAAAAGCCAACCATGTGATGCAGCTGCAAAAAAGGCCAATGCAATTCTAGAATGTACCAACAGAAATATAGTCTCCCAATCCTGCAAAGTACAATGCCACGCTCTGTTCAACACCCGAGTCCTGTCATCAGCTCTGGACGCCACAGATTGAGAAAGATGCCAACAAATGGAGAACCGGGCATGTTTAGCCTTGAGAAAAGTAGACTGCGGGGAGACAGGAGAGCACTGGACAAAGACTTCAAAAGTTATCCTACAGAGGAGGGGCAGGATCTGTTCTCTTGTCATTTCCAGAGTGCAGGACACATCACTGGAAAAGGTGCGACAAGGTGCAGAAGAGAGCGACTAAAATGATTACTGGGCTGGGGCACCTCCCTTATGAGGAAAGGCTAAAACATTTGGGCCTCTTTAGTCTGGAAAAAAGGCGCCTGAGGGGGGATGTGATTGAGACGTACAAAATAATGCAGGGCATGAATAAAGTGGATAGAGGGACACTCTTCTCCCTGTCACAAAATACCAGAACTAGGGGACATACACTCAAATTGAGGGCTGGGAGAGTAAGAACAGACAAATGAAAATATTTTTTTACCCAGCGTGTTGTTAGTCTGTGGAACTCCCTGCCACAAGATGTGGTGATGGCATCTGGCCTGGATGCCTTCAAAAGGGGATTTATTGGACAGATTCCTGGAGGAGAAGTCCATCCCAGGTTACAAACCATGGTGGAGACGTGTCATCTCCAGGCTTAAAACCGGGGTCCTTCAAGGGCCAGATGCAGGGGGGAGTGGGATCAGGAGACAGATATCTAGTCTCATGCGCTCCCAGAGGCATCTGGTGGGGCCACTGTGAGATACAGGAAGCTGGACTAGATGGGCCTTTGGCCTGGTCCAGCAGGGCTCTTCTTAGGTTCTTATGTTCTTATAATAATGGGTTCAAGCTACAGGAAGTTAGGTTTCGGCTGAATGTCTGGAAAGACGTCCTAACTGTTACAGCAGCATGACAATGGAACCACGTATCTATCCTCACCCAATGGCTCTGACATGCCTGGGAGGCGCTTGGGAGGAAAATCCAAAAGGCCCCTCTTATTTATTTATTTATTTATTTATTTATTTATTTATTTATTTATTTATTTATTTATTTAATTCTAAATTCTTTCACGAGGTTTCGTTCCTCATTCCAAGCAGCAATGCCAGAACAGGGCGTGCGCTCGGGACCGTCTCAGCCAGCGTTTGGAGAAGGGACTTGTTAGAGCCACGTCTCCCAAAACTGGGTATACCAAGTCAGCTCCCCCTACCCTGGCCCCCAAACACACTCCTTGACTGATCGGGGTCAACATGCACAATCGAGAAGCAGAGGGTGGGAGGGTGGGTAGGATGAGACAAGGAGCAGACACTTCAGGATCAGTTCAGCAAAAAGAGGAGGGGGTGTCAATGACGGGCAACATGGGGGCTTCCCGGGAAATCTGAAGGCCAGCTTGTGAATCCCAAAAGCTGCTGGCTTAGGACAGGCAAGTGAATGAAAAAAACAAGAGCTCGTGGGCAAGTCTCAACCTCACACCTTTACGTTATGAGAACTTATCCCAAAATACTGCAATTTGAAATACCCAGAACCCTGAGCCAGCCTATCCAGAATCCTAAAGCCAGGAACGTTTGCACACTCTGGAATCTGTGTCTCGTAAGTGAAAATTGAGTCTCTCTTGCTCCATTTTCTTTGGTCAATAGAGTCTGTCATTTAGAGGATTTTACTTCATTTGCAAGGCTGGTTCTACAAAATGCCCTTATTGACTGGAGGCAGTTCTATTCTGCTGGCCTCGGTCCCATTTTTCTTGTTAACTTTATTCTGATTTTTTCCCCAGATAGTAAAGAGACTGCCTCTTTTTATGTATTACTACAATATATTTAAAAAGTGTGCTACGATACATACACTAAAATTATAGTGTATTCTACAGTTAGTGGAGGGCAAAAACTTCATTATTACAAGGCAGTGAATCCCCTCCAGGTTTTAGTGTGAACTTTAAAAAAGCTATCCAAGGTGCTGAACATGTTTGAGAGCTAGTTCCTCTCCAATGCGCTGAGCACAATTTAGTGGGCATGTTTGTTATCCAAGGTACTGGAACCATAAGGCGGGTGTCCAGGGTGCTGAAACCAGCTGCGAGCCACGTCTGCTATCCCTCCTAGGCGAGGAACCTACTACAGCAGGGAGGGCTGAGGCCCTGCCATGGAATTTCTCCAAATGGAAATGCAGGAATCCCAGCTGGATTAATGTCACACACGCTATGGAGGGCTGCCTACAGAAAGCAGCAGAAAACTCCAGTGGGTCAGAAACGCAGCCACCAGATTGCTGACTGGGGCTGGTCCCAGGGATCCAATTTAACCCCCTGCTCCTGGCTGCCCATCCTTTTGGGGGCAGAATTCAATGTGCTGGTTCTAACCTGTAAAGCCATAAATGGCCTGAGCCGACATTTTCACAAGGACTGTTATCTCCCTTTTATGAGTCTATTCAAGTGTTAGGGTCACGGGGAGAGGCCTTTCTCTCGGTCACACCGCCTCCATAGGTGTGCTTGGTGGGGGGGGGACACAGGAGGGGGGCCCTTCTCTGCGGCTGTTCTCTACCTCTCAAGAAAAGAAGTCCAGTTGCCGTGACTCAACTTCCGGGTTCCCAGACGCTGGAACTCCCTCCCACTGGAGGCCAGGCTGGTCCCCACCTTTATCTCTGCTCTCTTCCTGCAAGCAACCAAGGACCTTCCCCTTCGGGCAGACTTTCCTTTAAGGACTGGCTGCCTCTTGTCGGATTTTTAACTAGAGTGCAATGCCGGTTTCCTGAAACCCAGTCCCAAACTCTACCCCCCTACACCAGACTGGCTCGTCCTCGCCGTCACCTGCAGGGGCTGAGGAAACCACGGGACAGGTAAAACTACTGGTCTGGCTTTCAAGGGGCTGCGCCTAGTAGTCAGAAATAAATTTCAACTCCAGCTCTGGTGGAGGGTTGCTGTGCTTCTTTGTTACCTTGTCTTCCTTAGCCAAAATAGAAGTTATTGGAGTTTCACAAGTAAGATGAATCAGAGAATCATAAAAGAGTAAAACTGGAAGGGGTCGTCACCACCTCTTGAGGTCATTGGCTCCATTGTTGTACTGCTCTAACAGTTAGAAAGTTTTTCTTGATATTCACCCGAAATCTGGCTTTCAGCCACTTGAGTCCTGCATTCTGGGTTCACTGGGTATTGATAACCCTGTTGCTCCTCTATGTATTCCACGATAAAAATCAAAGACAAACAAAACAAAACAAAAGACCAAAAAATATGGCAGCTTAAAGACCAACTTTCATATTGTTATGTGTCTTTTGTTTTGTTTTTCTTTGATTTTTGCTGGGAATCCTGGCACAGACTAACACGGCTACCTTTTCCAAAACTCCTCTATATAGCAGCCCTTCAAGTATCTGAACAGTGCTTATCGTATCCATGGCTATCATTATGGATGCCTAAAGTAGCTCAGTGGACTAAGGCCTCCGAAAACTGTCAGCTGCAAAGTCGGCAGTTCGGCAGTTCAAATCCCAGGTGCCATGCAGCGGAGAGAGCTCCCGCTGATAATCCCAGATCCTGCCAACTTAGCAGTTCAAAAGCACGTCAATGCAAGTAGATAAATAGGTACTGCTGTAAAAAGCAGGAAGGTAAATCAGTGTTTCCTTGCAGCCATGCTGGCCACATGGCCATGGACTTGTACAACACTGGCTCTTTGGCTTAAATACAGAGATGAGCACTGCCCCTAGAGTCGGACACGACTAGCATGCATGTGCGGGGGGAAACCTTTACCTTTTTAAGGACAGCATAAGAACCTAAGAACAGCCATGCTGGATCAGACCAAAGGCCCATCTAGTTCAGTTTCCTGTATCTCACCACTCCCCTATGGAGAGATAGGCAGGATATCTCTCTGTGCCATTTGCAGGGAATCGTAAGCAGGTGAAGACATCTGCTTGGGAAGACCCTGAAGCGAATGGTGAGTCGCTGTGTCAGACAGAATGCTGGACTGGATGGGCCGTGGCCTCTTCCGGCAAGGCTGCTCCTGTGGTCTTATGTATCACCCCTCAGTCTTCTTTTTGTAGGCTGAACATGCCCCGTTCTTTCAGGCATTTCTCCCAGGGCTTGGTTCCCACCTTCCTGATCCTCCCTTGTCGCCCTCCTCGGAATTTGTTCCAGTTTGTCTTTTTTTGAAGTGTGGCATCCAGAATTTACACAATACCCAAGTTGGGGCCTAACCAGTGCTAAACAGAGGGGGACGAGCACCCCACAGGATTTGCAAATGATTCCTCTGCTAATGGAGCCCAAAATAGCATCGGCCTTATATGTGGCCACGTCACACTGGGGGCTCATATTCCGCCTGCGATCTATGAGAACCCCAAGGTCCTTCTCGCTCGTGGCACCGCTGAGCCAGATGGAAGTGGCAGACAGGCCTCCCGCCCACAAGCCTCGTGCATTCCTCTCCAGAAACCGACGGGGCTCCAGCAACTACTGGGAGAAAGCATTTCATCTTCTGAACTACCCTGAAGAACTTGGGTAGAAAGAAGGTTGCCGTCTGCAGTGGCCTTGGTTTCTTTGGCTGTCTAATAAAGGCATCACCTGCTCCTACATTCGTATCGTTTTTTGAGACCACAGGGCTCTTTTCTGATTGGTTTTTTTTTTTAAAATTTCCGCAAGTGTGGAGATTACAAATGGAATTCCTGCCACGGGCAAGAAGGCAGCTCTGTGCTCCGCGCATTCCACAATCTCGCCAGCTTCTCCCACGACAATTTGCGTCAGTGGAGACTTGTTTCGTGAATTAATCGGATGTGTGCTCTGGGAAACTTTCCCAGTCCCTGTTATCCAGAGCAGCAGAGAGCAACCTCCAAAGGCCTATAGACCCCATTACTTCCTGGACGTTGGAGAGAAAACACCTCCTTACCCATTTTTCTTGCAAAAATGGGGGGTTCAGGAGAGGGGTGGTGGATCCTTCCTGCCCCGTGGCCCAAATTCAATCAATCAATAAAATTCCAAAAACCATAGTGCACAGGTAGATGCTGGGAGGCTACATCGGGTGGGGGTGGGGGCAGAGGGCTGCATGCGCCCCCCCCATTGCCATATGCATGCCCCTCCATCCAGGCCCGAGGGAGCTGCAAGCGTCGCAGTCCTTCCACCCTCACCCCCCGCCACGCAATCACACCCAAGTAGAGGCATGCCCCTAAGCTGAGAGGTGGATGGGGAAGCAATGCAAACATGCTTGAGGTGATTTGGAGAAATGGGCCAAAAATACGATCAAGTGCATAGAGGAAGAAAAGATGCATGCTAATATATATGCCAATTTCCATGCAGGGACGTTGACATTAAAAAGGCTCACAACTCCAAAGGGACAAGAAGGCTGCTCAGAGGGTTAAAATATATATATCAACTGGTCCATTTCCACACCTCTTACTTTCTCTAGGAGAGACCCCGAAGCATCCCAAACTGGGACTGATCATCTCTTAAAAGATATGGCTTGGAAAACGAGGACCCTTTGATTTTTTATTTGTGAGGGTGCGTGCATGTGGGGGTCCCTGAACCCCTTGCAAATTGCCATACACAATATTTCCCTATTAAGGGAGCAGTGAACTGCTGTTCTGCAGTCTTCTTGGGTGCCTTGATCTTATTTAAAGCAAGGCGCATCCCCCCCCTCAAAAAAAAAAAAAAAAAAAGCCCATGCCACGTTTGGCTCAAAAATAAGCTTGTTTGGTGGTTGTGAGTTTTTCGGGCTGTCTGGCCATGTTCTGGCAGTTTTTCTTCCTGACGTTTCGCCAGACTCTGTGGCCGGCCTCTTCAGAGGGCAAAGAGCTCAGGGAACTAGGAGTTCTCTCTGTGCTCTGGGTCATGGTTTGTTTGGGGTTGCTTGCTTTAAAAAGACAAGAGAAAACAAGGTGTTCATTTTGCTTCTCTTTTAGGGTGACTTGCTGTGGGCCCCAGGGATGAAAAAGCAGATGAAAGGCGGGACCACTTGGATTCTGTACAAGCTTCAAGGCACGGTGGTTAAACTGCAGTCTTGCAGTCAAGACTCTGCTCATGAATGGAGTTCGGTCATGAGGGGCTCAGGTACCTGGCTCAAGAGTGACTCAGCCTTCCATCCTTCTGAGGTCAGTAAAATGAAGACCTGGCTCACCGGGGGGGAGGGGGGAGGCCATGTGTAGCCTGCATCCTTAAATGACAAACTTTCCCAAGAGTGCTTTATGCACTATGGAGAGGTATAGAAGCAGCGCGCATTGCTTTTCCAGCTTCCTGGAACGTCACAACAATATCCGCTGGGGAATGGTTCCAAGCCTTCCCATGGATAATGAAAACCGTGGATAAGAGAGAATGCCAAAATGTTCCCCAAAACTGCTGTTTTGTGATAGTAACTTGCTTTACAGCTGCTGTTTTGCAACAATAGCTTGCTTTACAGGTGCTGTTTGTGACGGTAGCTTGCTTTATGGCTGCTGTTTTACGACAGTAGCTTGCTTTACAGCTGCTCTTTCTGACAGTAGCTTGCTTTGTGGCTGCTGAATTATTTATTTATTTTTCCTCTGCCAACCGTGGATAACTGAATCAGTGGATAATGAATCAATGGATACAGGGGTCCTACTGTAGTGAGAAATACAAACATGAAACGAGGAAGCAATAGGAATACACTTTCAGATTTGTTACCTTTTTCTCATTTTGTACTTGGGCGGGCTTTGAGAAAGGGTTTTAAAAAATTCTGCCCCAGGGCAATATCGTCTAAGGCCGTGGTTCTCAACCTGTGGGTCCCCAGATGTTCCTGGACCGCAACTCCCAGAAATCCTGGCTAGCTCAGCTAGTGATGGAGACTTCTGGGAGTTGCAGTCCAAGAACATCTGGCGACCCACAGGTTGAGAACCACTGGCTCTAAGGCATTCCAAGGGACCTCTCCCACTTCTAAAACACCCTTAGAAATCACGCCTGGCCCCCTGGCCTACAACCCAGACCCCCTCGCTGGTAGGAGGAGAAGGAAGGAAGACTTTGCACAATAACTTATTAGTCATGAAGGATGGAGGGAGGGGAGGCCATGCCCATCCTGACCCCCCCCCCTGTTTTGGTGTCAGGTCCCGTGCCCTTCCTCCAAAGGTGACAGCTATGCCAACACTGTTGTACACCAGGCTGCCTGTGTGCGGGTGTGGATTCCGTGCCACTGGAGGAATGAAGAGGAGATAGGTGTGGGGGGTCAGGTTAGGAGAAGAATAAAAACCTTTCATCCTTTTAGGATCTGTGAGGTTCCGATTGCAGATCATGGATAGCATGGCGTGGAGCTTATCTTCCTCCTCTTCGTCATCGTCAACGGAGGCAGAGCGGCTGGCAGCTAAGTGGTGGTAGTTAATAGTTACTGCTCAAAGAAAATAGTGAAAGAGGAGCATAAGAAGACAACACGGGAGTCGGGGTCGACAATCAAGGCTTCAAAAGACATGTTGTTAAGGCAAGCAGACCAGCACCTGGCCTCTGGTCCTACCAAGCCTGTAATGCCTTGCAGCTCCCATTGAATTTTGGTCAACAGAACAAAGGGTTTGCGGCCATTCTTCCCACCCATCTGGATGCAATGTCATTCACATCTCACCCTCACATGCCAAATGGAAGAGGAGACCGATTATTCTCCTTAACGCTCTTGCAGAATGCAAGGATTTAAAACCATTATTGTCCAATTTGACAAAAAAAATGTTTTTGCAACTAAAGGATGAGCGCCAACTACATCTAATCTGGCCGCTTTTAAAATGTCACTGACCAGGCATCCTAGAGAAGAAAGCGCAAGAAAACTCACTCAAGGTGCAGCGACTTCCCATAAGCCTCTGCCATCCAGACCAGAACGACAAACACATTTTCAATATTACAAGAGACACTCAAGCAGCAAACACTCTTAAAGTAAAAATACACTGGGCGGTGGGGGTTGGGGGGAAGCCTCCTGCTGTGAAGGGGACCCTTGTATAAGAAATGATTTGTATAACATAAAATCTGTACAACATAAAGAATTCCGGAGATAGGTGAAATTTGCTTAACAGAATTGCCTATGGGGCGAATCTGTACACAACATAAAAATGGTCACGATTAGGGATTACTCCGTTTTCAATGCATTCCTATGGGAAATTTGTATAAAGGAAAATTTGCTTAACAGAATTTATGATTTGGAATGAATTAATTCCTTTATAGAAGGTACCACCGTATCAGATTTGAGTTGGGACACGAAGTCCCAGTGGCTTTTTATGAGCAAAGCAAGGCCTGTGGCGAAGTAGAGAAACCGACGGAGGTGTTGTAGGATGCGCTAGCCATTTTTGTGTTCCCTTTGTGACTTTGTGAAAGGAGATGTGTCCTCTGTGTGAGTCTTTCCAGCCTCAACCAGAAGACTCAAAAGAAGTAGAAGGCCAGCCCTCTCTTAGTCTCATTCCAGAGAAGAAGATTCTCAAAGGGGCCCAGAACTCTCTGGTAGAGATCAGGTATGGGGTTTTCAGAATTCCTGGATCCGAAAAGTCTGCAGAAATTCCTCCAGACAGCCTGTTAGGGCTTAAGCCATTTAAAATCCAGCCATTCCAGGTGCTGGTCATCACTTTCAGAGGAAAGTGGAAGAAGCGGTGAGATACAGCCAATCTCTCTGGGACCTTCAAGACATTCTGGATCTCTGGTCCTTTCATGGAGCTGGAGGGGCCTCTACGTCCAACCCCCTGCTCAAGGCACGAATACCAATGAAGGGCCTTGCCAAGAGAGCTACGTACGTAGATCATGTGGCTGGGTGCTCTGTCTTTCAGTGCATGGTACAGATGTGTTTGTCTGTCTGTCTGTCTGTCTGTGTGTGTGTCTGTCTGTCTGTGTGTGTGTGTGTGTGTGTGTGTGTGTGTGTGTTTGCTCTTGGAGTCGACAAGCCTTGCTACAACTTGGAGTGAAATGTGATTGGATTGCCATTCCTGAAGGAAGGAGGCAGAGGCGGCAAAAGGACCGAAGGAGAAAGAGAGGCTGTCGGGGCTGGCATTTTTACAAAGTTGAGCAACCCCCCAGTACAAGCCTTCAATCCAAGTATTTTTTTCTTACCAAGGTAAGATCCCTTATCTACAACATGGATGAATGTACAGCTGCAGACTGCAAGGTGCCCGTTCGTTAAGGACTGTGGCATTTTGCTAATTACAGAAACTTGGCTTCACTCACTTATCTCGACTACCGCAGCTGAGCTGGTGGGTTATATACCTCACTGGCAGGACAGGAGCAGATACTCTGGGAAGAGGACTCTATCTCAGTGGTCCCCAACCTCCCTTACGCTGCAACCCTTTAATACAGTTCCTCATCTGGTGGTGACCCCTTTTGCCTTGCTTGGGAGAGGCCACAAGCCCCCTTTGGCAGGCCACGGCTGCAGGGGCCATATAGAGAACTTCCCTCTATCTACAGGCACCCTCAGCCAATCGCAGCCTCCGGTGCCATTGACTGACATCCCTCCAACCTATCAAGCTGTAACTCACTCTTTTCCCCCTTCCTCCCCCTCTTCCTCCAGACCCAAGCTGTTTGTGCCTTTTTCTTCACTGGCTCATGACGACCCCTGTGAAATGGTCCTTCGACCCCCCCAAAGGGGTCCTGACCCCCCCAGGTTGGGAACCACTGCTCTATGTGAACAAGAGCTGGTGTGCCAACACAAAGGCTGGGGATAGTCACTGTTCCAAGGACTTGGGGGATATGGCTGTTAGATGCAGACCCATATACCTTCCACGGGAGTTTAGGGTGGCCTTATTCACTGAAGTCTACATTCCACCTGACACCCATATTAATATCGCTCTGGGACTTTTGTATAATACTGTTGGTAACCAGCAGAATAAACCTCCTGAAGCCGTGTGTATTATGGCAGGGAAATTTAACCATGCTGCTATAAAATTTTAGATGCTTAATGTTGGTATATACCAGTGGTGGCGAACCTTCAGCACTCCAGATGCTTTGGACCACAACTCCCACAGTCCTTTGCAACTGGCAGTCTAGGCTTGGAATTCTGGGAGTTGTGGTCCAAAATATCAAGAGCTCCAAAAGTTCGCCACCACTGGCAAATATACCAACATGAAGCAGGGCTACAAGGTGACACAATTACCACACTTGGGACAAGCAGACCATGTGTCATGTTTTTGGCACCAGCACAGATCCATCTCTGGAGGCAGGCTCTGCCCATAACAAGAACGGTGGAATCATGGCCTGAAGATGTCCCTCTCTCAACAACTCCAGGAATGTTTTGAGAGGACAAATTGGGATCATCTCCTAGCTTTAATGTTACCTTTTAATGTTCTAAGAGGCCTCTTCTAATTCCCTGTTCTTAACTTGACAACAGTAGGACTCTGGTATCCACTGGGGGTTGGTTCCAGGCCTTCCCGTGGATAAGAGAGAACGTCTGCCCCCCAAAAAAAAACTGCTGTGTCCTGAAAGTAGCTTGCTTTATGACTGCTGTTTTGAGACAATAGCTTGCTTTATGGCCACTGCTTGTGACAGCAGCTTGCTTTTTACAGATGCTATTTGTGACATTACAGCTGCTATTTGTGACAACAGCTTGCTTTACAGCTTGCTTTGTGGCTGCTGAATTATTTAATTACTTCATCTGCTGATAACAGTGGATAATGAATCAGTGGGTGCTACTGTATGTCTTAAATGTTCTGTTCTGGACTGTATATTCTCCCTCATTATTGTAAGTCATCTTAGGTGACTAATAAATAATAAATAATAAATAGTGGAGTATAACGGCAGCTGTTCTCTGCTATATTAAACATTGTATAGATACTGTCACGGTGGACAGATGCATTTGGGTTTGTCCCAACCCGAAGGCCTGGATGACTAAGGTAAGTCCAGCACCTTCTGCAGGATAGGAAGTACACTATACAGTGTTGCTAGAGCCCGTCTGAAGAGAGGCATTTGACAGGCTAAGGAATATTGTAAAACGAAGACTGAAAGATCACTTTCATAGTAACAACACAAGGCAGAGGTGGCAGGGGATCCAAAATAATCACCAGCTATAACTCGAACGTCATTCCTGCTGAGGTTTTGTTGGCGGAGGGGCCCGCTTGGACGTGGGGCCTCCGGAGGCAGCTAAAAGACAGGCACTAGCCCACGGCAAACCCCCCCCACCATGGAGGAGAGTATGAGGGGAAGGGGTTTCTGAGGCCTGTGGGTCCTGGGAAGGCAGCCGGACCTGGTGGTATCCCTGGCCAGGTGCTGAAAGGCTGTGCTTAAAGGCTGGGGTTCTCCCTAAGATCCCAGTCTACTATTCCACCTTGTCTGAAAGCATCCGTTATTTCTTCCACTGCC
This sequence comes from Phrynocephalus forsythii, assembly GCA_029282475.1. NCBI lineage: Eukaryota > Metazoa > Chordata > Lepidosauria > Squamata > Agamidae > Phrynocephalus > Phrynocephalus forsythii. The sequence continues at coordinate 11,923,912 of JAPFRF010000017.1, read as the reverse complement.
AAAGAAGTTCCCTTTCAACAACCTCAGCGACTACAGAACGGTGGCCCGTACGTCCACCCTCATGAAATGCTCTGAAAAGCCGATCCGTAAGCATATCATTTCTTGCCTTTTGTCGGCCACTGACAAATACCATTTTGGATACAGAACAAACACATCCACAGAGGATGCTATAGCCATCACAAAGACAATAATTTAGCCCGTCATATTAATAAAACCAAGGAGCTCATAGTGGACTACAGAAGAAACAGATCAGACCTACAGCCGCTAGAAATCAATGGAGACCAAGTGAAGCAGGTGGCCAGTTTTAAGTTTCTGGGGGTTGTTATTAGGGAGGATCTGACCTGGGGCACTCGCACTGCAGCGTTGGTTAAGAGGGTCCAGCAAAGATTATATAACCTGAGACTTCTTAAGAAAACAACAACTGAATGAAAAACTGCTGGTGAGCTTCTACCACTGCACTAGAGAGAGTATTCTGACCGACTGTAACTGTGTATGCTTTGCCAACTGCACAGTGGCGGATAGCAAGGTGATCCAGTGGGTTACCACTACTGCCCAGGGGAGTATGGCCTAGAGACCTCCCAGCTGGACTACTGCAATGCGCTCTATGTGGGGCTGCCGATGGAAAGTCTCAGGAAACTTCCAACAGGTCCAAAATGCAGCAGCCAGACTGCTGACTGGGGTGGGGTACAGAGATCACATTACTGCCCCGCCTCTGCTGTCTTTCCAGAAGCAGGCAAAAGTCCTTCCTTTTCAGGCAAACTTTTCCTGAATAAGGGACTTCCTACTATGTAAGTTTATATGGATTACCATACATGATGGCATTGACTGATTTCATAAGAACACCCTTGTTTTCCATGTTACTTTCCACCCCTTATAATGGATTTTTCTTTTCTTTTTGCGTGCTCTTTCTAACTCTGCTTTTACCTTTTCATGTTCTAAGATGCCTCTTCTAATGCCCTGTTCTTAATTTGAATATGCCTTAAGTGTTCTGGACTGTATATTGTCTCTCATTATTGTAAGCCACCTTGGTTCCTTTTCCAATGAGAAAGGTGGGGTAAAAATATTCAAAATAAAATAAAATAAAATAAAATATTGGTTGCTCTCTCCCCTCTTTGGAAGAACTCTACAGCTCCCACTGCCTTAAGAAAGATCCAAACATTCTTAAAGACCCATCACATCCGGAACATTCCTTCTTTCAATTATTACCATCTGGCAGATGATATAGAATAATAAAAACAAGGACAAATAGATCGAGAAATAGTTTTTATCCCAGAGAGTCAATTCTTCTGTAGAGTGGAATAGTGTATAAATGTGACAATAGGGGTTTGTGCGATGTTGAACAGAATGTAAAAAAATCTATCTATCTATCTATCTATCTATCTATCTATCTATCTATCTATCTATCTATCTATCTATCTATCTATCTATCTATCTCTGAATTCCTCTTGAATGTCTCCATTGTTGGCGCACTCATCACCTTGTGAGGTAACTTCCAGTTGTTCCATTGTTATATTGCTCTAACAATTAGGAAGTTTTTTTTGATATTCAACCAAAATCTAGCTTTCTCTAACTTGAATCCTGTCTTCTGGGCTTGATCTAGAATAGACCCTGCCCCTCTGCTATGAAAGTATTTGAAAGGTGCTATCCTATCTCCCCTCTGTCTTCTTTTCTCTAGGCTAAATGTGCCAAATTCTTTCAGTCTTTCCTCGTAGGGCTTGGTTTCCAGTCCCTTGATCAACCTTATTGCATCCTCTGAACTTGCTCCAGTTTGCTGGTATCCTCCTTAAAGCGCGACGTCCAGAACTGGACACAGTACACAAGACGAGGCCCAACCAATGCCAAATAGAAGGGAGCTAATACCTCCCAGGACCGGGCGACTGACAGGCATCCTGTATGGGGCATTATAGGCAGTGAGACCCCCAGGCCCATAATGCCTTGCAGCTCTGATAGAACTTAGCCTTGCCCAGCTCTTTCTTCCAGCTGCACTGTTACCATGCCCCAGAAAAATTAACCTTTCTCTGCCTAAACTTACAGATATCTGAGAGATTTTGGCTAATGCCCCTGAGATGTCCAGCTGCAGACTTCTGGGCTCTGTAGTTCATGAACGCCAAAGATCCTTTTCTTATTATTGCCATGACAAGGAGCTCAAATTGACAAAATCAAGGAATTCCGTGGATGTGTTTTCCCTCCCCGCCAAAGACATACCAGTGGCCTCCATTTGTTCCTCTCAAGGCGAGACTTTTAAGACAGGGCTGCGCCAGCGCCTCCCTCCCTACAGGCTGCGGTTCCTATAGTCCCTCAGCACTGCCCGCCATGGATGGGAAACTCAAAAACAATGGAGATCCTTACTGTTGTCGTGACGGTGGCCAGGATAAATAATCCTGAACACGTAGTCCGTGGACCCTCCCAAAGCAGCCGGCACGTCGTCCACCTCCATCGACCGGTTGTGGCTGTTTCGTTTTCGGAGTCTAGGGAACACTTTGCCCTACAAGACGGGGGGGGGGATGGAGGAGGCATGGGAAAACAGAGAGAGAAAGTAACTTTTAAATGGAAGTTTCTTCCCACTTTTCATTAACAAGGCTCAAAGAGCAGGCGGTTGTCCTTGTTCATTCATTCATTCATTCATTCATTCATGCATTCATTTAAAATATTATTTATTTATTTATTTATTTATTTATTTATTTATTTAGACAGTAGGATCTCCATATCCTCAGGGTGACGGGGTGGGGGTGGGGGACATAAGATTGCTAAGAGAAGGGTGTAATGCTTCAAAACTGCCTCAAAATGTGTTTAAAAGCCCCATTTTGAAAATGTTACCAATTTCGCCCTGAGACGCTCATTACATTCCTTTTGAAATGTAACATTTAAGTCTGTCTTATTAAAAGTAACTTATTACAGAGAACAACGTTGCCTGTAACTTATTACTTCTTCTAAGCCCTAAGAAGGATAGAGGGCTTGCTCACTGTTGATTTTTTAAAAATATATATCTCTTTGGTGGGACATGGGAGTTGGTGTTCCTGTCCTTGCCCAGACTGTGGGACTCCCTCCCACAGGAGGCCAGCCTGGCCCCATCTCTGCTGTCCTTCCGCAAGCTGGCAAAAGCCTTTCTCTTTAAGCAAGCATTCATTTAATAAATGCTTTTTTTAATAGATTCTTGTGTTTTTGTGCTTAATGGCCACCATCCTCTTGCTAAGTACACTACATTGCACTAGAGAAAGCCCACTTAATCAGTGGAGATTTGCTGAGTCAGCCCCTTGTCATCTTCCATTGATTCAAATGGACACTCTGTGATGCGTTTTCACATACGAAACTGGAGTTTTTAATTGAACTTATGGAGGAGCTGATGCCCTAAATCTCCATAAATCTTAAGGTCCGCTCTGGTGCACTTTCCTCACTAACAGCATTTGGCCCCGAGCTTTCCTTGGCTCAGCGGACTAGAGCGCTGAAAGGGTCAGCTGCAAAGTTGGCAGCTCGGTGGTTCGAATCCTGGGTGCCACGCAGCAGAGTGAGCTCCCGCTGTTAACCCCAGCTCCCGCCAACCTAGCAGTTCAAAAGCATGTAAATGCAAGTAGATAAAAAGCTAACAGTGTTCCATGCAGCCATTTATTTATTTATTTATTTATTTATTTAACCCAAAGGTTTCTGGGCAGCTTACAATCAAAAATTAAAACATAAAATATCAAGAAATAATTAAAACAATAATAAAAACCTTACACCAAGGTTACACATGGCCACGGACTTGCAACAACACTGGCTCTTTGGCTTGAAAACAGAGATGAGCACCGCCCCTAGAGTCGTCTAGGGGGGGACCTTTACCTTTTACCTTTCCAACAAAGAAGTGACCAGGGCCAACGGCCCGTTTCCCAAAGCCTAACTAGTTACAAATTAATTTTAGGAATTAATTTCCGAACAAAAAGGCCCAGCTAAAGCAAAAGCAAACCAAAGTGTTCTGCTTATATATACCGCCCCATATACCACTTCAAGTAGTCTCTGGGTGGTTTACAGTTTAATTACAGTAATGAAGGCTACACATCGCCTGCCCCCCCCAGCAAGCTGGGTACTCATTTTAGCGACCTCAGAAGGATGGAAGGATGGAGACCCTTGAGCCCGCTACCAGGGATTGAACCCTGGGCCGTGAGCACAGTTTTGGCTGCAGGGCAGGCATCTGACCACTGCGCCATGGGGCTTCTATAACCCTCGCTCACTGGAGCTACCAGGCTGCTTCCCCCTGCCGACCCAGCCAAAGCCCAAAGCTGATGGGAGTCGTAGTCAAGCAACAGCACCGGTTTGCCTAAGGCGTCCATCCAGGTAACCCACCCTTATGATTCATTTATTTAACATATTTCCATCCCACTGTCCCCCGACCGGCTTACCTTCCCTTGCTGGGACCACAAGGGGGGCTCTAGTTGTCCTCGGGGAAGCAGCCCGTTTTCAAGGCAGGAGAGAAAAGCCAGGAGGTGCCCGCCGGGCGGGAAGTGCAGCGGGGGCCTCTGGATGCCGTCCTGGCTCACCAGCACCAAAGTCCCTCCTCGTTCGGCTGCGGGAGCAGAGAGATGCCTTGCCGTTAGTGCTTTGCAGCCCAAAGACAGACAGAACCAGCACCCTAGGAGCTGAGCTCCGCCCTGGAGACATTTGCAGAGCTCCACATTCTAGTGGCAGGGGGACCCCAGGTTAAAAGCGGAACCCTTCCTCATTTGCACCTTTCTGTCCAAGAAAGCCCAATGGTGGCAGAGTGTGGCTGGGGCAAGATTTGGCCTAAGATTAGGGTTAGGGTTAGGGTTAGGGTTGCCAGATGGGTTTTGCTCAAGCTAAGCAAATTTCGGTCAAGGGCTTGGACAACTCAGCACATGGGAAATAGAATACCGGCCAGAGTCTTGATGGTGGCATTGCTACAATGGCATAAGTGAATCACTGCTAGTGAGAGCCTGCTTGTTGACCCTCCTTGCACACTAACTCACACCCAACTGGCACATGGAAGATGCAAGGGTAACATGTTAGCTGGCAGCAATTCACAGCTGCAAGGTTGCAATGATCTGCATGCACAAATATAATTATCCACTAACAGCATTCTGGCTAATTTTTTTGGGTGGGGGGGGAGAGAAAGAAACAGAGAGATGATACAATACGCAACATTCAACCCAATTTTGCCATTGCTAGAGCTAGACAGAACATGCAAATATTCTGTCTTGAGAATATTCAGATAATGTCTAAGAATTATGCTTTCCTGATGGCCATTCAACAACCAAAGTCATGCCTTTTGCCTAACTGCACAACAGGATTTGGGCCACGGCCAGTTATGGCGTCAGTTGCGTCGCTTGCTCAAACTCCTGACGGATTTTGGGCGCAGGCATTGCAAGCTGGGTTTATTTAACAAGCAATGCCGTCATTACTAGAAGTCAACACAGGTTTCTCAAAAACAAGTCATGCAGGACTAATTTGATTTCTTTCTTTGATAGAATTACAGGCCTGGTGGATGAGGAGAACGCTATGGATATTGCTTATCTAGATTTCAGTGAGGCCTTTGATAATGTTTCCCATATATACTTGCAAAGAAGTTAGTAGAAAGTGGGATAGCTAGTGGTACTGTTAGGTGGATTTGTGATTGGTTGACTGATCACACCCACAGGGTGACCATAAATGGCTTCTTTTCCGCTTGGAGAGACGTGACCAGTGGGGTGCTCCAGGGTTCTGTACTGGGTCCAGTGCTATTCAATATTTTTATTATTAACTTGGATGAAGTAATAGAGAGTAGACTGATTAAATTTGCAGACTATACCAAATTGGGAAGGGTTGCTAATTCCCTAGAGGATAGGATGAAAATCGAAAATGAGCCTGACAGATTAGAGTATTGGACCAAAACTAACAGAATGAGTTTCAACAGAGAGAAATGTAGGGTGCTGCATCTAGGTAAAAAAATGAGTTGCACAGATATAGGATGGGAGACACCTGGCTGGAGAATAGTATGTGTAAAAGGGATCTCTGAGTCTGGGTGGACCACAAATTGAACATGAGTCAGCAGTGTGACATGGCGGCCAAGAAAGCCTTATAGAGTCCTGTGTCCAGTTCTGTGCACCCCAATTTAAAAAGGATGTTGACAACTTTGAGCAGGTACAAAGGAGGGCAACCAAGATGGTTGAAGATCTGCAAGAAATGTCTTATGAGGAGTGGCTTAGGGAGTTGGGAATGTTTAGGCTTACAAAAGAAAGGTTGAGAGGGGATAGAATCATAGAATCATAGAGTTGGGTTCTATGATAGCCATGTTTAAATATTTGAAAGGACGTCATATTGAAGATGGAACAGGTTTGTTTTCCATGGCTTCAGAGACTAGGACTCGGGGCAATGGTCTCAAACAACAGGAAAAGAGATTCCATTTGAACATTAGGAAGAACTTCCTGCTGGTTAGAGCTGTCCAGCAGTGGAATATGCTGCCACAAAGGAGGGTGGTGAAGTCTCCTTCTTTGGAGGTTTTTAAGCAGAGGCTGGATGGCCATCTGCTGGGAGTCCTGTGATAGGGGTTCCTGCATGGCAGGGGGTTGGACTAGATGGCCCTTGAGGTCTCTTCCATCTCTATGTTTCTATGATTCTTCTACGATTCAACCTTCATGGAAGCTGAATCTCACTGACCTATCTTCCCTGTCCTGGTGCTCTGCCAGATGGGCTGGGCTCCAAGTCCCATTCTCCCCAGCCGGCAGCCACGACAGGGAAGGTAGTCCAATTGGCTACAGAGAAGAAAAGGCTTACGATGTTGATGGCAGTGGATGCAAACGATCTGGCTGAAGGGCACAATCAAGGCGTAGTCCCAGTAGATGCTGAAAAGAGGGGAGGCCAAGAAAAGACTGTGAAAATGGAACGCCAGGACAACAGATAAAAAGAAAGCATTCCTTCACACGGCACGCATAGACTGTGGAACTCACCGCCACAAGACGCTGCCACGGCTGCTCACCCGGGAGGATTTGAAAGGGGTTGGTGGCCCACAGCGGCTAGCCTGTCAGAACAGCTACAGGGCCCCCCCCCCCCCACCCTTTGGGGAAAACCACACCGAGTTGCTAAAAGGGCTGGACACAGCGTGAGGGGAATAAGCCTCTGGCTAGATTGAGCCGTCAAGCTGGAGAGCCAAAGTGTTCTTCCAGCGATAGGGGCAGTCTATCTTGGACTACCAATGGTTGGAGGAGAAGGAAATAACAACAGGGGAGGGTTGTTCCCCTCACCGGGGACACAAATCGCCACCCCCAATACCTACCTCTTCTCCAGCTCCGAATCCCTCAGGGTCCCGTTCATGAGTTGGTTTGGGGTCCACTTGAGGGTCAGCGATTCAGCCGACTGGTGAAGGGAGAGGTAGCCGGGAATGGCCTCCATATCATCTTTCTGTAAAAAGAAAAAAAAAGGAAGAATATTTGTTTTCCTCAGAACCAGTATCTAAGCTTTATTGTCAAGTGTTTTTTAAAGAGCAGCGACTCCAGTTTCAAAGGGTTCGCGAATCCATTTTGGCTTGTAAGTTTTTGCTTTGTGGGAGCCACTGGAGGTCTTAAACCTCACCTCCCTCCCTAATAATTAGGGCCTAATTCAAATGGACTTCGAATGGCAGTCGCTGTGCCTTTGAAATGTTTTTTCCCATCCAATTTTGCCGGCATGCCACGGGACAGTCTGAGGGGACAGATACAGAGATCTTAGCTGAGGGAGGAAGGAGGATGGAGAACAAGTGCGCCTCGATTTACCTCAGACTAGCAGTATTTACCTCAAACTGCGCCTCAGCCATATATTTTTTCAGACAGTGTCATCTGCGCTGTCCATTAAAAGGTAATGCACAGCCTGAGGCAGTGGGATTGGATTCACAAAAGCTTGCAATTTCTACAATTGTTGTCAGTAATTCAAAAAACGTACAGTAAGAGCCCCATATCCACTTCCCCGTGGATGCTGAAAAATGTGGATTATAGCAAACACTATTTTAAAGTCAGCACTATACATAGCATGGCCTCTGGTGGCCAGTTCTGGTAACTTCACCTTCAGAAATATGTATTTCTAGGATTATTCTTTTAATGTTTTTAATGTTTTCAGAGCGTGGATCAGGGAATCAGTGGATGCTGATCCCGTGGATCCCGTGGATCCCGGGCCATACTGTACTGCCCAAATGTTGCATCCTAAATCACACAAAATCTTTTCCTAATTCATCCCCTGAGGCTGCAGCCATTGGAAACGGGAGGGAAAATCAGGCAAGGGCTGGGTATTGTGTGAACGATGGTGTTTCAGGAATTAGGGAGAAGCCATGCTCTCTCTCTCTCTCTCTCTCTCTCTCTCTCTCTCTCTCTCTCTCTGTGTGTGTGTGTGTGTGTGTGTGTGTGTGTGTGTGTGTGTGTGTGTGTGTGTGTGTGTGTGTGTGTGTGTGTGTGTGTGTGTGTTGGGACCTCACTGTTGGTCTACGCAGGGCAGCTCCCTGCTGAAAACATCCATAGCTATCGAAGTGCAGAGGCTGCAGAGAGAAAAATTGAAAATAAAACAGTCTGAAAATGGAAATAAGAGCCTGATGCAGAAGCCGAGGTCTCCACAACCCAGGTGGTTCCATGTCAATGAAACTGCCCTTTCAGTCCTCCTTCATGGACTCGCACGAATCCGTGAGTCATCCCTATGGTTTCTGGTCTCCCGGGGTGACTCATGTCCTAAAACGATCTCGCTTAGCAACATCTCGTTCCCAGCTTCCTTTCTGATTAACAGTCCTCTCCCCACTACCAACACCACCACCGCTGCTGCTGCTGCTGCTGCTGCTGCTGGGCGTGTAATGCTTCCCGGAGGTGTCGTGAATCCAACTAATGCAATGAGTTACACTCTTGACTGTTTGCTCTTTCGTTCAAACCATTTAAAAAGAAAAGAAAAGCAAGGAAGGAAGGAAGGAAGGAAGGAAGGAAGGAAGGAAGGAAGGAAGGAAGGAAGGAAGGAAGGAATAATGAACAGAAGAAGGAAGGAAGGAAGGAAGGAAGGAAAGAAGGAAGGAAGGAATAATGAACAGAGGAAGGAAGGAAGGAAGGAAGGAAGGAAGGAATAATGAACAGAAGAAGGAAGGAAGGAATAATTGTAGGGATTTCATACCCCAATAGCTCTGTACCCCAAGAAATGGGCAGAGCACAAAGTGCACCTAGAGGAAGCTGAGGACCTGGATTTCCCAGAAATCCCCAGGGCTGAGCAGGCACCCAGGTGCAGCTAAGCTGATGCTGATCTAAGCATAGGTCAGGAGGGCAGATAACCAGGATATCAGGATACATCTGCTCAGGCCCAAGGAAGCCTCTAATCAGTAATGCCTCACTAGCTAGGGAGCATTTCCCCCCCACCTGTGGAACCTATTTCCCCTGCCCATTGTCTATGTGTTTACTATGGTCTCACACATAAGTCTTGCATTCTTTCCCCCCACCGAGGAATGTTTCTCTGTATCTATTGTGCTTACTCTCTAATAAAGGCTGGGCTCAGGCAGCAGCGGGGGAGGCTCAGGGAGAGAAGGCTCAGGGAGCAGAAGGCTCAGAGGGAGATTCATCATCACCAATCTCACATGCACGCAGCCGATGCAGACACAGAGAGACACACAAACATCCATGGAACCCTGACAGACAGACGAACAGGAATGCTGCCCTGAGCGCCAGATGATTGCACCCCGAAACTTTGTGTCCTGTGTGATTCGTAACGCAACATATGGTGACCCCGACGTGATTCCCCCCAACGCAACGGCAGAGGTGATTCCCCCAACGCAACGGCAGACGTGATTCCCCCAAGGCAACGCAGACGTGATTCCCAGAAGGCAACGCAGATGCAATCTCCTGCAGCAAGACAGATGCAGAGGAACCACTAGGCACAAGGACCAGGCTCCAGGCCGGAAGGCACGAATGCGGCCCACCCTCATCTCCCTACGCCTGTAAAAGGCTTCGAGACGCGTCCAAACATCCTCTAAGAGGATCCCAAAGGTGAGATGGGAGCGTTCTTCTCGGTTGAAGAGCGAAATGAATTCAGTGGGTCAGCTAATTTTCGGAGCAAAAGCATGCCAGTAATAGTACAGCCTTTGCCCACAGTCCCTAAGGTGGGATCAGGGGGGCAGGGAAAGCCTTGGGAAAGCCAAGAGTCCCAGATAGAGTTTTGGGAGTCACAACAGCCTTTGGGTTGGGAACCAGCAGTAGGAAGGAATCTACAGGCTAGAGCAGAGTCTGGGCAACCCCTGGGTCAGAAACCAGTAGCAGGAACGGAGATTCAGGCAGAAAATTCCAGGATTGGCAAGCAGAATGCAGGTGATAGAGCAGAGCAGCACTGGGGACGCATGGAAATGCCCGCTTCACTTCTCCCCACAGATTTTCAGATGTCCCTACCAATAATTTTTCCACCTAGTGACCTGCAGTTAGGAACAGTGTCCCACAATCAGGAATTGGTGGAGGAAAAAAGGGAACCCTGTGCTGTTCTAAAATCAAAAATTTCCATCAAGAACGGTCTCAGCACAGGGCAAAATGACACTCAGGAAGAGTTCATCAAACCCCAGAAGCAAGAGGGGAAAAATTTTGTCCTGCCAGAAAATGTATCTCCAAAAGGCAAGGAGATGCCCCAAAGGCAGTCACTTTCTTGCAGCAAAGAGCCAAGCCATGAGGCAAGATTTCCCAAAGAAATGCAGAGAGGCCAAAAATTTGTCCATGGCTCAGTAACGCAAGCCTTGAAACCATTTAAAGCTCAGGATTCCATTTCCCAGGGAAAGCTCCACAGGCTTCAGAAGCAGCCAGCTTCAGAGCAAATGCAGAGTTCAGCCTTGGGCTGGACCAAAGCAGATTTGCCCAGAGAGGGAATCCCAAAGATAGACCTCTTTTCCAAAAGGACAAAGTTAAAGGCCAGCCTTCCGTCTGCTTTGGCAAACGCCAGGCACCCTCAGTACAAGTATAGGAGAAAGTCCAATTTTTTCAAAAATCTGTACCCTATTTTTCCCTAAGAGATTTTCATCTTTCTCCAAAGCCATGGAGAATTTAGATTTTCTCTCTCAGAAAGCTTAGGCAGCCAGAATTCCCCTCATACCTTCTTTAGCAAGCTACAGGAAAATTTAGGAATCAAAAATGCTTCTCTCTCTCTCTCTCTCTCTCTCTCCCCCCCTCTCTGTCTATCGACTGGAAGCAGCTCGGGGGAGCGGGGGAAGGGGGCTGGAAAGCAAGCAAGCAGGGGAGGAAAAAAGGTTTTTGGATAAGAAAGTTTGCTGGAGAACGAAGTTTGCTGGAAAGCAGGCAGGTATCAGTTGTCAGTCAGGAATTGTGAGAAAGATTCCTGAGGATTTCAAGCTCCTTTAGAAGGAAAATGTCCCAAAGATCTAATCTGTCCACTATTCTCATGGGGTAAAAAGGAATTATATGGGTTTGATCCATCTCACTCGCACAAGCATGCGAGATAGCAGGAAGCATGGAATGGTTATCAGTTTGCTAGGAAGGGTAGATTGTTATCTTTAGAGACATTGTATACACAAAGCAAGCTTATCACCTTCCTGCTGGTTGTAATTACAAGTCAGCAAGCAGAGGCATCTTTCAGAGTTGGAAGCAAAGACTACAAGTCCCATATGCCTTACATTTTTTGGGCACAAGCAATCAACAGGGTTTAAAAATGTATAAAAATCATCACTAATGCATGTTCCTTTTGCCTCCAAAAATCAAGCAGGGAAAAAACCTTCCTCTCAGGGTATGAATTTCAAATTTACAACAAAAAAGCCAAACAATTAGAAAGAAAGGAGGGGAATGCCCCCCTTCAAGCCTCTTCAAGCAAGGCTTGACTTTAATTATACCTATATGTACCCTGAGAGAAAGAGAAATATTCTCACAGGTATGCCTTCCATGGCAGTTCAAAGTTTACCAGCAGAATGATCCCAGAAGGACATTTAAGGAATATTCTCATTCCTCATACATTCCTCATTTTCTCAACTGCAAAGGTTTATGGACTATGGGTAATCTGGGAGCTGTTGTTACCATTCATGCCAAGCAGAACTGTTTCACCAAGAGAAGAAGACATTTCCCAGACCCATGAACTTTTAGCAAAAGGACTCTTAAAAAGACTTTTCAGCAAACAGCCATCCATTGAAGCAGAGAAGAAATATAGTTAGGTAGTCTTTCACCTTCCCCCACAAAAATGTAAGCCCCTAGCACAGACAGATATGCTTACTTATGTATTCTCATGTATTCATGTAGTTTGAAAATATTCATTGTCTATACCTGCAACTTCTTGCTATAAGTTACCTCTTAGCCACAAAATAATCTATTCCTGTATTGCTAATGCTATAGCTTATTGCTTGATTATTGTTAATGCATCTATATCTGTATGCTAGATTATGCCTATGTACCTTTTAAGTCTTGGGAGACAGTCATGCTTATTATGCCAGTTCATTTCTTATTGCAAGTTATGAGGAGCTTAAGTTTATATCTCTGAAAGTTATATGAATATCGGGTGCTGTGTAACTCGGTGGGAGAAAGAATGCAGCCAACATTCCAGAGGGGTCCCCACATTAGATAACACATCACAGCCAATGATTTATGCCATGCACTAGCTTAGTGCTCTCACGATGAACATGGGAGTGGGAGGAAATGGTCATGGAGTGTCAGCACAGCAACTCTCAAGCACAGCCATAAGACACCTCACATTTTAGGGCACAATTCTCACATCTCAGCCCAGATATATGAAGCTTGTCTTGCAGAGACATGTCACTCCCTCCTACATAAGGAGTTGAGTTTCCTCTTGGGCCAAGCAATGAGGCCCCTGGGGCAAATGACCTCAGGTTACCAGCTTTCAAGGCCTGCATGGGTTGAGCACCAGATGAGTGCCTGATTTCTGGTTGGTTTACACCTGTGCCTCCTGACTGGTATGCAAGCGCTCTCTTAATTAAAAGGAAAGGGAGAGATGTAGGGATTTCATACCCCAATAGCTCTGTACCCCAAGAAATGGGCAGAGCACAAAGTGCACCTAGAGGAAGCTGAGGACCTGGATTTCCCAGAAATCCCCAGGGCTGAGCAGGCACCCAGGTGCAGCTAAGCTGATGCTGATCTAAGCATAGGTCAGGAGGGCAGATAACCAGGATATCAGGATACATCTGCTCAGGCCCAAGGAAGCCTCTAATCAGTAATGCCTCACTAGCTAGGGAGCATTTCCCCCCCACCTGTGGAACCTATTTCCCCTGCCCATTGTCTATGTGTTTACTATGGTCTCACACATAAGTCTTGCATTCTTTCCCCCCACCGAGGAATGTTTCTCTGTATCTATTGTGCTTACTCTCTAATAAAGGCTGGGCTCAGGCAGCAGCGGGGGGGGGGGGGAGGCTCAGGGAGAGAAGGCTCAGGGAGCAGAAGGCTCAGAGGGAGATTCATCATCACCAATCTCACATGCACGCAGCCGATGCAGACACAGAGAGACACACAAACATCCATGGAACCCTGACAGACAGACGAACAGGAATGCTGCCCTGAGCGCCAGATGATTGCACCCCGAAACTTTGTGTCCTGTGTGATTCGTAACGCAACAAATAATGAGCAGAGGAAGGGAAGAAGAAGGAAGGAAGGAATAATGAACAGAAGAAAGGAGGAATAATGAACAGAAAAGGGAAGGAAAGAAGGAAGGAAATAATGAATAAAGCAGAGCAAGCAAGGAAGGAATAATGAATAGAGGAAGGGAAGAAGAAAGAAGGAAGGAAAGAAGGAAGGAAATAAAGAATAATGAGCAGAGGAAGGAATGAAGGAATAGTGAACAGAAGAAGGAAGGAGGGAAGGAAGGAGGGAAGGAAGGAGGGAAGGAAAGAAAGAAAGAAAAAGAAAGAAAGAAAGAAAGAAAGAAAGAAAGAAAGAAAGAAATCCCCCCCCCAGAAAATACAGGAGTGATAATAAATGTTCAAACAGCTTTTAGAGGTTGGATTCTGGTCATCAAGGACACAGGCTGGATCTGCCTGAAAGCCCAGCCCCACACAGGTGTTGCTCCTGAAATTAAGGAGGGCTGAAAGCACTAGATACAGGATCCTGTTTGGATAAGCCCCTCCTTGTTTTCCTTCTGATCTTCAACCCAGAAGGACCACCTGTATAGCATCAGCCGTAGCAGGTGACAAGCAGTATATGGACCATGTGGTGTAGTGATTAGACAAGTGTCCCACCCAGACTCGAGGCAGAGCTCTGGGTTTGAATTCCTGCTCAGTCCTGGCTAAAGTGGAGGAAGATCAGAGAAGGGCCACAAGCCCTAAGGAGGAAAGACGGAGAGAACTGAGGACTGTAAGTTTAGCCTTGCAAAAAGGAAGACCAACAGGAGGTGGGGTAGCAGCACTTCCCAAAGGCTTTGCAATCCATCACACAGAGGAGGGGCAGGATCTGTTCTCCGTCAGCCCAGAGTGCAGGCCACGAAACAGTGGGCTCCAATGACGGGAAGCCAGGTTGAGGATGAATATCAGGAAAAACTTCCTAACTGTTAGAGCAGTACAGCAATGGAAACAATGCACATGCATGCTAGTCGCATCTGACTCAAGGGGGCGGTGCTCATCTCCATATTCAAGCCAAAGAGCCAGTGTTGTGCAACTCCGTGGCCACGTGGCCGGAATGGCTGCAAGGAAACACTGTTTCACCTTCCCACTTTTACAGGCGGTACCTATTTATCTACTTGCATTTACATGCTTTCGAACTGCTAGGTTGGCAGGCGCTGGGGTGAACAGCGGGAGCTCACTCCACTGCATGGCACCCGGGATTCGAACTGCCGAGCTGCTGACCTTGCAGCTGCTCTAGTCAGCTGAGCCAAAACACTCTTTAAACCTTACCATGGCCAGTCGGAAGCGATGGGACGGGATGCCCCACCACCAAAACAGGGTTCAGCAGCAAGTGACTCAAGAAGCTGCACAAAGCAGGGTTCTCTCTGTGCCCTGCCTCTTGGAGTGGGTGGAGTGCAATGCGGTCTTCCACCATTTGTGGGTCGCCTTTGGTCCTGGCTGTGCCGCTCGCGATGCACCCTGCCCTGCTTCCGCCCCGACACCTACCGGCTGCACCAGAACGTTGTTCTTCCCGTACAGCAAATGCGTCCTCGAATTCTGGTGCAGCGAAGCCACGTAGTCCCGGGCCGAAGCAGCAAAGCGGTCCTCCGACATGCTTCCGCTGGAGTGGCGCTTCCTTATCTAGCACAGAGGAGACGCCAGCGTCAGTCGGTCCCAAAGGAGAAGATGGGGTCAGGGAGATATAAAGCCAGGGAGGGCCATTTTTTTTTTTTTTTTTTGCCCAGGGCTGAAAAAGAGAGAGGAGCGCCTACCCCCAGGGCCGGCCGCTTGGAGGGCGAATCTTGACGCCCGTGGGTGCCGTGAATCCGGTGCCTTTGGACCAGCTCGTCCGCTGAGGGGTCCGTCCAGAAATGGTCCGCCGTCTTCAGCTTGGTGAATTCGAGGGCGCAGGGCCCGACTAGAAAACCACCGCCCCGGAAGAACGAAAAGAGAGAGAGAAGAAAGAGATTGAGTGAGCTCTGGTTTTCAAGCCAGGGGGGCTGGGGGTAGGGGGAGACAGGAAACATAATCTTGCCTTTCAGGCTTGGATATCCCCCACATGTTGGACTACAGCTCCCAGCATCCACAGCCAGTGGATGCTGGAGGTTCTGGGATATGCAGTCCAAATGAGGCTGTCTAACTTGGAAAGTCTGTGAAGCTTCTCACTCATGCAGGTGAGTTGACCTGGCAGCTGAGTCACGGCAACTGGACTTCTTTTCTTTCGCTACTCATCCCAACAGCTTTTTGTTTGCACGCCCCACTTTTCCTTGGCCCGGAATGTATACATTGCGCTGGTCTAGGAGCCTCCTGGCACAGGGTTTCATCTGCAGCACTGCAGTTGGGGCTCTGCTCACAACTTGAGTTCCATTCCGATGGACTCAGGTAGCCGGATGACTCAGCCTCAACTCCTTCTGGGGTTGGTGAACTCAGTACCCCGCTTGCTAGTGGGGAGGGGGGCGAGGTGTAGCCTGTTTTAAAAGCGTAAACCGCCCAGAGAGTGCTTTAAGTGCTATGAGGCCCATATATAAGCAGAGCTTGCTTTTAAATACAGAGCGTTCAACTTCCCCTCCATGGTTTGATTCCCAGAACAACGGCCCTAAGAGGTAGGCCAGGCTGAGGGACGGCGCCATGCCAATGGCCTTCTAGGGAGCTTCGTGGCCCATGAGGATCCCCAACCAGAATCCCAGTCCAACCCCCCAGGTCGCAATAATGACCTACTATCCCATTATCCCCTTATGACAGCGTCTGGGGATAATGGGAACTGGAGTTCAAGAACAGTGGGAAGGGCACAGATTCTTCCACCTTGCCTTAAGGGCCACTGGACAGATTTCACCTCATTCTTGGACAGAAGAATACAGCAGAACAAAGTGAGACAAATATTCTACAGCTCTGGCTTTAAAGCAAGGTTGGGCCAGAGACGGCCTCCCCGGGGTTGCTGGACTACACCTCCCAGCATTCCTCATCCCTGAGTATGCTGGCAAGGGCTGATGGGAAACAAACACATATGAGCACAGATGCTTTCCTCTTTATCGCAAAGAAGCTGCACAATGTGACACAGATGCCTCATGCATCAGAAACAGCTACTTTGGAACAGTGTTTATTTTGAATATATCTATCTATCTATCTATCTATCTATCTATCTATCTATCTATCTATCTATCTATCTATCTATCTATCTATCTATACACACACACACACAGTGGTACCTTGTATAAAGGAATTAATTCATTCCAAATGAAATTATATTAAGCAAATTTTCTTTTATACAAATTCCCATAGGAATGCATTGAAAGCAGAGTAATCCCACTTTAATGTTGTACAGATTTTCCCCACAGGCGATTAGGTTAAGCAAATTTCCCCTATCTCCGGAATTTTTTATGTTGTTCAAATTTTATGTTATACAAGCTGTTTGTTATACAAGGGTCCACTGTATATATAAAGGCTTAATAGTACCGCTGAGTTTCTTCTCCCATCCTTTGGTGCGTCAAAGTTCTAACTCACGCCCATCATTTCTGCAAACTTCTTTGGAAGGGAGAGAAAGCCAGCACCACCAGGAGACGGTCAAAACAAAGCGTGTCCTGAAAGCACACAGAAAGAACGCCAACAGTGACGCCTTACCCAGGAGGCATGCCAAAATGGGCCCACAGACCGGATCTGCGATTAACGCTTCTTTTTCATAATATTTGCTGGGAAAAGAACGACAAACAACAATCAACTGTGAATTAAAATAAGGAAAAAGATGTATGTGGGTTTGTAGCAAAATATGCTGCCTTTCCCCCCAATCCAAGAAAACAGAGGTAACTCAGAGGCAATCAAGAAGCAGAAACGTTCATATTTTTAGGAAACTTCTTCATCTCAAGATGGCCGTTTGTCCTCTCCAGTCCAACCTAATTTATCTTAACTGGCAGTGACCCATCTAAGGGACAAAAATGCTACGGAGGTATTGGTGTATATATATATAGAGAGCAGAAAAATTGTGTGTGTGTGTGTGTGTGTGTGTGTGTGTGATAGATAGATAGATAGATAGATAGATAGATAGATAGATAGATAGATAGATAGATAGATAGATAGAGGGGGATGAGAGACACAATTTTTCTGCAGCCCTCTAAGGCTGCCCACCCCAACCGGACAACGTAACTAATGAATCGGTATGTGGATGTCAACAGATAACCAAATGAAGAAATCAGATTATGGATAAGCTTCACTCCTTTTACAAAAACAAGACCAGGAGTGGACTATAGCAAAGGATGAGCTTCTAATGTCAAAATCAGAGCTGAAGAAGAACATGAAAATAAGCATTGTTCCAAAATACAATTTGAATATGACTCCTGAAGAATTTAAGGCCTGTATAAACAAGAGGCAGGCAGCCCTAAACGCAACTGACTGGTAACCTGAAACCCTGGGGATTCACACTAGAGATATTACTGGGAGTAATGAAAACAAACCTTGATGGCCAAATGATGAAAATATTTGAATAATGAATGACATAAAATTAATAGAAGCAGGTTTAGAAATCATCAACACAGTTTTTCAGTACTTGTACATATAGACAAAAACCATAATAACCAGTGCAAAGAAACAGAAGTGAACAACAAACATGAAAACTAACAATCTCATGGAAACTAACCCAAACTGAGGGATGCTGAAAGGTCAGAGAAAAATATAATATTGGGTTGGGATAAAATAACAAAAAGATGGATACAATTTTCTGAAGAATTTTACAGAGGAGCATGACAGATTATGTTGAGGAAAAGCTAGCAGTTTTAGACAGCAGAGTAAAAACTGCTCTCAAAGCATTTGGAAGGAATAAATCACCAAAAATTGATGGGCTACCATCAGGGCTACAGAAACTGGATCCATTGAAATATTAACAAGAACATGCCAGCCAGTATGGGAAATAAAACAAGGGCAGACATTTTGGAAATATTTTCTGCCTATCCCAATTCCAAAGAAAGGACACATGATACAATGAAATAATTAAAGAACAAATGGTATAGGGCAGCCAGAAAACACAGTGTTGAGCAGCAGGGATTATGGGATCATCTGCTATCTTTTAATGCTGCAAGATGCCCTTCAATTCCCTGTTCTCAAACTTGAATATTTCTTAATTGTACTGGACTGTATATTGTTCCTTATTACTGTAAGCCACCTTGGCTTCTCTGTTTTCCCTCTGATCTCAGCTGCAACTTTCCCAGTAGCTGGGAGAGAAAAAGGACCTGTGTATTACACCAAGCTACCCCTGTTGTGTAATACAAAGTACAAGAAGAGGGATTGGACTCGAAGGAGCAATTAAGAGACATTGGCCTGACAAAAGACCTCCTTTTTTGTTGATCTGGACTAACACAGCCCTGCCTGCCTCTTCGGGTTCTCCTTTTGCTGAAGGCGTTTAATGAGCCTTCCTGCTATATTCACTCTATTGGCCCACTGTAGATTTGGCCCGCAGGCGGTGCCACCTCTGCTCCTGATGATACCGGAGTCAGATGGAAAAACAAGCTCCTGTTCCCATAAAAAGGCAGCAGCTTAATGTGAAGAGTTGCGGGGAGGGAAATGCAGGGGGAGAAATACTACCTCACCTTGCACCACTATGCAAATGCTCCGAAGTTTAGCTCCTTCCTTAAAATGTGGGAGTTTGGGGACGTTACCGGTGACGTCATTCCTGGCATCTTGTGTTAGAGATGGTCTGAAAGTCAGTACACACACACGGGGGGGGGGGCTTGTGCCAAGAGCTGTATGTAAATTACATTTAAAACAGCAAAAATAAAAAAAGAAAGAAGAGGGGAAACCACGAGGGGCAGATTCTCATAATAATCTTAGAATAATCTTGGAACTTTATTGCTGGACGGAAGCCTATAGAACCAGCATGTCCAAAGTCAGGCCCGGGGGCCAAATGTGGCCCATTTTCTAATTCTGAGTGGCCCACAGCCTCCTCTCTCTGCTAGCTCAGCCTCTCCTACATCCCCACCGGCTGGCCTCTTCACCTACTGGATGGAGGTGTCAGCTTACAGTTTTATGGTTTGCCTGCCCTCCCTGCCTCCATCCATCCCTCCAGCCACCTGCCCAGCCTACCTGGCCCCGGCTCCGTTGCTGCAGCATCCTCCCCGCCTCCTTGCATGTCCTCGGACCTAGAGGCTTGTCCAACGTCTGGCCCAGGGGACAAATGTGGCTGAATGGTTGGCCCCCACACATTTACACCTCACCAAATCTGGCCCTTCTTGCAAAAAGTTTGTACACCCCTGCAATAGAATCATTGGGTCCAGGCCCTTGCCACTGCTGAGAATCGAACTCCCAAACTCTTGGCTCCTCAACTGGAGACCTAAACCACCAAGCTCTCCAGCAATACTATAATACAGTGGTCCTCCGCCCATTCGTGGTTCATATACTGCGGTCCCGCTATATTGTGGGACCGCAGTATATGAAAAAAGGCCCCCTGGGGTTAAGGGGGGGAAAGGCCTGTTTCAGGCCTCCTGCACTTACCCCAGGACTGGCGCTGCCCCGAACGGGCCTGCGAAGGCCTTCCCAGATCTTCTGGAGGCCCCAAAAGAGCCTCCCTGCAAACCGCAAGTCACTTCTGGGTTGCCAAACATCATTTCTGAGGCCTCCGAGGGCCTTTCTAGTCCTGTTGGGGGCTTCAGAAATGATTTTCGGCCACTTCTGGTTTGCAAAGATGCCCTTGGGGGGCCTCCAGAAGGCTCAGGAAGGCCCTCACAGGTCCCTTCAGGGCAGCGCCAGGCTAGGGGTAAGTACAAGAGTCCCCAGCTAGCCCCCTGGCCCGGCCTGACCTGCATCCGCATATTGCAGATTATCGCGGGTCGGGTCGGGTCCCTAACCCCTGCGATAGGCGGGGGGTCACTGTAAGACTATAATAATAATAATGACGATGATCAGCTCCAGCCTGTGTCACGGAGGCCCTATCAAACTCACTCTGCAGCAGTAGATCTAAACTACTGAGCTCTCTAACAGTAAATAGGACATCACTGCTGCTGGATATCTGGCTGCTGATCCGACGACTGGGAGGTTCCATTCCCCACCGGGGCCACCTGGATGGGCTGGACCTGATGACCTCTAAGGGTCCCACCCAGCATTGCAGGTCTACGATTATTCCCCTGGTGGGCCAAGCGTAGACAACGGGGTGAGCCACTTACATCTCCAGAGGTTGTTGGGCCGGCAGCCCCATCAACCCCCAGCAGAGGGGGGTGATGGGAGTTTTAGTCCAAGACCTCCGGGAGGTGCCGGGTTGGAGAAACTGCCCTCTCAGGTGCTCGCTGGCCTCTTAAGGCAGAGAGGTGTTTTCCCAACCAGGAAAACTGCCCGGTTTTAAAAGGCTGCCCTGGGGCCTTTAAAACCGGAGTGCCTGGGAATTGAACCGGCAACGCCTCTCGTTCTGGTCCTTGAAGTCACTAAAGGGAGAGCAACTTTAAAATAAATAAATAAAGAAAGAAAGAAAGAGCCACCACGGGCCCAGAGGGCCCCTTACCTGCAGTTGTCTACCAGGTACTGTACAATCTTGTCCAGGACCCTCTCGGTCAAAGCCGTGCGGACCCAAATGTGTTTCAGGACCTGGGGGGTCAAGGTGGCTGCTTTGCTTGTGGTGGAGTTCTCCCTCCTGAGGGATTCTTGGCCCATCGGGGCAGCCTTCCGACTGAGGAAGAGAAGAAAATAAAATTTCAAAAACCCACACAGGGCCCGGGCTGCTGCTTTGTCTTCTTTAAAACACTGCTTCCAACCTCTCTCTGTGATATAGAGCGCGCTACCTCTCTATCGAGCTCTAGGTGGCGCTGGAGGGCACCTTCCCTCAGCTTGCAGGGGATGATGGGCTTTGGGAGTCCTCACCTGGAAGGGCCCTAGAGAGGAAAGAAGACGGCCATACACTGGGCATATAGGCTCCCAGCTGCCAGTCACATGGGGATGATGGGAGTTTTGGTCTCGGCTTGGAAAGCACCGGATCAGAGGCACAGAGCCCACTAGGATCCTTAAGGGGACCAGGAAAACAACAACACACACTTTGATTTGTTTGAAAAGCAGTGCTGGAGATACCCTGGTTCATGGATCAAATCCAGTCTGAATCAAGTCTCTGGAGGGCAAAATGAAGGCCACTTGAAGGCAGGACCTATTGACAGTCGCTCATTCATAAAGTTGCAATAGGTCAGAAGCGATTAGAGGGCACAGAACAACAATTTTTCCCCACACAGGGTAGCTCACGACCCAACCCAGATATGATGCGGCATCAGGTTTGGCTTTTTCAGCGGGAATTATGGGAATCGTAGTCCAAATATCTACCTGATCTATCTTTGTACTCTTTAAAGCTCTGCTCTCACGGTGCAACCTCCCCCCCAAAATGAAACAAAAAAGCCCACTTTCCATCTGCTGTCACCCTGTCGCTGGAAAATACCAGGCTGGGTTCCTGAACCCATTTAGTTCCCCACCCCACCCCCAGGCTGGCTCTTCCAGCATTTTGCAAAAGAAATCCGGGGGAGAGAGAGAAGTCCTTGTCAGTGTGACAACAAGGCCCCGTGAGCAGCCACCCTTGACTGGTGTGCGTTCAAATCCCTTCAGCAAGGCCAGCCTCCTCCTCTCACCGGACTTCTGCCGAACATTGGGGCTTTTTTAAAAAAGGAAGAAGCAGAGGCAGCCTCCACTCCGTGTGATGGAGTAAAGAGACGTCCCTCACCTCTTCCTTCCTTCCTTCCTTCCTTCCTTCCTTCCTTCCTTCCCTTCCCCTGCTCATTATTCCTTTCTTTCTTTCTTTCTTTCTTTCTTTTTCTTCCTTCCTTCCTTCCTTCCTTCCTTCCTTCCTTCCTTCCTCTGCTCATTATTCCTTCCTTCCTTCTTCTGTTCATTGTTCCTTCCTTCCTTCCTTCCTTCCTCTGTTCATGATTCCTTCCTTCCTCCCTCCCTCCCTCCCTCCCTTCCTTCCTCTGTATATTATTCCTTCCTTCCTTCCTTCCTTCCTCTGTTCATTATTCCTTCCTTCCTTCCTTCCTTCCTTCCTTCCTTCCTTCCTTCCTTCCTTCCTTCCTTCCTTCCTCTCTTCATCATTCCTTCCTTCCTTCCTTCCTTCCTCTGTTCATTATTCGTTCGTTCGTTCGTTCCTTCCTTCCTTTCTTCCTCTGTTCATGATTCCTTCCTTCCTTCCTTCCTTCCTTCCTTCCTTCCTTCCTCTGTTTATTATTCCTTCCTTCCTATCTTCCTCTGTTCATTATTCCTTCCTTCCTTCCTTCCTTCTTTCCTCCCTCTGTTCATTATTCCTTCCTTCCTTCCTTCCTTCCTTCCTTCCTTCCTTCCTTCCTTCTTTCCTTCCTTCCTTCCTCTGTTCATTGTTCCTTCCTTCCTTCCTTCCTTCCTTCCTTCCTTCCTTCCTCTCTTCATGATTCCTTCCTTCTTTATTATTCCTTCCTTCCTTCCTTCCTTCCTTCCTGTTTATTATTCCTTCCTTCCTTCCTTCCTTCCTCTGCTCATTATTCCTTCCTTCCTTCCTCTGTTCATTATTCCTTCCTTCCTTCCTTCCTCTGTTCATTATTCCTTCCTTCCTTCCTTCCTTCCTTCCTTCCTTCCTTCCTTCCTTCCTTCCTTCCTTCCTCTGTTCATTGTTCCTTCCTTCCTTCCTTCCTTCCTTCCTTCCTTCCTTCCTCTGTTCATGATTCCTTCCTTCCTCTGTTTATTATTCCTTCCTTCCTTCCTTCCTTCCTTCCTGTTTATTATTCCTTCCTTCCTTCCTCTGTTCATTATTCCTTCCTTCCTTCCTTCCTTCCTTCTTCCTTCCTTCCTCTGTTCATTGTTCGTTCGTTCGTTCCTTCCTTCCTTCCTTCCTTCCTTCCTCTGTTCATGATTCCTTCCTTCCTTCCTTCCTTCCTTCCTTCCTCCCTCCCTTCCTTCCTCTGTTTATTATTCCTTCCTTCCTATCTTCCTCTGTTCATTATTCCTTCCTTCCTTCCTTCCTTCCTTCCTTCCTCTGTTCATTATTCCTTCCTTCCTTCTTTCCTTCCTTCCTTCCTTCCTCTGTTCATTGTTCCTTCCTTCCTTCCTTCCTGTTTATTATTCCTTCCTTCCTTCCTTCCTTCCTTCCTTCCTTCCTCTGTTCATTATTCCTTCCTTCCTTCCTTCCTTCCTCTGTTCATTGTTCCTTCCTTCCTACTATCCTTCCTTCCTTCCTTCCTTCCTCTGTTCATGATTCCTTCCTTCCTTCCTTCCTTCCTCCCTTCCTCTGTTTATTATTCCTTCCTTCCTATCTTCCTCTGTTCATTATTCCTTCCTTCCTTCCTTCCTTCCTTCCTTCTTTCCTCCCTCTGTTCATTATTCCTTCCTTCCTTCCTTCCTTCCTTCCTTCCTTCCTTCTTTCCTTCCTTCCTTCCTTCCTCTGTTCATTGTTCCTTCCTTCCTTCCTTCCTTCCTTTGTTTATTATTCCTTCCTTCCTTCCTTCCTTCCTTCCTTCCTGTTTATTATTCCTTCCTTCCTTCCTTCCTTCCTTCCTTCCTTCCTTCCTTCCTTCCTCTGCTCATTATTCCTTCCTTCTTCTGTTCATTGTTCGTTCCTTCCTTCCTTCCTTCCTTCCTTCTTTCCTCTGTTCATGATTCCTTCCTCCCTCCCTCCCTTCCTCTGTATATTATTCCTTCCTTCCTTCCTTCCTTCCTCTGTTCATTATTCCTTCCTTCCTTCCTTCCTTCCTTCCTTCCTTCCTTCCTCTGTTCATTGTTCCTTCCTTCCTTCCTTCCTTCCTTCCTTCCTTCCTCTGTTCATGATTCCTTCCTTCCTCTGTTTATTATTCCTTCCTTCCTTCCTTCCTTCATTCCTGTTTATTATTCCTTCCTTCCTTCCTCTGTTCATTATTCCTTCCTTCCTTCCTTCCTTCTTCCTTCCTTCCTCTGTTCATTGTTCGTTCGTTCGTTCGTTCGTTCCTTCCTTCCTTCTTTCCTCTGTTCATGATTCCTTCCTCCCTCCCTCCCTCCCTCCCTCCCTCCCTTCCTCTGTATATTATTCCTTCCTTCCTTCCTTCCTTCCTTCCTTCCTTCCTTCCTTCCTTCCTCTGTTCATTATTCCTTCCTTCCTTCCTTCCTTCCTTCCTTCCTTCCTTCCTTCCTTCCTTCCTCTGTTCATTATTCCTTCCTTCCTTCCTTCCTTCCTTCTTTCCTTCCTTCCTTCCTTCCTCTGTTCATTATTCCTTCCTTCCTTCCTTCCTTCCTTCCTTCCTTCCTCTGTTCATTGTTCCTTCCTTCCTTCCTTCCTTCCTTCCTTCCTTCCTCTGTTCATGATTCCTTCCTTCCTCTGTTTATTATTCCTTCCTTCCTTCCTTCATTCATTCATTCCTGTTTATTATTCCTTCCTTCCTTCCTCTGTTCATTATTCCTTCCTTCCTTCCTTCCTTCCTTCCTTCCTTCCTTCTTCCTTCCTTCCTCTGTTCATTGTTCGTTCGTTCGTTCGTTCGTTCCTTCCTTCCTTCCTTCCTCTGTTCATGATTCCTTCCTTCCTCTGTTCATGATTCCTTCCTTCCTTCCTTCCTTCCTTCCTACCTTCCTTCCTCTGTTTATTATTCCTTCCTTCCTATCTTCCTCTGTTCATTATTCCTTCCTTCCTTCCTTCCTTCCTTCCTTCCTTCCTTCCTTCCTTCCTCTGTTCATTATTCCTTCCTTCCTTCCTTCCTTCCTTCCTTCCTTCCTTCCTTCCTCTGTTCATTGTTCCTTCCTTCCTTCCTTCCTTCCTTCCTTCCTGTTTATTATTCCTTCCTTCCTTCCTTCCTTCCTCTGTTCATTATTCCTTCCTTCCTTCCTTCCTTCCTTCCTTCTTCCTTCCTTCCTTCCTTCCTTCCTTCCTTCCTTCCTCTGTTCATTGTTCCTTCCTTCCTTCTTTCCTTCCTTCCTTCCTTCCTTCCTCTGTTCATGATTCCTTCCTTCCTTCCTCCCTCTGTTCATTATTCCTTCCTTCCTTCCTTCCTTCCTTCCTTCCTTCCTCTGTTCATTATTTCTTCCTTCCTTCCTTCCTTCCTTCCTTCCTTCCTTCCTTCCTTCCTTCCTTCCTTCAGCTGTGGTCCCCCCACCCCACCCCAACCAGGCAAAAGAGAGTCATTATATGCACATTTTATGGATGATGTTTCCAGAGCCTTTCATTTCACAACCGACAGGCGATGGCGAAGAGAAAATCAGTTTCTTAGCAGGCCTCCTAATGCTTGCAAGCCTCAGACCCAGCAAAGACTCCGCCAGGGACCATGGAGAAAGCAGCCTTAAGGCAGCTGTCACAGCTAAAAGCTGAATTTCTATTTGGTTCAATCTGTCTTCCGCAGCCCTCCGGGAATGCAGCTGAGTCCATGAGCCTAGAATCCGGGTTTCATCTCTCCTCCGTTACCTGCCAATATTTTAGATTTTGCAGGCACAAGGGCCTTTTGGGATGCAGCTGAAAGCCCTGCCTGGTTATAAGGATGGAAGGATGGCCACAGTGGCTGGTGGTCAGCGTTTAGGGTTAGGGTTAGGGTTAGGGTTAGGGTTTTAAAGAAGGCCACCAGGGACAGGCCTGAGATGCAGTTTTTAGAGCCAAAATTTCAGGGTTCAGGGCCTGAAAGCTCAGTGATCGAGTTGCTGCTGACCAGGAAACTCTAGATTCTGCATTCTCCTAGCTTCAGAATGGGCCATCTGGACATGCTCAGAAGCACTGGTATCCTCCCCACCCCCACCCCGTGAGCTTCTGCGCCCTAAGGCTTCCATGAAAACTTTAATTTCCCTGAAATTCCCCGTAGGCTCCAGGGGTGTGGTTGGGGCTGAAGGTAGAAAGAAAACACTCTTATTTTGTCAAAGTCTTCTTACTCCCACTTAACATACACTAGCAACCTGAACAGGGCTGGAAACGGTGTCTCATAGCTGGACCTCCTGTCTACCTTCTCCCTGTTCCTGACAGATGACCTGAAAGAGGGGGAGGAAAAAGGGAAAATGCAAAAAAAAAGGTGTTTTCTTCCACTTTGTTTGTTTGTTTGTTTGTTTGTTTGTTTGTTTGTTTGTTTGTTTGTTTGTTTATTTATTTATTTATTTATTTATTTATTTATTTATTTATTTATTTATTTATTTATTTATTTATTGGATTTTTATATGATCTTCTTGAGGGTGACACAGATAATTCCTCCTGGGATCAGGGTCAAATTATTTCAGAGATAGCGTCCAGCACCCTGGATGTCAGCCTGGAAAGGTCGGACTAAAACCTGGAGTGGATTCCCCTCCCCTCCACCCCTAAGGCCATCAGTACAAAACCATCAAGATGTTGTCAAAACAAGACTCCCTCCGATCACCCCGACATCTGTTGGGCCAGATTCAGGGGCAGAGGGAGCTGGGGTCCAGAGGCTGCCTGTGGTAAGTAAAGGTAAAGGTTCCCCCCGCACGTGCGTGCTAGTCGTGTCTGACTCTAGGGGTGGTGCTCATCTCCGTTTTCAAGCCAAAGAGCCAGCATTGTGCAAGTCTGACCATGTGGCCAGCATGGCTGCAAAGAAACTGTTTTACCTTCCCCCTTTTACGGCAGTACCTATTTATCTACTTGCATTTTACATGCTTTCGAACTGCTAGGTTGGCAGGTTATCAGCGGGAGCTCACTGCGCTGTGTGGCACCCGGGATTCGAACCGGCAACCTGACGACTTTGCAGCCAACAGTTTTCGGAGCCTTAGTCCACTGAGCCACCACACCTATGGACCCCTTCCTAAACCCCTACCTAGCTCACCACTGGGCTGCTGGTCTTCTACTGATTCTTTTTTTAATTGGGGAAATAAGAGTTTTGGGTTTGCTTTGAGATCTCTCTTTCACGCAGAATGCAACATTTCCTGCTTTTTTTTTTCCTTACAACAACACCTCACAGCGCTGAGAATGCCAACAGTCTCCCTCAGATTTAAGGAACTGTTTTAAGTATTCTAAGAGAAGATATTTGAAAGCCGGAGCAATGGTTCAAATGCAGCACTGCAGTCAAGACTCTGCACACTACCTGAGTTGAATCAGCCTTCCATCCTTCTGGGGTTGGTAAACTTCTAGCTCAGTGCATTCACTTTTTCAGTGAACCCCAATGTTCATGCCTTCTTGCCATGAAGAAGAACTCTGTCGAGTCAGAAAGTCTGCTGCATTTTTATTTGCCCCCTATTAACCAATGCAGATACTGGTTCTCGTCTGTTCTCTCGTCTCTTAAAGAGAACAGCTATAACTTTTCCCACAGTAACATCCACTTCGGAAATCAATTGAAATTTATTCTACAGAGAGTTCAGTGCGTCCTTTAATCAATTTTAATTAATTTTTAATGCACTCTCAGTGAGTTTTGAGG
Source organism: Phrynocephalus forsythii (assembly GCA_029282475.1). Classification (NCBI taxonomy): domain Eukaryota; kingdom Metazoa; phylum Chordata; class Lepidosauria; order Squamata; family Agamidae; genus Phrynocephalus; species Phrynocephalus forsythii. The sequence continues at coordinate 11,896,153 of JAPFRF010000017.1, read as the reverse complement.
GGGAAATGATAAAATAAGAAATGAAGTAGGTGTTTTATGCCATTTGATGTGTTAAAAATTATGCATACTTTGGGGGGAATGAGCTAAATGCACCAAGAGACATATTCTCTTAAAAACAATTCATTAAGTCTGAGCGAGACCCTTAACATTCTTGATCCTAAGAAATGTTATCGTAATAAAAAGAACTTAAAATAAGAAATATATGTATATTTAATATTTGAACATTTAGATGAAAGTAGAGCCCTAATATAAATTTCACTTTCATCTGTACATCTATTTTAAGAGAGAGGGAATTGGGAAAAAAATGACTAAATTTTGTGAAGCCCCGTCTACCCAATAGGACAGAAATCAAGCAATTTATCAACTGAAGAAAATGGACCCCAGACTCATAGAATTTGTCACCCTTAGTCTAAAATAATCAATAACAAGACATACTTCTTCTAACTATTGGAGTTGTTACACCTTCACATGTCACCTGAAGAAGTGGTGCAGGGGTGACTGTCAATCACTAACCGCCCTAGCCAATCATCTCCGCAATTTAAAAACAGCTCTGCCTCTTGCCTTCCCCACCATCTCAATAATCTGTTGAGGTTTGCAGCTAAAAGCAGTTATGTTTTGTCAGTCTGCTGTTTGAACTGTAAGTAATAAACCTTATTGAGACGGTGCGTGCCAGTTAATGAGAAAAGGGGTGATCTAACTTGGGAGCTTGAAACTATTCTGCTGTACTTCTCCTGTGAAACAACAGGAATTTTACCAAACCAAGATTCAAAACTCTGCCATACATACTTATGAGCGCCTGCATGCTTTATAACAGGCCTGCCCAACAGGTAGACCGGGGGCTACCAGTAGCCCGTGAAGGGTTCAAAAGTAGCCTGCCAGCCATCAATAAAAATGTGATGGGATAAGTTCTCCACCTCTACCTCCCCCACCCCAAGGACCACCACTGCCCCAGCAAAGCTCTGAGTCTGCCAGCCCACTGTCTCAGCCAAGCAAGGCACTTCAACAGCCATGGCACCGTCCCCTGTTCTCCCTACCGGCCACATGATCGGCGCCCCACTGTCTTCTGTGACCAATTGAGTTGTTGGTGTAGAGTGGAGGGAGGGGACAGCGAGGTGCGGGGTCATGGGCGTGCCCACCTCCTTTGCGTGGTGACATCCCCCTCTTCTCCCCCCCCCCCCGGAGAATTCCTTCCTCCCACCCTTCCATCCTCCTCCTCCCCCCCCACCCCCCCCCAGCTGCCTCACGGAGACTGTGACCTGCCGGTCCTCCTGCTCCCCTTCTGAGCCATTCCCTCCTCCTTGCGCCGCCGTGGCTGTGTGATTGCCCCACTGCTGGCTCAGCCCACCCCAGCTGCACAGAGAACATGGGAGAAGCGAGTGAGAGCTATGGGCGGCGGCAGCAGCAGTGGCAGCGAGGGGGCTGGAAGGGAGAAGGGAGAAAACAGGAGGAGAAGTAGAGTCAAGTCAGGCCCCAGGCAGGTTGGGAGGGAAAGTGCACTTTTTTAAAAAAAAGTCTTCCAGCAGCCCGGGCAAGCGGAATGGGCGATCTACGCAAGCATGCATGCACCTCCCTTGCGCCCGTCCACACCGGCTCAAGCGGGTGTAAGGGAAGCATGTTCATGGTCAGCCTTACCATAGGAATACATTGAAATATGTTCCCTCCAGAAAGGATTAATTGATTTTCAATGTGTTCCTATGGGAAGCCGCTGCTCTACTTACAATTTTTTTTTTTACTTATGAGCATATGTTCGGAACAGATAAAATTCATAAGTAGAGCTTCTAGTGTAGTAGCCCTCAGGCACTTTCGTCCATAAAAAGTAGACCTTGGCCTGTTCAAAGTTGGACATCCCTGCTTTATAACAACAGGCACCGTACAGATGGGGGCAAAATGTGTGTTCAAGACAATTTTTAAAACATATTGGTCTGCACAGAAACAACCCCCACCCCAAAAGCAGGAGTGGAGTTTTCTGCTTTAAGGACCTAATAAGACCTTCCAAGTAAATGAATCACAAACTCAATCACACATTTCTGGGTTTGTCTGTCTGTTTCAACATTTTCCACCATTTTAGCCATTTACTGGTCCAGTGCAGGCTGTGGCAGGTGATCCTATGAATGGAAAAACTCTAGCATAGTATCCTTCACATGCAACATGTTGTCGAGTTCTGAATTTTTGGTTGCCTTCCTCTCTAGAATGCATAAGAGAAGTGCAGGAATTCACAAAGTAAAATAGCTTCAAGTTCACCAGAACAGGCCACCCCTGTAACACAATCACCAGCCCCATGGTTTGGGACATCCCATTTCATGCCCCAAAATTATCCTGGCCCTGCCTTTTTGTCAGAGCAGCTTCAAGACTTTTTCCATAAAGGCATTTGCGACAAGAAGTTCGCTGAGGCCATGGAACTATACACGTTATATGGAGGAGGGTGGTGAAATCAGGATTTGGAGGGGGGAGTGATTTTACTACAAACATGTTAAATGAACACTTTATTTCCAAGATCCAGTCCTAATCACTGGAGATCAATTTCCTCCCTAACACACGGTGCAGGGGTCAAACGTTACCCCTAAAGCAGAAACATGTAGGTGGACTACAACCCCCAAGTTCCCCAGCCAGCCCTTGTCTGATGTTCCGGAGGTCCGGTGAGGAGACACAGAAGGGACTCACCTGCTTTCGACCTGGTGCAGCAGGTCTTGAGCCTTCCTGCATACGTCGTTCGCCACATCATACGTCTTCCCCACTTTGGTGAAGAGGGCGGCGATCTTGTCCGTCCGCAGGAAGCCGGCTGCCCGGCGTTTGAGCATGTGCAGAAGGCATGCCTCTACCACTCCTGGGAAAGAAGTGAGGAGGGAACCCAAAATCAGGTGCCAATCACAAATACACCCACCCACCCACACACCGGGTAAATTCTGCTGTCCTGGATAAATATGGATTACAGTCTCATCATACCACCCCCACTGTTATGGTCGCTCCACGGCTGACAATTCGTTTCCGGGCCCCATTCAACAAACAGGCTCTAATCTATAAAGCCTGAAATGGCCTGGGTTCAAGTTGTTGCAGAGATCACATCTCCCGTTATGAGCCAGCTTGGGTGTTAAGATCAGGAGAGGCATTTCACAGGGAAGTGTTTGGTGGGGACACAGGAAGGGAACTTCTCTATGCCTCCTACCAGACTTTGGAACTCCCTCCCACTGGAGGCCAGCCTGGCCCCATCTTTGCTTTCCTATAAGCAAGCAAAGAGCTGCTTAGATGCCCTAAGCACATCTGATCTCGCCTGATTTCGGAAGCTAAGCAAGGTCGGCCCTGGTTAGTCCTTGGATGGGAGACCACCAGGGAATAACAGGTGCTGGTAGGCGCCTGGAGTAGGAACTGGCAAACCACTCCAGTATTCCTGCCAAGAAAAACTCCATGGACATGGGGTCACAAAGAAGAGTCGGGCATGACTGTAAACACACACACACACACACACACACACACACACACACACACACACACACACACACACACACACACACACACACACACAAGGACAGACCTTTGTCTTGAGACAGGCCTTCCCTCAATAACTGAGGTTTTTTTTAATGGATTGTTGTGCCTTACACTGCTCTGAATGTGTTTTCAGGGTTGCTTTTGTGTGCTGCCTTTTACGATGCTACAGTATTTGTTTGATCCTTCTCTGTCTTTGTTGACTTACCGTTTTTAATAGTCAGTAATAGTATTGTCTTTTAATGATGTTAGACTCTTTGGGTCCTCCTTCAGGACAAAGACAGGGTTAAAAATATTTTAAAGGAACAAATGATAGATACCTAGAGATAGAATGCCAGCTGAGGGGCAGATGGGCTCTGGGGACACACAACCCCAACACAAACACACAAACACACCATTTTTGTGGGCACCTGGGGCCAGGTTTCCTGTACCAAAAAGGAGGTGTTCATAAGAGATGTCCACCTCCTCCTGAAAGACTCTAGGAGGGGGTACATCAACTTGCTGGCTTGCTGGCTTATTTATTTATTTAATATATTTTACCTCCTCTTTCTCCTTAAAAGAACCTAATATTGATTGCCTGCCTCCCCCACAAGAAAACAGCACGCAAGGCAGCTCACCAATTTTCTTTTTTTAAAAGAAACAAGCAAAATCACAATGAAAATCGTAACATCGAGTAAAACCACCACCATCCCACTGTAAGATCCACTGTAAGGAAGAGTGTCAAGCAAATCAGACATAAAAACCCTTGATTTTCGAAGGGCAAATTTCCCTCAGATGAGGAAACTAGTTAGAGAGAAACTGAAGGGGAAAGTTAGAATAATCCAATCTCTTCAGAGTGCATGGAGCCTGTTTAAAACAACAATAATAGAGGCCCAGCACAAGTGCATACCACAAAGAAAGAAGAGCTCATTTAAGTCCAAGAGGACGCCAGCATGGTTAACGAGTGGAGTTAGAAAGGCTCTAAAACGCAAGGAGAGGTCTTTCTGTAAATGGAAATCCTCCACAAATGAGGAAAATAAAAAGGATCACAAACTCTGGCAAAAGAAATGTAAGAAGATGATAAGGGAGGCAAAGAAAGACTTTGAGGAATGAATGGCTAGCAATATAAAGGGTAATAATAAAAGCTTCTTTAAATATGTTAGAAGTAGAAAACATGCCAGAGAACCAGTTGGCCCTCTGGATGGTGAGGGAGGAAAAGGGGAGGTTAAGGAAGACTTGGACATTGCAGAGAAATTGAATGACTTCTTTGCGTCTGTCTTCACGACAGAGGACCTTGAGCGGATTCCGCTGCCTGAGCCGCCCCTCTTGACTAAAGAATTAAATCAAATACAGGTTAAAAGAGAGGAGGTTTTAGGACTAATTGATAAATTGAGGATTAACAAGTCACCGGGCCCAGATGGCATCCACCCAAGGGTTATTAGGGAACTGAGAAATGAAATTGCAGATCTCTTAACGGTTATATGCAACTTGTCTCTTAAAACGGCCACAGTGCCGGAGGACTGGAGGATAGCAGATGTCACACCAATTTTTAAAAAAGGAAGGAGAGGGGACCCAGGAAACTACAGGCCGGGTAGCCTTACATCTGTCCCAGGGAAGATGGTGGAAAGCCTCATCCAAGAGAAAATCTTAAAACACATAAAAGAACAAACCTTGCTGAGAGAAAATCAGCATGGCTTCTGTAAGGGTAAATCTTGTCTGACAAACCTCTTAGAATTTTTTGAAAAGGTCAACAGGCACGTGGATTTGGGTGAACCGGTGGATATAGTCTATCTGGATTTTAAAAAGGCTTTTGACACAGTCCCTCACCAAAGGCTGCTGAGAAAATTGCACAGTCAGGGGATAAGAGGGCAGGTCCTCTTATGGACTGAGAACTGGTTGAGATCCAGGAAACAAAGAGTAGGTGTCAATGGGAAATTTTCACAATGGAGAGAAGTGAAAAGCGGTGTGCCCCAGGGCTCTGTCCTGGGACCGGTGCTTTTCAATCTGTTCATAAATGACCTGGAGACAGGGATAAACAGTGAGGTGGCGAAGTTTGCGGATGACACAAAACTTTTCCGTGTGGTGAAAACCAGAGAAGATTGTGAAGAGCTCCAGAAGGATCTCTCCAAACTGGGGGAATGGGCTGCCAAATGGCAAATGCGTTTTAATGTAACCAAATGTAAAGTAATGCATATTGGGGCAAAAAAATCCAAACTTCATCTATCAACTCATGGGCTCTGAGTTATCCGTGACGGATCAGGAAAGAGATCTTGGTGTGTTGGTGGACAGCTCCATGAAGGTGTCTCCCCAATGTGTGGCAGCGGTGAAGAAGGCCAATTCCATGCTAGGGATTATCAAAAAGGGGATTGAAAATAAAACAGCCAACATTATAATGCCATTATGCAAAACAATAGTAAGGCCCCACCTGGAGTATTTTGTACAATTCTGGTCACCGCATCTCAAGAAAGACATAGTGGAACTGGAAAAGGTGCAGAAGAGAGTGACTAAAATGATTACTGGGCTGGGGCACCCCCCTTATGAAGAAAGGCTAAAACATTTGGGCTTCTTTAGTCTGGAAAAAAGGCGCTTGAGGGGGGATATGATTGAGACGTACAAAATAATGCAGGGTATGAGTAAAGTGGATAGAGGGAAGCTCTTCTCTCTCTCCCAAAATACCACAACTAGGGGACATACACTCAAATTGAAGGCTAGGAGAGTAAAAACTGACAAAAGAAAATATTTTTTCACCCAGCGCGTTGTAAGTCTATGGAACTCCCTGCCACAGGATGTGGTGATGGCATCTGGCCTGGATGCCTTCAAAAGGGGATTGGACAGATTCCTGGAGGAAAAGTCCATCACAGGTTACAAACCATGATGGAGAAACCAGGGTACTTCAAGGGCCAGATGCAGGGGAGTGGTATCAGGAGACAGATACAGTGGAACCTTGACTTACGTCATTAATCCGTTCCAGTGGTCTAGACTTAAGTCAAACATGACTTAAGTCAAACGAACTTTTCCCATAGAAAGTAATGGGAAAGTGGATTAATCCGTTCCAGATGATGAAAAAGACCCTCGAAAACAGTAATTTAACACAAATTTGACTGGGACAGGAGATTCCTTCCGGGGATGTAAATGAAATGTCTCTTCAAAGAGAGGGGGAGGCAGTGGAATTATAGTCCACAAATTATACACCTCCACTTTTTAATGTTCATAGCAACAATGTCTAACATTTAGGTTTTACTGATTTTTAACCTGACGTTCCAAGTCCTGAACAACCCTAGAGTCCCACAACTGTACAGCTCCCCAACTAAAATGCTTCCATTGTGGACCAGACTTCTGCAGCCAGATTTTTTACAAGACTGAGCCGACTGTCTAACCAGCGAGGCCAGCCCTGAGCTCCCGGCCCTTCTTCTCCTCCGGCAGCAGCGGCGGCTTTGGTGAGGCCGAGGACCAGCTCCAGGTGCTCTGAGCTGGCCTCGCCGAAGCCGCCGCTGCCAGAGGAGAGGAAGAAGGCAGGAGCAGTTTGGAGGAGGCAGCAGCGATGCTGGGTTGTGGATGCCGCCTGATTCCGGTGCCTTGCGCCGGGGCTCCGAGATGTAAGTCAAAGCCTGCAACTCAAGTCAAACAGGCCCCTTCTTGCTGCAAGTCAAATATGCTGTAAGTCAAGCAGTATGTAAGTCAAGGTTCCACTGTATCTAGTCTCATGCACTCCCAAACGCATCTGGTGGGGCCGCTGTGAGATACAGGAAGCTGGACTAGATGGGCCTTTGGCCTGATCCAGCATGGCTCTTCTTATGTTCTTATGTTCATTAAAATCCGTGAAATGCACTAAAACTGTCCATATCAACATAGTTTCATGCTGATAATGATTTAATTATGTCAGTAATTATTCTTGTTTTTTGTATACTATAATAGTCTGTTTTCTATTGTAAACCGCTCAGAGCGGCTTTTTGCCAGATGGGTGGTATAGAAATGGAATAAATAAATAAATAAATAAATAAATAAATAAATAAATAAATAAATAAATAAACCCAACCCAGCAGGGCAAATGAAATGTCACCTGTAAGTCTCCCCCAAAAAAAAGTATGTTTTTATACCCTTCTAAGTCAGAGTAAAAACAGATTGCAACTTGGTCTGGGGGCTGTATGAGAGAAAAACTGTCCACTATATACTCATTTGCCATCACCATGTATGGGTGTGAAAGCTGGATTGTAAAGACATTTGCCAGGACCGCCCCCCCGGGGAAAAAAAAGATTCGTTTCAACGTTGGTGCTGGAGGAGAGCTTTTGCAGATTCTATAAACGGCCAGGAAGACCATCAAGTTGACCCCAGAGTAAATCAAAAATGTTGAAGCTGCTCAGGATGGGTCCTGCTTTGGTCCCATCCTGAGCAGGCAGAATCCTCTGCAAAAGATGCCGAGGAAAGGTGGAAGGCCCCAGGAAGAGAGGAAAACCAAATGGGAGATGGATCCACTCCTTAAAGGAAGCCATGGGCTTAAGTGTGCAGGAGCTGAGCCAGGGCTGTTGTGGACAGGACGTTCTAGAGATCATTTATCCATAAGTCAGAGGCAATTTTAAAGGCACATAAAAAGGCAACAACAAGGCTTCCTGGAAACTGAGGGCGGAGAAACAACGAACAAACGCTCCTCTCCTCCTTATCTTCTGGATCCGGGGCGTGAGGGCGCCAGTTGGCCCACGCCACCTCCATCCTGGCCTTGAAAATTCAATGACCAAGTTCTCGCCTGGGTTTGACAGCTGGCTCCTTCTGGGTACACTGATTGTGTTGCTTCGTCTAGGAATAAAAGCTCAGCGAGAACACCACTGACTTGACGGTAAATATTTACCGTTCAGCAAGAATTCCCTGCTGGAATGCTTTGTAAAACGGTGACTTAAGAGTCAGTCTTGTTTCAGCGGATGTAAGAACAAAATTTTAAAAGATCAGAGACTTGTGGAGCCTTAAAGACTCCTGAATTTATATGTGACGTGTACGGTTTCATCACGTATTGCCTCTCCCCTTTATGTTAGTTTTGTAATCATCATGCAGGATTTATCATCATCATAATCAGGAAAAGAGATTCCAGATCAGAACATTAGGAAGAACTTCCTGATGGTTAGAGCTGTCTGGCAGTAGAATAATATGCTTCCCCGAAGGAGGGTGGTGGAGCCTCCTTCTTTGGAGGTTTTTAAGCAGAGGCTGGATGGCCATCTCTCGGGAGTCCTGTGATGGGGTTCCTGCATGGCAGGGGGTTGGACTAGATGGCCCTTGAGGTCTCTTCCAACTCTATGACTCTATTATTCTGTGCCAAGTCAATTCTGACTTACAGTGACTCTTGTCAGGGTTTTCCCAGGTTAATATTATTGTTAATATTGTTGCAAACCACCCAGAGTGCCCTTGCTGCCAGATGGGCAGTATGAAAGTGCAATAAACAAACAAACACATAAATGGCTACACAATCAGCCCTGCCACTAATCACTAATGGTGTCAATGCCACTAATCATTAATGGCGTTAACTGTTGCGTTACGAATCACACGGGACACAGAGTTTCGGGGTGCAATATCTGGTGCTCAGGGCAGCATTCCTGTTTGTCTGTCTGTCAGGGTTCCATGGATGTTTGTGTGTCTCTCTGTGTCTGCCTCGGCTGCGTGCATGTGAGATTGGTGATGATTCTCCCTTCTGTGTGGTGATGATTCTGCCTCTGAGCCTTTTCTCTCTGAGCCTCCCCTGCTGCTGCCTGAGCCCCAGTCTTTATTAGAGAGTCAGCACAATAGATACAGACAAACATTCCTCGGTGGGGGGAAAGAATGCAAGCCTCATGTGTGAGACCATAGTAAACACATAGACAATGGACAGGGGAAATAGGTTTCACAGGTGGGGGGGAAATGCTCCCTAGCTAGTGAGGCATTACTGATAAGAGGCTTCCTTGGGCCTGGGCAGATGTATCCTGATATCCTGGTTATCTGCCCTCCTGACCTATGCTTAGATCAGCATCAGCTTAGCTGCACCTGGGTGCCTGCTCAGCCCTGGGGATTTCTGGGAAATCCAGGTCCTCAGCTTCCTCTAGGTGCACTTTGTGCTCTGCCCATTTCTTGGGGTACAGAGCTATTGGGGTATGAAATCCCTACATCTCTCCCTTTCCTTTTAATTAAGAGAGCGCTTGCATACCAGTCAGGAGGCACAGGTGTAAACCTACCAGAAATCAGGCACTCATCTGGTGCTCAACCCATGCAGGCCTTGAAAGCTGGCAACCTGAGGTCATTTGCCCCAGGGGCCTCCTTGCTTGGCCCAAGAGGAAACTCAACTCCTTATGTAGGAGGGAGTGACATGTCTCTGCAAGACAAGCTTCATATATCTGGGCTGAGATGTGAGAATTGTGCCCTAAAATGTGAGGTGTCTTATGGCTGTGCTTGAGAGTTGCTGTGCTGACATTCCATGACCATTTCCTCCCACTCCCATGCTCATTGTGAGAGCACTAAGCTAGTGCATGGCATAAATCATTGGCTGTGAGGTGTTATCTAATGTGGGTACCCCTCTGGACTGTTGGCTGCATTCTTTCTCCCACGGAGTTACACAGCACCCGATATTCATATAACTTTCAGAGATATAAACTTAAGCTCCTCATAACTTGCAATAAGAAATGAACTGGCATAATAAGCATGATTGTCTCCCAAGACTTAAAAGGTACATAGGCATAATCTAGCATACAGATATACATGCATTTAGCAAGAACACTGATAGCGTAATAGAAAACAGTTGCTTCTCATAGTAGGATAGCAATCAATAAGCAGTACATGAATACCTTTGTGGCTAAGAGGTAATGCATAGCAAGAAGTTCCATGACATGTGAATATTTTCCAAATACATGAATACATGAGAATACATAAGTAAGCAGGATCTGTCTGTGCTAGGGACTTACATTTTTGTGGGGGAAGTGTGAAAGACTACCTAACTATATTTCTTCTCTGCTTCAATGGATGGCTGTTTGCTGAAAAGTCTTTTTAAGAGTCCTTTTGCTAAAAGTTCATGGGTCTGGGAAATGTCTTCTTGTTCTGGTGGTGAACCAATTCTGCTTGGCATGAATGGTAACAACAGCTCCCAGATTACCCATAGTCCATAAGCCTTTGCAGTTGAGAAAATGAGGAATGTATGAGGAATGAGAATATTCCTTAAATGTCCTTCTGGGATCATTCTGCTGGTAAACTTCGAACTGCCATGGAAGGCATACCTGTGAGAATATTTCTCTTTCTCTCAGGGTACATATAGGTATAATTAAAGTCAAGCCTTGCTTGAAAAGGCTTGAAGGGGGGGGGCATTTTTCCCCCTTTCTTTCTAATTCTTTTTGGCTTTTTTTGTTGTAAATTTGAAACTCATACCCTGAGAGGAAGGTTTTTTCCCTGCTTGATTTTTGGAGGCAAAAGGAACATGCATTAGTGATGATTTTTATACATTTTTAAACCCTGTTGATTGCTTGTGCCCAAAAAATGTAAGGCATATGGGATTTGTAGTATTTGCTTCCAACTCTGAAAGATGCCTCTGCTTGCTGACTTGTAATTACAACCCACAGGAAGGTGATAAGCTAGCTTTGTTTATACAATGTCTCTAAAGATAACAGTCTACTCTTCCTAGCAAACTGATAACCATTCCATGTTTCCTGCTATCTTGCATGCTTGTGCGAGTGAGATGGATCAAACCCATATAATTCCTTTTTACCCCATGAGAATAGTGGACAGATTAGATCTTTGGGACATTTTCCTTCTAAAGGAGCTTGAAATCCTCAGGAATCTTTCTCACAATTCCTGACTGACAACTGATACCTGCCTGCTTTCCAGCAAACTTCGTTCTCCAGCAAACTTTCTTATCCAAAAACCTTTTTTCCTCCCCTGCTTGCTTGCTTTCCAGCCCCCTTCCCCCCGCGCTCCCCCTGAGCTGCTTCCAGTCCATAGACAGAGACGGGGGGAGAAAGAGAGAGAGAGAGAGAGAGAAGCATTTTTGATTCCTAAATTTTGCTGTAGCTTGCTAAAGAAGGTATGAGGGGAATTCTGGCTGCCTAAGCTTTCTGAGAGAGAAAATCTACATTCTCCATGGCTTTGGAGAAAGAGGAAAATCTCTTAGGGAAAAATAGGGTACAGATTTTTTGAAAAAATTGGACTTTCTCCTATACTTGTACTGAGGGTGCCTGGCGTTTGCCAAAGCAAACGGAAGGCTGGCCTTTAACTTTGTCCTTTTGGAAAAGAGGTCTATCTTTGGGATTCCCTCTCTGGGCAAATCTGCTTTGGTCCAGCCCAAGGCTGAACTCTGCATTTGCTCTGAAGCTGGCTGCTTCTGAAGCCTGTGGAGCTTTCCCTGGGAAATGGAATCCTGAGCTTTAAATGGTTTCAAGGCTTGCGTTACTGAGCCATGGACAAATTTTTGGCCTCTCTGCATTTCTTTGGGAAATCTTGCCTCATGGCTTGGCTCTTTGCTGCAAGAAAGTGACTGCCTTTGGGGCATCTCCTTGCCTTTTGGAGATACATTTTCTGGCAGGACAAAATTTTTCCCCTCTTGCTTCTGGGGTTTGATGAACTCTTCCTGAGTGTCATTTTGCCCTGTGCTGAGACCGTTCTTGATGGAAATTTTTGATCTTAACCTTTCCAGATATTCTGTTGCTGAATTTCCTAAATCTTCTTGGGGTTTCCTTTTTTGCACCACCCATTCCTGATTGTGGGACACTGTTCCTAACTGCAGGTCACTAGGTGGAAAAATTATTGGTAGGGACATCTGAAAATCTGTGGGGAGAAGTGAAGCGGGCATTTCCATGCGTCCCCAGTGCTGCTCTGCTCTATCACCTGCATTCTGCTTGCCAATCCTGGAATTTTCTGCCTGAATCTCCGTTCCTGCTACTGGTTTCTGACCCAGGGGTTGCCCAGACTCTGCTCTAGCCTGTAGATTCCTTCCTACTGCTGGTTCCCAACCCAAAGGCTGTTGTGACTCCCAAAACTCTATCTGGGACTCTTGGCTTTCCCAAGGCTTTCCCTGCCCCCCTGATCCCACCTTAGGGACTGTGGGCAAAGGCTGTACTATTACTGGCATGCTTTTGCTCCGAAAATTAGCTGACCCACTGAATTCATTTCGCTCTTCAACCGAGAAGAACGCTCCCATCTCACCTTTGGGATCCCCTGGGAGGATGTCTGGACGCGTCTCGAAGCCTTTTCACAGGCGTAGGGAGATGAGGATGGGCCACATTCGTGCCGTCTGGCCTGGAGCCTGGTCCTTGTGCCTAGTGGTTCCTCTGCATCTGCCTTGCTGCAGGAGATTGCATCTGCGTTGCCTTCTGGGAATCACGTCTGCCGTTGCCTTGGGGGAATCACGTCTGCCGTTGCGTTGGGGGGAATCACGTTGGGATCACCATATGTTGCGGGGACACAGAGTTTCGGGTGCAATATCTGGTGCTCAGGGCAGCATTCCTGTTTGTCTGTCTGTCAGGGTTCCATGGATGTTTGTGTGTCTCTCTGTGTCTGCCTCGGCTGCGTGCATGTGAGATTGGTGATGATTCTCCCTTCTGTGTGGTGATGATTCTGCCTCTGAGCCTTTTCTCTCTGAGCCTCCCCTGCTGCTGCCTGAGCCCCAGTCTTTATTAGAGAGTCAGCACAATAGATACAGACAAACATTCCTCGGTGGGGGGAAAGAATGCAAGCCTCATGTGTGAGACCATAGTAAACACATAGACAATGGACAGGGGAAATAGGTTTCACAGGTGGGGGGGAAATGCTCCCTAGCTAGTGAGGCATTACTGATAAGAGGCTTCCTTGGGCCTGGGCAGATGTATCCTGATATCCTGGTTATCTGCCCTCCTGACCTATGCTTAGATCAGCATCAGCTTAGCTGCACCTGGGTGCCTGCTCAGCCCTGGGGATTTCTGGGAAATCCAGGTCCTCAGCTTCCTCTAGGTGCACTTTGTGCTCTGCCCATTTCTTGGGGTACAGAGCTATTGGAGTATGAAATCCCTACAGTTAACAGTGTCTGTGTCATTTTAACAAACAAACAAACAAACAAACAAACAAACAATGGGGGAGTGGTCCTTGTATGCAACCAGAAGCCAAGGGTAGGTAATTCCAGCTTACGAAAAAAATTCACAAATGCGACCGAGCTTTTGAACTCACATGGGTCTCCATCAGAGAGCTGGGGAGGCCCCACGGAACACAGGAAAGGTTGCCTAACTCGTGGCCGGATCTGTGCGCCAAGGCCCCTTGGTTAAAAATAAGTGGTGAGTTTCCGATATCCCCCCCATGCCGTTGGGAGGCTGGAATGTCACTTGTGAACTTCTTACACAAGGGTTGTCTCTTGAGGTGTAGCAGAGCAGCATAACGAGGGGTCTAAGTGACACCTATAGACTTTCTGGTTAGCTAGGACTATGATAATATATACAGTGGTGCCTGACTTAAGAGCACTTGACTTAAGAGCAATTCAACTTAAGAGTAGAAAACTGTTGGCGTTTTAACTGCCACCTTACAAATTTTAGATATGGTCTGCTCGACTTACAAAATTTTAATTTTTTTTAAAATTTTAACTTATTTTTTCATTTTTTTAGATAGGTACCATGACTTAAGAGTAGTTTGACTTAAGAGCATGCATTCGGAATGAATTAAATTCGTAAGTTATGGTACTGCTGTATATTTATTCAGTCTATTCATGTGCCACCTGTCTCCCCATGGGGGGCGTTATAGCAACATATACAACAGGAAATTTAAAAATGTTATAGAACCATCACATTTACAAACATGCATGCATTAAGATTAAAACATCAAGTGTACAAACACATCAAAAACATTTTAAAACCTGTAGGTTAAACATTCCAGCATCCCTGAGATAACTTAGCAAACGTGTAGAAATATCATTGGCCAGTTCTCGCCAGGCATTCCTGTTCACTCTGAGCTTGGCTCCCATCTTCCTAGCAGCTGTGGCAGAAGTGGACACTGTCAAGAAAAGGGCAGCGTGTCCAGCTATCCCTGTTGTCAAGCAAGTATTTCAAGGTGGTTCGGTCCCGAAGGAGGCATTGAGAGCTGTTAGCTTTACAAAACCCTGTCTTCCAATTGTTCATACGCACCTACCCAACCAGCACGCTTCAGCTTTCCTTATCAGGCTGAGCAGCTACAAACACTGTCATATTTTTTGGGGGATTTGACGTGGTTATGCGTCGTCGTAGACATCAACCTCAGAGCACTTTTTCACAGCCCTGCCTGATCTGCCAGAAAAGAAACACAGGATCCAATAGCGCACTACAAAAAAATAATCCAGGCCACCATTATGCAAGCTTCACTGGTTTAGTCAAACAGGCTTTTTGTTTAGGACTGAAGAAAGTCCCATATTCAATAGAATATTGAATTCAATATACCTATTCAATATAGAATATTGAATAGGTAAGTTGAGGATTTTACTTCTCTTTTTAGAAAACCATAAAGTGGGGCTTCTGATGTTTGCGTGGGTAGAAATTAAGGTACAAGGTGGAGGCATTAATGTTTGGGCGAGGAAAAGAAGTTTGTTTGCCTCTCACAGGTCCCTGCATTTGGAAGCTTAAATCACGTGTTTGGCAAAGGAGTTTTGCTCTTCTTTGGGGATATGCCTGTGAAGATTCTCAGTCATCCAGGTGAGTTTATCTGGAAGTTGAGTCATGGCTACTGGACTTCTTTTTTGAGAGATAGAAACGTTTCGCTGTTCATCCAAACAGCTTCATCGGTCTGAATACAGCTAGTGCAAGTACTCCATCTTTTAGTCAGCTTTGACCTCTTGTCACCCTGATCTGAATTAGGCTCATAAGATGAACAATGGCCTAAATAGGCTCGTTAGAGGGACAATAGTATCCATAGCCTTAAGGTGAACAATGGCCTAAGGTGCTGAAACCTATCAAGAATGGGTCGTTAGCTATGGCCTTGGTGTTGAAGGCTTTTTGATTTGTCTGGGTACTTGGAAAGTACAGCCTGATAAGTAGCAGATAGACGATGCCGGAGCCCGCCACCTCTGTTGAGGAAGGGGTTTTCAATGCTCACATGAATAGCTTCCCTTACTCCTCTCTCCAACCACATATCTTCTTTGTTTAATATGTGTACATCCTCATCTTGGAATGAGTGACCTTTGTCCTTCAAATGGAGGTGTACTGCTGATTCTGGTCCTGAGCTGTTACCCCTCCTGTGTTGGGCCATCCTTCTGTTTAATGGCTGTTTAGTTTCTCCAATGTAGAGGTCTGAACACTCCTATGGATTGTTCATAATACTGTCTCCCTAACGAGCCTATTCAGGCCATTGTGCATAATATGAGCCTAATTCAGACCAGGGTGACAAGAGGTCAAAGCTGACTATAAGATGGAGGACTCGCACTAGCTGGATTCAGACCGATGAAGCTGTTTGGATGAGCAGCGAAACGTTTCTCTCTCAAAAAAGAAGTCCAGTAGCCATGACTCACCTTCCAGATCTTCTTTGGGGAATAAATCTCAATTCAGAATGGCCCCTGAATAACATAGGACACAGAGAAAAATCTCATTTGCCAATCCAAGCCAGAGAGGAACGAGGAGAACGATGCTGAAATCACACTGTAACCAAAAACATTACAAGCGGAGTCAATTCGGATGTCAAACAAGGTAATTCCACACCAAGATGGCGTCGCGGATGGCAATCTGAGATAGGAGCTCTCGGCCGCACCCAAAGCAGACTTTAAAACAGAAATACCCCTGAAATAATACAATTGGTGCAAGGAACCAGCCAAGCAGCGTATGTTCAGATTCTGCTCCTGTGGCACAAAGCATCTGGGTGGAGCATCCAAGCTCGCCAGGCACCAAATTGCTGCTAGTTTCTGTGTGGGTGGAAGAGAAAGGCACACAGTATCTATCGTTCACCTTCCCGGCTTCCCACACAGAGGCTGACCATAAGTGTTGTTGAGCTCAATACATTAAAATCAGAGGTTCCACAGAGAAACAAGAATAGAACACATCTTGGCTGCTTCAATGGAATGCTTCTGAACTGATGTGACAGAGCAGCAATTTTCATACCACTGTGCCAAGGACCGGCATATGGGGGCTTTTTTGTTTTCAGGTTAGATTGATTCTCTGTTGCCTTGCCTCTCTACTTTTTTAAAATCCCAATAGCTTTTTAAAGATTCTGCAGGGCTATGGAAGTATCAGGAAGCATGAATAGCAAACTCAAAATAGAACCACAAAGAGGGTTTATGGCTTTCTTGTTAAACCCAAGAATGACATGAAAGAACACAAAAATGAACAAAGAGCGAAAGAGACACTCACAAAAGAACCCAATACAAAAGACACATGAAAATGTTTGTGGCATCCTTATAGCCTACTTCTTCCACAATCTGAAAAATCCACAGGCAACTTCTGAGCACTGTAAGGAAATTAAGGATCATTCTACTCAGCTCATATTGGCAGCACATTTTCACTTTGCATTCTAAGGAATGCATTAGTTAGTCAAAACATAAGTTTCTGGAAGCTTATTGGATAGTTCAGCATCACATGGATAGAACAACAAGGGATCCTTATCGAGACACAGAGACATGAAAGAGGAGATTCGTCATTCTTATCATCAATATTCTTCTGCCTGGCTTTTGCTTTGCTTCATCATGATTCTTCATTAGCTAGGGTTTAGAATTATGTTGCTAGCCATGGATTCCAGTAAAGAGTTAGGAAAGGTTACTTAGAATAGTATTTTTTGTTTTTAGGGCATATATGTTTTTGAATCTATTTTGAATTTATTTAGATCTATTTTACTTTGCTATTGTGCTTAGAAATAAATCTTCATTATATTTTACTTTGCCTGCAGAGAAATCATTTGTTTTGGTAAGTTCTCGTATTTTTAAAGAACCCAGAAATTCGCCTTGATGATTAATGCAGTCGAAGACTTAACTGAAAGCTGGAATTTGTTTATACATCACAGGTTCAAAGAGGCGGTTCCCAAGCATGGTGGCAGCGGTGGGATCCACCTCTTTGAACCTGTGATTTATAAACAAATTCAAGCTTTCAGCTAAGTCTTTGATGGTGTTAATCATCAAGGCAAATTCCTGTTTTCTTTTAAAATCCACAGGCAACTTCTGAGCACTGAGAAATGCCCTGGAAAGATTTGGCAGTACACAATTAATATGTGTACCTAGTATGGCATCATGGGTAGAGTGATGAACTAGAACATAGGAGGCTGGGTTCGAATCCTCTCTCAGCCACAGAAACGCATTAGGGTCAAAGCAGCTCTGATGGATGGTTGTCCAATTTTCTCTTGAACGCCTCCTGCTTTGGAGCGCTCACCACCTCCCTGGTTCCACTGTCATACCAGTCTAACAGTTAAGAAGTTTCCCCTGATATTCAGCTTAAAGCTAGCCTCCTGCAACCTGAGCCCATTATTTCACACCCTGCACTCTGGGGTGACTGAGAACAGTTCCTGTCCTTTCTCTGGATGACTATCTTTAAAGTATTTGAAAAATGCAATCTTTAGTCTGGAAAAAGGCGCCTGAGGGGGGATATGATTGAGACGTACAAAATAATCCAGGCCATGAGTCAAGTGGATAGAGGGACACTCTTCTCCCTCTCATAAAGTACCAGAACTAGGGGACATCCACTCAAACTGAGGGCTGGGAGAATAAGAACAGAAAAAAGAAATTTTTTTTTCACCCAGTGCGTTGTTAGTCTGTGGAGCTCCCTGCCACAGGAGGTGGTGATGGCATCTGGCTTGGATGCCTTCAAAAGGGGATGGGACAGATTCCTGGAGGAAAAGTCATTCGCAGGTAACAAACCACGATGGAGATGTGTCACCTCCAGGCTTAAAACCAGGGTATTTCAAGGGCCAGATGCAGGGGAGTGGCATCAGGAGACAGAGATCTAATCTTGTGCACTCTCAAAGGCATCTGGTGGGGCCACTGGGAGATATAGGAAGCTGGACTAGATGGGCCTTTGGCCTAATCCAGCAGGGCTCTTCTTCGGTTCTTATCTCTCTTCAGTCTTTTTTGCTCAAGGCTCAACAGGCCCAGCCTCCTGATCGTCCTTGCTGACCTCCTCTGAACATGCTTCAGTTTGTTGGCATCCTTCTTGAAGGGTGGTGTCCACAACTGGGCACCATGCTCAAGACGCGGCCAGACCAGTGCTAAATTGAGGTGGAGTAGTATCTCACAACTTACAAGAACTTCTAGAACTGACACCAAAGAAAGATGTTCTTCTCATCATAGGGGATTGGAATGCTAAAGTAGGGAGTCAAGTGATAAAAGGAATAACTGGCAAGTTTGGCCTTGGAGTTCCAAATGAAGCAGGGCAAAGGCTAATTGAGTTTTGTCAAGAGAACAAGCTGGTCATTGCAAACACTCTTTTCCAACAACACAAAAGGCGACTCTACACATGGACATCACCAGATGGACAATACCGGAATCAGATTGACTATGTTCTCTGCAGCCAAAGATGGAGGAGCTCTATACAGTCAGCAAAAACAAGACCTGGTGCTGACTGTGGCCCAGATCATCAGCTTCTTATTTCAAAATTCAAACTTAAACTGAAGAAAGTAGGGAAGATCACTGGGCCAGTTAGGTATAACCTAAGTCAAATCCCATATGAATACACAGTGGAAGTGAAGAATAGATTCAAGGAACTAGATTTGGTGGACAGAACACCTGAAGAATTATGGATGGAGGCTTGTAACATTGTACAGGAGGCTGCAATGAAAAATATTCCAAAGAAAAGAAAATGCAAGAAAGCAAAGTGGTTGTCCAACGAGGCCCTACAAATAGCGGAGGAGAGAAGGGATGCAAAATGCAAGGGAGAAAGGGAAAGATACAGAAAATTGAATGCAGACTTCCAAAGAATAGCAAGGAGAGACAGGGCGGCCTTCTTGAATGAACAGTGCAAAGAAATAGAGGAAAACAACAGAAAAGGAAAAACCAGAGATCTGTTCAAGAAAATTGGAGATATTAAAGGGGTATTTCGTGCAAAGATGGATATGATAAAGGACAAAAATGGTAGGGACCTAACTGAAGCAGAAGAGATCAAGAAGAGATGGCAAGAATATACAGAAGAATTATATCGGAAAGATCTGGATGTCCCTGATAACCAAGATAGCGTAATTGCTGACTTGGAGCCAGACATCCTGGAAAGTGAAGTCAAGTGGGCCTTAGAAAGCATTGCAAACAACAAGGCCAGTGGAGGTGACGGCATTCCAATTGAACTCTTTAAAATCTTAAAAGAGGATGCTGTAAAGGTGCTGCATAAGATATGCCAGCAAATTTGGAAAACCCAGCAGTGGCCAGAGGACTGGAAAAGATCGGTCTACATCCCAATCCCAAAGAAAGGAAATGCCAAAGAATGCTCCAACTATCGCACAATTGCACTCATTTCACATGCTAGCAAGGTTATGCTCAAAATTCTACAAGGCAGGCTTCAGCAGTATGTGGAAAGAGAACTTCCAGAACTACAAGCTGGATTTCGAAGGGGCAGAGGAACTAGAGATCAAATCGCCAACATGCGCTGGATTATGGAGAAAGCCAGAGAGTTCCAGAAAAACATCTACTTCTGCTTCATTGACTATGCCAAAGCCTTCGACTGTGTAGACCACAACAAACTATGGCAAGTCCTTAAAGGAATGGGAGTGCCTGACCACCTTATCTGTCTCCTAAGAAATCTATATGTGGGACAAGCAGCAACCGTCAGAACTGGATATGGAACAACTGACTGGTTTAGAATTGGGAAAGGAGTACGACAAGGCTGTATACTGTCACCTTGCCTATTTAACTTATATGCAGAGTACATCATGAGAAAGGCCGGTCTGGATGAATCACAAGCCGGAATTAAGATTGCTTATCAACAACCTCAGATACGCAGATGATACTACTCTAATAGCAGAGAGTGAGGAAGAATTAAAGAACCTCTTAATGAGGGTGAAAGAGGAGAGTGGAAAAAATGGGCTGAAGCTCAACATCAAAAAAACTAAGATCATGGCCACTGGTCCCATCACCTCCTGGCAAATAGAAGGGGAAGAAATGGAGGCAATGACAGAGTTTATTTTCTTGGGCTCCTTGATCACCTCAGATGGCGACTGCAGCAATGAAATAAAAAGACGCCTGCTTCTTGGGAGGAAAGCAATGGCAAACCTAGATAGCATACTAAAGAGCAGAGACATCAGTTTGCCAACTAAGGTCAGGATGGTTAAAGCTATGGTTTTTCCAGTAGTGATGTATGGAAGTGAGAGCTGGACTATAAAGAAGGCTGATCGCCACAGAATTGATGCTTTTGAGCTGTGGTGCTGGAGGAGAGTCTTGAGAGTCCTCTGGACTGCAAAGAGATCAAACCTATCCATTCTGAAAGAAATCAACCCCGAATGTTCACTGGAAGGACAGATTTTGAAGCTGAGGCTCCAGTACTTTGGCCACCTCATGAGAAGAGAGGACTCCCTGGAAAAGTCCCTGATGCTGGGAAAAATCGAAGGCAAAAGAAAAAGAGGACGACAGAGAATGAGATGGTTGGACAGTGTCATCGATGCAACCAAAATGAATTTGACAAAACTCCGGGAGGCAGTGGAGGATAGGAAGGCCTGGCGAGCTCTGGTCCATGGGGTCACGAAGAGTCGGACACGACTGAACGACTGAACAACAACAACAGTATCTCACAGGATCTGAAGACTATACTTCTGTTAACGCAGCCTAAAATAGCTAATATATCACATAAATTCCTAGGGAGAAAGGCAACAAACCACTATAGGAAGTAAGACAATGGATGTTAAATAAAATAGCATTTCAGGGATATACAGGTACCTCTTGGTTTTATTATTCTTTGCAAATAAAGATCTACAGGGGTAGATCTTTTAAAAATCCATGAAAGGGTCTGATTAAAACAAATCAGCCAAAGGTCAATAATATTCTAAAGCTGAGGCACAAATAAGAGATCCAATATCCTTTCGCTGAGTTCCAGTTGCTTATGTCTTTTTCAAGTGCTTTCTCGTGCGTCCATTTCTTTTCCGGCAGCTATACATCTTTTATGTTTCCTTTCCTTTTAGTTTAACCACCACTGCGGTTCACTTGAAAGATGTTTTTTTTAAGAAAGACTCGGACTCAAAACAAAGCTATTGGATAAAAAGATAGGAAAGAGGTCAAACCAAGCGCAATTATATGATTACACAGGATGTAAGATTGGAGTGATTGCATTAAAAGCAGGCACAAAATACTAGATTGGATAACTGGCAGCAAAAATCTAAGTTTTTCTTCCTTAAAGCAAGAAAAAAAAACCTCTCACATACTTGATTTCCCGTGTACGCCAACTAGCTTCAAAAATCTGAATAAGAAAGGGGAAAATGTTTGGGTGTGTTTTTTTTAACCGTGTTTTGTATGCACCCTTTAAGGCCGTGTGTTATCAGAGCGAAGTCCTCCCAAATGTCAAACTACTGAAATAGTTTGGTTTTCCAAAAGTGCACACAATCCCAATCCCTCTCCATTGGGGGGGGGGGAATTGGATCTGATAGTAGAAGAGAAGAAATGAGATTCTGAATTCAGTAGATAAACAAGTCCTGGTAAGACGCTGACCCGGAGGAGTGGCCAAGAGGCGCCCCAGTCAAGGACCCCAAGCAAGGACCTTGGAGGGTATCACCCTTCTCTCAAAGCCTTGGCATTTTGTGAAGTCTTCCTTAAGACGGCTGCCAAGTGCCCTGGATCAAGGCGCGAGAGAGGAACAAGCCAGATTCCACCATGGAACAAAGCTAATATTGACCTGAAGAAACATCATAGAACCGTGCATCGAGGATCGGCAGCCATCAATTTCATCAGTTTTTTAAAAAAAATAAAATTTTCGATAGTGTCCACAATTTCAAGAGTCCCTTTCCTGCAGATCCTGCATCTGTACGGTGAACAGTCTTCATCACCGTTTTTAAGAACTTGTACCAACTATCTCCTGAGCACATCTGATCTCGCCTGATTTTGGAAGCTAAGCAGGGTCAGCATCCGGGTTAGTCCTTGGATGGGAGACCACCAGGGAATACCAGGTGCTGTCGGCGCCTGGAGTAGGAATTGGCAAGCCACTCCAGTACTCCTGCCAAGAAAACTCCATGGACATGGGGTCATGAAGAGTCAGTCACGACTGTAACGAACCAACTACAACCACAACCACAACCAACAATCAAGAAGCCACATTAAGATCAAGCATGGTTGTTCTTTGAGATTACCACTGGGGCCAGACAAGGGTGTCGCTTGTCTCTCCACTACTCTTATTACACTAATTATACAGTGGTACCTTGTATAAAGGAATTAATTCATTCAAATGAAATTATATTAAGCAAATGTTCCTTTATACAAATTTCCAATAGGAATGCATTGAAAACAGAGTAATCCCTAATCACGACCATTTTTATGTTGTACGGATTCACCCCCTAGACAATTCTGTTAAGCAAATTTCCCCTATCTCCGGAATTTTTTATGTTGTAGAGATTTTATGTTATATAAACCGTTTGTTATACAAGGGTCCACTGTACTCTTATACTGGAGTACTTATTGGGACAGGCGTCCAGAAGACTGGCCAGAGGAAGATGGACCAAAATGGGCAATTGTCCTTGTTAAAAAGACAAACCAAGTTGGCGGGAGTGGGCGTTGGGAAGACGACAGCCATTTTTATTAGAAGATGAACAAATCTGGTCCTCGCCATCCTTAATAGTATATTAAGTTCTAATTGTTTGCCTCTGTCATGATCCCAACAGCTACTTACACCAGTGAGACTCGGAAGGCGTACACAAGTATCAACAGGCTTGACGTCTTCCAACAGAGCTGCTTCCGGCAAGTCCGAAAAATCCGATATTTCGACCACACTGCCGATAAGGAGTTGTTCCGAAGGATGTCTACGAGGTTGAGCCAATGATATCTCTGCTAGTTTGCTAAGTTATCTCAGGAATGTTGGTTTTTCAATCTACAGTTTTAAAATGTTTTTAAATGTTCCTAAGGTGTTTCTGCCTCAATGGGGCATGGTGTCTCAGTGAACTAAGGCTCTGAAACAGTTGACTGCAAAGTCGGCAGCTCGGCTGTTCAAATCCCGGGTTCCACGCAGCAGAGCAAGCTCCCGCTGATCACCCCAGCTCCTGTCAACCTAGCAGTTTAAAAGCATGTGAATGCAAGTAGATAAACAGGTACCGCCGTTAAAAGCGGGAAGATAAAACAATGTTTCCTTGCAGCCACACCGGCCACGTGGCCACGGACTTGCACAACACTGGCTCTTCGGCTAGAATATGGAGATGAGCACCGTCCCTAGAGTCGGACACAACTAGCACACATGTGCGGGGGGAACCTTTACCTTTATCTTAAAGTGTTTCCATACTTGATTATTTTTAATCTTAAGATATGGTTTGCTTGTAGATGTGACACTTACATAAAGTTTTACAATTTCTTATTTTATATGTTGCCATAAGGTCCCCCTACAGGGAAACAAGTGGCACAGAAATAAAGTTTAAAAATCTCCTACTTCTAGCTAACCAGGAAAGTTTGTAACATTGTCACACGTAGAGGACTCTGACTGGCCAGCCACATTTTTCTTAGGCGGTTACCTCACGTCCTCCTTTGTTCCGCAACTAGTTTTGTACCTTGACAGCATTGGTCACGATCATGTGATTTTGTCCCTCTTTCCGTGTTCCCATGGCCGTAATAAGGGGTCTCGTGACAAGTGTTACCTCACGGTCTTGTACCAAGACAAACACTGGATTTGTCTAGCTTCCTTTTTCCTTTTTGGGGTGGGTGGGTGGGGTGGGATTAAAAATTCTTTTGCAGTATTTCGCTTCTGAAAAGTAAAAAGCAAACAACCCCGGACACAGTTTTCTGAGAGAAATGAATGTTTTGTTGTGTGACAGTTGTTACTACACGGTGTCTTTCTGGAAATTGAGTCATGGCTACTGGACTTCTTTTTCTATCTCTCAAGAAAAAGAAGTCCAGTAGCCATGACTCAACTTCCAGATAAACTCACCTGGATGACTGAGAATCTTCACAGACATGCACGGTGTCTTGTCTCGGAACAGAAAGGGGGAACCAAGAGTGACAAGGGAAAACCCTACCCCAGCACCAGGTACAGTACAGTATTGTCACGCTTAGCACCCGTTCCAGGGGCGTGGTCGAGAGAAATTTCAGTAGTTGCACAACAGACATGAAGTAACTTTTTTTTTGTACTGCTCCTAAGAGACAAAACGGACGTGAAGTAACCGCTTAAGGTAGCAATGAGTTGGAACTCTCGGCATGAAACAGCAAGGATGCCCACGAAGTAACATGGCAAAGAACACGGGTGCAAGACCGGAAGGACTCCGAAACACTCACACAAGACTGAATGAGCCAGAGAATCTTTGCCGCCTGATATGGCATTCGGTATGGAAGTGGGGAACTTGAAGATAAATTGGCTTTGTGAATCCCTGCACTTTGGCTGTGTGGATAGAGGAATTTCACCCAAAATCTAAAAAAACAAACAAAAAAACACGTATTGCATGACATCCAGAGCAATCTGAGATGGTGTGTCATCTGATCCTTTCCCAAGAACGATGTGGATAAGTGTGGGAGGCAACCATTCGTTTCTGGAGCCCTTCGAGGATCACTTTTCTCCGTCATTAAGATATTCTTGGCCCTAACGACAGAAATTCCGGAGGGTCCCTCCCACACGTCCCACAAGGCGCTAAAGAGGCATCAGAGATGAAAGAGACAGGGTCCCCCCTCTGCGTTGAAAGATCCTTATTTTCAAGGATTTAAGGATGGAAAAGATACAGAAAGCACCACCGTGAATAATTAAAGGCAAGTAAAAATGCTGTCAATGAGTTGTATCCAAATTCAGACTTGTCAGGATATTGTCCATATTGGACAAGAAAGGAGCTAACAGTTAGCGTGTCCAGTGTGTCATTCCACGGGATTTCAGAAACAAAAGATTGATACCATGGAGTGGGCCTTTGTTATGTTACAGAGATGGGGCAAACATAGGCCCTTCTAGCTTCTGTGCAACTGCTGCCAGAGATTCTGCAGAAAGGAGTACCTTCTCCAGGTACTCCGCACCTGGAGTATTGTGTACAATTCTGGTCACTGCATCTCAAAAAAGACATAGTGGAACTGGAAAAGGTACAAAAGAGAGCGACTAAAATGATTACTGGGCTGGGGCACCTCCCTTATGAGGAAAGGCTAAAACATTTGGGGCTCTTTAGTCTGGAAAAAAGCTGCCTAGATGCCCTAAGCACATCTGATCTCGCCTGATTTTGGAAGCTAAGCAGGGTCGGCCCTGGTTAGTCCTTGGATGGGAGACCACCAGGGAATACCAGGTGCTGCTAGGCGCCTGGAGTAGGAACTGGCAAACCACTCCAGTATTCCTGCCAAGAAAACTCCATGGACATGGAGTCACGAAGAGTCGGTCATGACTGTTAATGACAAAACACACACACACAGTCTGGAAAAAAGGCGCCTGAGGGGGGATGTCATTGAGACGTACAAAATAATGCAGGGCATGAGTCAAGTGGATAGAGGGAAGCTCTTCTCCCTCTCACAAAATACCAGAACTAGGGGACATCCACTCAAACTGAGGTCTGGGAGAGTGAGAACAGACAAAATAAAATGTTGGTAGTCTGTGGAACTCTCTGCCACAGGAGGTGGTGATGGCATCTGGCCTGGATGCTTTCAAAAGGGGATGGGACAAATTCCTGGAGGAAAAGTCCATCCCAGGTGACAAGCCATGATGGAGATGGGTCATCTCCAGGCTTAAAACCAGGGTACTTCAAGGGCCAGATGCAGGGGAGTGATATCAGGAGACAGAGATCTAGTCTCGTGCACTTGGGAAGCGTTCGACTAGTGATTTGTAATACAAAATCCAGCGTAGTTATCTTGTCTGCTGTGTGATAATGTGATAATAATAATAATCACACTTTATTTTTATGGCACCTTTCTTCCCGAAGGGACCCAAGGTGGCTTAGTTCACCCTCAGTTCCTTAACACATTTTTTTGTTATGGGGTATAATTTTCTGTTTTATATTTTGTTGTTCACCGCCCAGAGTTCCTAGTTGGAATGCTGAGAAGTTTATAAATGTAAATAATAAATAAATAAATAATTTCCAAAGGATCCTCGTTTCCCTCTCAATTTCCTTCCCTGTCCAGCAGCCCTGTCAGTACCGCATCGATCAGAAACCACCCCATCTCTGGCAAGGCAACCTTCCTCTCAAGGATCCACTCCAGTTCCGTCACAGCTGCTCTTCCAAGCCCCAGGCACCTGGGGAGACCTTGGCCACCACCTCCGGTTTGGCTGAAGCCCAACGCAAGCGACAGAGCCAGCCAGCACATGACAGACAAAAGGGAACCCATTTTCTCTTGGCTTTTGACCGGTGACTTGCTCACTTCACGCCACGTCCGCCCACGGCAAGCGGTTGGAAAGAGACAACCACTGACTAAATCAAAACAAAGGCGAGTTTGAGGGCATTGAACTGTCTCCTGGCTTGCCTTTGGGAAAGGCTCCCTGTATCACCTCTGTCTATGGACTCTGCCTCCCACCTCTGATATGCTTTTCCGGTCATTGATTTGGGGCACAAAGCATCATTTTCGCGGTGGCGCAAACAGAAAGGCGGCCGTTTGAAGGGTTTTTAAAACCCAGCTCATGCTTTCCACACCCCGGGCAAACAGCTTTCAGTTGCTGCTGGCTTAAAAATCTCAAACAGAATTTCATTTCAAGTTGTCGAAAACACACCACACCGCCCAAAATAAATCAAGAATGTAGAGGCAACGGAGATCAAGCCAAGAATGGCTGAAGACAGCAGAAACAAGGCCAGAGGGAAAGAAAAAGATGTACAATAGGGACTCCATTAAAACAGAAGGGATGGGTCCCATGACATGCACATCTGTGGATGGAGAAAAACATGGAAGTAGCAAATGCTATGCATTGCATGGTCTATGGCTCCATCAAGTGGCTAGTTCTGGTAACTACACCTTGGATATACATTAAATACAGTCTGTATTTCTGGATATATATATTTTTTTAATTTAGTGTTTTCAGCCAGTGGGTAAGTGAATCAATGAATGCTGATCCTATGGATAGGGAGATTGTACTCTATTATGGGTTGCAGGGTCCAGACTCGATCCTCTCAGGCATGAGACACAGCCAGCATTGCTTCTCACCCTGTTCAGAAGTGGTAAACCTGGATTAGGGCTACAGGTAGCAACACCGACACCCATGACAATTGGGCGACATATTGAGGCATGGATGTGAATCCGCCATGGAGGAGACTGCAGAATCCCCACAAAAGCAAGCAAAAACATATGCTTCCAGAAAGCAGAAGGGTCCAAAATCCAGGGGGTTCAGCCTGAATCTTTAAATATGTGGCTAGGTTTTGATGTCCTCTACTTTGGAAGCCATGGGACAACACCCAATTGCCCCACTCTAGCTAGCCCTCTGCCAGGCTGTATTACTACCAGATTCCAATAACTGGACACCCCCAGCCCTGCAGAAATTGTTTCCCTGCAAGTAGAAAGCTAGTGCCCCTCCGTCAAGGACTGCAGTGTCGCCTTCTCCTGGAGACACTCGTCTTCTGTGTGGAAGCTGTGCTTGTTGTTTCACAATGAAATAGAATTTAATTATGTGAGGGTCCTTTCTCCCTCCAGTAAACAAAAATGTAATAGTTACATTTGTATATCCATTCTTCTTCTAATGGTTTTAGTCAATTCGTTTCTGTACAGCCTGTACACTTTGGGTCCTTTAATCGGGAGAAAGAGGGCCTGCATACAGATGTAGATGAATAAATCAAACCAACCCATGGGGCTCACTGCTTCCATTTCATGCACCCCACAATCTCACAAGATGGTTCGTAATGAGAGTGAGTGGCTGGCCCAGAGCTTGCAAAAATAAATACAGTGGTACCTCGACTTACGAATTTAATCCGTTCCAAATGCATACTCTTAAGTCGAGCTGCTCTTAAATCGGGGTACCACTGTGTATATTCATTTTTAATGGTATTTCCTAAAATCATAGAACAATGGAGTTAGAATAATGGAATTGGAAGGGCCCTGCAAGGCCATCAAAGTCCAACTCCCTGCTCCGTGCAGGAATACAAATCAAGGATATCTGTCCAAATCTCTCTTGAATGCCTCCAGTGCTGCAGCTCTCAGCAGCTCTCGAGGTCACTGGTTCCATTATCAATCTCAAATCTCCCATCTATGGGAGATTCTCTGAATTGTAGACTAAAACATGAACTTTCCCACACTTTTGGGCTGGTCCAAAGTGAATTTTAGGTGTGTTATCTGTTGCAAAAATTATGACATTTGGATTAAATGTGACAAGTGGCACAGCAAAACTACCGAGATTTACAGAGCCGAATAGCTTCAAGATCCCCAGATTAGTCCACCCCTTTCTCATTAATTGGAACAGCCTTCATAACTCACTCTGGGATGTTTGTAAGAGAAAGAATAAAATCTTTACGGAGGAACGGTTCAAAGAGCAAAACCACGATGGGAAATAATATAAGCAAAGGAACTGGGGAAGATCTGGAGGTGCCTGCACCGCTTCCCCACTGGATCTCCTACTTTTGCGCCTACGTTTTTAAAAAATAACACCCACTAAGATAATGGATGCAAGAGTAGTCCCTCAGCTGAGCCAAGGAGAGCCCAGCCATGCAGGCAGGGGAATCTGCCCGTTATCGATCAACAAATGGAGCAGCGGGTCTTTGAAAAGGTCAGTGGCTCTTGATTGCCCATCCAATCAAGAGTGGATGCCTTTCCTCCCCACAACATGGAGCAGGGGAGGGGCAGGATTAGACCCCCCCCCCAATGGCAGCAATTTGGGAAACTCTGCTTTGAAGGATCATGGAGGTGTAATTCCCCATTCAGAGGGCCTTGTGTGTGTGGGGGGGTGATATTTATCAGGCACTTAATGCGGACTCCTAATGTAAAACATTTACACCCATTTCTCTCCTCCCTAGAACAGCCAACACCAACACCTACCCCCAAAAGCCCCCTCTCCCATTAAATGTCCCCCCAAAAGCTGCCATTCTTATATCATCCGGAGGAATTTCCTGCAGAAAGGGAAAGCAACAGTAATGATTTTAATTCAATGCTGGGGAAGAAGAGAGGGAGGGTGGGCAAAGGACCCATGGCCCACGCCACATCTGGAGGGTTACGGGGACCCCAAAGCAACGCATGGCATCTGCCCATCCCCTTCAGACCAAGCTTCAAAAGACGATGCCCTTGGAGGCTGGCGGAGGGTGATGCTAACCCCCATGCCACCCCACCGCCAGCCGGCCAGCTGCAGAAATCTGGCACCCAGGAGACTTCTAATTGCATTTCTAGGACAAAAAAAAAATCATGCCAGATAATTATCTTCCCCGGGCAATTTTCTTTCTTTCTCCCTTTCTGCGGAAGGCTCACGAAAACAGACCCCACCAGGCAGAGATCACAACATGAAATCTGACCAGGAAACACACAAGCACCAACACGCACCCAGATGTCGTCGGGACTGCAATGCGGAGAATCATCAAATGGAAATGGGGTGGGGTGGGGGTGGCTGAGCAACGCCACCAACCGCCAGATAAAAAAGTTATTCCACCTCCTCTTGCCCCCAAATACATACTGTAGTTATTAGGTTAGGAATATGACCACATTTATTTATGTTACTTGCAATTCATTCCCTTTTTTAACAAAAAAAAAAAAGCCAAATACAGCAGTAACTTAGAGAGAGAGTCAAAACATGTGGCACCTTAAAGGCTAACTTTCATATTTTAATGTAAGAAGAGTACAGCGGACCCTCGTATAACAAACAAATTGTATAACAAAATCTGTACAACATAAAAATTCCAGAGATTATTTTCTTGAATCACAAATGTGATCATAAAAA
This sequence comes from Phrynocephalus forsythii, assembly GCA_029282475.1. Classification (NCBI taxonomy): domain Eukaryota; kingdom Metazoa; phylum Chordata; class Lepidosauria; order Squamata; family Agamidae; genus Phrynocephalus; species Phrynocephalus forsythii. The sequence continues at coordinate 11,865,893 of JAPFRF010000017.1, read as the reverse complement.
TGGTTGATTAATTATCTGTTTTCAATGCAATCCTATGGGAAATTTGTATAAAGGAAATTAAGTTGCTTCTAATTTTTTTGGGGGGTGGGGATAATGGGGTTTTTGAGGTGTGTGACATTTTCAGATAGTGAAATTCAGCTGCCCTGACTTCCAGGCTGATGTTCTATTAACAACACTCTGCCATCTCTGTCATGGTGTTGTTATATAGGCCATCAAGATAGGCCTCTAACTTATAGGAATCTTAATTGGGTCTGAAACACACGTGGAAACTCCCAAACGTCATTTACTGTTTCTCCCTCTCCTGAGTTCTCAGGGCCAAGCAATGTGGGTCTCCTTCGCTACCCACTAGACCACACTTCTTGTCTAGGCAGAGTTAAAGATAACTGAGGCTTATTGTGGCCTCTTATTATTTGTCTCATGCCTGCAGGGAGGTTTCTTTCAGAAAAGCTATTGAAGGTTTTTTGGGGTGACCTCAAAGATTAACCACTTTACTGGGCATTTTTTCTGCAGCGCATGAAAACCATGTCTTGTCCCACAGAGGGGATTACTGTACTCTCTAAGATGCAAAGGGGCGGTGGCACCTATGTGTTTGCAGGGTGGAGGAGTAGAAGAGTGTGCTCTGGGTTTGAGCCTGAACTTTGCCGTTGCCAACAAAGGCGCCAGACGGCATCCTCCAATAGAGGTGTGTGTGTGTGTGTGTGTGTGTGTGTGTGTGTGTGTGTGTGTGTGTGTGTGTGTGTGTGTGTGTGTGCGTGCGTGCGTGCCCGTCCCTTTTCAAGTTTGGACTGAAACTCAGAGCGGATCTGCCACCAGCAGCACCAGAGCCGTCAGCTCCCCATTGGACAAGCGGCCCTGTTCTTTTCACAAGAACGCCACTGAAAAGACTGATGCACGGACAGCTGCTGAGAGGTCGACATGATCTGACGGTGCCCCGTGGAAGGTCATTTACGCACTGGAAGTAAAAGGAACAGCCACGAGACAGTCTGGATTAAGTAGGCCCCATCTCTGCCGCCCCCCACCCCCCATCAGACCTCATTGAAATGCAATCTTGCCTCAGTGTTTAATTGGTAACGAGAGCTTCGTTCCCCCTCCCGAAAAGCTCATTTAATCCCACGGGGAGAAGCGCAAATGGCCCTAATTCTCTCATCAGAGGGTACTCCACAATTCTGTCTTTAGCCCGCCTGGGAAAATAGCCTTCACCGATCCGCGGAAAATAATTAACCAATAAGCAGCTCGTTGGCCAGAGAGGACAACAAAAAAAACACTATCCCAACACGTCCTCAGGTGGCAACCGTGGCTGCTATGGCAACTCTCTCTCTCTCTCTCTCTCTCTCTCTCTCTCTCTCTCTCTCTCTCTCTCACACACACACACACACACACACACACACAACAGAAAGACAAGGGGGAGGGGGGAACTGGGCCCAAATGTTGCCCTGAGGTGTTTTCTGCAGGATCTCGCAAGGCATGTCAAAACCCAGAGTGCAAACCGGGACCCCAGCACTGGTTTTGAAAGGAGGAGAGACACTTCCATCTCTTAATTAGCCCGAATGCATGCAAATGAGCGTGCAATCGGGCTAATTAAGAGATGGAAGTGCATGGTCAGCTCCAGAAGGACCAGGGACCCTCGTAAGACTCTGGACAGCTCAAAGCCGCTGCGGCCTGGAACGCCTGCCTCCCGAAACACAGAGCACGGACGGATTTGCAGTGTAGTTAATTCACCCTTCGGGCTTGGGACCCGATCCGGACCAATCCCAGTTCTGGACAGAATCGGTCTCCTTTTCCACCCGATTCACAGAAGGTCTGTTTTGTTGCATGGTTTCGTTCCAATTTGGATGGCCAGCTAAAACCACGGAGGCTCTGACCTCTTTGGCGCTGAAGCATCTGTCATAAGTTGGAATCAATTCCAACGATCTGCCATCAATTAGCTGATGGCAGATAATTAATCAACATGATGCACAGAAATTAGCTGTGTGAAATGGCAGGCTTCTACCCACCCCTCTGCAGGATCTATCGCATCCCTGCCTGGCAGGTTCGAAAACAAACGCATGGGTTTGGCAGGCGTGATGCAACGTAACGCAAGTCAATCCAACAGCTTTCTACATGAACAAAACCACTGGGAATCCTGGGAACGGATTGCTCCAGAGGAGCCCCCAAGCCATTAATCTGCTTCCAGTTCAGCTTGGGGGGAAACTCAGCCCAATTACCTATCACTTCCTTTTGTTGTATTAGGAACTGCCAAATTGGACCCAAGTTAGAGTGACGCTCCTGGGGCTGTCAGGGCAAGGAAGGTGGACCACAAATTGAACATGAGCCAGCAGTGTGATGCGGCAGCCAGGAAAGCCAACACGATTCTTGGTTGCATCAACAGAGGCATGGTGTCAAGAGATCAAGGGAAGTGACACTACCACTCTATTCTGCTCTGGTCAGACCCCACCTGGAGTCCTGTGTCCAGTTCTGTGTGCCTCAGTTTAAAAAGGATGTTGACAACCTCAAGCGGGTCCAGAGGAGGGCGACCAGGATGGCTGAAGGTCTGGAAGAAATGTCTTATGAGGAGCTGCTTAGGGAGCTGTGAATGTTTAGCCTTACAAAAGAAGATATGATAGTCATGTTTAAATCTTTGAAAGGATGTCATATTGAAGAAGGAACAGGTTTGTTTTTCCATGGCTTCAGAAACTAGGACTCAGGGCAACGGTCTCAAACTTCAGGAAAAGAGATTCCATTTAAACATTAGGAAGAATTTCATGACAGAGCTGTCCGGCAGTGGAAGATGCTGCCCCAAAGGAAGGTGGTGGAGTCTCCTTCTTGGGAGGTTTTTAAGCAGAGGCTGGATGGGGGTTCCTGCATGGCAGGGGGTTGGACTAGATAGCCCTGGAGGTCTCTTCCAACTCTAGGATTCTATGATTTTAAGATAGTTAAGGAGTGTCGAAGGCTTAGCGGAGCTGAGTCCGTCACTCTTTCCACTACACCAGTGGTCCCCAGCCTTGGGTAACCCAGTTGTCCTTGAACGGCCCCTCCCAAAAGCTCTCACCACTAGCTGCGCTGCCCGGAGTTGGTGGCAACCATTGCACTACACCACAATGGGTATTCTGTTCCAGCTCCCTTCAGTAATGGTAGTGTAATTGCATTCCACTTATTATGCCTTTGCCCTGTTTTCGTTAGTTTCACCATTACAAAGACGCAGCTAGAATCCAGGGTGCCATTACAAAGACGCAGCCAAATTCCACGTTTCCAGTGGAATTCCTGGAGTGACCGCAAGATCGATGGAAAGGTACTGTGTATCACATCAGGGGCCAAGTTTATATGGTTTTTAAAAAGTAATGGAAATGAACTATCTCAGTTACTAACAAGAAAAAGGCAAGAGATCAATGTCATCCTATTTTGACATATGCAATTATATTTTATATTCATTTTTTAAATCCTTTTTTAAACTGTTGTGTAAGTTGCCTGGTTTAATTATGGAAGTCGTTGATATCTCTGGTTTAGGGTCCCTAAAGTTTATTATTATGATTTTATTTTGATGAGAACTCCAGAATCCCTCAGACAAAAAAAAATTTTTTTCTCTCACGGCCCCAACATCCATTCTTCTTTTTTGCATAATGTTGCGATCCCTCAAACACTGAAACACACTCTTGTCATACACGCTCTGAAAATCAGGGGGGAAATACAGTAGGAACCCCATATCCACTGATTCAGTTATCCACAGCTGACAGAGGAAAATTAAATAATTCAGCAGCCACAAAGCAAGCTATTGTCACAAACAGCAGCTGTAAAGCAAGCTACTGTCACAAACAGCAGCCATAAAGCAAGCTGCTGTCAGGAAACACCAGTTTGGAGGTGGGTAGGCAGGTGTTCTCTCTTATCCATTGTTTTCATTATCCACAGGAAGGCCTGGAACCAATCCCCAGAGGGTACCAGGGTCCTACTGTATATAAGCATATTCTCCTTTGGAACTGCTACAAAACCAGTTATCTCACTCTCCGTGCCATGCTTTTCCTTGAGTGAGATTTGAAATTGCTCAAGCCAATTTGGGGGAGATAAACCTTCCCAGAGACAATTGTGAGCTTTCTCGATTTATTCACGAAGGCTTTTTTGTCACGGGAAAATTAGATCAGTTTAATTGCCAGTAATAGGCTTTTGCGCTCAGGCGGAGAAAAAAATTATTCCTTTTCCACAATTAGACTGATCTCTGCTCTTGTAAGTGGCAGGTTTAGAGAGTTAAATGTCAGCAGCAGAGAGCAATTAATGGAGTGTTTCACAAAGCAGGAACAGTAAAAAAAAGGCCTTTTAGAATTGGAGGTTTCATAAATCTTGTTGCAGGGAAGCAGAGGTGGAGGAAGCTTGGCAAAGTGACATTTTTCAGCTGGGGAGTCACTGACGGGAAGCAGATCCTCTCTAAGTCTTCCTCATCATCAAAACCATCAAATCCAGACAGGAACTATCTTCCAGCCTCCCAACCAACGGAGGGAATATCTTTTAACCCAAAGAGAAAAACGTCCAGAATCTGCTTCAAATAAACACAAGAATTCTCAATCCGAGAAGCCACATGCTATCATTGGCACCCAGGGCCTCACCGTGGGAACGCCAAGGCGTTTGAAGGAAACTTCAGTAAATTGAACCTATTTATCTTCTTATCGGGCAAGACACTGTGTGATCTCAGACTGTACATCCATCTGGGTCTCATCCCAGGGATATGCAAACTCCAGGAGCATGGGGAGATTTTTTTCACATCCACAATCCTTCCAGAATTGCACAAGTCCCTCCAGGTGAAAGCACCTCACCACCTTAAAAACAGGAGGTGCCCTATTTATTTATTTATTTATTTATTTATTTATTTATTTATTTATTTATTTATTTATTTATTTAAAAATCATTGGTTTGTTAGATTTATATAATGAAGTCATCTAATTTCATTTTCACTTGCAAAGTGAAAAATATGAATTATAAAACATGTACAGTAAATCTATATTTATTATTCTATTTATTTTATTTTTACAGCTCATACACCACCCACTACCCAATACAAATCAAATGCAAAGCAAAATACAAAATAACAAAAATAACTGTAAATAACCCCTTTGCCTGTCTTTCTAGCAGTCCAGGGTGCCCACAAAGGACTCCCCCAAAATCACTTGTCAGATCAATTTTCTTCCTGTCAGTTTCACATAAGGCAATTGGGAATACAAGAGGGTGGATTCCTTGTCACGTGCTCCTGGCTTGTGTGCTTTTTTAAATACTGTAACCAATTTTCAGCAAAAGAGATGTCCAGGTACCCTTTGTTTTGGAAGAAAATCATAAGAATCTAAGAAGAGCCCTGCTGGATCAGGCCAAAGGCCCATCTAGTCCAGCTTCCTGTATCTCCCAGTGGCCCCACCAGATGCCTCTGGGAGCGCACGAGACTAGATCTCTGTCTCCTGATCCCACTCCCCTGCATCTGGCCCTTGAAGGACCCTGGTTTTAAGCCTGGAGATGACACGTCTCCATCATGGTTTGTAACCTGTGATGGACTTTTCCCCCAGGAATCTGTCCTTTTGAAGGCATCCAGGCCACATGCCATCACCACATCCTGTGGCAGGGAGTTCCACAGACTAACAACACGCTGGGTAAATTTTTCTTTTTCTTTTGTCTGTTCTTACTCTCCCAGCCCTCAATTTGAGTGGATGTCCCCTAGTTCTGGTATTTTGTGAGAGGGAGAAGAGCACCCCTCTCCTGGAAGCTTAATTTTCCCACAGTGAGGGAACGACTCTTCCCGCCTAGAAAAAAGGTCCTTTCTGTTCCCGTCGGCCACAAGTAAAGCCTCACAATTCTCACAATTTCCACCACCTTCCTTGGACTCCAAAGACCTGGTATAATTTCCTGCTTCCTGCCGGGAATAAATATTGCCCCCTTGTTATATGGTACGATCGGCAGCTATTAAGAGGGCTTAATGGGCGGCCAGATCTGAAGGGTTGGCTCGGCAGCGAGAACTTTGGAGAAGCACTCTGTCCGTTACCAGAGATGGCGCCTGGAGGCAAGTGTGTTGCATGGACATCCTGCCCCTGGCAGAATAATTGGCCTCTCTACTGACATCAGAGGCACTGATTCAGTCAAACAAGCTTCCTGTTATGATGCACAGGAACAGACAGGCCACCTTGGTTGCTTTGCCAGAGAAGCAGGGCCCCGAGAGCGCTAAAAAGGTCACTGAACACAGGGAAGAAACTTACCGAGCAGAGCTCAACATCTTATTTAGTATTTCACTCTTCCACTCAAACTGAGGGTTGAGAGAGTGAGAAGAGACAAAAGAAGATTTTTTTTTTTTACTCAGCGTGTTGGTAGTCTGTGGAACTCCCTGCCACAGGAGGTGGTGATGGCATCTGGCCTGGATGCCTTCAAAAGGGGATGGGACAGATTCCTGGAGGAAAAGTCCATCACAGGTTACAAACCATGATGGAGATGTGTAATCTCCAGGCTTAAAACTGGGGTACTTCAAGGACCAGATGCAGGGCAGTGGGATCAGGAGACAGAGATCGAGTCTCGTGCGCTCCCAGAGGCATCTGGTGGGGCCACTGTGAGATCCAGGACTGGAGACTGGCCTGATCCAGCAGGGCTCTTCTTATGTTCTTATGAGTTCCTTTTGGTGGTGTTAGGGGAGGCAGGGGGTGTTTCCTTTTTCAGCTTTTGGGTATGGGACCTTTCGGCAAAACGGAAAACATTAAAATCTCTGGGGCTCTTCAGTTTTGAGTTTCCCGTTTGGGTTGCTGGTGCTAGACCCTAACAAGCCCTGTAGAACCTTCAAAATTAGGATTGGGGGCAGGGGGAAAGGCAGGGTCAAGGCAACCATTCTGACCAAAAGTCTGTGAAGTTTCCCCGTCATCCAGGTGAGGTTATCTAGAAGTTCAGTCGTGGCCACTGGACTTCTTTCTCTTGAGAGATCGATACGTTTCACTATGTCAGTTAGATGGACCAGGCTACTTGGATGAGTAGTGAAATGTATCAACCTCACAAGAAGTCAGACGTCAGAGTGTGTCTACAGGACATACTACAGCTTGCTGCGTCTTGAATGGTTGGGGTTCAATTCTCTGTGGAATCCTGGCATTTTTGGTTTGGTGAGGGACTGAGAACTACCTGCTGGAGCGCTAAAAAGCACTTTGCAACAAGATCTGCACAATTGTTGACTCGCTAATCCAGCGACAGAACGAGAGACCAGCTCTAGTTGCAACAGCCTGTCCAAGTTTGGCCATTAGGTTTTACTTTGGAAAATATATGTTGGAGTCATTTTACTGGGAGAAAACCAATGTCCACTGACTTGGAGGCTGCAGTATTTGTAGTAAAACAATAACATCCACCAAAACCTCACAAAACCTATACTTCTATTCCTCTGTTATGAGAGGATATTATGGCAAATACAAAGGAAAAGGAGGCAGGGGTGCTGACCCCAATTTAAGTTATAATATACACTCATTTTTAAAAAGTCCCTAGATAATCTCTTGGGATCATTGTTCTAATAATTCCATCTTCCTTATTATATATTTGTGGCAGGCCAACTAACATGCTGAAGGAGCCCCTTGCCTCAGCCTGCAGAGTTTCAAAGTCAAAGATTGAGTCATTGACTTGGTTACAACTGAAATATTTACGGCCAAGGATGAGGGGAACTGCCTATATGCCATTCTCTGCTTCATGGAACAAAGTAACTAAGTAACTAAGAAATGATGTGCCTAGAGTTGAGTGGATGGAGGGTGTCATTTCATAGCTCCATCTTAGGCCAGCTTTGTGGGTTTAAAACAGTGACTAATTCTCATGTTTCTATCAAACAATTTTAAAGCTTAGGTCCAGCAAAGATCAGGAGATGCCGGGAATAGAAATCAGATGTTGGGGGGGGCACACAAAATTGGGTGGAATAGCTCATGGCCTGGAAGACAGAAGCAAAATTCACAAGGATCTAGGTTAGGCACTGGGCTGAAAACAACACAATCAAATTCAGCAGCCTTAAATAGGAAGAAACCAACCACACCGTTATAAGATAGGGGACACCTGGCTCAGCAATGCCATAAGTTAGAAAGAGCTTTGTACAGTATTCTCATAGGGTGAAATAAATGAGCCAACACTGAGATGTAGCTACAAAAAAAGAGAGACAAGTGCTATTTTTGGCTGCATTAATTGAAGTACAGTGGTACTTCTTAAGACGAATTTTATTTATTTATATTTATTTTATTTATTTTCACATTTATATACCGTGCCTATTTCCCTCATAGAGGACTCAGGGCGTTCTAGGGGTCAATTCATCCTACAAAAATTCATCCTACAAAAAAATTTGTCCTTCGAAAAATTCATCCTACGAAGCATGGTTTATGTGGTTTCTCATAGGAATGCATTGAATTCATCTTGCAAAGTACCCCATAGGAAAATTCATCTTACGAGTTTTTCCTATTCCCGGACATTTATTTATTTATTTATTTATTTATTTATTTATTTATTTATTTATTTATTGGGCTTATATACTGCCTGTCTTCCCAAAGGAACTCCGGGCGGTTTACAACATAAGAAAATGCTAATGACAGCTATTGAGTTAAAACAATTAAACAGTTTAAAAACAGTTTAACACAAGTTTATGCTTATTCACCCAATATCTATTTTTCCTTTACTAAAAATAATGGGTCCTTTTGCCAACTGACTTTACTTTCTTGAAGGAAAGGCAGGATGCAAATGATATTAATACTGATAATGTCTCAGAATCAAATGTGGATAAGGAAGTTAATTTCATTCGTCTTACAAATATTTTGTCTCAAGGGGCACTCGTCTTATGAGGTATTGCTGTATAGTCTCTAGATCCCATGAGATAGTACTTCCCCTCTCTCTGGCATTGGGTAGCGTTCATCTTGAGTGCGGGGTCCAGTCCTGGACACCACCCTTCAAGTAGGACGCTGACAAATTGGAACAAGTTCAGAGGAGGGCAACAAGGATGATCAGGGGGACTGGAAACAAAGCCCTGTGAGGAAGGACCAAAAGAACAGGGCATGTTTAGCCTTCAGAAAAGGAAGACTGAGGGGAGACAGAAGAGCACTTTTCAAATACAGTAACCCCCCGCCAATCGCGGGGGTTAGGGACCCACCCCACCCGCGATCCATGAAGATCCGCGATATGCGGAAGCGGGTGGGGGGGCGGGGGGGGGCGATCGTGCGCCTGTCCCAAAAGCCTCAGAGGAGCATGGGGGGCAGCGTGGAGCGACACGTTCGCTCTGCGCAGCCCTCCAGAGTGGCTCCAAGGCCTTTCGGAGGCACCGGGGGGGGCGACAGAGAGCGACACCATCCCTCCCCATAGCCCTCCCGAGCGGCTCCGAGGCCTTTCGGAGGCGCCTGGGGGGGGGGACGGAGAGCGACGCCATCCCTCCCCGTAGCCCTCCCGAGTGGCTCTGAGGCCCTCAGAGGCACCCGGGGGGTGACGGAGAGCGACCCGATCACTCTCCGCCGCCCTGCCACGCACCCCCGAGGCTTCTCGGAGGTGCAGGGTGGGCAGCGTAGAGCGACTCGGCCGCCCCCCACACACGGTGCAGGTACTGTGATCCCACAATGTAGTGGGGCCGTGATAACTGAACCGCAAAATGGCAGGGGGTCATTGTACTTAAAGGGCTGTCACACAGTTGAGGAGGGACCGGATCTGTTCCCAGTCATCCCAGAGTGTGGGACATGCGGCAATGGGCTCTAGTTACAGCAAGACAAATTTCAGTTGAATATCAGGAAAAAACTTCCCAACTGTTAGAGTAGTACGACAACAGAATCAATGACCTCTGGAGGTGTTCAAGAGAAACTTAGGCAGCCAACCTGGCAGATATTCTTTTATTGAGCACAGCGGAGTTGAACCTGATGGCCTTATTGAGCCCCGTGACGCAGAGGTTAAATGCCTGTACTACAGATAAAACTGTGCTCACAACCTGGGGTTCAATCCCAGGTAGCAGCAGGTTCAAGGTTGACTCAGCCTTCCATCCTTCCGCGGTTGGTAAAATGAGTACCCAGCTTCCAGGGGGTGCAATGTGTAGCCTGCATACTGTAATTAAACTGTAAACTGCCCAGAGACTACTTGAAGTGGTATGGGGCGGTATATAAGCAGAACACTTATTTATTTATTTATTTATTTATTTATTTATTTATTTATTTATTTATTGACACCTCATATGCCTCCCACTACCCAAAGGTCTCTGGGTGGCTTTCAATCAAAAAAGGAAACAGTTAAAACATTTTTTTAAATGTCAATAAATAATTAAAAAATAATTAAAAACATTACACTAACATTGCCATCAGGACCCACGATCTTTATTATGTCAATTTTTTTTTTAAAAAGTCCCCTCCCAATGTCATGATTCTATGCTTCTATCAATCTTTGGCCAACGGAACGTTTTCAAGGCAATCACATGAGAAAGAATTAGCCCAGTGGTGGCTTTACAGCATGGAAGACTACAGAAAAGTAACTTTTCCTACACTGGAACATTGGCAGTGCCATTATCTGTATGCCTATTAGGCTCTACAGGTTCAAGCCTTTGTAGATTTTTTTTAAAAGGCAGCCATTATGTTCTTACTCAGAAGATGTTCACCAATTTTCATTCAAAACGCCAAAATCGGAATATTTTAACGTTTTCTTTTAAAAAATAGAGAGGGGGGGAGTTATAGAGGGGGTTGGTCACTTCTAAAAAAAAATGCATTCCAAGGGGAAAGGCCTGCTACAACTTTAAAGCTTGAAGGGAATAAGAAAGCCTTAGTGGCGAATTGCCAGATCAGCACCCTGGACAGCGCTGAGAAAAAAAAGGCTGGGAAACGTGCCACAATTGTGTGCTTGGGTCCAATTCAAGACGGAGAGCTTTCTTACTGCGCAGGTTTCATGATTCAACTGCCACTGAAGGGATTTCTGGGTCTTCTTAACGACAGAAGCCACCATTGTTTGTTATGTGGCTTAAAATCATCTCCCACTTATTTAGTTATTTTGACTATTTTTACCTCACTTTTCTCCTTGGGAAAAAACTCAAGGCAGGGCCTAATGGGAACACTATTTTCTCCAAAATGTCCTCTCCTCAATAGCTCTTCCAAACACAACCCTGTGGCTTCCTTTAAGGCGTGGATCCATCCCATATTTGGTCTTCTTTTCCTGCTGCCGTCTGTCTTTCCCAGCATTGCAGTATAGTAGGACCCCCGTATCCACTGATTCCTTAACCACTGATTTAGTTATCCACAGTTGGCAGAGGAAAAAAATTAAATAATCCAGCAGCCTCAAAGCAAGCTACTGTCACAAACAGCAGCCTTAAAGCAAGCTACTGTCGCAAAACAGAAGTTTTTTGGGGGTGTTCTCTCTTATCCACTGTTTTCATTATCCAAGGGAATGCCTGAGACCAATCCCCAGCAGATACTGAGATCCTACTGTGTTGTCTTTTCCAGAGTACCTCAGTGTTGCTCACCTGAGAGAAAGGCCTCGGTTGGAAGGCCTTTGAGGCTGCGCCAGGCCCGGCTTCCTCTCCCAGCACTAGACGGGAGCTTCCTTTCTGACCAAGAAACTAAGGCAGAGCGAGGCCAGGACGGCCTCATCTCTGTTGTCCTTCCAGAAACAGGCCAAGACCTTTCTCTTCAGGCCAGCTTTCCCTGAATGGTGGACTACCATGTGTCTTTTATTTGAATCTACAGGTTCACAGAGACTTTGTGTTTATAACTACTTATAACCTTGTAGCTGTAAAGTAATGTTGTCTATTAATGCAGATGCCCCTCAATTCCTTGTTCTCAAACACTTAAACATGTCTTAATTGTACTGGACTGTCTATTATCCCTCATTACGGTAAGCTGCCTTGGGTCCTTTTCCAAGGAGAAAGGTAGGGTAAAAAAAATACTCTAAAATAAAATAAATAATAAACAGGCCTAGCGCAGCCTCAACGGCCTTCCAATCGAGGCCTTTCTCCCAGTCGAGCCCAAGGAAAAGGCCCGTCAGGCAGTGAGAACGCCCAGAATGAAGAAATACTGGATTTGCCACCCGGAAAACCAGTTTGCAAAACAACTTCATTACGCCGCGCCCCCCCCCCGAGTTTGGAGAGCACAAACAGTTTTGTATCAGCGTTGCCGTTGCCGCATTTGCCGCTGGTGACTCACACGTAGAGTGGGGTGGCTTTCTAAAATAGAAAGGGGAAAAGCTTTCGCCGTGAGCCTGACGAGAGAGAGAAAACAAGCCATGCGCACAGCCAAGGACGTCGAAATGCCACCCCTTCAAAACCTGCCGGCAGCTTCTCCTGGCAATTAGCGCAGGTGCCCCCACAACACCTCAGTTCACCTCTGCCATTTGGAAGCATTTGTTACCGGCACCTGCCTCCCGGAGGGTAGGAAAGGCTGCAAAAGGAATCAAGGGAGCTTAGCAACGGGAGGCGGGCGGGCAGGAAAAGCCAAGTCATCCTGAGCAGCGTGAGAATGAAAGAGAGCTCAGAAACTCCAAAAGGAGCACCCAGCGAATTATTCCACGTTGCCTGTATTTTAAGACCTACAGCTTCCCGGAGGGCTCGGTGGTTGAGGTCTCTGGCTGTGGAGCCGGAAGCGGGGACGAGTTTGATTTCCCCCACTGGGCCTGTGGGGAGAAGATTACTGTATTGAGATCAAGTTCTTGGGATCAAGGAATAACTAGCACAATCTCCAACTCAGTAGTTTTTATTGTAGCCAATGGCCATTATATCTATATACAAATACAAATCCCATAAAAGCAGTATGGCAGTCAGTCATGTCCGAATATCTATATTCAAGGGCAACACGTAATCATAGAGGATTACAGTAGAAGCTGACTGGATTTATACCTTATTGTTTAATATAAAAGTTAGAATTCAAGTTAAAAGTGTATACAAATACAGTGGTACCTTGTATAAAGGAATTAATTCGTTCCAAATGATATTATGTTAAGCAAATTTTCCTTTATACAAATTCCCATAGGAATACATTGAAAACGGAGCAATCCCATTTTTATGTTGTACGGATTCTCCCCATAGGCGATTAGGTTAAGCAAATTGCCCCTATCTCCGGAATTTTTTATGTTGTAGAGATTTTATGTTATACAAACTGTTTGTTATACAAGGGTCCACTGTATGTTAAAAATCTCTAAAATTGTATCACCAACTTAATATTTAATACCTTGTATCACCATGTACATAATTGTACAGCCTATAAGAAAAACTGTATGTAAATAACTTAATACCTTGTATTTTTTCAAACACTTCCTGGTCCCTCTTGATTGCTTATCCAGTTAATTCTTAGCTTTATAGCCACCTTTCCAAAACTGGCCACTTTTTTAGTAATCTCTTTACTCTTGTTTTCCAAAAGCTTCTGTCAACACTCTTCCTTATTTCTACCCCAACTAGTACAGTCCATCAACAGTTTACAGATTTATCAAGTTTACGGTTGTACATTAACAGCGAAAGGTAGTCAGAAATGCAAACAGACCTAAAAACTTAATTCTTCATTTAATAAAACAGCTTAGATTATATTTGACTAATTCGATATTTAACGGGTATAGGCTTGAATCTATTTTTGTCTAATACAAGAAATTACGATAGTGAAGTACAAAGTCAAGCTAATCTGTCTAATCTATAGTTTTTAGGACTGGGAATATTGCTAAAATTAAATTAGCTAATACAAGCCTGCCCAACAGGTAGACCGTGGACTACCGGTAGCCCGTGAAGGGTTCAAAAGTAGCCCGCCGGCCATCAATAAAAAAGTGAGGGGATAAGTTCTCCCCCCTCCCTCCCCCCCAACCCAAGAACCACCATTGCCCCAGCAAAGTTCTGGGTCTTCCAGCCCACTGGAGCATGACATTGTCTCCTGTTTCCCCCCCCCCCCACTGGCCAGATGACTGAGCAGGTGCAAGGGAAGCAGGTGCATGGTCAGCCTTCCCATACGAATGCATTGAAAAACAATCCGTCCCAGAGGGAATGGATTTTAATGCATTCCTATGGGAAACCGCTGCTCTACTTACAAATTATTTTACTTACAAGCATGTGCTTGGAATGGATACAATTCGTAAGTAGAGGTATTAGTGTAGTAGCCCTCAGGCACTTTGGGCCAGAAAAAGGAAACCTCGGCCTATTCAAAGTTGGACATCCATGAGCTAATATAATATTATAATCTACTATATGTATCTTGTGTACTGGATGGAGATGGAGGTAAACAGAGACAATCATTGATATTGATGGAAAAACATTAGAATATTAATGGGAAAATATTCAGCAAATACGGAAACATGAAAATGTCTCATTTAAGATGAAAAGAGAATTATGAAACAACTAGGTCGATCTATTGGGAAAAACTTTTGATATATGTAACATGGCAGGAGATAAGCAATGTATCTGTTTTTACTTTGTTTTTAAAAAAGAAAAGAAATGCTAACAGATGTCTCTCCAGCTCACATTTGCTCAGAAAGTGTGTGAAGAATCAGTCACACTCTCTAGGCAACCTGTAGAAAACTATTAAAAACTTCCAGGCAAAAATCAAAACAAAACAAAATACAAGACAAAAACATGTGGCACCTTAGGTACAGATAAAGGTCCCCCTCCCCGCATATGCGTGCTAGTCATGTCCGACTCTAGGGGCGGTGCTCATCTCCGCATTCAAGCCAAAGAGCCAGTGTTGTGCAAGTCCGTGGCCACGTGGCCAGCATGGCTGCAAGGAAACACTGTTTTACCTTCCCGCTTTTTACGGCGGTACCTATTTATCTACTTGCATTATACTAAATGCTTTCGAACTGCTAGGTTGGCAGGAGCTGGGGTTATCAGCGGGACCTCGCTCCTCTGCGTGGCACCGCCGAGCCGCCAACTTTGCAGCTAACAATTTTCAGTGTTCTAGCCTGCTGAGCCACCACGGCACCTTAAAGACTATTTGTGAGGGTTCTTCTAATTGCCAGAAATTTTCTTCAATGAATTGACATGTGTTTTATTAACTTCTTCCACAATCAGGGAGGCAGTTTCTTTCACATCAACGTCAACTGTTTCAACATTTTTAACAAAGGGGTTGTTTTTTCGAGTCTCTCAAGGGGGTGAATATAGAGGAGTTCAATCCCCCTTTGGCTCCTGAGAGGTTGGCTCCCCATCAGACCCCTTCTGCGGCTCTGAGTCCGGGGTAGGTGCTGTAATCTGCACCCCAAAATCCACGGAGGGTTTGGTCCACCTCTCTCCCGACGTCGTCCCCAACCAGTGAAGTCCTCCCGAAGCACCAATCCCCTCCCGCAGGAGTACCTCCCGGTCCGACGTTCCTCCACTTTGTCCATCCATTTCTCAAAGCCTATGTCTTGCCTTATTTGTTTTAGCTTTCTGTTGTATTCTCTGGCCTCCCATTCTCCCCAATAGGAGCAGCCCTTCTTATGTGCTCTTCTTCAATAACTTTCTGCTTCTGCCTGAGGCATCATCATTTTCTCCCATCTTTTGGTGTCTGGGTCTTCCATCCAGACCCACTCCCATCCTGGGGGTAAGACGTGCGGCTTTCCCTTATTAACTTCCCCAAACCCCACCTCCACAGCTGTGGGTTGGTCCACCTTTCCCGCCCTTTCTGTTTCCCCAATCCGCAAAGACTCTTCAAATTTCTTTCTTGTCTCTTCTCGAGCCTTCTCTTCCCTCATCCAGGCGTTCCTGGCCTCGTCCCGTCTCCTCTGTTTTCCCTGCCATTCCACCCAGTCCTCTTGTCTGGGTGTAGGCGGCACTCTCATTGGCTGAGCCCTTCATCTTTCCCTGGTCCATACTATTATATTTTAATGTAAGCTTTCATGGACACATCTACTTCTTCAGAAATATAGCAGCATACCTGGAAAAAATGTGAAAAAAGATCTGCAGAAGCCACATGGCAATTATAATCGGATAAGACCAGGCTGGATAGCTCAGTGCATTAGGTCTCTGGCTGAGGAGCTGCAGGCTGGGAGTTCAAATCCCCTCTGTTCCTCCTGTGTGTGAAGCCAACCTGGGCAAGCTTCAAAGCCCCAGGACAACCCTAGAAGATGGGGATGCCAACCACTTTCAAGTCCTCTCTACCTGGAAAACCCTGGAAAAAGTAACCACGAGTCTGCCGGCCCTCAATTATTATTACATATGTGGCATACATGCCAGAATCCAAACATAAACTATAATAAAAACCAGCAGTTTGCACTGGGGTGGGGGGATGGGGTGGAGGCTTCAGTAACGAATTTCGCAACCTGTTACATAAGCAGAACACAGCCAGATTCTGTGGCACATGTATTTTCCCTAAAAGGTCAATCACTTATTTTATATACATTATGTTACATGATTCACACCTTAGCATAGTAATGGCATTTGAGTGTGCCAGGAAAGCAGAGGTAAAGAGACGAAAACCACAAAGCATTAACAAAAAAAGCCCTAAGAAATCTCTTCTCTAAGAGCCAAGAAATTGATGGGAAATTTAAAGCAAGGTGAGCATGGCTGAAAGATCAACAGGGCAATATATTACCTGACCGGGGAGGACAAAAATAAGAGAAGCAAGCATGACCAATTCTTTTAAAGATGAATCTTTTGACAAACTCAAGCAATTTCCAAAAGCAAAGTGAATGATGCTATCTAAGCAACTGGAAGAAATAAATCACCAGGAGAACAGGAAACCAACATACGTATTTTAACATACATGGACTAAAATGATCAAAGCATGAATATGACAAAATGTGGAGAAAGAAAAAACTCAAGAATAAGGTAGAGTTGTAGGCTTGTGCTTTGATTTGCAGAGTTAGGCTTTTGGAACCTTACACCATGGTTTCTGGGAGGAGAGAAATTTGTGGCTCTGTTTGTGGAGACCAACTGGGGTACGTGTCTAATATGCTGTCTGATTCTTACCAAAGCCAGTGGCAATCCTTCATTAATCAAAAAATTAGGTCTGTAGGTATCCCGCTCAACCATATCTTGACATTAGGGCAGAAACAGGCTCTAAGAATTCTTACTCAGAGGCTAAGTGACATAGAGAGGCAGGAACTTTTCTCCCTGGCACATAGAACCTGCTCCCCTTTGTCACAAGGTGTGTTTCCAACGTATAAGACCCCCGCAGCATATTTAAGCTCACTTTGTTCACCACAGGCTTGTAGAGCTTTCATGTTGGCCAGGATGAATGTATTGCCATCAGCACTCCTTCAGGGTAGGTTTACGGGGATTCCGCGCCAAGAAAGATTCTGCCCATGTGGAAACCAGTCCCCGGAATTTATCCAGCACATGCTTTTATTTTGCCCTTTTTATGGTTATATTAGAAACAACTTAATTGCTCCATTGCTGAATTTATTTGTTTATTTATTATTTATTTATTTGTTAGACTTGTATCCTGCCCATCTTCCCAAGGGGAACTCTGGGCGGCTAACAACAATAAAACCAGAAATAAGGCACCGGACAACGGAGAGGCAAGATGGCGGTGGGCCCAGGCGAGGGGAGGGAAAGAAAAAAGAAAGAAAGAAAGAAAGAAAGACTAGCTAACAAGGTCGCCAAAGGCCTCTCTAAAAATAAAGTCTTCAAGGCCTTCTTAAAGGCAGGCAGGGACTCTGTCAAGGCGCTGCTCACTGGGGAGATGATTCCAGAGCGAGGGGCCCACCACAGAGAAGGCGCGGTCTCGCGTACGCGATTTCCGCGCCTCTCTGGGTGTGGCCATCCTCAGTGAGCGCGCCTGCATCATCCTCGTGGGTCTGGACCCAGTTGACCTCTGAGAGACACGCTCCGCCAGGCCGTGGAGGGCTTTGAAAGTCAAAACCAGGACCTTGAACCTGATCCGGAAGACAACGGGGAGCCAATGCAGGCGGGCCAGGACTGGGGTGATGTGCTCGTATCTACGGGCACCCACTACCAGCCTGGCCGCCGCATTTTGCACCCGCTGTAACCCCTGGACCAGAGTCAAGGGCAACCCCACGTAGAGGGCATTGCAGTAGTCAATCCTCAAGATCACCAGGGCCTGCACTACTGTCCTCAGGGAGGACTCATCAAGGTACTGGCGGATCTGGACGATCCTGCGGAGGTGGATAAAAGCGGCCCTGGAAGCAGCCATCACCTGGGCTTCCAGGGAGAGGGCTGAGTCCAGGACCACACCCAGATTCCTGGCCCTGGCTTAGGGAGGGGGCCACTGTACCCAGACGAGAGCGCCTCGAAGAACAGAACCTCCGTCTTCTCCGGATTAAGCTTGAGCCGGTTATCTCTGGTCCATTCCAGGACTGCCTCCAGGCACAGATAGAGGGAGCGAACTGCCTCCACTGCAGACGACGAAAAAGGAGAGATAGAGCTGCGTGTCATCAGCGTACTGATGACAGCGAACTCCATATCTCCTGATGACCTCCCCCAGCGGCCTCATGTAAACATTGAACAGCATGGGTGAGATTGCCGACCCCTGGGGCACCCTACAAGGGAGAGTCTAAGCGGCTGACAAGACATCACCCAGCTGAACCCGCTGAGTCCGGCCGCCAAGGAAGGAACTGAGCCAGGCCAAAGCCTGACCACCAATTCCCGCCTCCGGGAGCCGGACCAGTAGGTTACCGTGGTCGACGGTATCAAAGGCAGCTGAGAGATCAAGGAGGACCAACAGGGAGGAACACCCCTTGCCGGCCTCCCTGAGGAGGTCATCCTGCAGAACGACCAGGGCAGTCTCGGTTCCGCGAAGAGGTCTGAATCCAGACTGGAATGGGTCCAAGATAGGATTTTCCTCCAGGTATGACTGGAGTCGGACAGCAGCCACCCTCTCGACAACCCTGCCCAGGAAGGGAACAATGGCAATCGGACGATAGCTGGATAAATCGTCCGAAGCCATGCCAGTTTTTTTCAGAGTGGGTTTCACCACGGTCTCCTTTATGCGGGCAGGGAAGCATCCCTCCCTAAAAGAGGCCGTGGCAATAGCGGAAACCCACTTGGGCATGTTCCCTTCGGCAGATTTAATAAGCCAGGCCGGGCAAGGGTCAAAGGCAGTAGCCACCGGCCGGCAACAAGCCATGGCTCTAGAGGACTCCGCCGGGGATACCGGCCCAAACTCATCCAGGAGGGGAGAACGGAGGGGTGAGGCCCCAGAAATCTCAGAGGGTGGACTAGAGCAACTGGGGGGCAAGTCGGAGCGGATGGCCTCTATTTTAGATCTAAGGTGGGCTGCAAATTTCTCACTAGTGAAATCACTAGGAGGAGGCCTCAGCTGACTGGGATTGGAGAGGTCCCGAACCACCCGGAACAGCTCCGCCTGGCGGTTCGAGGCCTCGCCAATTCTCAGGGAGACATAAGATCTTCTAGCATCCCTGATCGCGTGAAGATAGTGGCCAGTCAGTTGTTTAAGAGCAGCCCTATTCTCTTCTGTCCGGCTTGCCCTCCAAATGGACCTCTAGTCTCCTGCGTTCATGTTTCATCGACCGCAACTCATCCGTATAATATGGAGAGGAGCGGTCTCCACAGCGCAGGAGGCGCTTGGGGGTGATCCGGTCCACCGCCCCAGTGGTACCCACATACCACCTCTCCACCAGGGCATCGACCGGATCGTCTGCCAGACCGTAAAAGAAGTTCCAAGGCCACCCTTCTAGATTGTTAGTCCAATACTGTTTAATAGATAAGAATTCTTATGTTACAGCCCAGGTAGCAAAGTTTTTTCAGGCCGCCATACGCAAGAGAGCAGAGATTACCTCGACCATTCATCCATCTTCCTGATGTTTTTACCCATTCGTAGTTTTACTCTTTTTCATTGTTTTTATGATTCACTGTATATTTGTTTATATGGGTCATATGACCGCAATAAACTTGAAACTTGAAACTTGAATAAGGTAGAAAATGTTTGGAATGTGGTAGGAAGAATAGTTGGGATGTTGGATTAAGACGTTGATGCCTGGCTTTATCATGAATCAATAGGGTCTCTTCCTGGTTCCAGATGCTTTCCTTCCTGGCTCCAGTGTTCTTCTCACTGTCCATCAGGCTTTTACACTTCACACATCCCCTTTTGAAAGCATCCAGGCCAGATGCCATCACCACCTCCTGTGGCAGAGAGTTCCACAGACTACCAACATTTTATTTTGTCTGTTCTTACTCTCCCAGCCCAACAGTTTGACCATGTCCCCTAGTTCTGGTGTTTTGTGAGAGGGAGAAGAGCATTTCCAAAAGTTACTTTCCAAACATTTTACATTTCATGCCCTGCATTATTTTTTTGCAGATTTATGCCATTTGTTTCCCCCTCTAAGAATCTTTTTTCCAGACTGTGTGTGTGTGTGTTTTGTCATTAACAGTCGTGACCAACTCTTCGTGACTCCATGTCCATGGAGTTTTCTTTGCAGGAATACTGGAGTGGTTTGCCAGTTCTTACTCCAGGCGCCTACAGCGCCTGGTATTCTCTGATGGTTGCCAGTTATTATTTATTGGAAGATGCAATATCAGAACTGGCCACTAGAGAGAAACAGAGAGACTTCCCTGTATATTTCTGGGCCGCTACAAGGTCATTGCAACCTGCCTGCAATGCATAATGCAACAAGTTACATTGCCCAGTCAAAGAATGATAACAATAAAAGTCTGCTTGCCAAGAAGGAATCAATAATGTAACAAGTTTGACTTCTCTCTCTGTCTCTCTGTCTCTCTCTCTCTCTCTCTCACACACACACACACTGAGTGGCCTTGTTGCCAGACGGACAGTATATACATCCAATGAACAAAATATATATATATTTAAAATATGCCAAGTTTTGCCACCAATGATTCAAATTTTTTAAATGATGTTTTTGATTTAAATTGTCAAAAAAAATCTAATTTCTTAATTTAAAATTGTGATTTAAATTGGTTTGATTTAAATCAAATCCCCACTGTTCGCAAGACACCCCTAACTAGAAGAGTCCCCCAAGTAAACAGTTGCACCCAGCTTCCTTGCCAGGAAAATAAACAGCCCTGGCCTCTGCTTTTACTTATTTCAAATGACAAATCATTCCAAAAACACTACCTACGAACAGCGGGCGCCCATCAAAGGTAATAACACTCAACTCGGTGCAGCCGCCGCCGTAAATGACCAAATCCAGGCCTCCAGGGAGAGAAAAGCAAGGAGCAAAAAAAGCTTTAACAAACCAACAAAGACGAGCCCGGCATCCAGGACGGCAACGCCAGCTGAGCCCACCTGAGAATCTGTCAAACTCTGGCATCCAAGGGCATAATTGCAGCTGCTATGGGTGAATTTTAATATTTATAGCCGAGAGACAAATTACAATGCGTTTCAATCAGAACAGACCGGTGTGTGTGTGTGTGTGTGTGTGTGTGTGTGTGTGTGTGTGTGTGTGTGTGTGTGTGTGTGTGTGTGTGTGTGTGTAGGATTTCCCTAGGGGTGGCAGCCCACATTTTTCTGCCGCCTGAGGCTGCCATCGGGCGTACATGAGGTTCCCCTCCCTCTCTTCTAAAGGTATAAAGCCTGTCTTTCCTTCAATGACTGCAAGGTAGGTAGGGCGGGTCCGCTCCATTTTTGTCACGCAGCCATCCTTGTGAGGTAGGACGAGCCCCCCACCCACCCCCGATGAATAACTTAACCCAGGCATGTCAAACTTTGGCCCTCCAGATGTTTTGGACCACAACTCCCACAGTCCTTTGTCATTGGCAATCTAAACTTAGAATTCTGGGAGTTGTGGTCCAGAACACCAGGAGGGCCAACGTTTGGACATGCCTGACCTAACCTGTTTCTTGGCCAGGCCCGAGTTCAAAGTCCCCCTCACTAACCCCCGCGCCCCATGACCTCTGCACTGCAAAATCTGCAGCTCCTGGTGGCTCCCCGATGGAGCCTGTGCAGGAGAAGAACTCAAAAGGTTGTCGGAAAAAAGAACGACAGGGTTTGGATGGACAATAAGGGGCCGGTTGGACAGGGCGGCAAGGTCATAACACAACAAGCCAGAGATACGAGAGACGCCGGACGTATGCATGAGCTGACAGAAGTGCCCATTGCAGCAAAACCGGAAAACGTTATCCACAGCAACCATCAGAAATACAGAGGCTCAACAGCGCCACCTCTGGGCTTTGCGGCTTCTTCTCATAACCACAAATTACTTATTTATTTTTGAATATATTTTGCCCACCTTTCTCCTTAGAAAAGGACCCAAGGCGCCTTACAGGAAGGAGAGACAATATACACCCCTTTTCAATTTTAAAACACCTTCAGTTTGAGGAACAGGGAATGGACGGGTCTCTTACAGCATTGGAAGGCAACATTAAAACTAACATATTGTAATGTTCCCACATGGTTTGTTTTTAAAATTCACTTATTATAGTCTTGTCCCCATATCCGCAAGGAATCATTTCCAAGTTTGCCCATGGATACTGAAAAATGTGGATTATTAGGACCACTGTTTTAACAGCAGGAGCTGTACATCATATGGTCTCTGGCTCCCTCTAGCGCCCAGTTCAGGTCACTTCACTTTTAGATATCTAGATTTCCAGGGTTTTTCTTTTAGTATAGTATAGTAGGACCCCAGTATCCACTGGGGATTGGTTCCAAGCCTTCCCATGGATAATGAAAACCGTGGATAAGAGAGAATGCCAAAATGTCCCCAAAAACTGCTGTTTTGTGATAGTAACTTGCTTTACAACTGCTGTTTTGCAAGAGTAGCTTGCTTTACAGCTGCTCGTTGTGACAGTAGCTTGCTCTGCGGCTGCTGAATTATTTATTTATTTTTTCCTCTGCCAGCCATGGATAACTGAACCAGTGGATAATGAATAATTGGATATGGAGGTCCTACTGTGTTTTTAATATTTTATGGCCAAGAATAAGTGAACCAGCAGTTACTCATCCTGCAGACCCTAATCTGTTTTAAAAGCTGTGCTTTCACAAAAGCACAGTTAAAGTCAAATACCAAATAGACATAACAACTCCCAGAATTCCAAGCCTGTATTTCCAACAGCAAAGGACTGTGGAAGTTGTGGTCCAAAACATATGGAAGGCCAAAGTTTGGACATGCCTGAAGTCTGAAAACACGTACCGGTCTACAACATTCAGTTCGACAAAACTTAAAGAAGCAATGAAAAATACATAGCTAGTAAAAAACAACATTACAACAAAAGCAAGAGATAACGCTGAGAAACAAAGCAAGTTTAAAGCCAAATACCAAATAATCAGACACAATTTTGTTGTAAAACAGAAGCTGATTGATGGCACCCAAGTAAATTCTATAAATTTAGAATTCCTATAAATTCTAAAACTGCATAGAACTTCAGCACATTGAAATTGTCCTCCAGTTTGTGAGGCTGAGAAGTGAGAGTCTCAGGTTCGACACAGGTGCAAGTTTTAGAACCCTATACAGCTTTTGCACAAGAGGTCGTGCAAGGCCCAGTGTGCAGGCATCCTCTAGTGCACGGGGCCATGCACAATGCAGCATTACTGCACTAGGATGGGGGTGGGCGGGCACCTTCTGCTCTGCCACCTTGGCGTTGCAATGGGTTCCGTGTGTTTAGAACCCAAGACCCAGTTTTCCACGGGGGTTCTCCTAGCACAGAAACCATTTGTGCCACAGAAGAGAAGACAGCAGAAGGGAGGGAAGGCGACCACAGGTGAGGCCTCACTTACCGCACAGGGCAATGACGTGGCTGCTGTCTTCGTGAACAAACTTGCGGGTGACAGCTTCTTCCATCATTTGTTTCACCTGCGAGTACGGAAGAAAAAAAAGGGGGGGGTAAAAGGAAGTGAAAAATTACACCATGGATGGAAATCAGAGCTGGGCAGGGAATGAAAAACACAGGAGAGAAAACAAAAGGTGGCCGCATTCACCAGCTTTTGTCCTGTGAGCACGGTCAGGGCTGGTCTGGGTGAGGACCTCAGGCAACCAGAACTCCTTCCCGCCAGGCCCCTTCCATGCCGGAAGGCTGGCAACACCACCGTCCCAATCACAAAAGCGACAGGATCCACTCCGGGTTGTCCCCTGAACTTGAAAGGAGCTCTCTATCCAACCCGCTGGCCCTGTTCAGGGCAAGGAGTTCAAGCCTTTGGAGGAAAGCGCCGGCAACGTTTGGACCGAAACCCGGATCAGAGTTAGTAACCTCTCCTGAAAGCAAAAAAAGGCTGCCCCTTCTCTCTTCTGTAAGAATATGCAGAAAATCAACAGTCTAAGACAGTGGTGGCGAACCTTTGGCCCTCCAGATGTTTTGGACCATAACTTCCACAATCCTTTGTCACTGGCAGTACAGGCTTGGAATTCTGGGAGTCATGGTCCAAAACATCTGGAGTGCTGAAGGTTCACCACTGCAGGTCTAAAAGGCAAAGTGTTCTGCTCCATAGTGCTTCAAGCTCTCTCTGAGCACTTTACCATTTATTTATGCAGGCTACGCATTGCACAGATATCCTTCATAAAGTAAAAATTTCCCCGGTCTCTCTGTGACACAGAGCCGAGATGGCGCTGCCTTTCCAGCCAAGAGGAGTTAACTAGCAATCAAGGAACAGGTCTGGTGGGAAAGACTTAATTAAACCACAGGAGAGAGAAAAAGGGTCGTTGCTTGGCAGAGACCCAGGCCCTCGAGATGGGCACAAACTACCAGTTCGATGGTTCGTTCTCGGGGAGGGGCAAAAAGTGTTCAGCCCACCTTGTCCTCCAGCAGACGCCTACCCAGAGGTCACTCCCAAAACCTGCCCGTGCTGGCTCAGAGACGGATCCAGGAGCCCCCCGCCCCCCCCCCCCCCCCTAAGCCTTGCCGTTGCCGTCCTGGGGCTCCAACCCTGAGCACCCCTGGCTCCACTACACCCTTGCCATACACTCTTCACCTGGCCTACCTCCTAAGGTTGTTGTGAGAACCGCATGTCATCTAACCAAGGACTTTAAAAGTAACCTTCTGGTGAGGGCATCTTTCACCATGTCTGAACTTCTGGGACCTGCTTTGACGAAGGGTGACTGACTGCACTCGAAAGCTTGCCATGTTCCTTTTTTATTTTTAATCAGTGGCCTATAAAGGTATTGCCTGTAACCTATTTTTGCAATTGTGTTTTGTGATGGCCACATGGCTCAACTCCTTTTTGCTTTGATGTCTAAAGAGAAGAGAGACTGCTGTGGCACAGTGGCGTTTCTTTGATTTATTTGGGGCGGGCCAACGAGACGGACAAACAAAGAGCCAGGTCTTTTCGTAGGCTTGAGGTGGAGGGGGGAGAAGGCCCACGGATTCCTTAGCAGCCCAGGAACGTGTGGGACAGTTTTCTAATTAAAATCTACTTGATCAAAATAGATCTTTTGTTGGTTGTTGCACTGGCCCCTCTGGCTTCCGAAGAGGTCTTTGTGGCAAGCCAGCCCATCGGCCCCGAGAGAAAGAGCAGGGGTGGCCGGTGGGGGTGGCCGCCAAGATGGAAGCAACCCAGCGTGGAAAATCGTGCCACAAACAGACTCTCGGCAGCAGCACCTGGGCAGCCTTGTTAACCCAGCGCGTGGCCCTGCCCTCCACTCATCTGTCATTTGGTTTGGCAAAGGAACGGCATCCCATAATAGCCGGGAACTCTCTCTGTCTCTTTCTCCTCCCCCCCTCCAGTGTGCATTAGCCCAGGGAATTGTTTGGAGAAGATCAAAGGGGGGGGGTGAGAGCGTAAAAGAGGAGAAAGCCCAGCCCAGTGTGGCCTCATGAGGCAAGGAGTTCCAAGGGCCAACATCTGCCATGTCCAAACTTCAGCCCTCCTGATGTTTTGGACCACAACTCCCAGAATTCTAAGCTTAGATGGCCAATGGCAAAGGACTATGGGAGTTGTGGTCCAAAACATCTGGAGGGCCAAAGTTTGGACATGCGTGGACTACATTTTCATGGCTGCTGGAGGAGACTGTGATACAAGTTTAAACATAAGAGGCTGGGAGGTCCTCCGCTGCTTCAGGGGGAGAAGCCAATTTGTGTGGTTGCATTGGCATTGTGTTGTGTTGTGTTGTTTTTATACCACCCGTCTGGCTACCTAGGCCACTCTGGAAGGTTCCCAATGGAAAACAGAGCAATAATCAGAAACGACAAATTAAAATAAAGTGACATCAAAACTAAAATACATTAAAAGAAATTAAACATATGGCAGACATGGTAACTTAGAAGCATGATAAACTTAACATACAAAAACAACATTGTATAAAAGCAACCAGGGAGGCGGCCTCTCTGACATCTGTGTGCTGTTGGGGTAACATCCCACCAAGGACGGTCTGCTTCACTTTGGCCAACACAAGAGCCGGCCCTCACCTTGCGTTCACCCATAGGATCCGCCTCATTTCAACCAGTCTGAAACCGAACAAGCATGGGAGCAAACAGGCCCTCTTAGGAGGCAGGCCTCCAGAGAGGTGGCCTACCTCACAGGGCTAGGGGGAAGATCAAGGGAAGAGTCCCCCCCCCAAAAAAAGAGAAAGATACGGAAAACCACTTCTGAGAATTCCCTCCCCAGAAAAACCCAGGAAAGGTTTGCCACAAACCAGAATGCGTCTGGACGGCGCAGATTTATTAATTAAAGGGAAACTTCCGAGCTAGGTTTACCGCCTAACGACTATGGGAGGTCTAGAGTTGGCCTCCTTAAGACAGAATTTTAGAAAGCTTCAAGAGAGTAAAACATAATTCGCGCATCAGGAGGACAAGGAGAGACTTTGGGAAATATTTGTGCTCCCTGGGAGAGAAGGCATGGAAGATTTCATGATGAACTCATTCCTCTCATGGCTTGGCGCTGCTCCAGGACAGAACAGCGTGGCCTAAAGGTTAGCACCAAACTATGGCCATCAATACTCGTTCAGAAGCTGTCTAAGCTATAAAGCTCAACAGAATATTTGGATGGAATCATCCTTCCTCCGTGAACCACGCAAACTATCTTGATTTCCTTGGTTGAGGGATGAGATATATTCATGACAATGAGAGAAAAAAAACTTTACATATCTGAAGTCCAAGCTCACGAAATGTAGATCTATAAGACCTGGTACACTCCGGGTGCACATATGGCAGTTATTTGGCTTTTTGAAGCAAACTGGTTAGTTATAATTACAGTAGGACCCCGGTATCCACTGGGGATTGGTTCTAGGCCTTGCCGTGGATAATGAAACTGTGGATAAGAGAGAAATCCTGCCCCAAACTGCTGTTTTGAGACAGTAGCTTGCTTTATGGCTGCTCTTTGTGACAGTAGCTTGCTTTACAGATGCTATTTGTGACAATAGCTTGCTTTAAAGCTGCTGTTTGTGACAATAGCTTGCTTTGTGGCTGCTGAATTATTTAATTTTTTTCCTCTGCCAACTGCACATAACTGAATCAGTAGATAATGAATAAGTGGATATGGGGGTTCTACAGTGACTCCCCGCCATTTTGCGGTTCAGGTATTGCAGTCCCACTACATCGCGGGACCGCAGTACCTGCACCGTGGGGGGGGAGGGTGGGTTGCTCCGCGCTGCCCCCCCGCACCTCCGAGAAGCCTCCGGGGTGCATGGGAGGGCGATGGGGGGATCGGGTCGCTCTGCGCCGCCCTCCCATGCACCTCCCAAGAAGCCTCCGGGCCGCGTGGGCAGGCGGCGGCAGGCAATCCGGTCGCTCCGCACGGCCCTCCCATGCACCCAGGAGAAGCCTCGGGGCCGCGCGGGCGGGCGGCGGTGGCGGGAGGTAAGATTCCTCTGCTGCTGCGGTGTGCTGCGCAATCGCCCCCGCCCCCCGCCCCCACCCCACCTGCTTCTGCATATCACATATTTTCATGCATCACGGCTGGGGTAAGTCCCTAACCCCCGCGATCGGCGGGGGGTTATTGTACCATAATTTAAATGTGTCCACAGACCTGGAAGCTTACTGTACCATCTTCAGTCACTAGGTGGCAGACTCTGCTATCCAGCGCACAGGTTTTCCCTCAAGTGAGTTTTAGAGGGGGAACAGCTGCCTGATGTTGCAGAGATGACCCCAGCAGGGGCACAGGATGAGTAGACCCCTACAATAAGGCTATTCCACCATGCAATATAGCAGCCAGCATGCCCAGCAGTCACAGCAGCAGTGGCTTCACCTAGATGAGGCAGGAAGCCTTTAGTATATCAGATTATGGACTGTCTTTATGACATGCACAGCAAGCAACCTCCCCTAATCTAGAATAAAATCAAGCATTTTCAGCACAAGAGCCCAACGGTGGTTTCCCTCGACGGTTCTATGTTGGAATTGCTCAGCGGTTGAGTGCATTTCCAGAAACATAACCATGACATCCACCAGACACAGTCAAGATGACACTGGAAAAACATCAGGGTGAATATGTAATGCTCACGTCAAAGAAAAGCTCTACATCTAATCATAAAACAAGCAGCGGAAAGTCTCCCTTGTCTCCGTGGCAGCCCCAAAATCCATCACTCATCTTTTGTTCCAACGGCAACCATGAACTACACGTTGTAACTGGCACACCGTGATTCATCTGCTGGGTCAGAGGGCTTCACTTCATCCAGGGACCGATTCCGAGCTTCGGATGTGGAGCCTTGGTTCAAGGGGGGAGACCCTCGATCCAGGATCTGGATGGGTTTTGCAATCCCTTTCTCTCCGGTTTCGAGCATGGATATGCGATGCAGACCACGCTGGTCACCTCAGCAGATGAGTTAGACCTCAGGGGCCTTGGTTTTGTCTCCTATGATATTGAACATCTACATTAAAACTACTGGGAGAGGTTGTCTGGGGATTCCTCATAATAGACGTATTATTCGTTTCTTTAACTACTCACATTCTCTTTTAGCTTTGATGTTGCCCCTTAACGCTGTAAGATACCCCTCAATTGTTGTTATTGTTCAGTCGTTCAGTCGTGTCCCACTCTTTGTGACCCCATCATGGACCAGAGCTCGCCAGGCCTTCCTGTCTTCCACTGCCTCCCGGAGTTTTGTCAAATCCATATTGGTTGCATCGATGACACCATCCAACCATCTCATTCTCTGCCGTCCTCTTTTCCTTTTGCTTTCAATCTTTCCCAACATCAGGGACTTTTCCAAGGACTCAGCTTCAAAATCTGTCCTTCCAGTGAACATTCGGGGTTGATTTCTTTCAGGATGGATAGGTTTGATCTCCTTGCAGTTCAGGGGACTCTCAAGACTCTCCTCCAGCACCACAGCTCAAAAGTATCAATTCTGCAGCGATCAGCCTTCTTTATAGTCCAACTTTCACTTCCATATATCACTACTGGAAAAACCATAGCTTTGACTATCCTCACCTTAGGGCCTTTTTACATGACCCCTAAGATCCGCTGGCCACTTAAATTCGGACCAGAGATCTTAGGGGTTCGTCGCTCTTCCTGTGTCCCCACCCCCTCCACACTTCCTGGCTGCTGGCTGCGTGAGGGGAGGGAGAAAAAGAGAAAGAAAAGCATGCCGCTCACCTCCGTTCTGCCTCTCGTCTCTGTAAAAGTAGCTCTTAAAGGGGCGGGAGCCAAAAAACAACAAACAGAAGCAAGGAGAGCCCCGCACTCACTATCGTTACACCGGATCAAATAATTTTCACCTCCAAAGAGCAGGTACCTGAAAGCTGCGCTGGGACGCGCTAAAGTGGGCGTGGTCACACTTAATTTCCTGTTAACTCTGGAGCTGGTGGGTAAACATTTTTAAGCTCCGGAGCTGGGAGCCATTTGCCCCGGAGTTTAGGGGTCGTGTATAAACGCCCTTAGTTGGCAAAGTGATGTCTCTGCTCTTTAGGATGCTATCTAGGTTTGCCATTGCTTTCCTCCCAAGAAGCAGGCATCTTTTTATTTTGTTGCTGCAGTCGCCATCTGCAGTGATCAAAGAGCCCAAGAAAATAAACTCTGTCATTGCCTCCATTTCTTCCCCTTCTATTTGCCAGGAGGTGATGGGACTGGTGGCCATGATCTTAGTTTTTTTTTTTTTATCTTGAGCTTCAGCCCATTTTTTTCACTCTCCTCTTTCACCCTCATTAGGAGGTTCTTTAATTCCTCCTCACTTTCTGCTATCAGAGTAGTATCATCTGTGTATCTGAGGTTATTGATATTTCTTCTGGCAATCTTAATTCCGGCTTGTGATTCATCCAGACCTGCTTTTTGCATGATGTACTCTGCACATAAGTTACCAGTAAATAGGCAAGGTAACAGTATACAGCCTTGTTGTACTCCTTTCCCAATTTTAAACCAGTCAGTTGTTCCATATCCAGTTCTGACGGTTGCTGCTTGTCCCACATATAGATTTCTTAGGAGACAGATAGGGTGGTCAGGCACTCCCATTCCTTTAAGAACTTGCCATAGTTTGTTGTGGTCCACACAAACAAAGGCTTTGGCATAGTCGATGAAGCAGAAGTAGATGTTTTTCTGGAACTCTTTGGCTTTCTCCATAATCCAGTGCATGTTGGCGATTTGATCTCTAGTTCCTCTGCCCCTTCGAAATCCAGCTTGTACTTCTGGAAGTTCTCTTTCCACATACTGCTGAAGCCTGCCTTGTAGAATTTTGAGCATAACTTTGCTAGTGTGTGAAATGAGTGCAATTGTGCGATAGTTGGAGCATTCTTTGGCATTTCCTTTCTTTGGGATTGGGATGTAGACCGATCTTTTCCAGTCCTCTGGCCCCTCAATTACCTGTTGTTAACCTTGAATATGTCTTAAACGTACGTACTAGGCTGTATATTGTCCCTTACTATTGTAAGCCATGTGTCTGTATTTTTAGAGTTTACCTATTGAGGTGCCATAAGGTTTTAACGCTTATTGGTTACTGTTATATTGCTGTGCCTGTCTAATTATTGTATTTTGTGTAGCTATTATAGCCGTTGTAAGCCACTTAGAGTTTGCGAAGAAGATAAGCGGGGTATAAATGCAAATAAATAAATAAATAAATAAATAAATAAATAAATAAATAAATAAATAAATAAATAAGCCGCCTTGGGTCCTTTTCCAAGGAGAAAGGCAGGATAAAAATACTCAAAAATAAAAATATATATAAATTGGGTGTTCATATTCACCGGTACGGAGAGGACGCCTGACTCTACCTCTCCTTTCCGTCTACATCCAAGGAGGCTGTTTCGGTTCAGAATCTGCATCTGGTGTCAGAAATAGACTGGAGGGGGGTGAATAAACGGAAGCTTACTCCAGGCAAGGCAGAGGTACTCCTGGCAGATCTCAAACCAATAACAGGAAGTCCTTTTTCACCCAGAGGATCACTGATCTGTGGAACTCCCTGCCAGAAGACGTGGTGACAGCTGTCAGCCTTGACAGCTTTAAAAAAGGATTGGACAAGTTCCTGGAGGACAAGGGCATCCGTGGCTATCATGATGGATGCCTCAGTACAACCTCCGGGTTGGAGAGATAGGCAGGGTCTCTCTCAATGCCATTTGCGGGGAATCGTAAGCAGGTGAAGACATCTACTTGGGAATCCCCTGAAGCAAAGGGTGAGCTGCTGTGTGAGACAGAATGCTGAACTGGATGGGCTGTGGCCTGTTCCAGCAAGACTGTTCTTAGATTCTTATGTAAGGAATAAGGATGCATTCTGCCCTGGATGGGGTTGCAACCATCCAAAGGTCAATCGGGGTCTCACTCAAATTGGTCCAAATCCGGTTGATACAGTCAGTAATTTAGGACTAGCCCAGATCTCATATCATAGCTGCGATTTTGCATCTATTCAGCACAATGTGTAGCCTGCATAATTAAATTGTAAACTGCCCAGAGACTGCTTGAAGTGCTATGGGACAGTGTATAAGCAGAACACCTTGCTTTACTTGTTATTCATTTATTTTATTTATTTTAGAGTATTTTTACCCCACTTTTCTCCTTGGAAAAGGACCCAAGGCAGCTTACAGTAATGAGGGATAATAGACAGTCCAGTACAATTAAGACATGTTCAGGTATTGAGAACAGGGAATTGAGGAACATCTTACAGCAATAATAGACAACATTACATTAAAGCTAGAGGAAAACACACACAGTTAAAAAGAGAGCAAAATTCCATGTAAAAGTTATGAGTGATGGAAACTAACATCGAAAACATAGTGTAAATGTAAACACATAAGGTTATAAGTAGTCATAAACACAAAGTCTATCTGACCCTATTGATTCATATAAAAGACACATAATGGGTAGTCCCTCATTCAGGGAAAGCTTGCCTGAAGAGAAAGGTCTTTGCCTGTTTCCAGAAAGATATTAAAGATGTGGCAGTCCTGGCCTCTAGTGGGAGGGAGTTCCAGAGTCTGGGCACAGCAGTTGAGAAGGTCCTTTCATGGGGTCCCATGAGACGTACCTGTGAGGGTGGTGGGATGGAGAGAAGGGCCTCTCCTGACGACCTTAACACCTGAGTTGGTTCATACTATGAGATTCAGTCTTTGGAGGTAGCTAGGACCCAGGCCGTACAACGCTTTGTAGGTCAAGGTCAGCACCTTGAATTGTGCCCGATAACTGATTGGCAGCCAGTGGAGCTGCTTTAATAGGGGCGTAATGCGATCTGGAGTCCTATGCCCAGTGCTGGACACCGCACTTTAAGGATGCCAATAAACTGGGGCCAGTTCAGAGGAGGGCCACATGGATTATCAGGGGGCCAGACGCCAAGCCCTCGGAGAAAAGACTGAAAGAAATAGTCATGTCTAGTCCAGTTGAGAAAAGCAGACCGAGGGCAGATCGGAGAGCATTTCTCAAATACACCAATACCTCGTAAGATGAGTGCCCCTTGAGACAAAAAAAAATTCATAAGACAAATGAAATATCTGGGAATAGGAAAACCTCATAAGATGAATTTTCCTATGGGATGCTTCGCAAGACGAATTCAGTGAATTCCTTTGGGAAACCGCATTAAACTGTGTTTCGTAGGACGAATTTTTCATAGGACGAACTGACCCGTAGAACAAATAAAATTCGTCTCAAGGGGGACCACTGTACTTGAAAGGCATTCTTACAGAGGAGGGCCCAGGATCTGCTCTCCATCGCCCCAGAGTGCAGGACACACAACCATGGGGTCATGAGGTGATGAGTCCTCAGAAGAACCTAAGAAGAGCCATCATGCTGGATCAGGCCAAGGGCCCATCTAGTCCAGCTTCCTGGATCTCACAGTGGCCCCAGCAGATGCCTCTGGGAGCGCATGAGACTAGAAATCTGTCTCCTGATACCACTCCCTTGCATCTGGTCCTTGAAGTACCCCGGTTTTAAGCCTGGAGATGGCACATCTCCATCATGTTTTGTAACCTGTGATGGACTTTTACTCCAGGAATCTGTCCAAATCCCCTTTTGAAGGCATTCAGGTCTTCAGCGCTGGAGGCCTTCAAGAGTGAATCGGGCCACCATCTCCCAGCTCTGCTTTGACTCTGGATTCGTGCCTTGAGCAAGGGGGTTGTTCTAAATGACCTTACAAGCCCCATTGCTCAAGTATTGTATGAGTCTTTGAAATCCACGGCCAGAACACGGGGCACGATGGACTGAGGCTTCAGGTTGTAGATCGCTCCTCCCCTCCCTTTCTCCGCCTAACTGTTTCTCGCCCCTGATGTATTCTAAGAAGTTGGATTCTGATATTTATAACGCTCTCTTTCTGCAAGCCATACGCAACCGAAGCATCTGGGCTTAATGACACAAGAGATAAATAAGCAAGGCGGTCAATAAAAACAGACAGCGCAACAAACCAAGAAGCAAACGCAGCAGCAGCCAGACCTTAATTTCAAAATAATGTAGAAAGGGGCAGGGTGGATGTCAACTGCATCCGAAAATACCATCATTCTGTAAAATTCTAAGACACTGTACCCTCAAAGAACATCTAGTCAGCAGACCCCACAGCAAAGAAGCAAATCCACATATTCTTACACAATCCTTACTGGCCCTCTGTGTGATGACAAAGCAACAATGGCTCAGAAGAGTCTTCTGTTGTACAGTGTTGAATGCCTGATTAAATTCTCCTAGCTGCATAGCAGAAATGCCAGGATTCCAAAAGCAGAATAGTTTCAAGTCCCCCAGAGTAGTTCATTCCTTTTTCTCATTAACTGGCACTTACAGTCTCCATATCTCACTATGAGACGTTAGGAGGAGAAAGAATAAAAGGCTTCTTTACTTGCTGTTGTGAACAGATCAAAAAGCAAACTGACAGATACGACTGCTTTCTTCAACAGACTAACTGCCAGCAAAGGTGGGACTCTCCATGAATTCAGAGGCAGGGAAGTACAGTCAGTAACTATTCGTTACTGCTGGATCAATTGGCAGTTAACCCAGCCCAGAAAAGTGCCTCTCAACCAAAACCTTAAAAAGGCAGCATTGCAAAAACTGCAAGACTGTCCACAAAGAGGTGTTCAAATGCTGCATGCCCTCACTAAAAAGCCCCTGCTCCCACCCATTCTTCATTTGGCGACAAGAGGGACACCGTGGTAACTCCCTCAACCAGGATGAGACAGGAAGAAGGGTGTCCCTAAAACATCTTAGCCCCATGAGCCTTCGGGGACTCCACCGCCAAGCCTCAGGGCCCAGAAGCAAACCGGTTCTGGAGCGCAGAGAGTTGTTTTAGGGCCGCCAGAACCC
This sequence comes from Phrynocephalus forsythii, assembly GCA_029282475.1. Classification (NCBI taxonomy): domain Eukaryota; kingdom Metazoa; phylum Chordata; class Lepidosauria; order Squamata; family Agamidae; genus Phrynocephalus; species Phrynocephalus forsythii. The sequence goes on along the minus strand of JAPFRF010000017.1, from coordinate 11,831,565 downwards.
TAAAATAAGGTCCAAGAGGTGATCCTAGAACCAGCAGAATCTTCCTTTCTTGGCTGTAGGATCAGGTGTTGGAAGCCTAAAGCCAGCTCAGTATCCTAGATGGGAAGGCTCCCCGTCCCCTCCTTCGGGACCTCCTTGTATTGCCAATGTCCCCCCCCCCTTCTCTAAGAAACCACCCCCTACCACTTCAAGCGGTTTACAGTTTTTTAATTACAGTAATGCAAGCTATACATTGCCCCCCCCACCAGCAAGCTGGGTACTCATTTTACCGACCTCAGAAGGATGGAAGGCTGAGTCAACCATGAGCCGGTTGCTACCTGGGATTGAACCCCAGGTCGTGAGCACAGTTTTAGCTGCAGGGCAGGCATTTAACCACAGGGAATCCAACCTTTCCAAAATAGAAACCAGCACTTGGAAGTGAAAAAAGGTCCTCCAGACGGACAGTTTGTTGGAGTCTGGATTCTAGACTCATCGTGTTCAGCCGGTCACGAAGACACAAAACAGGAACACCAAAAGTGATCAATCTTCTTTCTTTCTTTCTTTCTTTCTTTCTTTCTTTCTTTCTTTCTTTCTTTCTTTCTTTCTTTCTTTCTTTCTTTCTTTCTTTCTTTCTTTCTTTCTTGTCCCCACATGTTCTCAGACCCACACATGCTCCAAGGAGGGAACACATAAGGTTGTAAGTAGTTATAAACACAAAGAATCCCCCCTCCTTCTTTCAGAACTACAGTCTGGATAGAATGCCTCTTCCCACACCATCTAAGAAGCAGTATTCATCTAGGTCAGTGTTGGCGAACCTCTATGGCATGGGTGCAAAAGGTGGCCCTCGGAGCCCTTTCTGTGAGCACCCCACATCGCCCCTTCACAGCCACCTGTATTGTTAAATGACTGTGTTGGCACTGTGAAAAATTGTGTTGTTGTGTCGTTACAGTCATGACCGACTCTTTGTGACCCCACATCCATTGAGTTTTTCTTGGCAGGAATACTGGAGTGGCTTGCCAGTTCCTACTCCAGGCACCTACAGCACCTGGTATTCCCTGGTGGTCTCCCATCCGAGTACTAGCCAGGCCCAACCCTGCTTAGCTTCCGAGATCAAAAGAGATCGGATATGCTTAGGGCATCTAGGCAGCTTCTGGGTTTTGAATCACAGTTTGGGCACCCGGTCTCCAAAAGGTTCGCCATCACTGGTCTAGGTGCACTTTTTCTCATCCACATGTGTGTCCCACACACTCCCCCCCCCGCACACACACACACATATAAAGAATGGGTTTGCTTTTCTACGATCTTCACATAAAAGACAAACTTTCTCCTTCTCTTAGGCATCCAAGCTGAATGGAATGCCTCTCCTAAAAGCTCCTTAAAAGAAGCACACACAGAGAGAAAAAGAGAGACATTTACGCTCTCATGCTGGCATACACACAAAAGACAAGGCAGTCTTCTGATTTTTATCCAAGGCCACATTTTTTTTACCCTGCTTCTCAAAACAAAGCAAAATAACTGTACTGAATGCCTCTTCTAAACCCTGTTTAGAAGACAAGGACTCCTCCTCCTCCTCCGGCCAGCCTTCCTCTCTCTCCCACCTGGAATGCTTTATTCTGTGTCAAAACTTGCCTAGAGCGAGATTCCTCCTTCTTCAAAACCCCGGCTTTATGATCCTGCTTTTACGTTGTTCCAGGCAAAATCCAAGGACACAAAGCCAAAACCCAAGACAAAAACATGTGGCACCTTAAAGCCGAACTATTTTATTTTATTTTATTTTATTTTATTTTATTTTATTTTTATATTTGTATACCGCACCAGTTTCCCAAAGGGAAATCTGGGAGGTTCACATCAAACCAAACATGTGAGAACAAAAGATCAAAATAAAACATAAGTGCAAAAAAAAAAGATACCCCAATAAAAATAGACAAATAGCCAGGCATTTATATCTTCATGTGAGCTTGCTTGGCTCAGGCCCACTTCTTCAGACATACAGTCGCGGAACAAGACTTTCAATGGAATATAAGTTTCAGATCAAATATTCATTGGTTCTTGGGTCCGTTTACATGCTGTGACGTGGCTTGTGTTGTTTCAGGGCTCTGGTGTAAAACCCCCTCTGTTTAAGGTTAGCGAAACAGAGGGTTTCAGGCACACATGAGGGCGGCAGACCCCAGAAAGGGGGAGGGGATCACCATGAGGTCCAGCATCCCAGGGGGGCCTGCTCCTTTCCAGAAGGGGCACCTTTGGCTGATTTTATTTTTTCTAGCATTTCCTTGCACTTGGGCCCAGTACTTTGATACATGCATGCACCCCCCCACCCCCACCCCCGCAATGCAAACACATCCAGCTAAATATGCAAGATCTAGAACCCAAGACCACCACCCCAAAGAAAATGGAAGGTGACCAGCCAGGCTTATAGGCTAAGGTTCTGCAGAATTTGTATTTCCACCACCAAGGGCAAACCGCACTCGCCTATGCAGCTGATTAGACGGACTAAATGTAACTAGTAATGCTCAAATCTAACTACTAGGGCAGTGCTAGCGAACCTATGGCACAGGTGCCAAAGGTGGCACTCAAAGGAGCCCTTTCTGTGGGCACCCGACATCGCCCCTTCACAGCCACCTGTGTTCAGGTTAAATGGCTGTGTTGGCACTTTGGGGGAAAATTAGTGGGTTTGGAATCGCAGTTTGGGCACTCGGTCTCTAAAAGGTCCGCCGTCACTGTCCTAGGGGATAAACCAATTGACTCAAGAACCTTTACATTGGGGAGTAAGCCCCATTCCTTCAATGGGTCTCCTTGACTTTGACTAAGAATTGGATTCAATGCCGGACTCTGGGGTTCCCTTTTCTGGCTCACAGTGAAATAAACCCACCACCCGTCCGTCACCCCATAGCCTAGCAAAGGTTGCCCCCAAGGGGGTCTTAATTTCAGCAGCATTTTGGGACGGGGAGGAGGGCAAACCATTTTGGGGGCAGTCACAAAAGAGTGGAGAGTGAGAGAACCTTGCTGATGGACCACGGGTGGATCGGGAATTGAGCAGCCGTTCTTTTTGGGGGGTGCCAACGCCACAGGGATTGCAACAGGCTCCCTGATCCAGTCGGAGACCTTTGCCATTAAAAGAAATGTCTCCTTTTTTAAAAAGTAGAGGCACCTAGGTTGGAACCTGGAACATCTAGGGTGGAAGTAGGTAATTCCCAGCCACCCTATAGCTCTGGGTAACAATCCTCAGCCTCAAACCCCACCCCACCCCCATATCTAGGGAGAGCGATTTGAAAGGTGAGGATTCCTACGACACTGAAAAGCCACCAGGAGCGGCTGGAAAGAAAAACACTCTGTACATAGTCTAGGATCCTGTTGCCCCCCTTCTTACGTAGTAGACCACGTAGGAACACAGCTCCCGGAGAGGAAGATCTCAGGATGCCCTTGAATGGAGGGTGGGTCCCATCCCAACTCAACGGAGCTTGTTTACAAAACGAGGACCACCCAGCAAAAGATTTCTGGAAGGTTACCCATGGATGTATCCTGTCGCGATAAAAGCCATCATGGGCCCAGTGGCACATGGGTTTTGTTCTGCGTCAGCCATGCTACAGAAACCCGGCTGCAGCCCACAAGGGGGTGGTGTAAAATAAAATAAAATATGCCACAGAACTCATGGGGGTAGGCGCTAGGATGCTTACAGAAACCGCCACAAGGTACAAACCCTGGTCTTCATCCAGAAGAGGCAACTCTTCTGTGAGGAAGAGCCAGGATGCCTCTGAGCTTGCACAGAGTGCCTCTCTGCTTCCTTCCGTCAACATCACACACACTTTTTTTTTGTGCTTCTTTCTGAGTTCTGGGATGAGAGAAACACCATTTCCTTCCCCCCGCCCTAGTTTTCCCTCCCTCACACCCACCAAACACAACCACCAGGTTTGGAGCATGTGTGTGGGGGGGGGGGAGGCAGCATCACACACACACACCCCCCTGCAAAAGACCATGTGTGGGGAAGGAAAAGTGTGTTGTTTGCATTTGTGTGTTTTGCAGGGGATCACCCGACAGATCCGTTTTATCTTGAGATCCCTCCCCCCCCCCAAATAGGTGCCTGGAAAA